>JAJHZJ010000713.1:4747361-5347361 GCA_023548195.1 Bettongia penicillata ogilbyi
CCTCTCTGAGTCTCAAGGTTCTAATCTGTATAAAAGGGGAAAGTAAATTTTCTATTACTATAAAATTCATAGGGTCATTGTGTGCGTGTGGGGAATCCCTTCATAAAGTTTCTCATTTGTACTACTTATTCTTTCAATTTGAGTTTTGTTTAAAATGTTGTATTTGGCACAGTGCTTGGCACAAAGGAGGAACTTAATAAAGGCTTGTTGATTGATTATTGATTGATGAGGATCACTCAGGGAGTAGGATTGGAGGAGGGCCATGGTGAGAGAGGAAGGGAGCTTTGGTTCAGGACCACACTTCTCAGGGCCTAGCTGCATTCCTACAAGAAGCTTATCTTTCCCCCACTCCCAGTTATTCTGAACCATCCCCTAAAATTACCATGCAGCTTCTTGTATTTAATTCTCCACATGCGTGTTGTTTTCCCGCCAAAGAATATAAGCTACTTGAGAGCAGAGATTGTTTCATTGTTTCTGGATCTCTACCACCTAGTAGATAGGTGGCATATATCCTGGCACATATTACGCATCTAGTAAATACTTATGATTGTTAAATAAAATATTTATACAAGAATGAATGAAATAGTGAATGAATGCATCTAGAGAAACAGGAGCTAGATTCTCTCCTCACTTTCGCCATATAAATTAAGATGGAAGGAGAGGATAGTGACTGAGATTACAGTTTCATTTCCAGATCCTGGCTGAGCAGCCAAGATGGTTAAAAACATCATCTGCTAATTTATGCATCCATTGGGCTCATTTTCCCCTGAACTTCATTGAAAGTAAAGTGTGGGACCCCTTCTGGGTCACCCTGCCAGAAGCCACTGCACCTCACAGGTCTGATGTGGCCAACACAGCACCTAGAAATGTATAAACTCCTCTCAGCCCCACTAAGTGCCCTATGTGGTCAGACACAGAGTTGAAGTTGCCAGAAAGATGAGGTCATTAATGATCCTATTTTGGAATTTTGTCACACTCCAGCCAAGAGTTAAAATCTCTGGCTGAAGGCTTTGGGACTGCAGCATTAGGAGAACTGTAGAAGTGGTGTCCAAAGGGAATGTCAATGGCTCATAAAAGCTTACCCCAGTCTGTAAAACAGTGAAAGAGACACTTAGCATGGGGTGTAGTTTCCTTGATTCACTTTATTTTTATGAGGTCCCAATAAGTTTCCTGGGGCTGCTGTAAAAAATGTTTCTCTTTTGTGGTTTGCTCTCAGAGTCGTAGGTTTGGTTCTTTTACTCCCTCCCCTTTTGTTTGGTTTGCACAAATGTTTCCACATTGTGCGTTTTGTTCTTCTCTACAGTACTGACCTCCTTGTTCGAAATCCTTTTTCTCCCTGGCATAATGTTTGGCCAGGTTAATGTCTATACTTTCATTGGTTTCATTTGATTAAATTTTGATCTTGTTGAGATTAGGACTCTTTCCAATCTAGGAGCACAAAGACCTCTCATGGACTTGACCCCATCACTGATCAGAACTGAAACGGACTCATTCCTCTCTGTTTCTGACTTGGGTCAATTTCCCACTCCTCAGGCAGCATGGCAGCCCCTCACTTTGTGGGGTTCACTATATTGGTTCAGTGGGCGTTAGCCCTCAGGGCATCTAACAAATGTTTGTTAATCATTTTTATATTCTTTTGCAAGAGTAAATGAAACAGGGAACGAATGCATCTCCCCATTAGAAGGGGTTAAAGACATACTCCAAAGAGCTTAGTCAATTCCCATTTGAATTTTTAGGATCATCAAGTCACTATATTACTCACAAAAGTATGTATCTTAGATATATTTATTAAAACAAACTATGAAGTTTCATGGGTTAACCCACAAACTCTTTGAGCCTGACTTTTGCTTTTCTGTACTTTTGAGTAACTTTTGAAGAGGAAGAAGGGAAAAATCATTTGGATTTAAGGTCATAGAACTCAGATTCTTCTTTGGGTTGTGCTACTTGCATGACCTAGGATAATATTTATTACCTATATGAGATTGTTAAGTCTTTGAGCTTAGTGATCATTGGAACAAGTTTTTTCTTAATGGGAATGCTCTTCCCTCCTTCTGCCTAACACCTCCTTTTCTTTTCTATAATCTTTCATTTCTGAAACCTTTCATGTCTCATGCAACTCCCCCCTTCCCCAATTCTCTTTTTTTATGACATCAGAGGTGAGAAACAACCTTATTGACTTCTCTTCCTTATAGAGATCATATTTCTACCTATGAAAAAAAGTCTGGTCCTGTGGGTGTCATGGAATAGCCCTGTTGTGGGGAGGAGGAGAAAGAAACACGAACCAGACATTCCCATACCAATTTAGAGAGAATGATGAATATGGCATTAGCTGAGTATTGGGTCTAGAGGGTTCCTCTTACTGAATCATTGATCTCTTTTATTCTTGTATTGTGGCATGAAGAGCTTCTCATTCAAGACCTGGAGGTCCCCCTCTGGCTAAGTTATGGATGATCTGTGGAGAACAGGTTGAATCCTTCTCTCTGTAGTGATTCAACTTGAAATAACATTGTCTCTATCCTCCTACTAGCATCTTTCCTTATATACTCCATTAAAGTGTTTCAAGTTAAGCGTCTTCCTTTGTGTGGAGGCCCAAAATTATTGTGTTCAGCAGCATTATTGACTGGTTTGTTTTGATCTCTAAGTCTGAAATCTCTAAGTCTGAAAAAAAAACTCTAATACACTTCATACATTATGTAATTCCTCATCTGGGCATTCTATGGCATTTATAATCTGGTTTCCCCTTTTCTTTCTGAACTTATTTCTTAGAAGTTCTCCTTCACACACTCTGCACCCTGGCCAAAAGAGTGTATTTGTTATTTGTAGAACTAGACATTCCCTCTCTCACTCCCTGTCTTTGCACAGGCTGTTGCTGGAATGTACTCCCTTTTCAGCTCTGACCCATAGAATCCTTATCTTCCTTCAAGGTTCTGTTTAAGGTGCCCTCTACTTGAGATGTTTCCTATTGGCCTCAGTTGTTAGAGGTCTCTTTTACTTATATACGTACACTTTGGATCTCCCCTGCTAGCATTTAAACTCCTTGAGAGCAGGCGCCATTTTCCTTTTTTGTCTTTATAGCCTCTGGTTAGAGTTATTGTTAGGAGTTACACCCCTGGTCTAGTCCCTTGAGTAGTGTTAGTGCTGAATAAATGCATGTTGAATTGAGATTGGGCAGGTCCTTTAACCCCATTTACCTCATTTGTAAAATGAAGGGATCACCTATGGGATGACAGAAATACTGTTTGCTTTGGAACCAAAGAACCAGAGTCAAGTACTGACTTTATCACTTACTCCCTGTATGACACTGAACCTCAGTTTTCTCATCTGTAAAATGAGTGTTGGACCCTATGACTTTTAAGGTCATGGTTTTATGTTACTGTGATCTCTATGTAATTTTATTCTAAAGCCTCATTTTTTTTTGGTTTTTCCCTCTTTTCTCCATACACATGAAGGGGCTGGGCTTTGGCATGCTACTTCCATAGGGAAGTGGAGGAAAAGGCAGCATACTTTACTGCATGCACATTAACACTGCTCCATATTCCCTTGAACATTTATACTCCTTGAATATATAAGTGGACTTCTCTTTCGGCTACCATGGCCCTGGGGAGGTATCTGCAGTCTTTTCTGTTGCATTCAAACATAAATTTGGTGACACTGAGGAATGTGCAAGTGTTAGGGGTTGACGGTTGAGTGAACGAATCAATCAAATCATTTCTTCCCATTTAAAGTAATTGACAAAATGCTAACTCACCTCCCCCCAATTTTTTTCAGTTGACATTGTAATTCAATTGGATCAATCGATCAGAGATTTGAATCAGATACCCATAAAGCCTGGGCATCTCTGTTCAATCAAGGAATTTCAATTAGATATAAGAGGATGTCTGAATTACTTGAGGAAGTCAATCATGCTCTGTAGTACCTGATCTAGGAAACCTATAATAAATGATAGGTTTTAGAACTAGAAGGTTACTTAGAGATCATGTGATGGTGAACCTATAGATTTAGAAGTGAAAGAACATTAGGAAGCTAAATTGATATTCAAGGATTCAAACATTTAGCAGCCTAGTTTTTGGAAAGCTCCAACCAAGTACATAAGAAGGAATCACTTTGAGTAAGGAGAGCAAGGCTGAAGCTTTGAACAGAAGTGGACCTTATGCACTTGGGAAAATTACGAGATTTGAAATTTTCATCAATTACCAAGCAGCATCCCCAGAACAACAGAATCTAATAGTAGAATATATCCTGTGACCTGAAGGTAGACTGGATGTGATGATGAAAGGTAGATTCAAGACTCTACAAGGTTCTGAGCAGAAAAACTTCACCATATTTAAAGGGAGGGGCATCTTAATCACACAGACAAAAGGACTTGGGCAGCTGTAAATTATCCTTTTGTAATATGTGCTTTCTAAACTTAAGCCCACTTTCCCCTGGACTCTATAAGTATTGATGGGACAGTGTTTAGACTTTAGGGGAGATATTTTGTACCAATTGGTCATACTATGCCACCTTATTATTACATAAGTATGGACACTTAGTTCATACTATGCCACCTTTGTAAATACACATTTATAAAAGTAAATTGTGTGGATGATTAATTGATAACAACTGATAATCATGGCAGGAGAGGGGAGTTTATTGGTTGGAACTCATTTAGCTGCAGTATTAGAAGGACCTTCTCCTCCCAGCCAGCCAGGATGGGACATAGCACATGTTCTCTGGGGATCCAACCTGCCAGTGAGAATGGGGGTTGGGAAAATACTCTTGTAGACCTTATTATGCTACCTAAACAGAGTGGCAATGTATTCCCAAGTTGTCAGGGATCAGTTCAAATTTGTTTTGTGCTGAAAAAGGTCTTAAGTCATAGAGATACAAAGATTTAGCAGAGAAATATTTTTAGCTAGGCGTAGAAGAAACTTTTAGAATTGTATATCACAATCGCCTCATCTTACGAAAGACTCAGACTCAGAGAAGTGAAATGATTTGTAAATCCAGAACTCTTGACTCAAAAGCCAGGTCTTTTTTTCTGTACCCTATAATGGATTATCAGTTGAATGACTTGTCCTTAAATCTTCCATCAATTTGTCCATGATCAATGATAAATTATTAAGTTCCATTCATTAACCATCAACCAACAAGCATTTATGAAACATCTAATTGGTATCAGATACCACACTAAACACTAGGGAAACAAAGACTAGAATTAAACAGACTGTGACCTCAAGGAGCTTATGTTCTAATGGGGTAAACATGTACATATGGAAGAATAAACAGGAAAACAAGGATGCCAAGAAGCAAAAATATGGAGAGAGAGCATTCCAGGCATGACTGATAGTGCAGTGCAAGGACACAGAGGTGGGAGATGACACATGACATGTAAGGAACTCCAAATAAGTTATTGTGGATGGAAAATGGAATAAGTGGAGGAGCATAAGGGATACAGAAAAAAAAAGGTAAGAAGAAACCAGGTTCTGGCTTTGAATAGAAGAGATTTTAGTGTAAAATGGAGGTATTTATGTTTAATCCTAGAGGTAATTGGGAGCAGTTGTGTGGAAGACAGATTGGTATTGAGAGAAACCAAATAGTAAAAGTTATTGCAACAGTCCAGTTGAGAGGTGACTGTGATAGTGGAGAGAAAATGATACATGTGAGAGGGGTGGAATTAAGATGTTAATTATGGTTTTTCATCTTGACCTCTTATATTTTTCTACTCATTGGAAAAAGAAAAGGAAAGTTATTAGCATTAGCATTTGAAATAACCTGATCCAAGCCTATACTCAATTACTAGTTCATATATTCCCATACTTACTCTCTTTGATAACCTCCCATTTATTCTGTTTCTGAACTTGACATTATTTTTCTTGTGACTAATCAATCTCAAACTCTACCTTCCTTCTTAAATCTTATCCAAGAAGAAGAGACAAAGTTGGGGTTATGTTCAGCGAATTTGGGCAAGAGGAGACAGAAGGCATGGAATGTGGCATAAGGCAGAGTGAACCCCATCCAGAAGTGCAAGCAACAGCATTTAGGTTGGAAAGGGAAAAGGAGAAATGGTTTGCCCACTCACATTCCAGGTTGTGGAATTAGGCTGTGCCAGGTCCAGGCTGTCTGTTTTTACTTGTCTCTTTTGAATTTATTGTATTTCTAGAACCAAATTCTACTAAAAGTTTGTTTTTCCTCCTCAATTTTTCAGGTTAAATTGTAAGTCTTTTTCTTTTCTGTTTTGGAATATCATAATCTAATATTGGGTCAGCTAGGTGGTGCAGTGGCTAGAGCACTAGGCTTGGAATCAGGAAGACTCATCTTCTTGAGTTCAAATTTAGCCTCAGACACTTACTAGCTGTGTGACCCTGGACAAGTCATTTAATTCAGTTTGCCTCAGTTCCTTAAATGTAAAATGAGCTGGAGAAGATGGAAAACCACTACTGTGTCTTTGACAAGAAAACTCCAGATGGAGTCACGACTAAAACAACAAGATACAATATTTGCTCTCCTTTATTGTAGCTGTTATATAGTTTTTGGTGATACCGTCTGTGGTTCTTCGGTACTTGAACTCTTCTGATTCTTTGTATTACTATTATTTTTAAAACTGGAAACTGATTTTGGATTATGGCATTTCTGAGTGTTTTCAATTTGGAGTTTCTTTCAGGAGATGACTAATATATTCGTTCAATTTTTAATTTGCCCTCTGGTTCTCACAGATCTTGTGTGAATTCTCACATTGCGGCATCGAGGCATTTTTGCTTTGTTGTAGTTTTCAGGGGGTACAATTTAAAAAAAAAATCTCTTCTCAACCTGTTTTCCAGATGAGTCATTTTTGACAATAAACATCTTAAGTATTCTTTTCATGCATTTAATCACTGAGTTTTATTAGTTCAATTTTGTTTTTCAGGAAGCTACCTGTTTGGATGACGTTTTAGACTTTTTGTTCTACGTTATTTATTCTTGTTCCATTTTTTTTCTCTCTCTAGGGCTTTTGTTTAATTTTTTGGTATTTTTATTCACTTCTTCCATCTACTCTTAGAGTTCCTGTGCCTGAGATAATGTTTTTGACTTGACTGCACTTATTATGGAGTTACTGTCCTACTCTGACCTTATCTTTTGGTTTTCACTTAAGTAATAGTATTTCTCTATTATTTTGGCAGTTTCTTCTATGGAGTTATGCCTCCGTTCTCAGTTCATGGAAGTTATAATTTGTACTAGGAGCAGTCTCTTCTTTCTTGCACAACCTTGCATGTGCATGAGCAGATTGTTCTGCAGCCTAAATGCTCTTGATGCAACCCTAGATAGGGTCACTCTGCCCTATGTCACATCCCCTAACTTCTCTCTGTCTCTTCTTGCCCCAATGGAACTGTGTATCCCCTGTTTCCTACTCTATCAGAAACCCTGAAATAAAAGGCCACTGACCTTTAATAATGTGGACACTTACTGCCCCTTTAACAGTGGACTATCAAGAGATGTCTCTGTTTCATTGTTGCATCAACAAGCCAGGTCTAAGATCTAGTTGGATCAGCCAATTAAGAAGCTATTAAGCACCTATTATGTGTCAAGCGCTGTGCCAAGTGTGGGGACTCAGAAAAAGGTAAGACAATTTGCCCTCAAGGAGCTTAAAAATCTAACTGGGAAGACAATATGCAATTAAATATATACAAAACAGGCTATATAGAGGATAAATAAGAAATAATTAATAAAGGTAAAACACTGAAGTTAATAGGAATTGGGGAAGGTTTCTAATAGTAGTCATTTTTAGGCTCTATTTACCAGATCTCATACTCTTTTCTGTCTCTGTTGATGTATCCCTTTTTCAAGTGTCCTCCATCTTCTAATCCTCTGATGTCCTGTCTTGGGCTGGATAAAGGAGCTTACTGTATTTTTATCTAAATGGAAACATAAAGAAGATTTGGTTCCCTGAATAGTTTCTCTAAAGTTTCTGATCAGGACAGCAGTGGTAAATCAGGAGGGTTAACATGTTTCATAGACTGAATTGTAACCTTAGAGGACAAGATGGGTTGGGTTTAATAGTTCTTTTGGAAATTTTATGCAGCTGGTTGGTACAGTGGATAGTGTGCTGGGCCTGAGCCAGGAAGATGTGAGTTCAAATCTGCCTTTGGATAACTATGCAGCCTTCAGTAAGTCCCTTAATCTGTATTTGCCTCAATTTTTTCAATTGTAAAATGAGGATTTTTAGGTAGTGCTTATGAGAACTATAACCATTATCATATCTTAGTTATTTTTCCATCTGGTACCATTTTATGTCTTTGCTTAGGTATTTGTGGGAAAGATGAGCTCATCCTGGACCTTTCACATCACCATCTTAACCACATATCTTTAGAGATATTTTCTGATAAACTTCACTCTTGTGCTTTCATTTTCCACACATTGCTTCAAGAAAAGAATAGATTTTCTTGCCAAACCATTAAATTGGTTTCCTACACCAGAGACTGATAGTAGAGCAGATATGGTACATCTGGATGCTATGGTGCTGAAATTTGTTGTAACCAACAGCGTCTTCCTTTTACCCTAAGGGTATCTTCTTTATTTTTTTTTCTTTTGTCTCCTCATGCCTGTCTCCCCTCTTCTAAATCCTTTCTGTTTTTACCTGTGTTCTATTCTCTCTCTTTGCCCCCATCTCCATGTTCTTCTTCTTTATAACGTCTCTCCTTTTTTCCTCTCCTTTCTTTCCATTTTTCCCTTTCTCACTCTTCTTTCTCTTCTCTCCACTCTCTTCACTCTTGTTCTCTATTCTTTCCCCTTTAACTCCTCTTTGGCTTAAAAGCCCCAGGCTGCCACAATGGCTATGCTTGACTTTACTGGTGCACCAAGGAAGTATGCCTCCAAGTGTTGCCTTCACGTCCTAATACTTTTGAACTCTTCCTTCTCTTCCCTGTCCTTCTCTTTGAGTGGCTCACTTGATCAGGGCACACACTTATAGTACTTGGAAACTTAGGCTGTCAGCCCAGTATGGGGCTAGTGCTGATGAGATCTCCTGCCTCTTTTGTTGCTTAGAGAAAAAACCTAAAGATGTTTGACTGGCTAAGCATACTGGAGTTCTACAGCATATCAGAACAAGTTCAGGACACCAAGAAGATAGAGAAAACATTTTGAGTTCAAAAGTTTTCTCTTCCCCCAACTTTTCTGTTCTGAAACTAGACATCTTCAGTCTATTCCATCTTACCATGTTTATTTTTCGTGTGTGTGTATGTGTGTGTATGTGTGAGTGTGTGTGTGTGTGAGTGTGTGTGTGTATGTGTGAGTGTGTCTGTGTGTGTGTGTGAGTGTGTGTGTGTGTGTATGATATCTCAGTGATGCAGTAGATAGAGTACCAATCTTTGAGTCAGGAGGACTTGAATTCAAATTTGATCTTAGACACTTAACTAACTTTGTGACTCTGGACAAGTCAATGAGTTCCTCATTTGTAAAATGAGCCGAAAATGGCAAACTACTTCAGGCCAAGAAAACTCTCCAAGGAGAGTCACACATAACTGAAACAACTCAATAACAACAATAGATATATACACATATACAGCTACATATATGTTTACATACATAAGGCTTCTTTTGTATATTTTTTTTTGCATATTTTCTCCCTAGTTAGATTGTGCGTGACTTGAATGCAGGGATATATTTACCTCTTTTTTTTATTGCCAAAACTTAACACAGTGATAGTGGGTGCTTAACAAATGTTTGTTGATGGATTGATCATACCCTTTCTCTATCTCAAATTTTCCCTATTCACATACTCAAAATTTGAATAATTGTTTTTTTTCTATTAAGGAATATCTAGGAATACTTTGTGTTTAGGGGACTAGGAAAGAGGTGAGTGAAAGATGTTGAGAACAGACTAATTGGAGACATAGACTGCTGATTTGATGTCTGAAGCTAGATCTGACTGACACCTGGTCTTGAGAGTAAGCAAGGGAAAAAAGAAAAAGTGTTGTCACTGTAAGACTTCCATGAAATTATTAGAATTAAAAAGTGAGCCGCCTTTTGGGGGGAGAAAAAAATTCTGAAGTTAAGGTTTAAGTCTCATACATCTAAATTTATAGGATTTCACTTTACTAGTTGGAAGCACTTGGTAGATAAATTGTCCGAGCTAGAAGTTCTCAAAGTGATGTAACAACTCACGCAATAAAAGGAAGTTTAGGCCCTCCAGAATTTAGTGCCAATGTGTTTTTTCCGAGATATTTCCTATCACTCTCCTTCAGGTGCTCCATATTGCACCTAAACTGGCCTTCTATCTGTTTCTCAAACCCAGAATCTCATCTCCCATCTCCCCTCTTTCAACATACTCTTCCTTTATTCTGTAATGTACTCTCTCTTTTTCTACTTAGTTCTGCCTCTCAGAATCCTTGGCTTCCTTTGAGGCTTAGGTCAAATTAGCTCCTTCTATACCAAACTTTTCCTGATTCCTTCAGAGCTGGTGCCTTCTCCTTTGTCAAATTACCCTGTATTGGCTTACTCTGTATACCTCATATCCTTTTCCTTTTATCTTATCTAGGAAATAATATCCTTGAGGGCAGCAAGTGTTCATTTATACTTCCATTTCCTCAGTACCTGGCCATTTCTTAGAAATAGTAGGTACCTTTCCATCAATTGGAAAATGGCTAAACAAGTTGTGGTAAATGATTGTGATGGAATATTACTGTGTCATAAAGAATGATGAGTTGGATGATCTTGGAAAAATATAGCTAGACTTGCATGAAAAAATGATGAGTACTGCTAGCAGAACCAAGAGAATGGTGTATACAGTAAGAGTAATATTGTTTTAAGAACAACTTTCAGTGAATGTCATTGTGAGTATCACGAATACCTAAATTAAGTACAAAGGACATATGAAGAAAGAAGCTACCTGCATCCAGAGAAAGAACTGATAGATGCATAGAAGTATATATAGAATGATTTTACATACATATATATACACATATACATGTATATACATATACACACATACATAAATATACACATACATATATCATGTCTGTATATATGTGTCTATGTATAAATATATGTGTTATATATGTATATATACACATAATATTCTCATATACATATATGTATATATAAATTTGATATATGTATGTGTATATATATGTATATATATAAAATTTATATCTAATGGTAGTCATCTCTAGAGTGGAGAGAGAGAAGAAAAAAATTCACATGATTATTAAATCTCAAAAGAATAGCAAACTCTATGTAACAGATTTGCAATTTCATTTGCAGTCGTCTTTTTTATTGGGCTATCTTATGAAATGCTTGTTTTATTCATAAATTTAAAAAAAAAATAAAAAATAAATCCTAGGTACATACACGAATTTTGTTCAGTTGAATTTCATGTTGAAGATGGCATTTCTGTTCAGGTCTTGGTTTGGAATAGTTGACTCCCAACTCTGAAAGCTAATTGTGGGGGCTGGTAGCAGTAGATTAGCTATTAATTTTAAACTAAGTGATCCCTTCAATGATGAAATCATAAATTTGGACATCTTACTCCAACCTTTCCATCTCCATAAGGGTATAGCTATAATGAGTTAAGTTTGAGGGAGGGTGTTCACTCCCCAAACTTTCTGAGAACACATAGAAATCATTCACTCTTTGAGAAGTCATACAACTAGTTCATATCAATTACTCTTCTAAATGAGCAGCTTTCTTAAGATTCACAAGGAAATTGAGGAAGAAAGGTGGGAAAATACTCCCAGGAGTCTTGAGTAAAACATATTCTTAAGCTAAGTGTAACTTATCCTTAAAAGGTTATAACAAATTTTCTCTTTCTCTCC
Source organism: Bettongia penicillata ogilbyi (assembly GCA_023548195.1). NCBI lineage: Eukaryota > Metazoa > Chordata > Mammalia > Diprotodontia > Potoroidae > Bettongia > Bettongia penicillata. Next base: position 4,759,130 of record JAJHZJ010000713.1, read on the forward strand.
TTTTGCTTCTCCGCAAACTATCTTGATTGTACAAAGTTCATTTACTCTAATTCATTCCGGTTTCCCTTTCAGAAGGGGCACAGCTGTAGAAAATAGGGAGGAAATAAATCCGTCTGATGTGTCACCTATTTTGTGTTCATCACTTGATTTATTTCTTGACCTCTTTGAATCTACTAAGGTTTCAGAGAGTGAGAGACTGAGAAGTTATCTTCAAATGCATCATATAGGGATTTTCAGAGCCTGAGATAGAGTATTAACGCCCTTCATAGTTTTTTCTTTGCCTTCGTAGATTCTACTGGCTTGACATTCTCATTTGAAGTCCTTATTTAGCTTTTAACTTGCTGTTCACATTTGTGGGATCATAAATTTAAGACCTGTTAGGGTGAATGGAAGAGTAACTTCAACAATGGCAACGGCAAGAAATTCCAGATGTCATGGGATCCAATCCTCTCTTTTTCAGAACTGAGGAAACTGAGCTGGAAAAATATTAAATAAATTGCCCAGTACAACACAGTAGTAAGTATTTGAAAGACAATTTGAATGCAGATTATTCTGACTCCAAGTTCAGTGCTCTGTCCTCTGCAAAAACTAGTTGCTTCTAATAACATGCTATTGACTCATGATTTATGGCTTTTAAAGCTATTTTTCCATTAATGGGGGAACAATTCGCATCTATCTCTTCACCTAATTGTTTTTGCTAAATAGAATCTCCCCTCTTTAATGTATCCTCCAAATAGCTGCTGAATTAATATGCCTAAAACACTATGTTACTGTGAGCACCTCCATCCCCCATCCCACCAAAAAAGAAGCTTTATTGTCACTATTATTTCTAGGATCAAATATATGTTCTTCTATCTGACTTGTGGAGTCATCTACAAGCTATCTGGTTTATTTTATATTATTCTGCATACCTCATTCCAGGTTAACTCTATTTCTAATTGGTCCCCAAATAGATGGTCCTCCATCTCCCACCTCCTCATCTTTGCACAAGGGTTCATCCATGTCTGGAATGCATTTCCTTTCTCCCTTGGCTCTGAAGAATCTCTAGCTTCCTTCAAAGGACAGTAGAGGTGCTACCTCTTAGAGGAAGCCCATTTTGATTTTTCCCTCACCCAGTTATACATACATACATACATACACACATACACACACACACACATATATATATATACACACACACATATATATATACTCAGGTATGTTCCTGAGTACATACCTGAAAGACAAGGACATTTTTTCTTCATCTTCATCTTTCCAGTAATGTTAGACCACCTACCAAACTGAAGGTCTACAGAGCCGTTGTGCTAACTTCATTGTTGTATGCCAGTGAACCATGAATAGTCTCCCAGAACCATGTCAGGAAACTGAATTACTTCCATTTTAATTGCTTTAGGAAGCTTCTGAAGATCACAAGGCAAGATAAGGTACTCCTTTCTAGAACTAAATTGCTCAGCATTCAAACTCTTCTGCAAACTCTGATGGGCTGGTCATGTTGTTCAAATGTCAACCACATGCTTGTCTAAAAGATTGTTTTTACAGAAAGCTCACACAAGGCAAGTGCTCACACAGTGGTCAGAAGAAGTGATACAAGTACACTCTCAAGGTCTCTCTGGAGAACTTTGTAATTGATTGAATGACATGGGAGACACTGGCACAGGACCACCTAGCATGACATGCTCTCATTAAAGAAGATACATGTTCTCTATGAGCAAAGTAGAATTGAAGTAGCTCAAAAGAAACGTGAGATGTACAGATTTAGACAATCCAACCCCAATGTTCACATGTCCTATTTGTGCCTGACCTGTGGTAGAATATTCCAGACTCATATTAGTCTGATCAGCTACAGTCCGACATACTGCAACTTGACTCTAACATAGCGATATTATTTTTTTCCTCTTTGAGAACAAAAGACAACAACCAACCAACCAATTCCTGTGACAGTGCTGAGTTTAGTAAATATTAAGCTCAATGGTGCTTAATGGTTACATAAGTTAAATTAACTTTGCCTTCTGTGATCAAGAACATCTACATATGAGACAGCTGGAGGAAAGACAGCAGAGATGAGGTCTTTGGATATCAGGTATCACACAGGATAACGTAGGAGTATAGACTCCTTTCTCTCCTCTCTCACCATTAATACCTTAGTGTAGGCCCTTGTCACTTCACTTGGGTAATTGTAGTATGCTAACTGGGTGTTCACTCTGCCTCAAATGTCTTCCTACCTCAGTCCATCGCTTACTCAGCTTTCAAATTGATCTTCCTAAAGCACAGTTCTGATCGTGTCAACACTCTCCTATTTTGTAAATTCCAGTAGCTCCCTATTTCCTCTAGGATCAAATATAAAATACTTTGGCATTCCAAGTGCTTACGACCCATCCCACTCCTTCCATTCTAGTCTTCTTGTACTTAACTTTCTGCCAAAGTACTATGTAATCCAATGACATTGGTCTCCTTAGTGGTCTTCAAACAATACACTTGACTCTTGATTCCAGGCATTTTCTGTTTGTCCCCATTCCATTCCTGGAATCCTTTCCTTCCTCATCTCTGCCTTCTGGCTTCTCTGACTTACTTCAAGTCTCTTACTGATCCCCTTCAATGCTAGGGCCTTCTCTTTGTTGAATATCTCCAGTTTATCCTTTATATATCTTGTTTGTACATAGTTTTTTACATCTTCTCTCCTACTATGAGCCCTTTCAGTTCAAGGACACTGTTTTTGACCTTTTTTTGTATCCTTAGTGTTTCTTATAGTGCCTGGCACATAACAGTTGCTTAATAAGTGATTATTGACTGGTAATTTTGGTCCCTGTAGACCAGATTTGAGCATAACTTAGAAGCTGTACAAAGGAGTATCATTATACAAGAGTTCACATTTACATAGAACTAGAGGTTTACAAAATGTTTTCCCCACAAGCGATCAATGCCATAGTTAATGCCAATATTATCATTCCATTTAACATATGTGAACTTTGAGGCTAACAGGTAAATCACATTACCAGAAAATCAACTTTAGAACTAGAAGAGAATTTAGAGGTCAGTGGGTTTAATTCCCTCATTTTACTGAGGAAGCTAAAGCATGGAAAAGAAATGACTTGCTTAGGGTTAAATAACTCACAAGTATCTGAGACGGGATTAACACTTGGTTCTTCTGGACTCTCAAGCCAAGTATTCAATTCACTATGCCACTTAACTGCCTAAAATAATCAGTTTCATAAATACAACATCAATCATAGATGTTCATCCAGAAGGGAATTTACAGGTCATTTAAGCTGGCATTCTCCCTTTTTCTAGATGAATAAACTGAGGCACAGAGAGCTTGAGTGACATACACAGTCCCACAGATAGTAAGGAGCTGAAGTGGGGATGGGGTTTCCAGGGTCCAAGTCTGGGACTTTACCACCACAGGTCATGTCTCCTCTCACATAGATAGAAAGGAAATGTCAGAGGGACCTGAACCCAAACCTTCAAGTTCCAATTTAAGTGGTCTCAGTTTTATCCATAAGATGATTTCATGACATGAATCCCCAAGGATGGCAAATATTTTAATGAGATCCTAATGCAACTATAATAGCATTACTGGCCATACATTGAATTCATTTGTACTTTTTTATATTTTTATTTTTCAACATAAATTCAACGTAACAATCTTTCAAGATAAATACATTGTCCCAACCTTGAGGGGCAGAGGTCATATTACTTATCAACACTGAATTCTTTGTGCCCAGCTCAGGGTCTTGAAAATTGTAGGTGTTTAATAGATATTTGTTGAATTGAGTATAATTTTTAATCTTCCCCGAACCCCTTTGAAGCAGAGTATGGTATTATTATTATCATACCCACTTTGCAGATCAAGCACATGACAAATATTCCCAGACACTTCATATTGCCCCCTAGTAAACAGTCTTATATTTCCAGCCAGACTTTACTCCAAGCTATTTCCTGCAATTGACATTCCATATGCTGCCTATATGCTTCTGGACAGGCTGCCTTCTTCCTAGGATGCTCTTCCCCATCACCTCTGCCTCTTAGCATCCTTAGCTTTATTAAGGGGTGAACCTACCAAATCCCTCATTCATTTTTCTATCTGCAGAAATAAACTTGTACTTGTACATGTATATGATGTGTCTCTAACAGAATGCAATCTCTTTGTGGGCAGGGACCAGGATTTTGTTGTAATTCTTTTCTTCCACTTTATATCTCCATCACCTAGCATGGCAACTTTATACGTTTTGAACTTAATTAGTTACTTCCATTGTATAAGCAGCTGTGATAGATTCTTGTGATAGGTACAGATGGAGAAACCGAGTTTAGATAGCCTGTCCAAATTCCTACAAGTCAATGATAAAGTAGGCTTAATGTCACTGTTTTTGCATGTCTGCTTTGGGATGATTTCCATTACTCCATATGACTTTCTCTGAAAACACTGATCATCTGGCCTAAAGAGAGGTAAATTGCACCAAATATTGAACAGATGTTAATGTTTCCCACTTCATAAGGAGCTTATTTTACATATCTATAATTCATTATTATAATATTTTAGCAATAGGCTTCCAATCCTGTTTTATCTACCCAAAAGTTACTTTCAGAAAAATGGACATTTTGATTTTCATGTCAAAATGTGTATGTCCCATAAGTGTAGAAAGAACAAGCCATCGTGGGTCATGGAGCATCCCTATACATTCAACCTTACTCTTACCTGTGAAACAGGTCCATTTGACACCTAAATCTAGTGAAGGGACAGAGGGTAGATCAGCATGCAGTTGGCAAATTATAAATGCCAGCAGCTCAACATGAAGAGTGAATTCATCTCTATTCTTAGGTAAGGCTTGTGGAAAACACATAGAAATGAGACATAGGAGTATTTAGAAAAAAATATTATTGTTGAAAGGCACCCAGAATCCCGCTACTGAGCTTATAGAGTTGGAACTTAGCATTTGCCAAACTTCACAGTATCGTCATAAAGTCAAGAGATATGTAATTTTTTTAGTCACTCTCCATAAGGCACCAGAAAAAGGACTCGTATACTGGAACCACCCTGGTCTGCCCATAAATATTCCATGTTAATGTTCTGTTGGGGTCATGGACTGGAGTAACGTGCTGAAAGCTGGTTGCTTCTGGCAAGATGGCCTGTATCATTTGAACAGCCAGTCTATAATTAATAGTGGGTTGTCCCAGTAAAGGGCAACTTGGGCAGGGTTGTTATTTGTATTACCATCCCATGCCAGGCTCCCCAAATCCTTGGCACTATTTTCAGTAGTACCACTACAGGAGTTGCCAGTAGGTATGATGTCATAATATGGCAGCCTTATGGGTTATAGTCACCAATGGGAGTGCTGTTGAAAGTCTAAGCAAAAAACTCATGTTACAAATTGCATCTAAGAACAGCTCTTTGCTCTTTGGGGAAGAGCCCTTCTAAACTGGTTTGAAAGAAATTTATGAAAGTCTCTACAATAAGGGGAATTCACATGGCTAATATTCAAGAACAAGTGTCCTTGGTCTTTAAATTTATATAAACATTTGTTGGAAAGTTTTCAGCTGTTATCCAGTTAAGGTAGCATAAAATATATTAAAGAGGTTCATTTTCCTAAAGAAATCTCCACAAACACCTGAAATAATACCAGAAAGATAAATTATAAAGAAATTTTTTAAAATACTCAGATAATAAATCTTCTTTCCAGCCCAGAATTACACAAAAGATGACCACAGAAGAATGAAGACTAGTAGAGGGATTGAACCAAAGAAGACAATGACAAACCAGACTAAAATGGAAGAAATAAAGATTATGAAAGAAGTCACTAGGAAAACTAGTTCAAACACAAGTAAACAGGTAAGAATCTGGAAGAAGAAGGGAAATGAGGGAGACTGGAAGTTTCAACAAATGGAATAGAAGAATACCAGCACTCTGGACAGAGAATTAAAAGCCAGTGCCATTTCGAACAGCTTGTTTCCTTAAGCCAACAGCATTGATTGACCTTGTCAAAATGCAATGGGGGAAGAACTAGAACCTACAAGTCACTGTATTGGGAGCCAGGGCCATGGTGATGTGCCTAAGACCACTGTGAACACAAGTGGAGACAGAGTCTATTTGGTTATCTGAGAGTTAGGATCTGGAACCTGTGCAGGAAGCCTAAGATGATTGTAATCTCTATCACTATACTTGAATCTGTCAAGACTACACAGAATGTGGAATCAAATTCTTGTACCTATTGTAGACTTGACAGGCCAATTGAATATCATACAAAGAAAAGAAGAAAGAGATAAGTTGAAGACTGAACCCTCAGTGAATCATCAGGAAACTGAGAAAGAAGTCAGAAATGTGAGTGAGACTCAATACCAGCACCCCCATCCAAAATGGCAGTATCAGTAACAGCTAACAAGAGAAGACTAAACAAGGCTTACTCAGTCAGTTGAAGGGTGCCAAAAAGGATTCTCCCTAAACATATCATCCAAATCCAAGAACTGAGATTAAAAATATGAGTAAACAGAAGAAGACAGTAAACACAATAAGAAAAAAGATATATGGCAAGAAAAAATAAAGAGGCAGATGAACAAGAGTGACCCCACAAAAACTATAAGAAATTCAGTTTATAAAAAATCCTCATATTTCAACCCATCTTTCCCCCTCATTTCCTATTTCTTACCCATATCCACCTATGAAATTCTATTTCACATATATCAAATCAGCAAAGATGAAACAAAAAAGCAGAATATGAAAAATGCTAAACAGGAAATTAGTGAGAAGATATGCTAATTAGCTGTTTGTGGAACTGTGCATTTGTCCAATCCTTCTGGAAACAATTTGTAATTTTATTCCCTGAAAAACTGAATTTTGCATGCTCTTTCACCCAATGATGCCACTATATGGTTTATGCTCCAAAGTGATCAAAGAAAGAGGAAAAGGACCCATATGCAGAAAAATATAGCATCCATTTTTGTGGAGGCAAAAGGGAACTAAGGAGATGTTGTTTATTAGAAAAAGGATGAACAAATTATGGTATGTGAATATAATCAAATATTATGACCCTATAAGAAATAATGAAAAGGATGGATTCAGAGAAACCTGGAAAGGCTTGTATGAACTCATGTAGAGGGCAAACAAGGGGAATCTATATCTGTATCTGCCACCACATTGTAAATGAAAAGAACATTGAAAATCTTCAGAATTTCTATAGATGCAATGAGTAGTCACAGCTCCGGATGATGGATGAATGAGAAAAGAAAAAAGAAATTTGTAAAGCATGCTCGAGGCACTCCTCCTTTTAATGGAGAGATGATGAATTACAGGTTCAAGAGACACATGCCCTTTCCAGCACAATTAGTACACTGAAAATTTGTTTTGATCAATTTTATATATATATATATATATATATATATATATATATATATATATATATATATGTATGTATAATAAAAATAGATGTAATTGATTTATGGTTTCAAATAGCATCCTCTTTCTCTGACATTCTCTCTATATATTAACATTCATGTTACATGATGATTTCTAAATCATAACATAAAAATAAAAGTTAATTAGAAGTAAATCTTCAGATGTGAGACCCAGAGTTCGGGGGTGTAGGAAAAAGGAAACATGCCAGTGGGTGCTAATGTTAATACAACTGAGTTGCTGAAGGATCTCAAGGACTATTGCCCAGAGATGAGGCAATCTGGCTTTTGCTCCTGTTTCAGAGGGGAAACTAGCCTATTGTGTCCAGAACAGAAACACAAAGGCCAACAAATGTATGCTTTTAATTCGCTAAGCGCCTGGAAGGCCTCAGAGTGTTTGAGCCTGGATCAGGTTGAGACAGCCTTCTAGCATGCTGGTCAGATTCCCATGAAACAAAGCTGCATAGCAGAGGCTTCAGTGATTGGACCCACTTTCCATTGGATGGCACTTTGGTTGGGTATGGAACAGAGTTAGAGCTTAACAGCTGACCAGTGTTATTTCTTATCTATGTCTGCTTTTAAAAGTATGGATTATCTTGCCAGTTTTAGAGTATGAGGACAATTTTATTCTGGGTCATTCAAGTATTGATTGTAGGAGTTTTTACTTTTTAATAATTAGATGATCATGAGGTGATGATTACGAATCAAAATTTGGGTTGACAGACAAGAGAAATTTGAGTTATTTTATAGAATGACAGAAAGGAGATTTGGACCCAGGAGATCTGTGTTTGGATCATGCTGCTTACCTACACCTGTGCCATTTTGAAACAGTAGCTTTATCTCTCTGGACTTCAGTTTCCCATGGGTGAATTGAAGAGTTAAGACAAGATGGTGGAAAGACCATCAAAACTCCAATAAAACAAAAAGCAAATAAACAACTTAGCTTTGAATACTAGTTCTGCCAGTTACTGTGTATTTAGCAAAGTCTCCAAATGACTGTTCCTCTCTTTTCTCATGTAAAATATAGATATTAGACTTAATGATCTTTAAGGTACCGCCTAACTTTAGCTCTATGATTCTATGATATCATTTTAAATACATTGATCTACATATTATAAGCTAGATTTTGATACTATCTTCAAAACCTTTTAGAATCCTTTGGTTTATCTGGCCATCCCTTAACACCTTGCTTGGATTTAAATTGGCCAGGTTGCACTCTGATGAGATTCTAAATAATCAAGAATGGAAATTAACATTTCCTTTTATTCTCAAATTCTTAGGTAAGAAGGAAATTTTTTGATTTATGGAAGAAAAAAACACTGGAATTCTGACAATGGAGCATCCAAATGGGTGCTACCCATTTTCTTTCTTTTTTTTTTTCTTAGTATTTTTTATCCTCTAGAAAGGCTGATAAAGGTCATGATCATCTATTCATTCAATAGACATTTCTTAAGCCCCTACTATATGCTAGGTACTGCACCAAGAACTTTTTTCTCTGTCTTCAGATAGCATAGTCTCTGGCAGAAGCCAATTGTCAGAACTCCTGATTTATGGGGACAGCTGTAGCAGTCATACTGTCTTTGGAACATATGGCCAAATAGATGGGGCATGGCAAAGTACAAGAAACAGTTTTTGTTTTTTCCACTTATCTGAGGGACTTTATAGTCGCCTGAAATCTTCTAGAGGCCATTGTAAAACTTTGAGAATTAGGAACCAGGGCTAATGTATGAAATTCTCCTGAATGACTATGTGGTTGCTAATACATGAAGTTAGACTCAATGATCAACTTCAAAGGAGAACCTCATAGCAAAGTCCAGAGTACTGGACTTGAAGTCAGGAAGATCTGTGTTCAAATTTTGCAGCAGACATTTACTAGCTATGTGGCTATTAGTAAGTCATTTCACCACTTCAGACTCAATTTCTTCATCTAAAAAATGTAAATTATTCCAGCAGCTATATCCCAGGGTTTTAAGGATCAAGTAAAATAGTGTATATAAGGTGCTTTGCAAAATTTAAAGCACTATAAAAATATCAGTTGTTCCTATTATCATAAGGGGTTAAGTGAGTCATCCTTAGACCCCAAATTCCCACTTTGTGAGAGACCTCACCTCCACCCCAATTGACCCAGGTTTGCTCCTATTTTTCTTGAGCTAAAAAACAAGATGGGGGAAACCAGGAGGAAACCCTTTGGAGGAGCCAAGTTCTCTCAGCTGGCTTTTAATCCCCTCACTCCTATAAAGTCTTAGGTCTTTGGCTGTCCTTGAGTTTATATTTCCACTGATCCTGAAAGTCTCTCTGAACGCTAAGAAAACCTTTTTCTGCATCTGTCCATGTGGTTTGAGGTGGAGGAGCCTCTGCGTGGTAGTGCCAATGACCACACCTTTTTGTTAGGAACATATAATTGAAAAAAAAAGAAAGAACAGAAACCCCAAAAGAACAATTTTCCCCTTTATTAAACACACACGCAGAAAGTAGAAACATCTTATTGGGGTCCCATCAAGATTCTGATTTAACATTTTTACCTTGAATGAGTGATGGAGATTGAGTTCATCAGTGCGAGTTATCCCCCAGGGATCCTGTGCCCAGAACTTCTTGGAAACTCTTGGGACTCTAAGGACATGTGGGTCTTGTAAATATGGATATGCCAGAGATAATGAACTCCTTGGCTGCTTTTGACCTTGTGAAGATGGCAAGGATTTGATATTTCAGTAGGATGTGGCAAGCCTTATATAGTCTCTTCATCTCCCTCTGCCCCAGAGGACAGAAGCAGAAAGGCAGGTTGTTGCATCAGTTAAAGAAAAAAGACAGTTACTGACTCAGTTTCTTTGCTGTGATTCATGGTTGTAATGAGTATTGCTTTTCCCAGTGAGTTACATGAAGGACTCTTGTTTCTTCCTATTCCTACTCTCAAATGAAGTATGGGTTCAAACAAGTTAAACTTGTGCCTGGACTTTTCCAGCTTATATTTCTTTTTCTGAGAATTGTATTGAGTAATGTAACTCCAGTTCGGAGAACTGATCTTGAGATGGATTCATTCAGGTTTCGAGATCCACAGGTAGAGGTCCATGTATAGAGGTTCAGAGGTCTTGGGTCCATTGAGTGAAGTTAACTGGTGGCAAGAGAAGTTTCTTCCTTGGAGAAAATGGCCCCCAACAGGAGAATTAGGCCAAGACAGTGCTTATATAAGAGAATATATATACGTATATATATACATATATATATATATATATACACGTATATATACACACATATATAAACATATACATACATATATATATATATATAGCATACTATAAAGAGTATAAGAACGACTATGTTAAATCACTAAATCTTGTTTTAAGTTTGCTTGTGAGTGTTTTGTGTTTAGCACTTCCTTTGTGTGCAGGAAATAAATACCTGCCCCATACCTGATTCATATTATACACTGAGATGAGTACCTTTTTACTCCCCGCTTTGGAGAAACACAGATATGTTCCAACAACCTACTCCTTAAGCAATTTTCCTCCCAAGGAACCATGCAGGGAAACTTCAAAAGCTAAAGGGCTTATGAAAATAGGTCTTAGACCCACTTTCTTCCTCTAATTTGAAACCAGGCTCTCCCAGGATCATCTGGTCCAGACCATGGGTCTGGTTCCAAAGCATGTAGATACCTTAGAAAGAGTGGATGCAATACCCTTATTGTTTCATTGTTTGTCTTTCATATTCAATGACATCAGTGACATCACAGGATGATGTCTTGACTTGTGCATGAATTGAATTTAAGTGAGGCCAAGTCACACAAAGTTGTCAGCCTCATTCCCTCTTCTAGAGTTATCTAAGCCCAGTGGCAAGAAAGACAAAAGTCAGGATGACTGGTGATGACCTGGAATCCAGTGAATGACCTTGGCACCTTCGATGTTTTACCAAGCTCTAAGCCCTTCACAGCCCCTGTTTTCTCTACCTTCATGATCATTGGAACAAATTGTTCTCATGCACCCATTCTGCCCATTCTGTTGGGGCAAGTCTTCACATGCTTGAGGTAGGCATCCTGTGGGGTTCGCAGCCTGTCGATTACCCTCAACCTGCTTTAGTCAGTCTGCCTAGACAGTTTTACTGTGGTGCGGCTGCTCTGTATGCTACAGCTTCTTGGAGTCATAGGTGAGAGCTGGGTGACTGGTTAGACACCAAAGGTGGACAAGCAGTCCCAAAAAGAGCTCAGCAAGCCCTCTCACAGAGGTGCTCATTCTCCCTAAACACACCATTCATATACATAGTCCTCATAGACGCAGAAGCAGTTCTTCAGTGTTAGACATGAGTAGCTATTAGGGTTAAACACACACACACACACACACACACACACACACACACACACACACACACACACACACCCTTCCCCCTCCTACCCCTTTCCTTCTTGCTCACCACTATGCCCCCCTCTCCTTCCCTTCAGACTCAACCTGAGACTTGGCCTGTCAGTAGGGATATTTTTAAAATCATGACACAGAGGCGTCTGACATACTTGGTTTTCTCAGTGGGTGGGTGTGTAGTGTTATTTCTTGTTGATTTTGTCACCTCGCCCAACATTACAAGTGTGCACTTTATTACGATGTCAATAATTCTCAGCAGGGCAGTGCTACACATAGGATGGTGTGTTCCCACTGTGGCACAAGCAGCTTCCAGGAGATGGGGGGTGGGGGGGTAGATCATTGACTGGGGGTGGTGGTGGGCGGGGGGAGGTAGAAGGGTAGTGGACACTCCCTGCTGTTCTTGTGTGGCGTCTGTTTCATTCTCAGCGTCTACCACATAGAAAAGGTTGGGTTATTACGGTGAACACCCCTTCTGTGCTTTCTCTCAAAACCTTAGGATTCATTCTCCCTTTGGTGAGTGTGAATAATTCCTCAGGATGTAGGCATTTAGATGCATAGATTTTTACATTTTCAAGTGGAGAAACTGAGACACAGGGGAAGTTAAGTGGTTTTTCAGGTTCAAAGGGTAAATTAGTGGTAGAGCTAGGAAAAAAAGTGTCTTGCAGGTCAGGGTGCTAAGTCATTAAGGTTTAGTTGCTGCATTAAATTGGATAGATAAGAGCCTTACTCCAATTTTTTTTCCTTTACTTCTGGCAAAAACATTTGGGAAATTGACTTATCCAAGGGCACTTAGCTAGTAAGTGGCAAATCTAGGATTTTAGGTAAAATCTGACTTCAAATCTAAGACTCCTACTGGGCATATTGGTGGTATGGTGGGTAGAGTACATGATTAGGAGTAAGGACATATTGCAAAGCCTGTACCACATACTTATTAGCTGGGTTGCCTCTCTCAGCCTCAGTTTCCTTATTAGTAAAATGGAGATAATGATAGCCCATACCTCATAGGGTTGTTGTCAGGATCAACTGAAATAACATAAGCAAAGTATTTTGGAAAATTTAAAGCCCTTTGTGAATGTTACCCTTGTGATCATTATTTTTAGTAACAATTATTAATAGTCCAGTGGATAGAGCACTAGACCTGGAAAAAAAAGACCAGGAAGACCAGAATTCAAATATAAAGTCAGGCATTTTTTAGCTATGTGACCTTGGGCAAGTCACTTAACCCTTGCCTGCATAAAACTGGGGAAGTCAATGCCAACCACTCTAACATCTTTGTGAAGAAAACCATATGGATATATAAACCATGGGATCACAGAGTCAGACACCTCTGAAATGGACCAAAAACAATTATTACTACTGTATTGCTATACATTACTATGCACATTGTCTCATTTTATAGTTGTGTAGAAGTGACATGCCCAGGGCCAGGTGGAGCCTGACTATTTTCAAGTACATGAAAGGCTTTATAGGGAAGAGGGATTCTTGGCCCCAGAAAGGGGAAATAGGAAGAGTGGGTGGAAGAGTCAGATTGTAACTTGATGAAAACAAAAGTATTCTAATAGATAGAGGTCTAGTGGGCTGTATTGGGATGTAGTGAGTTTCCCCTTCCTCACACTGAGAGTCTACAAGGGAATCTTTCCTCATCATTATCTCAGCTTTGTTGAAGGGAATATACTTTTTCAGGTATGGATTGAACTAAGTAGATTCTGAGATCCCGTCAAGTGCTGAGATTCAGGGGGAACTCTCCTAGTATGAAAAGGAATAAGCACTTTAATGGAGAGAAAGGGCAGCTAGGTGGTGCAATAGAGTGCCAGTCTTGGTGTCAGGAGGTTCAAATCTGGCCTCACTCACCAGGTGTGTGACCCTGGAAAAGTCACTTAACCTTGTTTGCCTCAGTTTCCTCAACTGTAAAATGATTTGGAAAAGAAAATGTCAAACCATTCCAGTATCTCTGCCAAGAAAACTCCAAAAATGGGTCATCATAAAGAGATGACTGGAACTGAAACTATTCAACCACCACAACAAACGTAATGCACCTAGAAGCCAGAAGTCTAGGAAAAAAAAGTTTGAGGTGGTGATAAGGATAGAGGCAGCAGAGATAATTAAACAGTGGGTACAGTAGCCCCAGAAAAAGGGCCAATAAGATCTTTGCTGCTAATATGGTTTAGAGTAAGAGTTCTTAACCTGGGGTCCATGAACTTAAAATATATACTTGCACACACACGTTGATATAATTGGTTTCTTTTGTCATCCCATGTCTATTATTATCTGTATTTAAAAAACACTTCTCCTGCAAAGGCTTTTCTGGACTACCAAAGGAGTACATGACACAAAAAAGGTTAAGAACCATTGATTTAGAAAGTAGAAGTATGATAGGAATCTGGGGAAGGAGTTTCCAAACCTAGCTCTGTACTGATATTCTTATGTTGGGAGAGTTATTTTTGCAGTTCTCAGCTTTCACATCTGTGAAATGGGGAGGTTTCAGAAGGGGGTGGCCTCATCTTTCATTCCAGCTCTGACATTCTGTGCTGTGTAAGTGACAACTGTAATACATAGCACACAGGTCATATGAGTGCTAGAGTATTACTGTCATGTTCAAACCCCATGGCCAACTAAAGGGCTGTCATGATATCATCTGGTTTTATGTTTGTTTCTTCTTTTCCCTATCATATGAAGATCTGATCTGTACCTGTGGTTTTCTTGGTCCAGGGAACTCTGAGGGAGGAAACTAAAGATTTGCAACTATTCTTTAATGTACAGTCTTCGAAAATATCTTGGGTTAATAGCAAGTTAAATGACTTAACCAGGATCACTCAGCCAGAATGTGTGAAAGGTAGGACTTAAATGCAGGTCTTCCTGGCTCTGCAGATTGTTTATCTCTTTCAAATAAAGATATCACATCTCACCTTCCTTTTCGGGTTATATTCATCATTTAGACTATGGTTATATTCAGTGTTGCATGGATATGAAAAGCCTGAGGAAAAGCAGACAAGATAATTCTTATGTTATTTGTTTACTTGGAGTGATGAATTATGTCTTATGTATATAATGATAATAATAACTGACTGAGAAATAATTTTCTATGCTTTTATTTCAGAGATTAGAGGTAACTTGGTGAAGAGAGGAGATGGCTAGCCCATAATAAAAGGAAATCTGGGTTCAAATGCCACCCTTAATCTATACCAGCTATGGGGATAGGGGCCAATTTCTCAGAACTTTATACCAGTAAAATCATAGGTCAAGTCCTTAGTCTATCCTAGGAGATTAAATGTACAAAGCAAGAGATACAAATAATTATTATTGAGAAAGCTTTCTTTAGTTTATTAAATAAATAACGTTTGATGATCTGATGGAGATTCTGAGCTTAAATGATTGATTGAGAGATGAGGAAATTTTATCAATTAATGAGGAAATATATAAACATATCCTTGGATTACTCTAGATCTCTGAATAATAACACTATTAGGTATTAGAAGGTGTCAAATAGCAGGATAAGGAGTGACTTATAAGTGAGAATAGTAATTGACCTAGATCCTTTCAACCTTGCTACATATAAATGCACATACATATATAAATACAAATGTGCTATTATATATTTGTATTTATTTTGTATATTATATATTTTGTATATTATATATACAAAAGTATACATATATACATACATGCACATAAACACTCCTGCATACACATACAAATATACGCATATATATACATATATGCATTATGTATATCAATTTTATGGATATATGTTTGTGTATTTATGTGTGTGTGTATGTTTGTGTGTGTGTATAAAAAACCTCCACACATTATGTGTGTGCACATTTGTATGACAATCTTACTACTAAATGCTGGCTACTCTCAGGCTTTATGCAAAGCAGATCTGCAATAAAGTTTCAATATCAAATAGGCTAAAATAACTGTTTCCCTATTTCTCTATTAATTTTTCATCCTGCCAGTGGGATTCTTGAATATGTAGAAAAAAATGATTTTTAGAGCCTGTTAATAGTCGTTTCAGGTACAAATGTCCTACTGCATTCATTGCCATCCTCTTTTATCTCCTTCACAGTTTTCTCTGGTGATTTCATATTAGTCTATGTTCCAGTTCTCTTTATTACAGACATGCTTTGAATGTTTTCTCCTCAGCAGTGATTCTTTCTCACCCTCCCCACCCAAGATTTCAAATTGCATTTCCATGATTTTCTGGGTAAGGGTAGGTTGTTGTACCTTGAGTGTAGATGTGGAGTGGGTGAGAGTTTGCAGCATATTTATAACATCAGAAGACGGTTTCATGCCCCAGTCCCATGTGCCCATCTCTGGATGATGAAGATGCAGTGGCTTTGGCAGGGGCAGCCTCAGGAGAGAGACAGGAGGAGCATGAAAGTCCATCTCCCTTTTTCTATGAGTAGTCTAACTCTTCTTACATGAACTTTTATTTTTATAGCTCTGTAAAAGGCAATTGACAGAAGAGATTCCGTTTTGCCAAGTTGGGCAGGGCAGCTCTGATGTTTGAAAACGGTACCCAGTCTGGAGAACTGATTTTCATCTATGATGTCAGAGAAGCAGTGGGATTCCCACTGAGCCAGAGGGTGGGAAAAGCAGATGGCCCCAGCCCTCATCTTTCTTGGTGCCAACAGCTTCAAATGCTGCCTCCTTGGCTCATTCACAAGAGTCTTTTCCCTTCTGAGACTCTGCGCAATGTTTGGAAGGGAATCTCCATCACTCAGGTTGCCGCTGTCTGATGGGCCAGGCAGGGCTCCACACCCCACTCTCCTCCCACTCGCCTGCTCCTATTCTAACTCCTTTCCCCCTCCCTTGGCCCATATCTGGATTTAGTTTCATTTAAGTGGTGGATGAAGGCAGAACCAAGCGGGCAGGCTGCCCCGGGGCCCACCCTCTAGTTCTTTTATAGACCTCTGGCCATAGAAGGTTTGCTTCCAGCCGCTCCCACCCCTGGCTTTTGGGTTCCAGCCTCTGCTCCTCTTGTACCCTGCTCAATTTATTTCTAGCCTGACTCAGAGGACGGACCCTTGGCCCCACTGCTGTCCAAAAGGAAGGAGTGGCTTGGAGGAGGTGGTGGTTTTCAAATTAATCCAATCTGAAGAAACACGTTTTTCACATCAATTTGCAGGCCTGGCTTGGGCTCTGCAATGTCATGTGGATGAGCTAGGTCTGTTTCCAAGGCCTGAGTTTTCTGTTCTCCAGTTCTCTAGGGGCTGGGAATAAGGCAACTGCTGTACACTCAGCCCTGATGCTAAAGATTTTTTTTTCTCTTCTGGGCCTAGAATAGCCCACTGTGATTCTTCTTTAGAGGATGTGGAATACTGGTGGGGTAAAGGGATAGAATGGGATTTGAGAGAAGGAGTGAAGGAAGCTTAATTGTGATGGTCTGTGAAGTACCCTGGCACACTGAGGAACTCCTGTCAGTCTTTTTGACCAGTGATATCAAAAGAATCTTCCTAAGGCACATCTCACTTCTCTGATCAGATGTAGCTCCCCATTGCCTCTAGGACAACATACAAAATCCTCAGCTGGATTCAAGTCTTTGACAATCTGGCAACAAGTCACTTACCCAGACTTATCTCACATCAATTTTCTTTTCTTTTCTTTTTTCTTCTCTTCTCTTTTCCTTTTCTTTTTTACTCTGCAATCAAGTTGAACAAAACTGTGAGGCATGTGAACTTGACATTCCAAATGCACTTCTGTGAATTTGCCATAAAACTCTCTATTTAGAATTCAGTTTTTCATCTCTACCTCTCAAATTTCAAGTATTTCCTTTAAAAAAATATGGTATTATTGTGAACTTAAAAATCAACAAGCATGAACATGTTCATACATAATGGAATAGAAAAATTATATATGAAATTGCAAATCTCCATTACATATAGCTTGGGGTTTCTAAAATTTTTTTCTGGTCTAGTTTAGACATTAAAAAATAGTTCATAGTTTTATCATTATAATTATTATTTTCAGGAAGGTAGAGTTTTGAGCTAAGGGAAGAGTAATGATGTCATAAGAAGAGAAAAGAAGGAAAAGAACATCAGTCATTTTTTAAAAGCAGAGATGATAGCAGAAGGAAATTCATGGGAAGAATACAGACAAACAGGACCATTTTGGAACTGTTGCATTAAATTTCTCATATACTTTAAATTTTTTTTATTTTGTATTTAGATGGGGTTTTCAATTTGTTCATTTTATGATTTTTTATAAACTACATGACAAATTAATTGATCTCTTTTATTGATGAAAATATTTTACCTTGAGGACTGCTTTGCCTATACCCCAAAAGGTTTGGTGTGTTGTCTTTTATAATTTTTCTTTACTGAGATAATCTATTTTTATTATGATTTATTCTTTTTAATGTTATATTATTTGATCTCCATTTATGTTTGAATCTTTTTTTAATGTCCTCTATTGATTTCTTTTCCCAAACATTATTTTTTTTAGATTCTAAACGTAATAAGCACACACTTGTGTTTATGCATGTATGCATATATGTATATAACATATGTATATGTGTGTACATATACATATACATACATACGCACATATACATATGCACACACATATGGAAATGCTCAGGTTGTGTTTTTTTTTAATGCTTGTTAAGTTCAGAACTTAGAAAATAAAATTTTTATCTATGTTTATACATCTGGAGGGCTAGATCAACACATTCTTCTTGCTGGTTTCCACATTGCCTGGCTTATAAATATATATTTATAAAATGTATGCATACATACACACACAGATGTACACACCAGGGGAGGTGGAAGTCGGCAAAAAGAATTGTTTACTACCTTCTATTTATTCTGTCCGTATGTTATTTGTATATACTTACTTGCATGTTTTCTTCCCCTTATCCCTCCCATTAGACTATAAGCTCTTCTGTTTTTGGAACTAGACCTATGATTTCATTGGCATAGCTAACTCCCAAAGGGAAAACCCTTTGCCAGTGCTATTCAGCACCAATTCTGAAATTTGAAGTCTTAAAGACTCAAAGGCTCCCAGCTATTGTGACTCAGAAGCAGGTTCTGAACTCAGGTCTATCAAGGATCCAGGTCACTCTCTTCCTACCACATCATGCTGTCTTTGGCTTGTGCCCATTAGATTCTTGATCAAGGATTATTGAAATGAATTGAATGTCCTACTTGTGATCCTTCCTGAGTAGACTTAATCATATGTACTTTTCATGAACTGCCATACAACTCCATACAACCCTATTAGGGCCTGAACCATCAATGTGAAACAATTCCTTCATGAAAGAGAGGGAGGAAAGGAAAATGGTGTGTATTCAGTCAGTCTCAGGAATGCCACCAAGAAGAGACCTATGTACACGGCTGTAGCTCCAGCTTCATTAGCTATGTGGTATTCCTCTTTAGAATCCACTTAATATAAGGACAGCTAATCTCTCACTTTGTCCCAGAAGTCACTGAATGGGCACTGCCCACTCAGTCAAACTGGGACCTGTTAAAGACCTTAGCTTAAAAAGATCAAGGCCTCCCACTACACCCAGGATCATCTTCATTCGTCCTAATCTGTGTCTTGCCACTGGAAACAAATGGCTCATCACATTTTAATCTGTTTCAAGACTCAGGAGTTTTCTACCTGTGACCCAAAGTTTGACACCTCTGATATAGACTATTATATACCTTCTACTGTGTGTGTGTTTGTCCTTTGTTGCCGAAGAAGACCATGCCATCAGAGAAATAGTGATATGACTTGCACTTGACTTTGTTTTGAGTGAGGGAGGGCTGTGCAGGTCACCAGTCTCACTTCTCCTCCAGAGTCATCTGAATCCAGTGACCAGATATTCATCAGGATGACTGGAGATGATCCAGGATGAGTCAGTTGGGGTTAAGTGACTTGCCCAAGGTCACACAGCTAGTGAGTGTCAAGTGTCTGAAGTGAGATTTGAACTCAGGTCCTCCTGACTCCTGCACTGGTGCACTATACATTGCACCACCTAGCTGCTCCACCTTCAACTCTATGGGCATGAGAAAGGTTGCTGTGGCATACTGGAAAAGATCCTGGATAGGGAAACATAGCCTGTTGCCATATTTTTATTTTTATAATGGTTAAAATAATGAGCACATAATGCCAGTATATGTGTATTTATTATAAATTAGATTTTTAATTTAAATAATAAATTATTTATAAATTATAGAAAATATACATGTATCATATGCAACATAAATATACCCAAATAGACATTTTAAAAGAATGAGAAAAGGTAAATTAAACAATACTTTAAAATAGTTTGTTTAATTTTTTAAAAATCCAATAAAATAAAATAGTTTAAGTTTAATTCTTTAAAAAAATCCAATTAGCATTAATTAAACTAGCTAAATGTAATTTATAAAAATACTATTTTTAATGAGAATGATATGGGTTAGTGCAAATCATTATTTTTGAAACCTTGAATTTAGCACTTTGTAATCCAGCAATTGGTGGGTGGTATGTTCAGTTGTTTTGATACTGATCTTATGGGCCATATAATAATGAAAAAATAATAATATCAATTAACATTCTTACTAGGTATGGTGCAAAGTGCTCTATGATTAGTATCTTACTTAATTCTTGCAACAAGGTAGGTGCTATTATTGTCCTTATTTTATAGAAGAGGAAACCAAACAAATGCTATCTGCGTTGGTTCACACAGTTAGCAAGTCTTCCTGATTCTAGGTCTGGTGCTCTATCTACTACATCACTTAATATGAATCGTTGTGCATCCTTGGCTATACCTTCTAAATCATGATGCTCCTGGTTAATCTGATTCATCAACTATGAGAAGATTTTTGTGGAAATTAGGCTCACTCGGCTGTCATCTTTATTCATGTCAATTATTCTTGCAATCTTTCATAGCTTGAGGTCCGCTTTTATTACATCCCTTTTATTACAATGAGTCATCTAAGAAATTTTAGTAGAACATAACTGCTATTATCCCCATTTTCATAGATGACAAATTAAAACTCAAAGAATTTATATCAACTTCCAAGTACATATGGTTCATATATATATAATATACATATATGAAATATAACATATGTGTAAATTTATCTCTATCTTTGTTTTTATATCACCTACATTTCCCAATGTATACCTTCCCCCAGTTAACTCACAGGGAGTCATCTTCTATAATTTAAAAAAAAATAGAAAAATATTGTTCAGCAAAACTAACCGACACATTGACTGACATTATGGGTAGGCTTCTACACTCTTAATCCCATACAAAAATTTTTCCCATGTTTCGTTTTGTTTTCTAATCTTTTATTATTTTAGTGAATGAAGTGAAATTTTGGAATTGTTCAGTTTTGCATTTCTCTTATTGGTGATTTGAAACATTTTTATCATAATCACTCAATATTCAATAAACGTATGCTAAGTGCATACTATGTATTAGGCACTGTGTTCTGCAATGGGGATTCAAAGAAAGGTAAAAACAGCTCCAGCCTCTAAGGCACTCACGTTCTTACTTTGTATGACTGTCAGCAGTTTACAAGTGTTGGGAGAAATTTTCCCCTTATTTTTGACAACGTAGTATTTTGGAGAATTGTGTTCATCTTAAATTTTCCTTTTAGTTACTCATATGTTTTGGTTATTTGATTATTATTAGAAATATTTTATACAAATTTCTTTCTGCTCTTCATGTCCTAGTTGTAATCATTTTGTTTGTGCAAAAAGCTTTTCAGTTATATGTAATCAAAATTATCTGCTTTATCTTTTATGATTATTTCCTTTCTCTGTTTAGTTAAAATTCATGTCCTAGCCATAACTTTGAACAATACTCCATCTGGCTCTTTTCTGGTATGCCCTTTAATATATGGATCATCTGTTCAATTTGAGTTTGTGATTTATTGCATAAACTTTCGATTCAAACCTAATTTCTGCCATATTGCTTCCCAGTTTTTCGAGCAGTTCTTGTCAGATTGGGAGTTATTTCCCAGGTAACGTATATTTTTGGTTATAACAAAAATTGCATTATTGAATTCAAATTCTTTTGATTCTACTTACACTGATTATAGTGGTCTATTTTTCTATTTTTTAAAAATGGTTAAAAATATCCTTGATGATGGCTGCATTATAATATAATTCGAAGTCTGGATATGATCTTTTCCCTTCATTTCTATTCATTTTCATTGTTTCCCTTGAAATTGTAGATCTTTTGTTCCTTCACATGAATTTTGTTATTATTTTGTCTGGCTCTGTAAATTATCCCCAGCCATGAGCACTTCCAGTTATTTATGTAATTCTTTATTTCTTTTAGGAGAAGTTTGTAATTGTATCTGTATGTCAAGTTTGGTTTTGTAATATTGACTCCAAGATATTTTATGCATGTTTTAGCTACTTTGAATGTGACTTCTCTTTTTGTTATACCCACCTATATTTTGTTACTAATAGATAGAAATGCTATTCATTTCTGTGGGTTGATTTTCTATCCAATTAATTTTGTTGAAGCTGTTACTTCTTTCAGTTTCTTTGATGATTTTGTATAATTCTCTAAGTAAACCATCTGGTGTTTTTTTGCAAATTTGGAGAGTTTTGCTTCTCCTGACCTATCTTTATGCCTTAAATTTATTTCTCTTATTGAACTGCTATTTCTAATCTAGCATTTCTATAACAATGTGAAATATCAGTGGGGAATGAGACAGTTTCACTCCACTTTGGAAAAATTTCTGATACTTTCCATTTCTTCTTATGTAAGCTTTTGGTTTTGATTGATACTTTTTATAATACTAAAAATATCCCTTCTATATCTAAAGGTCATGATTTTTAAAAATCAAAATTAGTGTTTTATTCTGTCAAAAAGATTTTCTGTATTTATGGATATAATTTTATAGCTTTGGATTGTTTTATATTGAATATAGTATATTATACTAATTCTTTTCATAATGTTTAACTACTTTAACATCCTTGATATAAAACCAACATGAATATATGGAACAGTGTTTTAATTACTTATCATAGTCTTTTTGAGTGAATATTATTTAACTTTTTCAGCAGTATTTACTAATATACTTGACTATAGTTCTTTTTCTTTGTTTCATCTTTTTCGGTATTTTTGTTTGGGTATTAGGACTACATTTTGTCAAATACAAGGAGTTTCAGAGAATCTTTTCTTTCTCAGGTTCTTAGGCTAATTTCTGTTGCATAGCTATTTACTGTCCTTTAATACTTTCATAGAATTCTCTTATACATTCATCTAAACCAGCTTCCCTTTCTTGTGATCAGAAGTTCTTTTATAGCCAGTATAATTTTCTTTCCTGAAGTTGGAATATATGTGTTCTCTACTTTATATTCTACTAATTTGGTTCTTTCTTATTTTTTGAAGATAAACTTCTATTTTTAAAATTTCTTAATTTTCAAGTCACATTGATTGTGTATTCTGAAAATTCTTTGTATTTTTTCTCTTTTGTGATTTTGCATTTTTTTAAAATTTGATTTTTTTATCTTTTTTATTAGTTTAGCTAAAACTACTGATATTGCCATCCTTTTTCAAAGGATCAGGTTTAATTTCACTCTTCAATTCTGTTGACTTTTTGTTTCCCAAATTATCTACATATCTTATTTTCCAAATTCCTTTTTCCATGCTTCCTTTGGGTTTGCTTTTTTTTTTCTTGAATTTTCACTAGTATTTTCATTTCATCAGAGGTTTAAGCCTCTATTTTTTTTTAAAAAGTAGTTTTCAGGAATACATATTTTTCTCTGAGGACTACTTTATCCGTTTTCCTGAAATTTGGGAGATGTGTCATCATTATCACTGTCTTTCAGAGCTATTTAATGTTTTAATGATTCATTCTTAGATCCATTTAGAGTTCAAGATGTCCTTATATCTACATTTAAGTCTGTATCTTTTGCTTTTGCTCTCTGTATTGATAATTATAAAAGATGTATTAATATTTGTGACTTTTTACATTTGTCTCTAATCTCTATAGTCAGTTTTTGTAAATGTACTGTGTAGTGCTAAGAAATACATGAATATTCTCATTACAAAGATGTCATAAGTCCTCTAACACCAAATTCTCCAAATATGTTTGTTCAAATTTATATTTTTCCTTCTTGCTTATCTTTCTGGTAGATTTGTCAAACTTTTAAAGAGGAACACTAATGTATCCTGCTATTATTGAATTATCTTCTACATCTTTTGCAGTTGTGTTAACATATCTTTTATAAATGTAGATATCATACCATGTGGTCATGCCTATTTTTTTTAATGATATTGGTTCTATGATTCCTTCAAATGTGATTTCATTAGCTCCATTGCTGCTGTGAATTTTTATTTGTGCTCTGTCAGTAAATCAGTAATTGCCTATTAAGTCCTTACTATGTGCTAGACTCTGTCAAAAATGTTTGGAATTTGAAAAGAAGCAGAAAACGGTCCATGGTCCCAAGAAATTGACAATCTAATATATGCTTTGTCTGATAGTAGATTACAACTCTCTTTTAATTTCATCTTATGCATAGTAAGCTTTGTCCCAGTCTTTCATTATGAACTTACATGGTGCTGTTTTTCAAATGTTTCTTGTGCACAATACAGTGTGATCTTCATTCCCCCCTTCTACTACATTCTAGATTTGTTGGATTATTTCTTTTACATTTAAAGTTCAAGACGGACACTTGTGTTTTCCTCCATTACTTTCAATTTTTAATCACCTTTTAAATCACTATTTTGTCCTCACCATTTGTTTTAAAGAACTTTAATATGATTCTGTTCTCATAGAATCTCTCTTCTCCATACTTCTTTTTTCTTACTTTTTTCTTTGTTTCGGATGTTTTGCTTATGTCATTGATTTTTCTTTGATTTATTTAGTTATCCATTTCTTCCCTTTCAGACCTCCTCATTTCTTTCTCATTGAAATGGTTAGTTAAACTTTTCTTCTCTCCCTCTTATATACTTTGTGTTATATTGTGCCTTTTTTCTTAGAAACTTTCTTTTTCTTTTCTATTTCATCAGGTCTCTTCCAGTCACTTCTGAGATTTCATTCTCTGATTTGTGGGTTATGCCCTTATTAATTCCTTCTTCAATCTTTGTGTTTTTCTTGAGGTTAGATTAAAATTTCTGAAGTATCGAGTTACCTCTTCTAAGCAATTTCTATATTATTATTTTTATGGATTTTGTCTTCTTCCCTTCCTCTCTGTTTCACCTTCTCCTGTCTTTCTCCTTTCCCTTCCCATTTCTTTCACTCCCTCTTTCCCCTTCTCTTTCCTCATAACAGTAGCAGCAGCAGCAGCATAACTTGTAGTTCAGGTGATCTGGGTCTTAGACCTGCTTCTGACACATACTTTCCCTGGGACAGTGGTCAAGTCACTTTACCTCTTAATACCCTAAACTACTCTGTAGGTCTATGAGTTACAAATTTTCCATGTACATCAATAGAAAGACCTTTCAAACAAGAAGTTCCTTACACCAGTGAAATTACAGGTGAAGCTTTCTTCTCTCTCTCTCTCTAAATATGATGTTTAATCTTTCCATTAAAAAATGCAAGATATTCCAGGTGTGAGTCCTGCTAAAATGCATACATGTATATTTTGTAAAATACAGTACCCACTGTAGCTACCCACCCAAATCCTGAAAAGTGCCTTTGATTTCTGAACATATCATCATGGAACTAGGTACTAAAATATGTGACCCACTTTTACTCCTTGATCTCACTAATCATTGATCTCCTTCCCAAAGGCTGTGTCATTATGTTTCTGGTTCTATATCATTATAGATTTATTATAGATACAGCCTCCTATGGAAGCTTCAGTTTCAGCATACTGCCCATTCAGATACAATAGACTTTCAGGAAAAGGAGTCTCCCTGAGCACAAACTCTCTCCTGATGAAACCTATCATGAAGTCCTCCATCTATTATCACAGACCTATATATGTTCAAATATGAAATTGTTTTTCAAGTCATCATTTCTTGACTATTGTGAGCATTTCCTTTGTGGCCCCCAGACTCAAACCCTCCAGTCACCTTTCCCATTTCCCTTGTCTTTGATCAGAGACTATAGGAACTAACATTTGTTTATTGTTAATCCATGGACTTAATAGGGGTATATCAACCTATTCTTTCCTTTCTGTGACCTATCTCCTTTTGCCAATCTATTTAATCTTTCTCAACCAGTGATTTTGTCCTGTTTCATGAATTGGAGTGAGGAAGGGGGGATCAGGGAATTTAGTTGAAGATGCTTCAGTTCTTTTCCATTTCCTTTTCACCCATTTCTTTACATTCTATATCTGGTCACTAGATCCAAATAGCTCAGGAGGAGAAAGTGAGGTTGATGACCTTGCACAGCCCCCCTTCACTCAAAACAAAGTCCAGTGCAAGTCATGTCATCATTTCTCTGATGTCATGGTCTTCTTTGAAAATGAAGGACAAATACAACCACAACAACAATTTAGAGGTTTATTTCTTTATATCCTGTCTGTCTCTCCACTATTTTTTTACACAATAGGCCTGCCTTTCATTCTTCCTTGAAACAAAACCAAAGACCTTTGAAAACTGAGCAATTAATTTAATAACTTATTGTTTCCTTGATGGCTGTGCCATTTTCCTTTCTTTGTTTCTGTTAGTTGGGATGTTTGAAAGTTAAAAACACTGCTCACACTGAATTTTTTTCAGGAATGACTCAAACATTCTTTTTTTTTTTTAATTCAATTGATGGTTAGACTCAGTTTTGCAGGACATGTCTCACTAAAATGCTATTGTGACTCTTATGCTTTTGGAAAAAAATCCTATTGAATTCCCCTGTACAAATTTCTCATAGCTGCTGAATGATTTTGTATTATTCAGATTTGCTTTCTTTCATATTCAAAAATCTTTTTCTCCTGTATGCTTGCAAAAATTTTATGTGGCATTGAAATCATTCAATCAAATTTTGATGTATCTTGGAGTTTGAAGTACAGGGTTTTTTAATTCTTTGAGGTGTTTTCTCTCAATTCTATATTATCTGTATTCTAAGCATTTTTTAATATTTATATTGTTTTCTTATATTATTTTAAACATTATAGTTTTTAGGTTATGTGATTTTCACGTTTCAGTGGGAGAAATGTTTCTTAAATTGTTCTGCATATTTTACTTTTTAAAAAATATTATTTATTTTTAATATTCTTTTAAAGAAAGTTTTGATTTCCAAATTCTTTTCCTTTTTCCTCCCCTCCTCTGTACACTGAAAAGGCAAGTAATATGATATCAATATATATTTGAAATCATATAAAACAATATTTCCCTATTAGACATGTCATAAAAAAGCAAGAAGAATGTATAGGGAAAATTATACTTCAAATTGCAGTCAGAGTTCATAAGGTGAATGGCATTTTTCATCATGAATCCTTTGGAATTATCTTAGATCATTGTATTTATCAGAGTAGCCAAGTTTTTCACAGCTTATCACTATTACAATACTGATGCTACTGTGTACAGTAATGATCAACTGAATCTGCTCATTTCATTTTGTTTTGGTTCATATAGGTCTTGCCAGATTTTTCTCAAATCAACCTCCTCATTATTTCTTATAGCACAATATTATTTCATTACAATCAATGAATTACACCTTGTTCAGTCATTTCCTAATTGATGGACATCCTCTTGATTTCCCATTCTTTGCCCACAAAAAGAGCTGCTAAAAATATTTTTGAACCTATAGGTCCTTTGTCTTTGATCTCTTTGAGATGGAGGTCTAATAGTGGTATTACTGGGTCAAAAGATATCCTCAATTTTATAGCATTTTGGGCATAGTTCCAAATTATTCTATAAAATGGTTGGGTTAGTTCTTAACTCAAGCAAGTGTTTATTAGTGTACCTTTCCCCCACCCCCTTATTCCCTCCAGCATTTGCCATTTCAGATAGATGTGAAGTGGTACCTTCGAGTTGTTTTAATTTGCATTTCTCTAATCAATAGTGATTTAGACTATTTTCAAATGACTATAGATAATTTTAATTTTTTCTTCAGGAAACTGCCTGTTCGTATCTTTTGATCATTTATCAGTTGGAGAATGGCTCTTATTTGTATAAACTTAACTCAGTTCCCTATATATTTGAGAAATGAGGTATTCATTACAGAAACTTGGTACAAAAATTTGATATCAGTTCAGTGTCCAAAGTACCTTTTATCAAAATATAGTTTCCCTGATTACCTCTTTCAGTTTGGTCTAATTTTGCTTTGTCTGAGGTCATGATTACTACCCCTGTCTTTTCTTTAACTTCAGCTGAAGTGTAATAGATTCTGCTCAAGTCACTTATTTTAACTCTGCGTTTCTGTTTCTGAGTGTCTTATAAACAACACATTGTTGGATTCTAGTTTCTAATCTATTCTGCTATCTGATTCTGCTTTATTGTTGAGTTCATCCCATTTATAGTCACAAGTTGTATTTACTAACTGTGTATTTCCCTCTATCCTATTTTGTTCTGTTTATTTTTCTCTTTCTCTTTTTACTCTGTCCTTCCTCAAAAGCTGTTCTTCTTCTGTTCACTGCCTCCCGTTATCTGTCCTCTTTGTCATCATCTTCCCCTTCTCTTATCCCCTGCCTTTCATACTTCCCTGTTGGATAAGATAAATTTCAATACTCAACTGAGTGTTTATACATACACACACATACACACATATATAATATATATATAATTATAAATAAACATATGTATGTATCTATATGTCTATGTATTTGTATATTCTTTCCTCTGAATAAATTCTGATCAAAGTGGGATTTGAGTTTTGCCCACTTACTCCCATTTTTCCCTCCACTATAAAAGTTCTTCCTTACATGCCTCTTCCCATTCTTCTTCCCTTTCCCTTGTCCCAGTACATCCCTCTTAACATTTCATTTTTTTTGAGATAATCCTAACTTAATTGACTCACACCTATGCTCTCTGTGTAGACTCTAACTGCCCTAATATTATATATATATACATATCTATCTATATATACTATATATACATATATGTATACATGAATATAAAATTTAACCTTGAGTCCCTTAATAATTTCTCTTTCATGTTTGCTTTTTTAAATGCTTCTCTTGAGTGTTGTGTTTGAATGTTGAAATTTCTATTCAGCCCTAGTCTTTTTCTTAAATCAAGAATGCTTAAAAATCCTCTATTTGTTATATATTCATCCCTCCTTCCCTGAAAGATTATACTCATTTTTACTGGGTAGGTCATTCTTGGTTGTAATCCTAACTCCTTTGCCTTCCACAATATCATATTTCAAGCCCTCCATTCCTTTAACGTGGAAACTGCTAAATCTTATGTGATTCTGACTGTGATTTTACAATATATAGGTTGTCTCTGTCTACTTGCAATATTTTACCCTTACCTTGGGAGCACTTGAATTTGGCTGTAAAATTCCTTGGAGTTCTCATTTTGGGATTTCTATTGGAGAGTGACTGACAAATTCTTTAATTTTCATTTAATCTTTAGGATCTAAAATATCAGGACATTTTTTCCTTGATAATTTCTTGAAATATGATGTCTAATTTTTTTCTTAATCATGGTTTTCAGCTAGTCCAATAATTCTTATATTATCTCCCCTTCATCTATTTCCCATGTCAGTTGTTTTTCCAATGAACTATTCCATGTTTTCTTTTTTTCATTCTTTTGATATAATTTTATCGTTTCTTGATGTGTTATTCATTTTTTAGCTTCCACTTGCCCAAATATGATTCTTAAGGAATTATTTTCTTTAATGGTTTTTAGTATTTCTTTTTCCATTTGCCTAATTCTTCTTTTTTAAGGAGTTCTTTGCTTCAGTGAATTTTTGTGTCTTTTTTAACCAAGCTGCTAATTTTCTTTTCATGATTTTCTTGGATCACTCTCATTTATTTTCTTCTACTACTCATCTCTTTCTTTAACTCTTTCAGGAATTCTTGTTAGGCAAGTGTCCAATTTAAGATTAAAACTGATTTTCATCACCAGCTACTTCCTCAGGGATGTGGCTATTTCAAGCCAGTTCTCAAGTTCTTTTCTCTTACTTGTAGAGCAGATTACCAAAAGAACCTCATCTCTGAGAGTTTATGTCTTGAAAATGTATAAGTAGAACCTGATTCCTTTGGTTCAGTGCTCTATCCACTAAAGATTTTTAACCCCATGGAGGGAGTTCCTATATTAGATAATGTTGTAGTAGGGGTGGGGAACTTGAGGCCACATATGCCCCTCTAGGTCCTCAAGTATGGCCTTTTGACTGAATCCAAATTTCACAGAATAAATTCCCTTAAGATTCTGGCTCTTTCTGCTACATCAACCACCTTTTCTAACCCCTTCCCCAGAACTGTTAATTGTCTCCTGAATCCCCCAAACAGGATGCTCCTGGGAGAGTTCTGTGAATCTCTCCCTCTAGTCAGCTCTTTCCAGTAAAGGACCTACAAACATGAAAGTTGCTGCAACCACATCCATACCACAGCCTCCTACCTCCCCCTTTACCTCTCCCTTTTTTAATTGAGGCTCCCCACCAAGACAGACACCAGTTAAAAGGTTACTACTAGCCAGCTGCACAGTGTACAGTTGGGGGAACAGCCCTGCAGTAAAGTGACCTCATGGCTCACGTTTATTGGCAAGAGCTAGCTTAAAACGAGTCACCAGTAGTAAAAGAAACCACAGAGCTCCAGGCTTCCCTCCCCAAGGCGTTCAGGGCAGACAGACATTGAACAATGAAGTTTTGCTCGGCCTTCAGACACTCCCTGATGCCAGCTCATCTTCTTTCTTCTGTTCTGTTCTGCCTGTGTTTCAAGTCATTCCATTGCTCCCCTTGACAGTGTAAACCATCTCAGAGGTGATCGTGGGTCTCTGAATGTGGCAGGGAAAGGACAGGCAGAAGTGGGTGTGGAAGGGGCAGAAAATTTCATGGTTTCTTGGCCAGGAGGATTGAGATTTAAGTTCCAGCTCAGTGCTCATGTAGAGTTATATAAAGGCACTACTGGGCCATGGATAAAATATAAACTTGTGAGGTCAGACTCCTGACTTTTCTTTCTCCTTATGAAAGACTTTTTTTTTCTCTTTAAGAAAATACCATAGTATTTGATAATTTATTAGTGATTTAACTTTAAGAAAAAATTACTGATGCTTGAAAGTGCTTCCAGATTTCCATGTCACTGTACATTCACTCTCTCATCGGAGCATTTGAGATAAGTGCTACTGTTAATATTATCCTCATGTGAGAGATGAGGAAAATGAAGCTTAGAGATTTGAAGTGACTTGTCCAGGGTCACACAGCCACTAAGTGTTTCAGGTGGGCTGTGAACGAAGACCTTTCTTGGGCCGAGTCTCATTCTCTAGTCACTATTCCACATCGCCTCTCAGGTTTTGCAAGTAAAAGAATTAGAGATGGAAGGAGCCCTGAAGTGCTATTTAATCCAGTGTTCCCATTTCACAAATGGAAAAAAAAAGAAAAATAAAAACCTGAAGCTTAGGGAGAATAAGGCAGTTCCCTAGGGTCGCCTATAGTAGAGTAAGGAATTCAAAAGCAGGTCCTCTGATTCCATGTTCTGTCTGAGGGTAGAAAAAGGAAATGTCTTTCCTTCCTTATACTAGATATCTATAGATAACTCATGGCATTGGTTTCTGAGAATTCTAAGGATCCCTTCATTTCTCTAGCCTAGTTAGTCTTTATTCTCTCTCACCCCAACCCCCCCACACCCCACCATGATCCTGCCTCCCTTAGTTTTGATGAAGGTTGGGGAACCTGTGGCCTCAAGTGTGGCCCTTCCACTGAATTCAAATTTCACCAAACAGATCCTCTCAATAAAAGTTTGGATTTGGTCAAATGGCTGCCCTTGAGGACCTAAAGGGTCTGATATGGCTTCGAGACTGCAGGATCCCCACTTCTAGTCTAGAGCTTCTCCCTGCCATATAACCATTCTCAATTTTACTATTCCTAATTCCTATTTTCAATTCCCTATTTTATTTTGCTATGAACACCCCATTTACTACAATATTTTCTAGCTGTTCTTTCATTCTTATTTCAGGCTCATTGAATTAGGCTATCTGAAACCTGGGAAATGACAGTTGAACAATGTGGCATGAAGGCAGAAGTTCTTTCAATACCTGCATCTTCTACTTTGAAGCAGCAAATAAAAATAGGAAATGCTAGAATCTCTCAGCTGGTGTGCTTTGTACAGTAGGTTTATTTGTTTAAGTTGGCCTGTTTTGCTATGCAGTCCCAGAACCCTGTATATTCAAAGGAGGCAAGAGAGCCAGGTGAAATCACTTAGTGACAAATTGTTATGGCTCCTGGTAGTCCAGGAGCTTCTGAGATCATTCCCGTGGGTGTTTCCTTGGGGAAATGCTTGGGTGCTAGACTATGCTGCAAGTTACCTGAAGTCTTCCATAGAGAACACCTAAGAATTACTCTGTCATAGGATCGGTGAAACTTTGACAACACCTTTTCAACATTTTCCCTCTTCTCTAAGATATAATTTTGTTAGAATTCAAGGAAATCTTGCAGTTAGAGGACCCTGGCAGGTAGATTTTTGACAGATGGAGTTTGGTTCATGATCTCAAATTGATAATGTATCTAGTATTATAGAAGAAAGGCACAATTGGTGGTCTAGGTTAGAAAGACAGGAGCAAGTCATCATTACCATGGAGCCTGATAGGAGCATTAAAATAACTTAAAATATTCTTAGTATCTGTTAAGCCTTCTCTGTAAGAGAGAGGGGAAGAAAGGAAAGGAGGAAAAAAAGAAGGAAAGAAGGAGAAAAGGGATGGAGGATAGGAGGAAGAAATAGAGGGAATGAGGATGGCAGGAAGGAAGGAAAAAGAAAGAGAGAGGAAAAGAAGAAGCAAAGAGAGAGAGGAAGGAAAGAAGAAAGGAAGGAAGAAAAGAAAAAAAGAAAGAAGGAAGGAAGAAAGGAGGTAAAGAAGGAAGGAAAGCAGAAAGAAGACAAGAGAGACATTTTTATGTCTTTTATATCATCCTCTAACACATACCACTTTCAGAATCACAAGAAGACTTAGCTAGTAAAGAGCACCAGAAGGAAGGGAGGGTCAGATTGGGAGAGTACCTTGGATGAACTCAAATGCTACTTCCTTGTCATAGATCCATCAGCTAGAAATGACTTCCGATCTCAATGCTTTATAATACTCATGGACTTATTACATGATAATATATATTGTTAATACTAATGAATAACATTGCTTGTATGTATCATAATAGATATTATTAATATTTCCATGTATTAATTTCTCCATGAGATTATGAATTCCTTGAAGGTAGATAAGGGTAGGGATTCTATTTTATTTAGTTTTATTTCTTCCCTAATGTATTATATTTAATAGATATTAAATAAATATTTGATTAACATATTAATTGAATGCATCTTAGTCATAAAATCTCCCAGATATAGTCAATTATTTTATTATTAATGTTTTTAAAAGAGTTGGTTCCCATGGTATGTGGGAAAGAGTCAGTGACTTTAGTTCTAAAGTTCCAAACTAGTTAGCTTTTCATATTTGAATTTTTCCCTTGGTTACATATTCACAATTCACATCCTCTCCCAGATCCTCATTTTTCTCATCTGTAAAATAAAACAATTGAATTAAACAGTTTATATTGTTCCTTCTATTTCTGCAATGCTGGGACTTCATAATCTCCATTAGCACCCCCATTTTGCTGTTTCACTGGCCGAAAATTTTTTTTCTAAATTCCCGATATACAAGTTAAAGTCATTATGTTTTATTTGTCTACGAATGCATATTTATTAATATGTTTATATATGGAGAGAGAGAGGGGATGTGAAGAAAACAATTTTCTATCTTACTCTGCTACCAAGTAGATGTTTTGAACTTCAACAAATCCCTTAAACTGTCTGAGACTTGGTTTTCTCAGTTGTGTAATAAGTGGATTTGACGAGCTCATCTCTAATATTGTCCTCTTGTACTATTATCCGCATCCAGGAATATAGGTCTCTTAGTTTTAGAACTGATTGATGGGAAAAGGAGAAAAATTTATCTGTTGTTTGGAAATTTGGAAATTTTGTTTGATTTAGTTCTTGTGTCTTAGCTTCCAAACTGTCTAGTTTGGATTTCCCTGGGTACTTGCCTTGAGTCTCTCTGTATGAAGTTGCTCAGTAACAGCAACCTTGTATAAGTTAGCAAATGTTCCCCAGACAAACTAGGAATGTATTATATTTGAGGCTTTGGAGTATGCGGAACCAGGGTAGAGCAAGATTTATAGGAAATAGGATTTACGGAATGGAGGAGGCAATTCTGTCCTTAGGACATCACTTCATCAATTTTCTCTCATTAAATGGAGCCTAAGCCTATCTTCAGATTTGTGCTCAGCTAAGTCACAAATCTTCAGAAAGAGACCCATAGAAAAAGAACAAAATTCAATATTCAGAATACATGAAAAAGCAATTATTTACTTTCATTCAGGGAACTAGGAATAATACACCTGGCTCAGAGTAGTGGATGGCATAATGTTGGCAATGCATAGGAGGCTTAATAATTTTTGAACAAATTTTATAGACTCTTTCCTGCAATTAATGCTAAATAAAATAAATATCTTTTCCACCTGCACTATGTTTGGGGCTTTCATCATGTACTCTCCACCTCTTTCTTTTCCCAGACTCTCATACATCTAGGTTAGCTAATTCTTTGTCTTTCATCTCCTTTCCCCCTATGTCCCTTAGGACAATTCACACTTCTTTTTTTATTTTTATGATTTTGTTTTTGCAAAACCCACTTTTTTCTATTACATTCAGCGTGTTTGTGTTTTAGGAGATCCTTGATGAATTCTGTCCCTCTCCTCACCCCTTAGTGAAATTAGTCCTGGCGCGTGGTCACACTACTGGACCATGAAGTCATACATTTAAAGCTGGGAGAGACCTTAGAAGTCACTGAGTCCAACTCACAAGTTTTGCAGATAAGGAAACTGAGACATATAGAGATGTACTTGTCTAGAATCACACAGATAGCGTCTGGGGTGGAATTTGAACTAAATGTAAGCTCAAAGTTCTATCACTGTTGTTGTGTTTTTTTTTCCAGTTGTATCTGAGTCTTCCTGACCCCATTTGGGGTTTTTTTGGAAAAGATACTGAAATATTTTTGCCATTTCCTTCTTCACCTCATTTTACAGATGAGGAAACTGAGACGAACAATGACTAGCACATGGCCACACAACTAGTGAGTGTTAGGATGAAAGAATGAAGATGAATCTTCCTGACCTCAGACCTGATATTCTATCCACTGCACCACCCAGGGTGCTCTATCCACTATACTACCTAGCTGCCCTTTATCCATTGTACCTACTGTGAAAAAACAAAACAATCTCTCAATCCCCTTCAGTGAAACTGGCCTCCTTGCAGTTCCTTGAACAAGATGCTGCATCCCTCAAATCTGGTGAGATTTTTTCCCCCCTAACTGTCCCCCACACCTATAATGCTCTCATTTCTCATCTGCTCATCTCAACTTCAAGTCCCAGCTAAAATTTCATCTTTTCCAGGGATCATTTCCTGACTGCCTTTAATTTTGGTGCTTTTGCTCTGTTATTTATCTCCAATTTGTCTTAGCTTGTAGACAGTTGTTCACATATTGTCTCTTCCATTAGACTATGACCTCCTAGAAGGCACAACTGTTATTTGCCTTTTTTTGCATCAACAGATGATTAACAAAGGGTCCGACATATATAAAACACTTAATAAATGCTTAGTGACTGATTCACTAAACAGGATATTTCTTTTTCTTCATTATCATTTTAATTTAATTTTGGTTTTGCGCATTTCCTGATCGTAAGTTGTTGCTGATGATGTTGCGTGTCCTTAGTTTTCAAAGAGAACCAATGGCATCATGGGGTGGATATCTTGACTTATTCATGAATTGAATTTAAGTGAGGCAGTTGCACAAAGTTGTCAGGCTCACTTTCTCTTCCTGAGTCACTGAAGTCCAGTGGCAAGACAAAAAATCAAGATGACTGGTGATGACCTGGGATTCAGTGGATGATTTTGAACTCTTCAATGTCTGATCAAGCACTAAGCGCTCTACAGCCCCTGCTTCAGTTGCCTTCATGGTCATTGGAACATATTGTTCTCATCCACCTACTATGCTGAGGAATGTCTTCATCTGCTTGGGGTAGACATCTCCTTAACACCTATGGATATGAGACCTAACCCTAACCGTAGCCCATCTGCAGAGATAATTTACCAGCTACAGCTTCTTGGAGTAAAGGTGAGGGCTAGGTGAAAGGTGGACACAAAAGATGGGGCTGCTAGTCCTCCCTTAACACCCCACATACATCCTGATTTTAAGTAGATATAATAGAAACCTATGTCTTCTTTGCTCTGAGTATGTCATGTTATTTTGTCCTGCCGGTGACAAATAGTGGCTGACTGTGTGATCCTTTCAGTGTTCTAGGAAACTCTGTAAGACTAATTTTCCGGGGGGGGAGGGGGGAAATACTTAGCTGCATTGATAGAGTTTTCTCATCTAGGAATTCCATGTATTGAGAAATGATAGTCCTTGTCCATATCCCCTATGATACATGCATTGGGTGAATGGACTTGACAGTGTGAAAACAACCTCCATTGACACATATCACCACCTTATCTGTAACTTATAGTTTTGGAGAGGGTATATGTGACCTACCTAGGCACAAACAGCTAGGATATGTCAAAGGCAGTATGTGAATTCAGGTCTTCTTGTCTCTACTTGGTTTTCTATCCACTGTTGCAAGCCTCTGCATACACTGTCCCCCAAGCCTAGAATGTTCTCCCTCTTCACCTTTGCCTCTTAGAATCCCTAACTACCAAAAGAGCAAAGCTCAGACATCACTTCTGGGAGATCTTTGATCAATCTTTTATTTTCTTCTTTTTTTAGTACCATTATCAGCACCTCCCCATATCTCACCATATCTTTCCCTCAAAATGAAAAGTAGAAGATTTCAGTTGTAGCAAATAAGTACAGTTACAATAAATGAAAAAGAAATAAAAGAAGTGACAAAATATTTTCCAATAAAATAAATTGAACAAAATATATTGATAGTCATAAAAACATAAACATTAATATAATTTATGAATTTAGTCTAATGTGAGAAAATTATTGGTCCTTGTATTTTTATCAACTATTCTTTTTTTAATGAGCCATCTTCTCCCTCTCCCCCTTGTCTGTCCTCTCTCCATCCCTCAAAATAAATAAAACCTTTGTAACAAACATGTATATTCAAGAAAAAAATTCCAAAATTACATCTTCCAAATATATGACTCAATATGCACTCTGAGTCTATCTCCTGAATCACTCTGGAGGGGAGTAGCACATTTCATCATAATTAACTGGAATCATGATTGGTTGTTGCACTCATCAGAGGTCCCTAGTGTTTGTCTTTACAGTATGATTGTTAATGTATAAATTCTTCTCCTAGTCCTGTTCATTTCACTCTCATCAGCTCACACTAGTCTTCCCAGGTTTGTCTGAAACCATCTCATTTATTAATTCTTGTGGTACAATAATATTCCATCATATACTATATATATATATATATATATACGTACATATATATACATATATGTAGCTTGATCAGACAATCTCTGATTTAGTAGTACCTTTCTAGTTTCCAGTCTTTGTTACTATTAAAGGAATTGTCATAAATACTTCTGTTAGAAATTCTCTGTTAGAGTTTGTGTTCCAAAGAACTAATTCTTTCCTTAATCTGTTGTTGTTTTTGTGTAGCTATTTCAGGCATGTCCTACTCTTTGTGATTCCATTTAGAGTTTTCTTAGCAAAGATACTAGAGTAGTTTGCCTTCCCTTCTCCAGCTCATTTTACAGATGAGGAAACTGAGGCAAACAGGGTGAATTGACTTCTGTAGGATCACACAGCTAATAAGTGTCTGAGGCTGGATTTGAACTTGAGTTTTCCTGTCTCTGGACCTGATGCACAGTCCACTATGCCATCTAACTGTTACCTTAATTCATTTCTCTACCTTTTCACCTTTTCCTCTTCTTTCCCTATTGAGTGAAATGTATTTCTATGTCCAGCAGTGTGTAAGTGTGTATTATTCCCTTTTTTGACCAGTTCAGATGAGAAAGGCAATTGTTGCCTGCTCCCCTACTCCTCCCACCTTGTAGGTATAAAATTCCATTTGCATATCCCAATTATGTGAAATAGTTTCCACTAACCTTTCTTTCTTCTCTCCCCCAAGTGTATTCCTCCTCCCTTCTTGTTTCTTCCTTCGAGATCAAGGTATAGCAGGACCACCTTCCAGTCTTCTATCTCCTTAAGCTTCCTCCATCATCCCTGACAATGACTGAGTTCAAAGGGAATAAATATATTATCTCTCCGTATTTGAATATAAGCAGTTTGTCTTTGTTTATATGATTATTCACACATGTTTATCTTTTTACTTTTCTCTTAACTCCTGTGTTTAAACATCAAAGTTTCTACTCAATGCTGGTCTTTTTATTAGAAATGCTTGGAAGTCATCTATTTCATTAAAGTTCCATTTCTTTCCTCTTGAGATTATATTCAGTTTTTTTGGGTAAGTTGATCTTGGCCTAAGATCATACCCTTTGCCTTCCAAAATATCATATTCCAAACTTTCTGCTCTTTTATGATGGTGGCTGGTAAATCGTGCATAATCCTGCCTCAATTTTCTTGGTGAATGAATTCTTTCTTTGTGTCTACTTGCAACATCTTTTCTGTGACCTGAAAATTCTGGGTTTTTGTCATAATGTCTGTGTTCCCTTATGTCTTCACTAAATCCATACCCTGATTTCTAGTTCTTATATTTCTGCTTTTTAGTTAGTCTTTATGATCAACATCATCATATCTGAATATTATCTGGTTCAGATAGAAATGAAATTGTCATGAGTCGCATGATCCCCCATCTTTCCCTTCATATTTTCTACCTCTTATGCATTGTATTTATGTGAAATCCTAAGATTTTCTGCTTCTTCCTCATCTCTTCCCTAGTGAATTTATTTTTGATCTCTCTTTTCTTTCTCAAAATCAACATAAGAGAACAGTGTTGAAACCTGGCACCGTCTTATTTAAATCACTGTAAATCTTGAAAACATCAGAATTTTAAGGATAAATTTTATCTTTTCTCCCTATTATTTGTTACCATTTAGAGCCTTCTGATTGCTCAGATATTTTTACCTGATGCACTGTCCACTATGCCATCTAACTGTTACCTTAATTCATCTCTCTACCTTTTCACCTTTTCCTCTTCTTTCCCTATTGAGTGAAAAGTATTTCTGTGTCTAGCAGTATGTAGGTGTTCTGACTTCTGTTTGCATGTGGATTTATATTTAACTCTGTTAAATATAAATTAACTGTATTTTTAACTGTATTTTTAACTGTATTCTTAACTGTATTTTTCACCTGAAATGTTTAGATAATTTTTAGTTGATTAAATGTTCATCCAACCCCCACCTCCAATGGAATTACATTTTCTGGGGAAGCTATTCTTGTTTTTAAGGTTTCTTTTCCCTTCTGAAATATCATATTCCACGATTGTCACACCTATTATGGAATTGCTGCTAAGTCTTGCATGATCTTGACAGTGGTTCTTTTTATTTCTGGCTTCTTGCAGTATTTTTCTTTTAACTCAAGCCCTTATTTGAGCTGTCACTCCTTAGTGCTTTCAAGCTGGAGTTTCTCTCAAGAAGTAATCAATGGATTTCCCCCACCAAATTTTCACTTTGTTATCTGGCTCTACTTTATGTGGGTACTTTAAAAAATTATTTCTGAAAATATGGCATCCAGATTCTTTTTCAGATTTGGTAATGGATTTCACTAAATCTAATCTCCTTTGGACTGTCAAAAATTATGGGGGATGGAATTTATCCCCTTCCTCCAATGGCAGTGGTAGCTATCAGTACATGGCTATGGGAATGTCTACTTTTCTAGGTAAGAGCTGTCTACTTTTCTAGGTAAGAGCTGCCTTCTCTTTTTGTCTTCATTTCCTTCTTTGAACATAGACTAGTGACTATCAGTAATGAATACTGGATATTTCCAACCTTGTGAACCTAAGAGTTCCCTTGCACCTGATTTGGGTGTCATCTGTCTATTGGGAGATTCTTGAAACAGATTGTTTCTCTGTAGATGTTAGATGGTTACTAACAGATTGTTTTTTATCTTAAAGACTAAAGAAACTCAAAGCCAGGTCCTTAATAGGCAAAAGGTTTAAACTTGTTAAGTGGCTTGGGTCCGAGGCAAATGTACAATATTTGATCAACATTCTCACAAAATTTTCTTTACTTTCTGGAGAGATCATAAAGAGTGTCATGGGATATTTCACAGTTTTTATGTTTTCTTATTTATTTTACACGTTTGCTTTGCATCTTGTTTGGCTTCTATAATAGAAGAAATAAACAGTTCTCCTACACCTGATGCAGTTATTGTACACTGAATCCTTTTTGTAGAAGGGACCTCATTACTTATATTTGGGGATATTCTAGGCATGACTTATATGTATACTTTGTTTTAAAAATTGCCCCCAGTTTTACTCTGGGATGGGTGTAACAAGCCAGAGAGAAAGAAACCTGAGTCAGGATGCCTGGGATGAATCGGGGGTCTATTTGATCATAGAGTTAAAGTCCTTTTTAGAGGGAAACTCCTGCGTCATGGTGGATACAAATAAGACCTACTTTTCTTGCTTGCCTTGAGTCTGCCTCTGGAGCCAGGATCTCCCTGCTTCTTTCTGCCTGCCTTATCCTGTTAAGCCAAAAAAATCAGTCAAAAAAGGAAAAAAATCCAGTCAAATGGATTATTTGGCATGGGGTAGCAAAATAATCATAATAATAAGAAAATAAATGCTTGATTGCTTGAATCCAAGTTAAAAAATTTCATCAAACCAGTCTCTGTGAAGAGCCTTAGACTTAAGTTAATTTGGGGGCCCCAAGTTATATTATAAAACCTTGTAATCCAGGGGTGGGGTAGAGGTAAAGGAAGAACTAGGGCAGCAGGGCCACATTTGAACATCCAAACCCAAAGATTCTCTCTGTGACCCTGGTTAAACCTTCCTTGATTTTTAACAGGGAAGTCACAGTGGAAATTACTCTCTTGCAAAGGGATTTTCAAAGTAGGCTTCACTCAAGCTGGGCAAATAATTAACTTTTCATCCTCTCATAAAATTGAGACTGTAGCTTGTTCAAATCCCAGGACCCTGGGCCTTAATTGAATTAACTCAGTTTTCCATCCTTGTGAAGGATCATTCCAAACCATAACATTTAGCAAGGGCTGCCCTTTCCTGGCGAGAACATAAGCACCTATTGAAAGAGGGATGGCCGAGTCAGGACTGAGGCATGCAAAATAGGACTAGAGTGGAAAATAGGATACTCTTCGAAGGGGACAAAACACTTTCTGTTTCCTACACTTTAAATTTCATTCTAAGTGCACATTGGTATAACTGCCGAAGCCAAAGCAAAGTGGACAGTGGAACCAATCTGCTCATTACGCACAAAACACACCTTGCTCATTCCCATGTCCATGTCTTTGCATACATTATCCTCCCCACTTAGAGTGCCCACTCCTTTCCTCTACCCAGTTCATGTCTACCACCTCCCAGACACACCTCCTAGAACCCTTAATTGGTTTAACCCATTCTATGGACCACTCTGTTCTCTGCATTTATATAAAGGTTTGATTCCCACATCTATAGGTGAAATCTGAGTGTCTTTCCTGAACTTGTCCTATATTGCAATCTGCCTTTTGTAAATTTCAAAATAGATGTTCCATAAACAGTTCAAACTTAGCATGTCCAAAATAAAACTCATTACCTTTCATTCCATATCCTCCTTGTTATTACCATGGAAGTCATCCCCTTGGATAGCAGCTATGACCTACATAGCCAATCTGTTATCAACTTTTGTCAGTTTTACCTTAACAACATCTCTTGTATATAGACTTTTCTACTCCAAAAGCCTCCATCCTGGTTCAGGTCTGCACCATTTCAATAGCTTTCTAATTTTTTACCTTCTTTGAAATTTCATTTCATTCAAATCTATCTTCCACTCAGCCACCCGAGTGATAATTCTCAAGTATTGGTCTGATCATGTCATACTACTCCAATTCAATTAAAAAGACCAGTAGCTTTCAAGATCTCTGGAATCATATATAAAATCCTCTGTTTGGATTTTAAAGCTCTTCACAAACTGGCAATTTCTTATCTTTCCAGCCTTCTTTACACGATACTTCCCTCTATGCACTTTATGATTCAGCTACACTAACCTTATTCAGCTACACTGGCCTATGTGTTCTTTACAGAAAGCAATATATCTCCTGAAATCTTGCTTTTCATTAACTGTCCCTTTCCATCTTCACCTCCACTTCCTTGTATCTCTATCCCTCTTCCAACCTCAGCTCAAATTTCAGCTTCTGCAGTGGATCTATCTTGGTCTCTTTTCTCCTACCACCACCTCATCCCTTCCCTCTTAGATTACTTTCTATTTAACCACATAAATTTTGCTGGTATGGAGACATTTTCTTATTTTCTCCCTCGTTAAAATATGAACTCCTTGTGAGCAGAGACCATGTTGATTTCTCTCTTTTTTTATCT
Organism: Bettongia penicillata ogilbyi; assembly: GCA_023548195.1. NCBI lineage: Eukaryota > Metazoa > Chordata > Mammalia > Diprotodontia > Potoroidae > Bettongia > Bettongia penicillata. The sequence continues at coordinate 4,801,323 of JAJHZJ010000713.1, forward strand.
CCATCCCCAAGCAAGTATCCGGAACATAGTAAGTACTTCATTGACAGGCTAGTTTATCTAAGTAAGTGCCTGCTTTGTGTTAAGCCCTATGGTAAGAGATGGGGATATGAATATAAAAAAAGAAATATTGGCCTTGCCCCAAGGAGCTTACAATCTAATGGAAAGAAATAATACATAAGGAGCTGAAAAATAGGATAGAAAGAACTGAAAAGTAGGGCAGATGGAGGTACTGTCAAAAAGTACAAAGGAATTCAGCTGAGTGGGAAGGAAGATATGGCTAGCTCAGGTTTCTTCCTTAAGTGGAGTATTTGGGACAGATCTCTATTTCACCTTCCAATCAGAGGGGCAAAGGTTACTGAGGGTACAAGGAGATGTGAATGCCAAGGCTAATGTTATTTTGCAGAATGATGAGGTTCTTGGGGTTATGATGGAGAAATATAAAGGAGTACTTACTGATGACCTGCCCACCTGATTGACAGATATCCTTCATTTCCATCCGCCAGGTTTACCTTGATCATACAGTGTTCATGTGAGTTACTCTGGACTCTGTAAAGTGCCCCTTCAGACCCACCTGTACAAAAATATTTATAGCAGCTCTTTTTATAGTGGCAAAGAATTGGAAATTGAGGGGATGCCCATCAATTGAGGAATGGCTGAATAAGTGGTGGTATATGAATGTAACAGAATACTACTATGCCATAAGAAATGATGACCAGGCGAACTTCAGGAAATCCTGGAAAGATTTATATTAACTGATGCTGAGTGAAGTGAGCAGAACCAGGAGAACACTATACACACTTACAGCCACATTGTATGATGGCTAACTTTGATAGGCTTGACTCTTCTCAGCAATGCAAGGTTCTAAGACAACTCCAAAAGGCTCATTTGTTGTATTTAATAGGAATGTATGTGTAGAACCTATATAAGATGATACTCCTCTTGGGGAGGGAGTGGAGAGGGAGGGAAAAAAAATCTAAGATATATGGAAGTGATTGTAAAACACTGAAAGCAAATAAAAAATTAAAAAAAAAGAATCAAAGGCAAAAAAAAAGAAAATGCTATCCATCTACAGAGAACTATGGAGTCTGAACGTACATTGAAGCATACTATTTGCTCTCTCTCTTTTTTGTTTAGTTTTGTTTTTTCTTTCTCATGGTTCATTCCTTTGGTTACAACTTTTCTTTACAACATAACTAATATGCGAATCTGTTTAATATGAAGGTATATGTAGAGCCTATATTAGAATGCATGCTGTCTTGTGCAGGTGGAAGGGAAAGGAGGAGGGGAAAATTTAAAATTCAAAATCTTGTGAAACTGAATGTTGTAAACTAAAAATAAATTGAATAATTTTTAAAAAAGGAAATAATACAACATGTACACACATACAAAAAAGTTAATATAAGATCATTTACAATGTGAGATGTTACTAAAAAAAGTACAATTTCTGTAAGGTTTTGTAAAAGGTTTTGAGTGCCAGTGGAGATACCATATATCTGACAAATGACAGACAGCCTAATTATACTTAAAGTGTTCATCCCTAGAAATCTGACCACTGATTGATGAAATATTTTTTGGACATAATTTCATGAGGAACACATATCAAGGTAAAGCCAGGGAGAGGTAAAGTGTAGTCTGTGATATGCATCAGTGAAGGGAGCGCCAGTAGCAATAAATCATGGATTACTAAAGCATTGAATTATTCTTTAGCTTACTAAACAGATAGATCTCAGCCAATTTGCTTATCGAGTAGATTTCTATAGGCAAATACTACTTTCCTATTAACTGCTGTTACCAAATTAAATATAAAGAAGAGGAGATACTGATTAGAAGAATCCTTGATCAATTTGGTGAGTCTCTGATCAACTTGAAGAAACTCTAGTGCTGACTTTTATCAGAAAGGTACCCCCTCTATAGGTGCAAGTTTACCCAAGCTCCTTGCTAGAGCATAGATAACTCAGATTGATCTCCAGTGTTTTTAGCTCCCTCCAAAATGACTGGTGACTGAGAGTCATGGGAGATGGACTTTGGTTATAAGAGTTGCTTTTCCCTGTCTATGAAAATGCTTAGCTCTTTTTTTTTCTTTTCCTAGTCATTTTAAAAAATTCTTTTTCTATTCTGTATCAAGGAGAAGGAGGGGATTTCATTTCTATCCTCCCCTTCTCCAGGGGAAAATGGAACTGACTGGAGAAGGACATGGCAATTTTTTTTTTTCTGTTTGCCAAAGCCTCATTTCTGGTTATCTTCTGCCTTTCTGTTTTTTTGGGTTTTTTTCTAAGCAGTGGCCAAGGGCTAGTATTCCTGAGAATGGACTTTCCATATGAATTTTAGAGTTCCCCCCCAAAAAAGAGTTCAAGAATTAGACACTAGGTTTCAATGTAACCTTGTCTATCCCTTGAGTTTTTTGGATTCAATACCCTCTGATGTTCCTTCCAGCTAGATGGTACAGTGGACAGTGCGTTGGACTTGGAGTTGGGAAGACTTGAATTCACATCTGGCCTTAGACACTTACTAGTTCTGTGACTTTCAGCAAGCCACTAAACCTCTGCCTACCTCAGTTTCCCTCTTTTGTAAAATAGATATAATAGTAGCTCCTATCTCCCAAGATTGTTGTAGGAGTAAATAAGTTAACAATTTTAAAGTGCTTGCCACGTAGTAAATGTTACATAAATTATTATCATCATTATCATTACAGCTCTAAATATATAATCATATGATTTCCTCAACAAAATTTATGGAAGAAGAAGAAGGCTTCCAATAAAGGATTGTCCTGTAACAACTAGACTGGAAGTATTTCATGAGTAAAGTGGGACACAAGGTTTGAACTTTGCTAGCCCCACTGTTGTGAGATACTTAGGCGCGTCTGATACACATGGGAATTGGATGTTCAGTATATCTTAAAGTCATTTTCACTTTCCTGCGGGAGTGTAATGTGAGCTGACTCCATGCCAAACTCCTTGATATTCCTTTCAGAACCACAAGGAGTTTATATAGGTCACTCATTCTCATGCTTTGCTTTCCTAACCCTACCACCCATTCCCTTAGATCACAGAAATATTTCAGATATTGAGAGATTTTCTTGTTCTAAACATGACATTACTAGAATCCTCGATTTGACCAAGCACTATAAATACTCAAATAAATGCATCTGCAAATTCATCCAACTGATTATTCTCGCTAATGATGAATGTGAACAATTTCCATTCCTGCCCATACCATAAGTATCTTGGAATTCTCTTCCTATAAATTCACCATGGTGGGAGAGGGAGGAACTCATCATGCTGTGGGCTATCATATCTTTTTTCATGATACCAGAAAGGAAAAAATTGGAGAACTGAAATACATGGACTATTAATTCATTATTTATTATTTGTTCTTGCCATATGGTTAGACCAAGTAATCTTACTCAAAAATTTCTTTGATATAATTATTTACTTGGCTTCTCCTTCCTAATTCCTTCTTTGTAATGTTCTGCAGCCTAGTCTCAACAACCATATACCTCTCCATTGCCTTCTGACTCTGTGTATATTAATATTTTACATAATATAATAATTTGTACCTGCATACTCTGAAATTGTGCTCCATTGTGAGCATCTACCCTTCCTAAAAACATGTACAGATCTTTCTTAACCTTTAAAAGAAATCCCTGAGCTTACTTTTACCTTACCTGCACCCTCAAGCTATTGTCTTATCTCTCTTTTTCATTGTGACATTTCTCAAAAGATTAGACTGAATTTGATGTTTCTAATTGCTTGCCATTCATTCACATTATCCCCCACCCTGAAACCTGGGTTCTTTTACTACTGCTCCCCAGAACCAACCACTATTTTCAGTCGTGATTATGTAAGTAATTGCCAAATCCAACCGCATTTTCTCTTTGGCCAATTCTGTAGCATTTGATATTAATCACCATCTCTCTTTCTAGGTATTCTTTCCTTCATTGGCTTTACTGATTTCTCCTACCTTTCTGCTTCTCTCTCTCCTTTGTTACTCTTTCATCCTCACATCTAAATGAATATATTTCCCAAGGCTGTCTCCTTTTGTTTCACTGCATTCTATCTCTGACAGGTCTCGTCAATTGAGTTCCACATTTCTGGCTTTGTACTGGACATCTTAATATCCCAGAGACAAGTCAAGACCTATAATTCCCTATAACTTCCCTAGACTTGAGACTATGGAATTATCTTGTACTCTTCCTCATTTTTACATTTAATTTTTTTTCCATAACATGACTCTTCTAGGGAAAGGGAATGAATTTTCGCTTGCAACGACCTAAGAAATTTCCTCTACTTGAGCTAATCAGTGCTTTCTTTGCAAATTATAATGTTAAAGAGTAAGCTCTCTCTCTGTCTCTCTCTCAGTCTCTCTCATTCTCTCTGTCTTTTCTCTTACACACACACACACACACACACACACACACACACACAAATGGATTTGAAACCCATAAAACTATAAGAAAGTAGAAACACACTTGGTAAAAATCTTATCTTCTCTCTTCTATGGTCAAAATTCAGAAAAAGTTCTCCTATGTATCACACATGTCAGTTACCAGGATACCAAGATATATAAAATATGTTAAGGAAAAAAACTTTTTCTAGTTTAATTGAACTTTGGCTATAGGAGGGTGGAAACAAGATTTTTCCAAAGTTGGTTTATATTTCTTATGGACACAATCTAAAAGGTCTCAAAATATATACCAAGATATATGCATATAGGTATACATACACACATATTGTGAATTTATATGTATACATGCATGTATGTACATATATACACATATCAGTACATATACATATATATTTATATATCCATCCATATAGTCTGTATATATGTATTTTATTATTGTTCAGCCATTTTTCAATTGTGTCCAAGTTGTTATGACCCTATTTGGGGCTTCCTTGGAAAAGATGCTAGAGTGGTTTTCCATTTCCTCTTCATTTTACAGATGAGAAAATTGAGAAATCATTTACAGATGAGTGTTAATGGAATTCTCCAGGGTCACACAGCTAATTAGTGTCTGAAGCCAGATTTGAACTTAGGAAGATAAGCCTTCCTCACTCTAGGTCCAGCACTTTATCCACTGCACCTAGTTGCCTCCATACACACACACACATATATACATATACATATATACATATACATACACATACATACATATGCATATACATGTTTATGAAGGAACAGAGGAGAGACAGATTGAGACAGAGAGAAAGAGAATGCAATCCCAGTTACCTCTCACTTGTTTAAATAATTCTCTAAGGACCTAAGTTGCAGAGAAAGTGCCAATCCCACAGTGACAAATAGAGTTTTTACACCAGTGAATTTCTTTGTCTAATCTGTATCCCTTATCTGCCTGATTGTTAAAGCCACAAAATCACTCCTGCAGAACAATAAATTTCTAGGTTAGAAATGGGACTAAGCCTTAGTGAGAGAAAATACATAGAATCATCAGAGAAAACAAAAGAAGGAAAGGGCACCCCATGACACTATAACTCCCTGAGGCCAGGGAGCTGGTCTCATCTTTGCTATAGATTTCAACTGACTCATTTGTAGCTAGGCATCTAGTGGGTGCTCCGTAAATTCTTGATGACTGACTCCTTGTTGACTGAAAAAGTCAATTATGACATTTCCCATTACTGAAACCTGGCATGATTTTGACTTGAAAATAGTTTTGTTTTCTTCCTGAAAGAGCCATGATGCTGGATTGAGAGCCTTTTAGATTCAAGGTCATGTTCAGAAGATCACTGAATTTTAGAATAACCACAGATTATTTAGTCATATTAGAGCTAGGAATGAGCGACCCACTGCAGGAAATTGAGAATTTCACCTTAATATCCAGGCTGGCACTTCAGCTTAATTCCCCACATCTTATAGGAAAAAGGAAAATCATTAGTTACAGCATAGTAAAAGGAGGATAAAACATAGACGGTGTGAATTCAGAGCAGAAATGTCAGAATTCTGAGCTGATTGTACTTCATTTTGTGCTTTCAAAATGACTCTAATAGCTTGGTAGAAAACTTGGAGAATTTAGAGAGAGTATTACATACTATGTGATTCATTAGCTCCATTTTGAGAGAAACACATCAAAATATCCAAGGACCTGCAAAGAGATGATCATTCCACAGCTTGGACAAGTCTAACCAGACAATTATAACTGTGGTTTAACAGCTGTAAACTGTAACCTAGGTTCTCCAGATTTTCAATAGAAAATAGAACAGGGTGGCAGATTTCATGGGGAGATAGGAAGAAGGGAGAGTGGGAAGTCAGATTAGAGCCACTCCCTATGGCAACTGAAGTCTTTCTGTATGAATTTAAAGTGAGGATCAATTTCTCCTACTTATTTAAATTTCTGTATTTTCTGGCAAGATTCTCTCCAAATGAGAGATTACATGTTAGCCCAGAATTCTTACTAGAGAGAAGTAACAGAGAAGGCTCCCATACAAATTTTATATATCCAAAGGAGATTTATTAGAAAATATTTTTCACAGCTAATGACAGAAGAGAAACACTATCATCCCTTAAAAAACATACAGTTGAAGTGTGATATAGCAGCCTATTTATAGATGACTTCTATTTCCCCAAAGTTTTACATTTTTTAAGGAAGATTTCGGTCACTGACATGCATTAGAGATGTTCCCTCCTTTTCCAGGGTTCAAGTAAGAAGAATGGCTGAGAACAAGGTGTCAACTGTTATTTCTGCTTCCAGATGATACTTTGGGATCTTAAGAGATACAATTACTTGAGATAAATGAGGGTATGAGATTGAACCATTTTCCATTTTACTTAAGGTTAGCTTAACATAGGGGATATGAAGGATCTTGTCTATGATCACAGGTGCTGTGGCACATCTGGGCTCCCAAATGGACAAATTTATGAAATTGTGAATAAGGCAAAAATGAGAGAACTCAACGTGTTTCACTGGTGAAAGCAAAAGAAATCAATCAGAAATCAAAACTCTGTCAATTTCTCCCATAGTTCAGGGAGGAGTCAAAGAATATAAACAAATATTTCTCAAAATAAGAATTGGAAACTATACCTCAATTCATTACTAATAAGAAAAATGCAAATCACAACCTTGAGGTTTCACCTCACATCTAGCAAAAAATTATAAAAGATGTAGTCAATATTAGAAGAGTTGTAGGAAATCAGGAATATTAATGTACTATTGGTGGAGCTCTGCTGGGACCTAACTATTGTACAAAAATGTAAATGGCCATCAATTCAGGAATGACTAAACAACTGCAGCACATGAAAGCAAAATAGTATTGTTGTATTATAAGAAGAAATGACTATGATGTACATAGAGAAGTATGGGAAGACTTATGACCTAATGCAAAGTAAAGTAAGCAGAAACAGGACAAATAATTTAAACAACTCCAACTACAGGAGTTGGAAAAAATAAACATATATTAAAATAATGCTATGAAGCAATAATGCCCAAGTTTGTTATTACTTCATATAATACCATAATTTTTTTTTACTGTGTTGGTTAGTTTTGTTGACCTATTTTTTCTGTCAGTTTTTGTTGACTTCAGGAAGGATAGGTAAAGGGATATTAAAAAATATAGGTAATTTAAGAAAAATATGTATCAATGCAATATTTCTTTTAAAACTTGCATAGGTACACCATATGTGATTATGATTACTTCTAATTTTCATGGTCAGAATGATGAACTTGAAATGTTTTCTCAGAGAGAAGATTGTAGACCTTATTGGGGGGTACTTGTGGATTTTTCCTCTGAATTTATTTATATGAAAGCTGATATTTGGGAATATCCCAAAAAGAAGAGATACTTGCTGTTACAAAATTCCAGGAAGCAAACACACACACATGTATGTATACATATATATATATATATATACACATACATCTACACATACAAATGTACATGTGTTTATTATAGCATATGGGGTGTTCAGGAAGACTAGTACCTCTGGTGTATTGACTTGCCAAACTCTTTTCAGGCTCCAGTGTCTACCTGATTCACCGAGCTCTCACTTAGCAGGTTCAGTGATCATACCCCAGTAAACCATTTTGACAGACAGTCTTAGCTTGAGTGTAAACAATAGGCCCTAATTGTGTCAGTGAGTTAGGGGATTATTACCATAAGCATGTGAAGACTTTTCCTGGCAGAATGGGCACATGTGAACAATTAGTTCCAAAGACCAACGTGGTGATTGAAGCAGGAACTCTGCAGTGCTGAGAGCTTGGTTAGACACTGATGATGCCAAGGTCAGTCACTGCATTCTGGCCATCACCAGTTGCCTTGACATTTGTCCTGCTGCTGGGCTTTGATAACTATAGAAAAGAGAGTGAGGCTGATGAATTTGTGCAACTCTTCCCCTACTTTCATTTACAAGTCAAGATATCACCCATGATGCTATTGGTTCTCTTCCAAAGTGGACAAACAACATCGATCTGTCTGTCTGTCTATCTCCATCCATCCACCTATCCACCTACCTACCTACCTATCTGTCTGTCTATCTATCTATCTATCTATTGAAAGATCACTGAAACTTCAAACCAGGTTCTTGAGTATAAACCACATTAGCCATAGTTTAGTGAGTCCCTGTCAGGGCACCCTCATCCCTCTCCTACTTTAGAATGTGTGACTCATGATATAGAGCAATTCATTCCCTCCCTGAAGCACTTGTACAATGCCCAGCTACTTTATGAGTACATAGCCTCCTGAGTGAAGCAATCTGATTTTAAACTCTATTTCTGGACTTATTTCACATTTCCTTACCTCACAGACCTACTTATAATATTCTATCTCCTTTCCTTCACCTCCTCACTGCTTTACCTACAATGTTTTCCTTTTTCAACCTTCACTTTTGGTAATCTTTATCTCCACGGCTCACCTCAGGTGTGACCTATCTGAGAATATTCTTGATCCCTCCTAATGGGAATATTCTTCTCACTCCCCAAATTATCATTTATTTATTTTGTATATATTTTGCATTTATCTATGCATATGTTGTTGCCCATCTCTCCCCCAATGTAAACTCCTTGAGACTAGGGACTCTTTTTTTTTTGTCTCTCTCCTGTACAGTGGAAGCAGGCACTGTGAGGAATCTAGAATGCAATAGGCTGTTTATTAATAATTGTTCAATAGAACTGAATTGTGTATCCTTAGTCTATCTCAGACTATGAAAGGGAATATTTACTCACTCAAGACTCATCTAACCAGTTTTAATGAAAACTATACAAAAAACAAGAATAATACAATATAATCACACATAGATTTCATATACCTATGTAGATGTGTAGACTTAGACAGGTATCTGTATCATTCTATGAATAGATTCACGTATCTATACAAATGCATGTTGATATGTACATATGTATATCACATATATATATATATATATAGATATCTGGGCCATTACATATGCATACACACACACACATATATAATAGAAGTCATGAAAAGTTAGATTTTCCTGCTATCATTTCATCTGCAAACTATCGTCAGATAATGAGAAGAGAATCTTGTGCTATCATTCAATGGAAGTGTTACAAAACTATAAAAAAGACAAAAAAACAAAAATAGAAAAAATACTATGTTTCCTTCTTCTGTGCTCTCTTTCCTACTAATGATTCATAAATAAATAACAGAGGCATCAATGTTGAGGTATAGGGTAGCTAAGGAAGAGCAGAGACTGAGCTGAAAGCCACATGTAGAGTACAAAAATGATGGATGGATATGTTAAGAAAGTTATAGTAATATTACATATGTCTTCTCACTTCCAATTGCCTTTAATCTTTTCCCCTTTGCCAGATCTCTCTCTCTCTCTCTCTCTCTCTCTCTCTCTCTCTCTCTCTCTCTGAATCTGACTATTTTTTTTGAATCACATATGCCTCTTATTAGAAAGCAAAATCTTTGACCAACGGACCTGGATTGATCTTCTCTTACCTGATAGGAGGTGGATATGCTGGTGTGGGTGGACGGGTTGGCAGGACTTTAGAAAGGCAAGAATCTGTTCTGAGGTAAAGCATCACTTAGTGTCTTTGTACTAGTATTAGTGATATGCTAAGTTGCTTAAAGATAAAGCTGCTATTCAACTCTTTATAGGAAGTATATTTTGATTTTTGTCTTCAATAAATGTAGTGATGGAATGTTAGACCTGGAATCAGGAAGATCTGAATTCAAATTTGTCCTTAGACTTTTAATAGATGAATGAACCCTGGTCAACCTTTGGCTGCCTCAGTTTACTCATTTGTAAAAAGAGGATAGCAATAATAATTACATCTGCCCCCCAGGGTTGTTGTGAGAATAAAACAATATTTTTAGTGTGCATTACAAACCTTAAAGCACTATATACATGTTATTATTATCAATATTAATTTTTACTGGGAATATTTGATGTAAGGGCAATATGTGCACATGCCATGAATAGAGCAAGAGGTGTTGAGTGTGCCTTTAGTTGGAGGAGTAGGTGGGATACCACCTTTGGAGGGGAGAGATGATCAGAGATGCTGGAGAAATCACAGGATGTTAAAATCAAAAAGAATAATTTTGAACCTTGTTCCCCATGATAACCATTCATATGTTTGAACAAAGCTATCATGTCCTCTATCCCCTTTTTGCCCCCCTTTCTCACCACCAAGTAGTTTTCCACATGACTAATTGTTTCAAGCCCTATTCTCATATATCAAGAACTTAAGGCAACTTGCCATTTTCGTGGCCTTCCCGTGGAAACTTTCCAGCTTATCAGTGTCCTTCTTAAATCTTAGCAGATCCAGGTCTGGTGAAGGTAAAATATAGTGGAAACATTGCTTCTCAATTTCTGGATGCCCTGCCTCTCTGAATGCATCCCAACATCATATTAATGTTTTTGACTGCTCCATCACCCTGTTGACACATCATGAAGCTTTTAGTCTAATACCATACCCCTAGATCTTTTAAAGAGGTCAATCACATATGTTCCTTATCTATACCTGTGAAGTTTATTTTAGTACAAAATTCTAAGACTTTATATTTATCCCTAGTGAATTTCATTATTAAATTCAGACCCATGCTGTCACCTGTTGTGTTTATTTTGACTACTCATTCAGTCACCCAGTGCACTATTGTTCATCCAACTATGTGTCATTTCTCTGATGGCATGGTCTTCTTTTTTTTATACCTATATTATTTTATTTTACTTTTTGTGAGTTGATTTATTACTGCTAAATAATTATATATGTTTCTAAAATGCAAAGTAATTCCAATTTTTAACATTCATTTTTCTAAATTTTGAGTTCAAAATTATCTCCTTTTCTCTTTTTCTTCCTTCCTCCCAGAATGGGCAAACAATATGATGTAGGTTATATATTTGAGCTGATCCAAAACATATTTCTCTAGTAGTTATGTTATGGATGAAAACACAGATAAAAAAATTCATGAGAAAAATACAGTGAAAATAGTCTGATTTTATCTACGCTCCAACTCCATCCATTTTTTTCTCCAGAAGTAGATAGCGTTTTTCATCATGAGTCCTTTAGGATTGTCTTGGATCAATGCAGTGCTGGCAATAGCTAAGTCATTCACAGCTGATCACTGTATGACATTGCTGCTGTTGAGTACAGTGCTCTCCTGGTTCTGTTCACTTCACTTTGCATCAGTTCATATAGGTCTTTCCAGGTTTTTCTGAAAAAATTCTGCTCATCATTTCTTAAATCTCAACAGTATTTCACAACAATCATATACCACACAATGTTCAGCTATTCCTCAACTCTTAAGCTTCCCCTCAATTTTCAATTCTTTGCCACTAGATCAAGAGCTGCTATAAATATTTTTCTATATACAGGAATTTTCCCCTTTTCATCTCTTTGAGACATGGAACTACTAGTAGTATATCTGGATCAACAGGTATACACAGTTTTATAGCCTTTTAACCATAATTCCAAATTGCTCTCCACAATGGTTGGATTAGTTCACAACTACACCAAAAGCGTATTATTTAGTGTCCCAATTTTGCCACTTCCTCTCCAGTATTTATCTTCACTCTTTTCTATTATATTAGCCAATCTGACCTGTGTGAGGGATACCTCAGAGTTCTTTTAATTTGAATTCTCTAAGCAGTAGTTATTTCGAGCAGGGATGGGGAACCTGTGGCCTAGAGGTCACATGTGAATTTCTAGGACTTTTGGTGAGGCTTTTAGACTGAGTCCAAGTTTTACAGAACAAATCCTTTCCTTAAGGGGATTTACTTAAAGTTTGGATTTAGTCAAAGTACAACATTTGATGACTTCGAGAGCCACATGTGGCCTTAAGACCATAGATTCCCTGCAACTGACTTGGAGCCTTTTTTTCATAAAACTATATATAGTTTTGATTTCTTCTTGTGAAAACAACCTAATCATATCTTTTGACTATTTATGAATTGGAGATTGACTTGCAGTGTTGTAAAGTTGAATCAGTCCCCCATAAACTTGAGAAATAGGACCTTTTTCAGAGACATTTGCTGAAAAAATCCTGGCTTTCTCCTTTTCTTCTAAGCTTGATTTCATGGATTTTGTTTCTGCACCCTCAACAGTCAGCACAGCAGCTACACTATTGCTTGGTTCCAGCAGAGCCCAGCAAAATCCCCTCAGTATGTCATGTATGTCAGCAACACTGGAGGTGGAAGTAGGGGCAATGGGATCCCTGATCGCTTCTCTGAATCTAGCTCTGGAGCCAACAGATACTTGTCCATCAGCAACATCCAGCCTGCTGTGAAATCAGGAAAGCTTTCATTAATCTTTAGGTCCATTCCCCCTGAATGGACAGGTAGCCTGCCCAATAAGATTATAGAAAGACTGCCACTGGCATGGTCTTCTTCAGCAACGAAGGACGAACACATTTGCATATTTGATGAATATTTTCTTTATCCAAATCACTTTTATATTAATGTTAAGCGCAGATCTCTAGGTTATTTCACTGGAAACCTTATACCAAGTTTACTTTGAACCACTAATAAATGCTCTTTGAGACTGACATCCAACCAGTCCTTAACCTGTCCAACTAGTTTACAAAGCTCAATCTTCTCTACTAGAATAGCATGAGACACTTTAATAAAGTTAGCTAAAATCTAGGCAAACTATATTTACAGAATTTTTTCATCTGCTAGTTTTGTAATCTTGTTGTAAAAATAAATGTTTTATCTGAAGACTTCATTTTGATGAAGCCATATGAGTTTTGTGTAGTCACTGCTTTCCTTTCTAGGTATTCACCAGTTATCTTTTTAGATAATCTGGCCTATAATTTTCCTTTTGGCTAGCCCTAGAATCCTTCAGCAGCCTCAGCTCAGCCATATTCTTGGCTTAACCTCTATTATCTGACCTAATTTACATTTTATGTTTGTTTTTGCCTCTTTATTGACATCGTTCTCTCTGGATAAATCCCCCTTTCCTCCTCACTCTCACAAAAATCCCTTCATTTTAGAATTGCATTCTTCAATATTTTCCATCCATTTTTAGCTGACTTTCCCCGTGAAATTGCAGTCCATGATATTCTATCTATCTTTCTTCTGAAGCCCTTAAAATTCACTTTCCTAAAAGCTGTACACAGATTTCCTCTTTTTTTCTATCAGAAATTCCAAAAGGGTGAATAGGGTATGATCACTACCTTCCGAGAACCTCATAATTTCTATCTCAGTAACAAGTTATTCCTTATTGGTGAGAATCAGGTCTCCAAAAGAATTTCTAGTTCTTTAATTAATTAATTTTTGTTTTTTACCATTCAGTTCCACAAGATTTTGAGTTCCAAATTTTCTCTCCATTTTTCCCCTCCACCCACTCCAAGATAGCATGGATTATGATGACCCCTTTTATGATGATCCCTTTCCCCAATCTGCCCTCCCTTCTATCACACCCTTCCCTTCTCTTATCCCCACCCCCTTTGTTTTCTTGTAGGGCAAGACAGATTTCTATACCAAATTGCCTGTATATCTTATTTCACTTGCATGTAAAAACAATTTTTAACTTTTGTTTTTAAAACTTTGAGTTCAATTTCTCTCCCTTCCTCCCTCCCCACTTATCTCCACTAAGAAGGCATGAAATTTGATATAGGTTATACATGTAGTCATGCAAAACACTTTCATAAGAGTCATGTTGTGAAAGACTAACTATATTTCCCTTCATCCTTTCCTGCTCCCCATTTCTTCTATTATCCTTTTGAGCCTGTCTCTCCTCAAAAATGTTTACTTTAAATTACCTTATCCTCCCATTTGCCCTCCTTTCTATCATCCCCCCACTGCCACTTATCCCCTTCCTCCCTAGTTTCCTATAGAGTAAGATAGATTTTTATACCAAATTGAGTGTGCATATTATTCCTTCCTTAACCTAAATCTGATGAGGGTAAGGTTGACTCTTTCCCTCTCACTTCCTCCTTCCCCTCCACTGAAAAAGCTTTTGCTCTCCACTTTTATGGAAGAGATAATTTGTTTTATTTCTCCCTTTCTCCTTCTCCCAATATATTCCTCTCTCATCTCTTGGTTTTATTTTTTAGATATCATCCTTTCATATTCAACTCACCCTGGATGCTCTGTCTACATACTAAATAGATACATACATACATATATATTCCCTCCAACTACCCTAATATACTGTTTGCATATTTTGGTCTTCCTTGTCACCAAAGTAAGAGTCTATAGTCTGATTTTTTTCCCCAATTTTTACTCCTTTCCCCAGCCATTTACTTGACTCTTGAGCTCTTTTGATTTCTCTTTCCAGTTTAACTTTTTATGAACTCTATATTCTTGTGTTTGGAAGTCTTTTCGACTCAGTCTTTTCATCAGGAATGCTTGAAAGTCTTCTGTTTCATTGAATGCCCATTTTCCCACAGTGAAGTATTATACTCAGTTTTGCTGGGTAGATGATTCTTAGTTTTAATCCTAGGTCCTTTGACTTCTTGAATATCATATTCCAAGCCCTGCAATCCCTCATTGTAGAAGCTGCTAGATCCTGATTGTATTTCTGCAATACTTGAATTGTTTCTTTCTGCGGCTTTCAATATTTTCTCCTTGTCCCAGGAACTTTGGAATTTGACTACAATATTCCTAGGAGTTTTTCTTTTGGAATCTCTTTCAGGAGACAATTTGTGGATTCTTTCAATATTTATTTTACCCTTTGGTTCTGCAATATCAGGGCAGTTTTCCTTGATAATTTCTTGAAAGATGATGTCGAGGCTCTTTTTTGATAATGGCTTTTAGGTAGTCCAATAACTTTTAAATTGTCTCTCCTGTTTCTATTTTCCAGATTAGTAGTTTTTCCAATGAGTTATTTCACACTGTCTTCTAGTTTTCATTCTTTGGTTTTGTTTTATAATTTCTTAATTTTTTATAAAGTTGTTAGCTTCCATCTGCTCCATTCTAATCTTTAAGGAATAATTTTCTTCAGTGAGCTTTGGAACCTCCTTTTCCATCTGGCCAATTCTGCTTTTTAAGACATTCTTCTCCTCATTGACTTTTTGGATCCCTTTTGCCACTTGGGTTAGTCTATTTTTTAAAAAAGTGTTCTTCTCTTAAGCATTTTTGAGGTCCCCTTTAGCAAGCAGTTGACTCAACTTTCATGATTTTCTTGCATCAGTCTCATTTGTCTTCCCAGTTTTTCTTCTACTTCTCTTGCTTGATTTTCAAAATCCTTTTTGAGCTCTTCTATAACCTGACACCAATTCATATTTTTCTTGATGACTTTGAATGTAGGAGCTTTGACTTTGTTGTCTTCTTCTGTTTGTATATTTTGATCTTCCTTGTCACCAAAGTAAGATTCTATAGTCTGATTTTTCCAGTTTTGGCTCATTTCCCCAGCCATTTACTTGACTTTTGAGCTCATTTTTAGGATAGTTCTCTGCACTCAGTGGGCATGGGGAGATGTATTGTCAAATGCTCCATTACTCAACAATCTGTGGGTCTAGAGCTTCAGAAACAGTGACTCCTGTTGCTGTGGCTACTGAAGGCTCCTCCTTCCCCTCCACAGGGCCAGACCACTCTGCTCTCTCATATAGACCTGATATGTTTTTTCCACTGACTATTCAATTTGTCCTTGGTGTTTTGCGGTTGTGAAGTCTGGAAACCATTACAGGTGCTAGAGATTCAATCCTCTGATCCCAGACTTGCTTTAGTTCTCATTTGTGCTGGTGTGGCCCACCCTGGACTTTACTCTGCTCCCAGCCCAGTCAATAGATGTTTCCTTCTGTACTTCTAACCTTTTTTGGCCTGGCGATATGCTTCACTCCATCATTTTGTGGGTTTTACAGCTCCAGAATTTGTTTAGAGTCATTTTTTGCAGGTGTTTGGCTCGGTTTGGGAAGAGAGCTCTAGCAATTCCCTGCTCTTACTCCGACATTTTGTGTTTTTTAAAATAACATTTTGATGATTGCCCTTCAATATAATTAGTTTCCTTTGTAATTCTGTGTGTTTCATTTTATGTATTTAAGAACGTTATTCTGAGAAAAGTTCCATCAGCCTCTTCAGATTGATAAAGGGGACCATAATAAAAAAAAAAGGCTGAGAGTTCCTGTCTTGGAGGGTTCATAGTGAACTGAGAGGCCAAGTTAGTTTAATAGCCAATATATGTTGATGGAAGAACTTGGATCAAGCTCTTCTTGCCTCTGAGATGGGTTTTCTATCTCTGATGCCACATGGCCTCTTTTGTTCTAACCAGCAGAGATATTATTATTCCCATGAAGCCCAGAGAGAGGTATCATGATAAATTTCACCCACTGCTCCTAGCTGTACCTTCTGGGGCTAGAATGATGGGGCAAAGGATTACAAATTTTCAAAGGTCACATAACAAGTACAGCATGGAGTTGAAAATCTACTTCCAAACCTTCAGTGTTTTTCTCTCCACACTCACTCACTAACATCTTTCTGCCTCTGCAGTCCTTTAACATGGATGGCATTCTTCAGACAAAAGCATTTTAAGACACAAGGGTAACCAGCTAGAATATTTCCCTTTAAAATTAATTCTAGTTTAATTTAAAGAATGCAGCCCCCCTTTTAACCCCTTCTTAATACTTGGCATTGACCCAAATTCAACTTTTACCCAGACTTTTTACTTCCTAAGATTGATTATTTTTAACAGTTTGATAGGGTTTCACGGTAGGGAATAACACATTTTGTCTGTGGTTCATATTACGTTAGACAAATATACTCTATGTTCTAATCTAGGATTCTAGTGAACATCCAATCCCAAGAACAAACTGTGGGAGCAGAAGTCAATCAACTCTGAGGGAGGGAGAGCATTGTAGTAAATGGATTTAGTGGAGTGAATGAGCATATCACTTTGTGTTTATTTGTTTGGATATTAGACATATGGAGAGTCGCACTACCTTATGGCCTCTGAAGTCCATGACTAATCTAAGAACCCATGGAATCAATATGGGAAGAATCTTTGGAGAAAATGGAAGGCAAAATACAACTTTTAAGTAATCAGGGAGAAATATGGAGAAGATGGGATATTTAATATTTGATGTTATGCTTTATTTAAAAATTAACTCTTTTTTCAAAATTCAATGCTTCCATCCCTATTCTTTACTCAAAGTATATGGTCAATAGCTTGGCATAGTGTAAAGAACACTGGACTTGGCACATAGCTAATAAAGTATAATCATTATGTTCTTCTGTTGAAGATGGAGAAATATGGGCAGCATGGGCATTTGTTTATGTAAACTGGTTGAGTGGCTGTATCCAAAGCTAAAATCCAAGAGGAGCAACTGTAGAGTCTCCTTCCTAGGCAAATAAATACATGCCTAGAGAAAAATGTGTGTATTTACCTATACATATATGTATATATATATATAAATACATATATGCACATATGTGTGTATATGCACAATTATATATATATATATATATATATATAATATATATATATATATATATCCAGTGAGAGAGAGAGAAAGAGACAGAGACAGAGAGACATCTAGAGACAGAGAGAGACAGAGACAGAAATAGAGAGGGCAGCTAGGTGGAAGAGTGAATAAGGCACAAGGCCTGGAGTCAGGAAGACCTGAGTTCAAATCTGGCCTCAGACACTTGCTAGCTGTATGACTCTGGGTAAGTAATTTAATCTTGTTTGCCTCAGTTTTCTCATTTGTAAAATGAGCAAAAGAAGAAAATGGCAAACCACTCCAGTATCTTTGGCAAAAAAAAAAAAATACCCAAATGGAGTTAGAACGTGTTGGACATGATTGAAATGACTTAAAAACAGCAAAAATATGTGTGTATGTATATACACATGCATGTGTATGTGCGTGTGTGTGTGTGTATGTCAAGAGAAGAAACGAATGGACAAAGACATAATTAAATATCAGCCAATATGAAAAAAAACCAGGAGCTTCTACTAGATTGAAAGATCAATGTGAATGAAGAATAGGGACTGGATGTGATCTTAAGCATCTTGTTAGTCAGTCATGTCTGACCCTTTGAGACCTTGTTTTTGGTTTTTATGGCATTTCCTTCACCATTTCCTTTTCTAGCTCATTTTACAGATGAGGAAAATGAGGCAGACAAGGTTTAGTGACTTCAGAGTCACACAGCTAGGAAGTGTCTGAGGCTAGATTAGAGCTCAAGAAGATGGGTCTTCTTGACTTCAGACCCTGTGCTCTACCCACTGCACCACCTGCCTACCTTAAGGATCTTAAGTTGTGTGAATAGAAACATGGAATTTGAAACAAAGTGCCAGTTTTACTGTATTTTGCTCTGGCCAGACCACACCTGGAGTAATGTTAGGTTCTCATCATTACATTGTTAGGAAAGACACTTACAAACTGGTGACATAGAAAGCAGATTAGATTTGGAACTAGAGGACCTGGGTTCGTATCCTGGCTATGGTATTTACTATCGGTGTGATCTTAGGCAAGTCACCTAACCTAGGTGATCCATTGTTTCCTCATTTGTAAAATGAGAAGATTGTCCTTTCCCTACATTAGCTCTAAGTCTCCTTCAATTACATCTATGACCTTATTTATTCAGAGAAAGGTGGCTGGGATTTTGAGGGAGAATTGAAATTGTGCTTTACACAGCTTGGGAATATTTAATTTGGGTAAAAGATTATTGTTGTTGTTGGTGGTGGGATGGGAAGACACTAATTATCTTAAATGTTTGTTGTGCTTTCTTGAAGAGAAGAGGAGTTAGGTTTGTGCCATCTGGCCCCAGAAGTCACAATTAGTAGTGCAAAGTGGAAACAGAACAGTGTTCAGCTCAATAGACAAAAAAAAATTCTCCTAATTAGAACTATAAAATAAATTGCCTCTCATTAATGTAAAACTTCAGGCAGCGCCTGGGTGAGCACTTAGTGAGGCTTGTAGAAGGAATCTCCTGTTCGGGTGTGGGTTAGACTAAATAAGGCTTCCAACTTTGATTCCATGTGTATGGAAAGAAATATTGTATGTGAAATCACTTTGTTACTATATGCTTAAATGTCAGTTTAAAAAATTATTTAAAAAAATTCATATCGAATATACATATGTATATTCTTTGATATATTATAGCTAGCATCCTTCAGCTGGCTTCATGCCCTATTTCCCAACTAATGCATCTTGATGATGTCAGTGACATCCTGGGTTTTCTGATACCTCTTAACCAACTTCTGAACACAGGAGTGATGAGACATGATGATAATAACTGCTGTGCCGAGAAGACAGAATGGTGGTGGTGGTAATGGTGTGACTGCATTTGTGTGGATCTGTGTCTGCCCACATGCATGTGCATTGTGGCTAAGAGATGACTCATTGTCCCTACCCTAAAGAATCTTCCAAACTAGAGGGAGACATGACACACGCGTAAGTAATTATGATTCAAAATATAAAATGAAAAGTGGTCCAGGGCTCATGGTGTTGATACAGGCTGGTTAGATAAGGTCATTTATTTCAGAGGGGAGAGAGTGTGCAGGCACATATAGACAGTTAAAACAATAGGGTGAATTCATGAGCCCAAACCCTGATACCAAAGGAATTCTATTAACTATTAAATATATGCTTATCCAATCAATTATTATTTATTTTATTTTTGTTGGGGAGGGGGGAGATAATTGTGGTCTAGTGACTTGCCAAGGTTACGTAGCTAGTAAGTGTCTGAAGCTGGATTTGAACTCAAGATCTCCTGACTCCAGGGCCAATTCTCTGTCCATTGCATCACCTAGGTGCCACTTAGCTACCCCAATCTTTATTGTAATAAAGGTGACTGGGATCTGTAGACTATAATGGTGTATAGACAATCATATGACAGAGTAGATAGAGTACTGGACCTGGAGTTATGAAGACTTGGGTTCAAATGTATAACCCCGGGCAAATCCCTCCATCTCAATTTCCTCAACTGTCAATTGGGGATATGAGTAATGATAATGATAATACTTGTGTCACAGAGTTGTGAGAATCAAATTAGATGCTAGTTGTAAAGCATTTAGCATACTGCTTGGCACACAGTAGACACTTAATAAATACTTATCTCTCTTGCCCTGCCCCCACACACCCCATAAGAAGTCCCAGCTCTCTTTGTTTACAGGTAAATAAAACCAAATACACTCAAAATCCCTTGGCTCACTATAATTGGTCTTCAGTTCTCTCTGCTTAGGAAACTTCTGTAGTTCCCTCTAGGATAAAATACAGTCCAGCTAATCTTTGCAGGGTTTTTTTCCCTTACCTTCCCACTCTGTCTTGGAGCCTTATTGCTCTTTCTTGAACTTGATATTTCATCCCTTGCCTCAGAACTTTGTACAGGTTGATCCCCCCAAGCCTGAAATGCACTCCATCCTTCAGATCTGCCTCTTAGAATTCCTAGATTCATTCAGGGCCCAGCTCATGCATCACTTCCTACAGGAAAACTTTTGTGAAGCCCCTAACTGGTAGATCGCACATATAGTTATCTGTTCCAATGTTGTAACTGCTCTCTCTCCCAACTCCACCAAAATCTCGAAGGGGAGGGGCTGCTTCTGTTTTCTTCTTTATATTCTAAGCACCTAGTAGGATGTCTCAAGCACAGCAGGCACTTAATAATTGCTGATTGTATTGACTTATCTTAGATTTCTGGACTTGGGTTATAAAGGCAGCTCCATTTGTCACAACAGTTTAAGTACTGCAACCAAGGGTGTCAACGAGGCAAATGCATTTACCTTTTTGTATCTTTCTCTGTGTTATTGCATGTCTTATTGGTGGTTTGTAAGTTTATTGATAGAATTGTAGTTCGATTAAAATTGAACCTGTATATGTTTCTGTCCTTAAAATCCAGAAGCCTACTAGCATAGCTATTACTTGTAGATGGGCAAGGAAAATGGGAGAAAAAATGGGAAAGCTTTCTATATTGTAGCAAGTTCACAGGTTTAGAATGGACTACAAATGATGGGCCAAAGTCTATTCCTAAATTGAGTTCAATACCAGTCAATTCAATAAATGTTTATTAAGCATTACTAAGGATGATATAGAAAGAGATGACTTATGGTTTCTGTCCTGAAGAAATTTATCCTCTACATGGTCATGCGGCACATATGCATCTAATTATCATTCAAAAGATAAGGAAAAAAGAATATGAGACCTACAAAGTGTTGTGTGGAAAAATGGTTAGGTCTGTGCTTATGCTGACTCTCCCATTCTTAATGCTTTATTTATTTAACTGATGAATGCTGCTTGCTGAGCCTGGCATGGGATACTGTTAGGATTAAAAAAAAAATTCTTATTCCGAATCTAAATGTTGTTTTTAACTCCTCTTTGGATGATTCTAATATTGCTATGGCCTATGGCATAATGAAGGGTGTTAAACAAACTTTAGCTATGACAGATATCCAGATATAATCCATATTGGATTAAATTTATTCTATACGTTTCAGATCAATCTTGCAATTACAACAACAGATTTCAGGTACAGATTGCTAATTTTCAGAATACTTAGGATTAATTCTGTGACATGAACTTCATGGACTGCATTTAAATCTATTACTTTTTAGTGCTATACAACATATTTTAACCATTATTTCATTTGTTCAAACTTTAATTCAAGGGTTTTTAATTTCTTGGTGTGTCATAGACCCCTTCAGTAGTCTGGTGAAACCTATGGATCCCCTTCTAAGAATAATATTTTCAAATGCATAAAATATATAGGATTACAAAGGAAACTAAAGATATTGAAATATAGTACATATATATTACGTATGTATGTATGTATTTATATGTGCATATACCCCTGCCCAAGTTTAAATACCTGCTTTAGTCATAAATTTATTTTGAAAAGTGGCAGCAAAATTTAAGCAAAGGCATGTTATATTTTATAAATCTCATATTTGCCAATGAAAAAATGCCATTCTGTCTCACCATCTTGTCCTGCCCCGCCTTGTCACTCCATAGATAGTAAAATAAAGAATTGGGGAGAGCTATTGAGTTGGAAACCAGAAATCCTAAGTCCTATTTGTGGTTAATGATTCTATGTGATCCAGGATGAATTTTTGACCTCTGTCTTTTTGTGTTCCATATGTAAAGCAATTATGGGAGAACGTCCAACAATAGGGCCTCTCTGATGGAAGATTATTCCTCTCAGGGGTTCAGAAACACCAAGGGAGACTAAACAGATCCTGGGGAAAACCAAATTCCTCCAACAGCATAGAAAGCCAGATCTGGAAGGGACTTCCAGAGCCAATCCAGCTATGCAGATTTATCCAGAGCTTGAAAGAAAACAGGATGTGGCCTAGTAGGGATTTTAATAAATACTCCAAGTGTGTACTTCTAGCACTAGGACCTTTTGGTCAGCTGCTTTTCACTGCCCACTGATACGTCTATCATGCATTGGATGTGATTAGAGTTAAGTCTCCTTCTGTGCCTGGCAAGAGACCATCTATACGAAGCCAGGTTCTTTGAATTTGGAGATCCGCAGACTGCTCTGGCATAGTTCGAAGCCACATGTGTCTCATGGTAAATAGAACACTAGAGTAGGAATCAGGAAGATTTCGTTTCAAGTCTTTCTTTAGACATTTACTAGTTGTGGGTACATTAAAACCTCCCTGAGTCTCAGCTTTATTTCTTTATCTGTAAAATGGGCATAGCAAGAGCATTGGCCTCTGAGTATTTGAGAAGCTCAAATAAGAAAATGTTTATAAAGTGCTTTGCAAACCTTAAAGCTATGATTATTATTTTCTCATTTCCTCCCTCCTGCCACTGAAACCACTCTTGCAAAAACAATTTTTATGGAACTTTTGCCTGGGCATGTAACCATTGAAAAATTAATAGATTACTCTTTTCTGTTTTCAATGAAGATTTAAATCCATAACAAAATATGAACTAAAGCACACACACACACACACATACACACCTCATATGTGACACCTACTTTGGACAATATTAACCTTTGAGACAATTAGAGTATCTTTGAGCAAAGTTTTTGTGATGTGACTTCATCAGTAGCATATAGGATCCTTGTGCCCTCTCAAGCATCTCTCTTAATGGCTTGGTGAATAAATATGACAGACTCATTCATCTGGGGTTAATGGTTCTACTGTCATGCATTCAGAAACCAGAGTGTGGGAAAGATCTTACATTAAAAGAAGTCACCAACAAAACCTCATCCAGGATTATCTGGTCTATTTCCCTGTCTTATGGCAGCTAGGAATCTATTTTACTTTTTCAGTCTCCTTAGAAATAGGAAAAAATTTAAAAAGATAAAGTTTGGAGGTAATTCAACTTGAACTGAAGATCTAAACTTGGAAATCAAGAGTGCCTCCTTCATCTTGAGGTGAAGTTAGTGACTAACCAGCCTGGGTCTGACTAGCCAGCCTTGGCAATGAATTGCAGTGAATCACTAATTAGGTGAATAACTTTCTGGGATTGATTAAAATTGTGTATATTACAGTGTGACTATGGAGAGGATAGACTGGGGAATTACTAGACTGTGATTGGTGGAAATTCATCATTTTTGGTGTGTGTGTGTGTGTGTGTGTGTGTGTGTGTGTGTGAGACAATGGAGTTATTTCCCTCCTAATTTTTTGTTGCCTGTGAAGGATGGAGGCCATAGAGCATTCAAAACAGCTTATGACATGTGTTGTCATTCACGGAATTGGTCGAATTAGCGAATTCATTTGTCAGTTTCTTATTTGAGTGGCACAAGAAAGTTTCAAGATAGGAGCATGCAGTTATAGAATACTAGATCTCAAACTGTAAGAAACCACGGAGGTGTATTTGTGTGTAGTTGCTTGTCCTTCATTCTCTAAGAGGACCACGGTTTCAAGAAGATGATGCAATGGCTTGCAAGTGAGTCAGATTTAAGTGAGGGAAGGCTCTGCAAGGTCACCAGCCTCACTTCGTCCTCAGGAATCGTCTGGGTGCGGTGGCAAGATGTAGATAAGGACGACTGGAGATGGACCCCAGAGACTGGATGGCATTAACTTGATTGCCCTTCAACCCTCTTCCAAAATCAGGACAAAACAAAAGAACAGCCGAAACAGAAACATGCAAATGTTTCTTTCTGTCTTTCTGTCTTGATTCTCTCTGCTCTCTCTCTTTTTCTTCCTCTTTCCCTCTGTCACTTGCCTATCTGTTACTATAACCTTAACTGAGGCAGCTAGGTGGTGCAGTGGATAGAGGATCAGTGCAGGAGTCAGGAGGAACTGAGTTCAAATTTCACCTCAGACACTTGACCCTCACTAGCTGTGTGACCTTGAGCAAGTCATTTAACCCCAATTGCCTCATCCTGGGTCATCTCTAGTCATCCTGATGAATATCTGGTCACTGGATTCAGATGGCTCTGGAGGAGAAGTGAGGCTGGTGGCCTGCACAACCTTCCCTCACTCAAAATAAAGTCAAGTGCAAGTCATGTCATTTTTTCTCTGATGGCATGGTCTTCTGTAGCAAATGAGGGATGAATAGATCATTTTCCAAGTTATTTGGAATGTACTTGCATACATACATATGTACATATATATTCACATACATATATAGATAGATACACAGACATGTGTGTATATATGTATGTATGTGTGTATATACACACATACATACATATGTCTGTATATATGTATATACACATGCATAAATACACATACGTATACACATATATCTATACATCTATATATATACACACATCTATATATATGTATATATATGCACACACATACCTCTATACATATATGTATAGATGTGTGTGTATATATGGAGAGAGAGAGAGAGAGAGAGAGAGAGAGAGAGAGAGAGAGAGAGAGAGAGAGTAATGGATGTTTATACCCTTTTGTTAATCACTTTAGAGTGTTCTTTAGAGAACCCTATGATAGAAACTTCTCTGATCACCCTAACAGTTCATCTTTTCACAACATAAATAAAACTTTGAAGCTGGAAAGAATCCAAGGAATCTATTTTAGCCCTCTCATTTTTATGGGGAAGGTGAGAGAAAAAAAGTCCTTTGATTCCATATCCAAAAGGGAATCCTAGTGTAGAAACTCCTCTTCCTGACACAATTCTTCTGTAACTTAGAATCTTAGATATTTGCCTGGAGGATCTAGAGGCTGAGCAACTTGCCTAGGCTCCTATAATTCTTATATCATAGGCAGAACTTGATTCAAGGTAATCCTAACAGCAAGGTTAAATCCCTATCTCCTATGCTAAAGAAATATATACATGTAAAGAAAGGAACATTACCTACCATTAAGGAGTTTTTTCTCACCATTTTATAACAGATCTCTTTGGTAGCTTTGTTTCCTCATGCGGTGTCTAAGACAAACATAACCTGGAGAGAATGTTACTCCATAGTGCTCAATGTTACTCCCCAGGTAGGAAGTAATATTATACTAGGGATCTAGCACATATCTTTAAGTACCTATTTCCCCTCTTCATATCTTTAGCAGCGAATGAATCAAGGTATAATTTAAGTGGAAAGCTAAATCAATGTACATGTGTAACAGATAAATCCATTTCTAAAGTATCTATAAGGGATCCTTTAAGTTGAAGCATATATTCACGCACGCACGCACGCGCGCGCGCGCGCACACACACACACACACACACACACACACACACACACCCCTTTACTTCCTTCTGCCTCTCTCTGAATTTTACAAAAAAAATGTCAATTTGGCTGGAAGATCAGAGCTGAGTAAAGGTGAGCAAACATAATCATCCACAGTGAAATGTAAATTTGTCTGGGGTGATGATGCCAGATATGTGTTTTTCCCCCTAAATTCAATGTGGTAGCAATAACAGAAAAGCGTATTGGCCTGGTAATCAGGAGGGAAACTTGTCCAACTCCTGGTCTTAATGAAATGAAGCCTTGAAAAACAACAACAGCGTGCTTGGTGTAGACTGGCAAAGTTTCAGAGTTTTAATTAGAATAGGATTGCAGTTGGTTTGTTTATGTCCCTTCCTTCTTTCTCTGATTCTCTGTCCCTGCCTGTGTCTGCCTCTCTCTCTCTCTCTCTCTCTCTCTCTCTCTCTCTCTCTCTCTCTCTCTCTCTCTCTCTCTCTCTCTCTCTGTCTCTCTCTGTCTCTCTCTCCCTCTCTCTCTGTCTCTCTGTCTCTCCCCGCCCCCCACCTCTTTCTCTCCTGGCATTGAATGTTGTCTTGAGATTAGTGCCTTGATATTTTTTGGTAAATGTCAAATGTAGTTGACTTGAGTGCCTGTCAGAGTCAAGGCAAAGAGACTGAGACTGCCTTCTTCCCCTTAATCTTTGATTTGACTACAGAAAGAACTTCTTTACCTTAAATAGACATCTATGTTCCTGCCATTCCTGTCCCCATCCGAGAAGGTAAGCAGTATGACCTTTTCAGACTTTTTGTCAATGACAAGATGACATTATGTGTACCTAGCATATAATGCCTTTATACATAGAACCATTGTAGGTTCTTCAAAATATTTGTGATTGATTGGTAGGAAGAAAGGTAACACCTTCCAAGAAGATGGGAAGTATCAGGAAACCTTGGATTTGCTAAGCTTCCATCAGTCTGACCTAAGGACCACACTATGACTCTGTGTGTGTGTGTATGTGTGTGTGTGTGTGTCTATAGTGCAGGATGGGGAGAAGAGTCCTTGCTGCCTGTGGACCTAGGTCAGACAATGGTTCTATAGAAATGTTTCAGAGCAGTTGAACTATATCCTGGACTAGGTGGTGGGTGGTGGTGTGGATGATGAGAATATGACATAGAACAAGCTGTACTTCAGTACCAAATGCTGGCTAGAAAGTCAAGACTTGCATTGATTTAAACGAATGAGCAATTTGAACTTAATACTATAATAACTACTGGGCTATATTTTTCTTTGTCATGCTTTAAGACCAACACAGTTCTTTCTTCATAACAGTCCCAAGAGGAAGTTACTATAATTTTTATGATTCCCATCTTATAGATAAGCAAATAAATTCAGTGAAATGGAGTGGCTTGTTCAAAGTCCCACAGCTTGCCAGAGCAGGGACACAAATTGAAGTTCTCTTTCTCAGAATCCAGTGCTCTTTCTACCATGCTATCAAGAAGAGAAAGAAGTAGGAAGGAAGGAGAGAAAGAGAGTAGAGGGAAGGAAGGAGGGAAGGAAGAAATGAGGAGAGAAGGAAGGAAGAATAGGAAAAAGGAGGATAGAAAGGAGAGAAGAAAGAATTTATTAAGCACTTAACCATGTGCTACTTCAAGGGATAGGCTCCAATATAGCACAACATTATTATGCAAACTTTCTAAAGCTTTATGAAGCTCAGAGTTGATCTTTGTGTCACAGAATCCCAAATCTTAGAGTAAGCTTGAGGGGAAATTTGGAGATAAAGGATTATCTCCAACAACTGACCTGAAGTCTGCAAAACATTTTAGACCATCACGAGCCTCACAACAGCCTTTTGAGGTAAATATGGTAGATATTATTAGTAACCATATCTCTTTTTATGAATGAAAAAGCAGAAGGTCAGAGAATTTAAATGACTGGTCATGGTAACATAACCAATAGGTTTAATAAATAATATTTGAATTCAGGTTTTCCTGACTCCAGGTCCATCTATGAGTACATTTGCTGTTTTGTTTTACAAGGAGCTTTTGGAAACTGATTTTAGAACATAGACTTCTACAAAAATAATGTAAATACCACTGGACTCCTTGGAAGGAAAGCAGCCACCAGAGGTCTTTCAGATCATCCCTCTGCTTCTAGGCAACTGTGCACAAAAATTGCCATCTCAGATGGAGATATAAATCTGGATAGATCCCAAAGTTCATCTAATACACTATCTCTCATTTTAAAGGTTAGGAAAAAATAAACTTGGGATATTAAATGACTTGCCTAAGGTCATATAAGTAATAAACATCTAAAGTGGGATTTGAGCCCCTTTCCTCATGACTCCAGTCAGTATTCTTTCCACAGTATCAGATAGAGATAAGTTTGAAGAAAGAAGCTTACACAACGTTCCTTTTGGCACAATATCTTCACTTTTGGCTATCTTCTTTCTTCAAAGCTGGCATATTTCCTACTGTGATGGCATTTTCACTTGGAGTTGGTTTGTTGGTGATGGATTGGCTAACTGAAAAAGAGGACTCAGACCCATTCATCTTCTTGTTATCTTATCAAGGCATATTAGACTTTCTCAGTTTTTGAGATCTAGTTCTCTTGATTCAGAATCATCGAGGTAATATAGTTCCTGGAACCCCTCCATTTTGTAGAAAAAAACCTGAGTCTCAGAGAAATTAGATGGTCATTTTGACTATTATAAAACCCAAATTAACTACAAAGGACCTATGGAGGAAGACACTATCAGCCTTCAGAGAAAGAACTAATAAATAGAAGTATGTATAGGATGATGTTACATATATATATGTATATGCACATATTTGTGTCTAATGGTAGCCATATCTAGGTTGGGGTGGAGTAAAAGAAAGTAAAGAAAAAATATTAAATGATAACTTTGAGGTACATGCATACATACATACATACATACATATATAAACTGCAAATCTATTATGTACAGCTTGTTATCCCTTTTAAATATATATACACATATTTAAGAGGAATAACAAGTTGTACATAATAGATTTGCAGTTTCATGTGCAATCATCTTTTTTCTCTATTCCACTATATCATAGAAATGCTTGTTTTATTTTTTTAAGTTCAGAATAAATTTAAAAAGGAGTAAAAAAATAAATTAGATGATTAAATGACTTGCCTAAGATTGGTTAGCATGAAACAGAGCTAGGATTTGAGCCTAGGTAGCTTAATCCAACCAGCAATCAACTAAATAGGGATATTTCAAAAGTATATACACAATAGGCAAGTGTTCTTTTCATAGGGTTTTTAATGTAAAAACTTTAGTGTACCTTATTTTTTGATGTTTATTGATTTTTATATCACTGTTACTCTTAATTTTAACCCCTTCTCCACCAAAGAATTTTTCCTCATAAGAGAGAAAATGGATCAAAATAAACACATAACCATGTATAACAGCATATGAAGCATTTATAGCCCATCAGCAATTATGAGGAAAGAAATATATTTCATCACAAATCCAGAAGAAGATTAATCAAAGCACTAATCTGGACTCTGATATCTTTTATTTTTCCCCTTTTCATTCTGGTCATTTTGTATATTGTTTTCCTAAGAATGAATTTTGCTTTTTTTTACACTGAATCAGTTCATCTAAATCTTCCCAACTTTCTCAGAATTTTTTATACACTTCATTTCCTATGGGACAATGCTATTCTATCATTTAATTTGCTAATCTGCTTTACAAAACATTTTATCTAAAGAAAATAACACAACAAAACATGAATAAAACAAGAAGACCTAGGACATTCTTATTGGAGGTAGAAAAACCTAAATAATTGGTCCTTGGAATACATGTCTGGTACCCTAAATTAACACTCTGGGACCCAAAACAAGTTTCTGAAAGAAACCTCTTCCCCTTGCTCTTTGTTAATTACTCATACTTGACTGCTATCTTTCCTAAAAATACAGTCTTTGTTTTAGTCCCTTTCTTCCATTGGAACAGAAGTTCTTAATCATTTTTTGTGACATGAATCCCATAGACAGCCTGGTGAAGTCTTATGGCCTCTTTAGAATAATGTTGTTAAAGGCAAAAAATAAAACATAGGACTGCAAAAGAAACCAATCATATTGAAATCGTTAAATCCAAACACATACACATACATAATGATTTTAATTTATTTAATCTGGTGACTGTGAACTATAATGTTTAATTTAATATTTAATCTGGGGTCTTTGAAGTTGTTATATAGAGAAAATAATTATATATACTATTTAATAAAATACATGGTATTACAAAGGAAACAAATCTTATTGAAATATATTTGTAAGTACATGTGTGCGTATTGTTTTTGTTGATCGTTTGTACCTCAGTGTCTAGTACCATACCTTGCTAAACTCCCTAAAACAATTCAGGTGGAAAAGGATATACATACATACATACATACATACATACATACACTCACACACATATATACATATACACATGTATGTGTGTAAGTATATATGTATGCGTGTATATGTTATATATTATGTATTTATATATATTTACAGACCCCAGATTAAGAACCCCTATACTGGAAGCTTCTTGAGGTTAGGGATGGTGTCTTTTTCAGCTCTGTAGACCCCTTCTCCAACTAGAATATGGGTTCTTAACCCTTTCTTTGAGTCATGGTAGTCTAGTAAATCTTTCAGAAGATTCTTTCTAAGAATAATTTTAAATAAAATATAAAATAATATCATAGAATTACAAAAGAAATCAGATATATTGAAACATAGCAATTAAACTATTTTAAAAATAGTACATAAACTTTGGGTTAAAAAAATCCTGCACTGGAATATAAGCTCCTTGACGGTGGGGATACATTCTCATTTTTGTTTGCCTTTCAGGAGTTACTATAATACATTGTACCTAGTTGGCACTGAACAAATATTTGTTGAATTGCCATTTGTTGAGTGACTACCCTGAGTAATATTTGAATATGGTGACCATTTCCTTTACCATGGACTTTCAAAAGGATTTTCCTACTTGGCAGTGCAAAATGCAGTAAGATGGTTCTCAGGTTTCCTAATCAAGTAGGGAACTGGACTTAATAACTAGGAAACTGGGGATGGTAGAGTCCGGAAAGGTCATCTTCCCTACAGAGGGGGAAACAAAATTTGACATCATCATCATTATCATCATCACTATCATCTGCATAATATCATCATTCTTGTTTACCCCTGTGTAATACTAGCTCACCTCATAAGCACCATGAGGAGATATCACTAACACTGGATGAGATGGGATGGGACTTAAAACACATGACTATGGCTCTGGAAGGAACTTATTCAAAAGTAACAGAATAGGTCAATTAAGGGCTTTATACAATAAAAATATAACTCTTATGAAGAAATTCAGAAACTTGAACAGGCAATTATAGTGGAAAGCATTTGAGTGATAGAAGAGGAAAAAACAAAAGTGTTATTAAGTGATATAATACAGACCCCTTGGATAAAAGAAGGAATCAGATGAGGGTCAGAGAGGACAAAATTGGCATTAAACATATGCTAGTAATGGAGAAATTCAAGTGCCTGGATATTGATGGAGTTCTTTCCCTTAAGATGCAGCAGCAAAGTAGATGTTAATACATCTTCTTTTATGTCATTTTCATTGATAAAATCTTAACAATTTTTTTTAATCATTTGGCAAAACCAAGGACTTTGATGACAAGAACTTTTTTCTGGGGTCACCATTAGCTGTGACTGCAGAAACATTTTCCAGGCTATATTTCCACAGAAGTTGCTTCCAAGAATAGTGGCTGAGGGCACTGGGCCAGAAGCACATGATTCTTGGGTTCAGGTCTCAGGTTGTCACCATCAGGCTCTGAAGGGAAGTGGTGCTCAAGGTAAGGGTGGTTGTTTGATTTGTCTTAAACATGCAGCCACCTGTCTCTTCCGCAAGGTACCTTGTTGCTTCAGTTAGACTGACTTGGACTTGCCTTCCTTATCTATAGCTAGACAATAGTTCATACATAAAATATCTCAAGGTTTTAGGGAACTGCAAGTTAAGTTAAGTCAAAAATGGAGGTGGTGCAGTAGGTTGAGTGCCAGGCCTGGAATTAGGAAGACTCATCTTCTTGAGTTGAAATCTAACCTCAGACACTTACGAGTTGTCTGGACAAGTCACTTAACCTTTTGTGCCTCAGTTTTCTCATCTGTAAAATGAAGTGGAGAAGGAAACTTTTCACCAAGAAAGTCCCAAATAGGGTCATGAACAGTCAGACAGGACTCAGCAACACTAATAAATTGCCAACTTGAAATCTAGTCCTATACTGGGCTGTATTCAGAGATGTGGTATCCAGAAAGGAGGAAATAATATTGTTGATATATCCTATCCTTATCAAGCTACAACTGGTGTGTGGTCATTAATTCCTAAATGTCACATTTAGGAAGTAACACATTCAGAGGTAATTGACCAGGATGGTGAGAGGGCTGAAGGCCATTCCAGCATGAAGATTGTATTCTAGAAGTAAGGGTCTTTAGATTGAAAAAGAGAAGACTTAAGAAGATAAATCATAGATAATTTTACACATTTAAAGATTTCTCAAATGAAAGCGGGACTAGATTTTTTCTGATAGGTTCTAGAGGCAGAAATTATCATAATGAGTGCATAGTTCAGAAAGGAAGATTTAGGTTTCATCTAAGGAAAAAGTTGCTAACCATTAGAACTGTCCAAAAGTGCAACAGACTACTTTTCTGTGGATTCTCCCTCCCTAGAGGTCTTTAAGCAGAGGATGGACGACCAATTGTCAATGACATTGTGAAGGGGATTCTTTGACAGACATGATGAGCCTTGAGGTCCCTTCTATGTCTGAGATTCTGGGATTCAACTTGCAACATGTGTAATTGATGAATGTATTAAACAGTCCAGTCTTAAACCATGCAAATCAAAGAGCTTAAGGACTCTGAATTTGCATGTTAAAGTTTTGGTGATGTCTTTTTAATAACTTGGGTTTGGACAGTCTATGTGAAATGTGGTTTCAGGCTGTTGTTTCAGGCAGCACCATAACTGGAGAGATGGTGGTTTGCTCAGACATACCCGGGGGCAGAGTATGAGGGGAGCAGAGTCAGGAAGCATAGCAATTGGGTGGAAGGAAAAGCTGAAAACTGGGGAAGCACTCATTATCCTGAACATGCCTGAAGGACAGATGGAGAAGCAGGACTTGTTGAGGGATGGATGGTAATATCATGACAGAGACATATGTAATAGAAACAGTTTCCTTCCTTTCACCCTTTCTTCACTTAAGTCTTTCCTGGACACTAATCAGATCTAATACAGTATCGGTTCTGAACTTCATAATTAGTTCATTATATTCAAGACAAGGTAAAGTCTAGAGCAACTGGGAACATTAAGGATAAAATTACTTATCTCTGGTATACACACATATATACATGTGTATGTATATATGTGTATATATACACATATATATACATGTGCTCACACAGGACAATAGATAGTTTTGACTCACTTATAAAATCTACGGTGCTTACTTTCCTTCTCATAATATATATATGTATGTTATATATATATATATATATATATTTACACATGCACACATAATCCATACATATATGCATACATTGAGATATATATTAAATATGTATATTAAACATATTACATATAACACACAAATAATTTATATATGTATACCATTGATATGTATATAAATACCACTGTTGGACATACAATGGAAAGAATTGGATATGGAAGCAAAGGACTGAGTTCAAATTCTAGCTTGGCCATTTGCCATCTGTGTGCCTTTCTGCAAGTTACTTAATCTTTCTTGATTTCAGTTTCCTCATTTGTAAAACATGAGGGAGTTAGACAAAGTTACCTCTAAAGTCCCTTTCATTTTTAAATCTTTGATCCTATGTCTTTCACCCTATACATAAAGATCTGATTTCAACCAAGACATTACAAATTCTGCACTAAGTTTCTTGGAAAACATAGAATAATGGGTAAAGAAGCAGAACTTAAGGAATTACTTTTGAGGCTCTTGGCCTGATTTCTTTCTGATATGGACTATTTCTTTCTACCTTTTCTATGTGTGAACTAAATAGCCATTGGAGAAGCAATGTTTGTCCTTGTCCATTCTTGAGTCATGCACAGTAATTAATGGGAACATCCCTCTGCTGCCTTGAAGTTCTCACACCTGAGTGTGATTGCTCTCCTGGGATCTAACAGAGCCCTTCCAGACAGGGTGGTTTCCTGTCTGGGCTAAACTAGCAAAACAAGGGAGCAGCAGCCACTAAAAATAGAATTTGGCTCCATGGCTCAGTAATTGGCTGAACCTGAAGAAGTTCTGGATTTGGGGGAGAAGAGAACACCCTAACCTCAGCAGAATGATTTAAAGGAGTGTGTGTGTGTGTGTGTGTGTGTGTGTGTGTGTGTGTATGTGTGTGTGTGACAAACTCTATTAGAACTTTTCAAAACACTTAAGGAGGAATTGTGGCCAGTGGTTAATTCCAAGGAGTGGGAGTAGGAATTTCCCTATTCAGCTCCATCTCTTATTTCGTCAAGGTATCATGAACAAATTTCTCATATTGTCTTGAATCCATGCACAAAATAAGATTAACTCTCTCAGTTCTCATCTCTTCATTAGAGTTGTAGCAAAAATAAAATATAATAAACCAAAAATTGTGAATTGCTTATTCAAGAGTTAAAAAAAATCATACTCAGTCCTATCATGTCTCAGTACCTAGGAAAAATGAGAATATATTAAGAAAGAACAATCATTAAGATTTATGATATTTCAATCATGACTTAAATCAATATTTTAGCCAATCCATCTGCTTTCTGTAACATGAATATTTACTCATATTTTTAAAGGGAGTTTAAAGTCCAGACCTCTAGAGAATCTCCTCTGCCTTGAGTGATGACACTTGATGATGATTTACCTAGTGTGGCATAGTGGAAAGAGCTCTGAATTTGGAGTCAGAAGACTTATATTTTAACCTTGCCACTGATATCTTTAACCTCAGTTTCCTTATTTATAAAATGAAAATATATTCAATCTGTATTCAATGATATAACAGAAAAAATATAAGTAGTCTTTATTTGATAGAAGGACTTTGAATTTGAGTTGGGAAGAACTCCAGACACCATCCATATCTGAATAGAAATCTCCTCTACAACACCATTTGAAGTCTTGCAGTGATAAGTGACTCATTTCCTTCTAAGGAAGTTCATTTTGTTTTTGGGTTGTTAGGATCCATTCAATCTACAAACACTGGCTCAATGTCACAGCAAATACTAAAGGAATCTACTAGTTGGGCCATTTGGGTCCAAGTTAAAAAACAGATAATTGTTTCCTTTTTCAAACAGCAATCCTTTGAATACTGGAAGGCTACTATCACTGCTCCCTCATCCCCCAAGTCTTCTCTTCTACAGTGTAAGTATCCTCATCCTATCTTGATTTGGCATGATTCCCAAACCCCTTAATTTTCTAGATGGTCTCTTCTGGACTCACAGGCTTGCCAATGTCCTTCTGAAAAATGAGGTTAAAAAGACCATGTTCTAAAATTTTAAAAAGCCTAGAAATTCCTTCCTCCCAACTTTCACCTTTGCTCCTATTTCCTTTGTTTAGGCATATTCAAGCCTGAAAAATAACTAGCTGGGTTCTTACATAGTCATGGCCTTCATTACAGACCTTAATTAGCTCCTGTCTGAGCAACTGCTTTAGACCTGTAAATAAGAGCATCAAGAGCTATATTTCCTCAAACAAATAAAAAAATCATATTTTTCCTAAAATATAATTATTAATATTGTAATCATGGGTAGCCATTAAAACTCACCAAGAGGTATGAAAATGGAGATTTGGCAAGCAAGATTTTGTTGCCAAGATCTTTGATGTTTCCATTGCTTCTGTAGAAATTGACTCCATGGTCATGTGGTATCTCTTAAGAAATGTTGGACTGTGGTTTCTTTTCTTATCCTGTTTCTGAACTCCCTGCTCTTTATATGCTGCTACTGT
Organism: Bettongia penicillata ogilbyi; assembly: GCA_023548195.1. Lineage (NCBI taxonomy): Eukaryota > Metazoa > Chordata > Mammalia > Diprotodontia > Potoroidae > Bettongia > Bettongia penicillata. The sequence goes on from JAJHZJ010000713.1 coordinate 4,837,214, forward strand.
GCCTCCTTGATTTCTAAGATCTTCCATCAAATATAACCAAGCTGTAGAGACAGGACTGGTGGGATATCTGATTCCCAAGTAAGCATTTCCAAGGCTGTGACTTTGAATTTTTCATCAAATTTTAATACACACACACACACACACACACACACACACACACACACACATATATATATATATATATATATATATATATATATATATATATATATATGCTAGTGCAAATACTAGCCTTTCTTTAGGGTTCATCAGTAACATTAGTGTCTATATTTATCTAAATTAAGGTCAAATCCAGAGGTGTTTCTTCTTTTGGAAAATGTTTTATCAGTGCTTCCTTCACTCTATCCACTTATTGTCCTTTCCAGTGACTGTCCTCCCTAATCACCCATCCAACTCCCTCCAAGAAGAGCTATTTATGAATCCAAGACTTCTAAATCTTTGGTTACTCTAGGGGATGAGAAGGAGCTGGTGGGGATCTTTCTCCCTGAGTGATGCATAGAAGTGAGGATGAAGTCCACAGAGCTGTGGCTGCAAGGGCATCTTGCGCAAGGAAGTACTTGTCATAACTATTAGTTTCACCAATAACAAAGATGAACAGTGTAAGAGACTGTTCAGGCTATTCAAGATTTTTTTTTTTTTTGGTAATCATGAGTCTTCACATTTCAGTAGCAAGAAAAAGAGGAAAGGTGACTAGGCTTTTACTGGGGTCAGGGAATGGGGTGGGGAGGGGAAGTCCTTTTCATACTGCAAATCCTAAAGGAATCATTCAGTTTGTTTTCTTTTAAACAATGGGCTAGACTTTAAAATTTTTATTCAGGAAGAGATTATAAAATAAACCTTTTATAGCACAGGGGGATAAAAGAATCTACAGGAAGCCTAGCAGAAAATCCTCTGGTGCTTCATGAATGCTTTATGAAGTGAAGAAACAAACCTCCTGCAATCAGGAATTGTACGTCACAGTTTTGTCAGCTGTGTTCTCAAAGCTTGAGCCCACTTTCCTCTACTTTAAAGGTCTTAGTGAGAGAAAGTGTTACAGACTTTTCTGAGGTTGTTTTGTACCCACTGTTTTTAGTATGGTACATCAGTAAATGTTTCTATCTAAAAGGTAATCATTGATTGAATCATTGATTGATATCAATTCATAATTAAGAAGGAAAGCAAATCTTGTTGAGTTGTGAAATCAACTGAGCTAATGCATACAGAACTTCTCACACATTAAAGTACTTCAGGTCACACAGATGCTACAGCTGCTGATTAGACATTTTTGGAGTAAATATTTCTTTTTAAAAGCTTATATGCCTTTTAAGGGATAGATGGAACTGGGATGCAGAGTGCTTACCAATACAGAAGAGAATGTCGTCAGTGGGGGCCGGAGCCATTTGCAGAGTCTTGACACTACCTATCCATGACTTTAATGATTGCAGAGAGCCTTTAATTCCAAATTTTTCTCCATCTCTTCCTCTCTTCCCTCCTCCCCAAACAGTAAGCACTTTGATGTACAATCATATTAAACATATTTTGCAGAAAGCCTTTTAGGGGAGAAGTGAAGCATACCATGTTCAGCCTTCTGATAATGGGAGCCAGAGTGGTCCATTACATTATTAACGTTAATATTATTTATTTATTATTATTCCCAACTGTGAGATTGAGACAGTTGAGTCCCAAAATGACTGTCACCACTTCACCTTTTTTTAATGTGCATGCCTTATTTTAGTGAAAAGAGTTTCCTGGTAGATAAATAACAATCATTCAGTCAATCAGCAAGCATTTAAGTGCTTACTATATTTCAAGCACTGTACCAAGTACTGGGAATACAAGGGAAAACAAAAGCACTGCCCATGCCCTCGAGGAATTCACATTCTATTGGGGGATAAAGTATGCCAGCAACGAAGCCTATTCAACATATTTGGTTTTTGTCCTTCTTTCTCGAAGAGAACCAAAATGACATCACCATGATAAAGTCAAGTTTCAATGTACCCGACTGATCAGACCAATATGAGCTTGGAATGCTCTACCACAGGTTGGGCACAGATAGTCCATGTGAACACTTGTGGTAGATACACTAAATTTGTGCATCCTGTGTTTCCTTTGAGCTGTTTCAATTCTGCTTTGCCCATACAGTAGTATCTCCCATGTTGCACAATCAATTTCAAAGTTCTTGAGAGAGACCTTGAGAGTATCCTTATATCACATCTTCTGACCACCATGGGATCACCTGCCCCATGTGAGTTCTCCATAAAACAGTCTTTTTGGCAAGTGTACATTTTGCATTTGAACAACATGGGCAGCCCATCAGAGTTGCCCTCTCAATAGGGATGCGTGCTTGCTCCCATGCTTTTTTTAGCATAATGTTTTCAATCATGTTGTCAAATGCTTTCAAAAAGCATCAAGATCAGCTACCACACTGATGGTAAATTCTTCAACTTGAAAAACCTACAAGCCAACACCAAAGTGGAGGTGATGTTGGTGCATGATTTTCTTTTTGCAGATGATTGTGTACTCAATACAAGTCTCTGAAATGGAGATGCAACAAAGTATGGGTCAGTTCTCTGCTGCCTGTGCTAATTTTGGCCTAACAATTAAGACCAAAATCACAGGTGCTCCATCAGCCACCACCATACCGTCCATATATGGAACCATCAATTACAGCAAATGGAGAAGTTTTGAATGCTGGAGATAAGTTCACCAATCTTGGTGGTGTATTTTCCAGGGATGAACACATTGATAATGAAGTTGATGCACACATTGTCAGAGCTAGCTCAGTGTTTGCAAACCTCCGAAGGAAAGCATGAGAGAGAAGAGGCATTAGACTGACTAGCAAACTGAAGATCTACAGAGCCTTTCTGCTGACCTCATTGTTGCATGCCTGTGAAACATGGGCAGTCTACCAGTGTCATGCCAGGAAACTGAATCACTTCCATTTGAACTCTTAGGAAGATTCTGAAGATCATCTGAGAGGATAAGGACATTGAGGTCCTTGATCAAACTAAACTGCCAAGCATTCAAGAAATTTACAGACAATTTAAAGGTTTTGTTTGTCCTTAGGGATCAATTACATCAGGAGGGTGATATCTTGACTTGCAAGTGAATTGGATTTAAGTGAGGCAGCATGGTGCAAAGTCATCAGCTTCACTCTCCAGAGTCACCAGAGTCCAGTGGCAAGACATAGGTCAGGATGACTGGTGATGGCCTCAGATACAGTGGGAGACCTTGGCCATTTTAAGCCAATGTCTTTCCCAGGTCTCAGTTTGTCTGAAGCAGCTCCATTTAAGTAATTAAAGACTAGGTAAGAATTGAGGCAAAAATGGCCTAGTTTGCCTTCACCCACACACATACACACACACACACACCAGTATGGGATTGGAAGACCCTCGGAGCTTCTTCCCAGAACAGAAACAATTGTCATTTATACTCACTCTGAGCTATCAAAAGCCAAGAAATAAAATGGAAGGCAATCTTATAGGGAAGTCATTTTACTGGGGACAGAGGGAGGCCTCCTGCAGACAGCAGGATTTGAAGAAATCCAAGGAACCCAGGAGGTGGAAGTGAGGGATGGTGGACAACCAGTACAAAGACAGAGAGAAGGAAGTTTCAACTGGGAAGCGAGTAATCATTTCCCAGAGTGCATGGAGGATCAAGTGTGAGAAGACTGGAAAGATTGGAAGAGGCCAGAAAGTCAAGGACTTTAGCTGTCAATCAGAGGACTTTACATTTGATTCTGAAAGAAATTGGGAAATTCTGGAGTCAACAAATTCCAACCCAGTAAGAAGCATGGACCTTCTCAAGTCTTGAGTGCTCCGATAGAGCATCAAACACATCACTTTGGCATAATGAAGAATAATTAAAGTGACTGCATATCTAGAACTTGTTGAGTCTTGTTGAAGAGAATTTAAACACGCATGAACACATGTAGTTCCATAAGCAAACAGAGCATAAAGAAGCCTAGACAATTTCCTATAGTTTTCCTATAGAACTGGTTAATTGGATGAAGTGCTTTCTCCATTCCCCTATCCTCCTTCCCACATAGCCTAGAGTTTTCAGCCTAGCAGCTCTGGTATCTAACTGGTTGGACTGGTAGAGACTGGGAAATTAGCTGTTGATTTTGGTATCAGTTATTATAGGCTACGAGAGAGTCAATACTGAAGGACTGTGGGAGCATAATCTAGAACAGCGGCTAGGTGCATACCATTCAGCTGAGACTTTAGGGTCTGGAGGACTGTGACTTCCACTAAACCTGGTCTTTTATCTGGCATTCTGGTTTACCTGGAGTTTATTGCTCTAGGGATGGCTCACTTCTCAGAGGAGGAATTAAGTTTCCTATTGACTTCATTCATCCTTGTTGGATTCCCAATGAACACATTTAACTTTGATTCTAGTCTAGGTTTAACTACCTTCCCCCTATCATCCTCCCAGGAACTCTCTCAAAGTAGGAAGTAAAGGAAGTATCTAACATGTGTGAAATGTCAATTGGGCATAGAAAGGATGCTTTTGTTTCCACACAGAAACAATGGTAGTAATAGATATTATGATGCATATTACAGATAATCAAAATCTCATTCAAAAACTTAACTTATCCATACTAGTACATACAGCTAGGACATCAGTACTAAGCCTACTTGGAAAAATCACCTAGAAAATAATCTTTTCCCACAAGGCTTCCAGTGATGAGGAATCTATTTTTTCCCAAGGCAACCTGTTACATTTGGAGACAATTCTAATTGTTAGGAAGGTTGTTTGCTTATTTAAAAACAGAATACATATTGAACCAAAATCTGCCTGTCTTATGTTATTCCTTGTTCTCCCATTTGGGACCAAGAAAAATAAGTCTAATCCTTCTGTCACATGAAAATAACACAGATATTGAAAAATAACTACTGTATTCCTCTTAACTGTTCTTTGAATGTTCTCTCTCTTTCTCTGTATTTGTATATATATATATATATATACATATACATACATACATATATATACTTATACATACACATATATAGATATGTAATACATAGAAACATCTGTAGGTAAAATACATAGTTCTGTCCCTCTTTTTTCTTCCTTTTTTCCTTTCTTCCTTCTTTCTTTCCTTCCTTTTCCCTTGTTTTCTTACATTTGTTACACTCTCAAAGCAAATATATTCTTCATAGAATATATCATTTCTACTTTACTGGATTGTAAGATTTTTGAGTACAAAAATTGTATCTAATAAATCTACGTATTCTGCCTCCAACCTATCCCTTTCAAAATCTGCAGTAATTTCCCCACAGATTAAATGCAGTCAGATTTATTTATTGGAGAAAAAATGCAGAAGTTTAGTCCTGTACTTCTGGGAAGATTTCATTTTTCCTCAAAACTTTGGCACCTATCTTAGATTCGTAAAATATTACACTAGAGGAATCTTAGAAATCATTTAAGTCTAATTGCCTTATTTGCATTGAAGTGCCTGCTGTGAGCTAGGCACTATGCTACTTCTGGAAATGAATAAAGAAAAAACAGACAACAAACAAACCATCCACTGTCTTCAGAGAAGTTATATTCTAGTGGGGGATAAATTACCTAAATGGATAGGTAAGTATAAGATCATATAAGGAGGGGAAAACGGTATAACTAAGAGATTAGCAAATGGTTCCTATCAGAAATGGCACCTAGGTTCAGCCTTATGGGAAGGTAAAGATTTTCAGAGCAGAATTTGAGGAAGGACTACATTCCCGTCAAGGTAGATATCCTGTGGAAAGGTACGCAGGTGCAAGATGAATTGAGATATGTAAGCAGGATAGTTTGGTGAGAATATAAATATCTGTGAAAAGATCTGAGAAACATCAAGTGACACTGGAAAGATAGGCAAAAACCAGATTGTGAAGGGTTTTGAATCTCAATCTGTGTGACTGACTAATTTCTTTTAAATTTTGGGTAATATTGAATCACTAAAGATTCTTGAGCAAGAAAACATGTTCAAAAACTTTAATTTAGGAATAATATTTTTGTTCATGGAAATTTTGTTTTTATTTTATTGTTATGGTTAGGTTTTGTTTTTTATCACCACTTTATATTATCCTCCCCTTCCTCTACCCCTGTAACAGTTTATTTTTTTTTTCCAAGAGAAAGTAAAAAGCAATTAAGGAAAGTTTTGTCTAAACATCTATCTCTCAATCTACACAAAATATTCAACACCCATAGTCCCTCACTTTTGCAAGGAGAGAAAGGAGATATATTTTCTCACATCTTCTCCAGAGACAAACTCGGATTATATAATTGCACAACATTGAGTTTCAATTTTTGCTGTTCTTTTCATTTTTGTTTTTGTTATGTATTTCATTTCCCTGGTTGAGTTTACTTTGTTTTCCATCTATTCATATAAATCTTTGATTTCCTAGAGTCCTTTCTTTTTATCATTTCTTATGTCAGTGTAAGGAATATTGCTGTGACTGTTCTGTGGAAGTTAGATTAAGAAAGAAAGAGATTAAAATCAGAAAGATGAGTGAGAAGACTAAGACAGGTCAGAAGTGATGAAGAGCTAAAATCATGTGTTGACTGTATGAGCATAGAGAAGGTGGGAAAATGTGAGAACTTATAGGGGTTCAATTGTGGAGACTCAGTAAATGATTGGTTAATCATTTACCAATAAGGGGCAGAATTTTGGAGACTGAAAGATTGCGGATGACTCCATAAATGCAAATGTGAAGGATAGTGGTCACATCTTCAACAGAAAAGGAAAGTATAGATTGGGATCAAGCTTGGCAAACTGAAGAATGACTTACTCAAATTGTAGGTTTTTTAACTCCATGTCCAATATTTTTCCATTCTACTTCCGGTTTGTAAAGGTCACCATAAGACTTTTTTTCTTTCTATTTTCAAAGCTCCTTCTGTTCTTTATTTTTTTTAATTCACTATTTGATGAAGCTTTATTTTCATCCCTTCAGGTAACAAATCCTCTTGGTTCATTTCTTTCACTATTAAGACTTTATAGCACTATGAGGATTACTTATCCTCTTCAAAAGAGCTAGGAATTGTGTCAAGTGAGAGAAATCAAGTGTCAGAGATTTAATTTTGTTTGGAAGTGTCAACCAATTCAAGGTTAATTGAGGTCAGAATTTCTGCAAATAAGGCCTCATTCCTGCCATAAACCATTGGGAGTCTCCAAGATCTTCATGTTTACAGGTTCATATACTTCCTTTGCCATTTTCAGCACATTTTAAAGTTTGTTTTCCAAAGACTTCTTAAGTTTAAAACTCCCAATTAGATGCTAATGATGACAAAAGTTATAACTTACATATCTGAAATGCTTTACAGTTTACAAAATACTTTCACATATATGATCTCATTGACTCTTGCAACCGCCCTCTGTTGTACGTAGAATGAGGCTCACAAAGGGGAAATGACTTTCCTGCAATCCCATAACACCTGTTCTTGCCTTACCTCGCAGATTGGATTTATGCACCTTAGAGAAATATCTAGATATCCTCATATGGAAGTGCAATACACAAATTCATATACTCCTTCAGCTGGAAAGGACTTCAAATAGTAATCTGTCTATCCTCCTAAATGAGAAAAAGTAGTTTAAGAAACTATAGTTTTCTTGAAAGGGAAATTCAATTCAATTTAACTAACATATGTCAAGGACTGAAATACATACAAAGATGAAAAGCAAAAGCATCTTTGCCTTAAGGGAGCTTCTGTTGGGAAAATACAACCTGAAGAGAAATGAATAATTATAAATCATCTATAAAGGGGAGAAATAATTTGAGAAGAAAACGATAATTGGTTTCATTGCTTCCATATATGAGGGTAGTGATACAGAAAAAAAAATGACTGATAAATGTGAGTCATGATGTGGTCTTGTGATAATAATCTTAGGGAGCATTAATTATGATGGTCATATCATGTCATGAATGATATATAATATAGTGCTCTTATTTTCAAGTTGTTCTTGAAACAATCCCACAAGGTTGGGAGCGGCAGGGAAGGCTATTCTCAGTTTACAGATGAGAAAATTAGATCCCAAAGAGATCATGGAACTTGCCCAAAGACATATGGAAAGTCAGTGGTGGAACAGGCTTTGAGCTTTCTGTTCTCTGGGGTAGAACAGTAGGTCTCTGTTGCTGTGTGGTGCCTCTTTAACAGAGGTGCCCAAGGAAATATGTTGAGGTTCTCAGACAAAGAGTGGGAAAACTCCTCCAACCACATGTAGGTTACTCAAAATAATCATGTGAAAATCAAAGGTGACTCCTTCTAGATGAAGTGCCTCTGCAACTTGAATATTACGGGAAGGAGAATCTCAACAGAAAATGCTAGCTTACTCCTAGACGACTGCAATTTTTGCTTGGGCTCACAATAAAAATAGGCTGCTGCGTGGTCCTTTTATATTTTATCCTGATGCTTATTCAGTGACCAAAGGAATGATGGAATATCAGTGAAAATAATATAACTTTGTCATTCTGTGTCTCATTTTGCTTCCTTATGTTTGAGATTTTTAGAACATTGCTTGTATGCCAAGAATGGTAAATCTCAGATAATAAAAAAATGAAAAATTAATAATATTGTTTCACCTTTTATATTAAAACCTAAAACTGTGACTTTTGAAATACTCTATATAATATTTTCCTTACATTAGCCCTGTGAGTTAATCAAGTACAAATAATATCCCCATTTTTCAGAAGAAACTGAGAAGTCAGCAACTCAAGGCAACATTGAGCTGGAATAGGAACCTTACTTTTTCCCCTAGCAAGATCAGAACATTATCTGCTATACTACACTTCCTCTCTTAACTGGAAATTCATCTCAAATACCCAGATCTGTAGGCCCATGTAATGATGACTGAAACTGTAACTGACCCTTAGCCAACCACTTTTCAAGAGGTTTTTTTTTGTTTGTTTTACAATGGACACACAGCATATAGCTGCCTTTGTGACAGCTGGTTGGCATGTGTTAATTTCCAAGTTAGGCCCTGGTTCATAATAAATAAAAATAATAAATAGCAACAGCATTAGCTCATTGGGATTTCAAAATGAATCTTGTATAAGCACAGTCCACAAAACATGTTTTGTTATGGCACATCCCTAAAGCTGTGACTCTTACCCTTCCCCATAATTAAATTATTGCTTATAAGAAGATTTTGGGGGGTTAAATGAAATCAAGTAATCCTGTTTCACTGTTTTCCATAAGCCCTTTGGCCAAGTTGGCTAGTGACAAATGCAAAATAAAGGTACATATTATATACTCACTTAAAACTTGGCAAGAAAGGGTCTTTTATTGTCTCATTTTTTTCCATGCCCAACTTGGCTATTTTTAACATGCCGCTTGCCAAGTTTCTATAGCATTCTATTTTCCTATGACTATGTGTAAAAAATAAAAAAGAAGGGAGGAAAACAAAGCAGTCCCAACATTATTATCACTGTTTTTTCCTGACACAGATAGACAAGGGTGCTCAAAGATTGGCTTTAATCATTAGGCTCAGGGGACAAACTGCCCAAATGACTCCTATATCAGGTAACTTATTTGGGCCTCCCTGCCTCGCCTTGCCTTTGCTTGCCTTGTCATCTCCCATCTCTGTGCTTTTGCATGTAATATCCAGGTGTATACTGGCAAAATATTTTTTAAAACTTATTCTTTGAAAAAAAAACAAACTCACAACACACTTTTAAGTTTAATATATACTGTTAACATTTTTCTATCATTTTTCGATGCCTAGAAATAAACAAAATGGTAAAGTATTGATTTGTAGTGTTTGTTGATTTCTGAGATGTAGGTGCTCTTGCTGACAATTTAGCAATTGACTCTCAGAAATCAGAATATACCAGGCCCAGCATACCTCTGGACTATTTCTTGAATATATCCCTGTCTCCCTTTACTTTTTCTTCATAGAATTCCATTTTTTAAGAAAGAAACTTAGTTCAATAAATACTTTTTATACAAGGCATTTCCTGAGCTCTTTCATTACTAAGACTTCCTCTTTGGATTATTCTCTCCTTCTTGAAATTACTTTATATTACATTGCATATGCTCTGTGTTTACTTACTTGTCTACATGATTTATCACCATAGTAAAATGGAAGCTCTTTGAAAGCAGGGACTGTTTCATTTTGTGTTTATAAGTCCAACAACTAACGCACAACTTCATGCAGAGAAAGATCTTAATAAATCTTTGTTGGATTGAGTTGGTTGGCTCTAGATTGAGTGATTTGCTTAGTGCAATTGACGTTCTAAGGAAACTTTCTCAAATCCTTCTGAAGATAAATCTATGACTGAAATTCCAGCTTCAGTGGATAGATTACCGAGAGATGTGGAAATTGTTGCTCTGACAACATAACTACCACCAATCTTGGCCTAGGATTTCTGATTTGCTTCTTTCAAGGAATGATACCTTGTCTCTTTTTTTGCTTTGTTTTTTCCTGGTGGCACAGCGGATAGATAGAGTGCCAGACCTGGAGTCAGGAAAACTCATTTTTCCAAGTTAAAAATCTGGCTTCAGATACTTAATAGCTATGTGACCTTGGGCATGTCACTTAACCCTGTTTACCTCAGGTTCCTCCTCTGTAAAATGAGTTAGAGAAGGAAATGGCAAACCGCTCCAGTATCTTTGCCAAGAAAACCCCAAATAAGGTCATAAAGAGTTAAGACAGGGCTGAGATGACTGAATAATCTTTTCTTAATGGTGGTCTCCAATAAAATGAACCAAACGTCATTTCCACTTACTATGTGGTTAGATATGCCAAAAAGAGCTATTAAATTTGCATTTTACTGTATTAGCTGTGATACAAAAGGGAAAAACAAAGAATGCTTCCTATGTGACACATACTGTGCTAAGTACGAAGGATAGAGAGAAAGACCAAAATATACTACCTTCTCTCAAGGGACTCACCTTTTAATGAGAGAGACAATGTTCAAAAAAGTACGTTTCAGATAAGGGGCAGCTGGTGGTGTAGTGGACTCAGGACTCAGGAATTTGTTTGAGTCATGCCTGACTCTTCGTGAGGAAACTAAGGAAAATAGGATTATTTGCCCAGGGTCACACAGGTAGTAATTGTCCGAGACCAAATTTGAACTCAGGAAGATGAGTCTTTTGAGTACAGACCCAGCATTCTGTCTATCCACTGTACCATCTAGGTGCTCCTAGGGACTAAAATAATATAAATGGAAAGAATAGGACTCCTTGTCTGGGTAATTTTGCCACAAAGAAGTGCAGGAACATATTTCTCTCCCTTCTTTGCAGAGGTGCGTGCCCATGTATATGGAATGCTATATAAAATATTGAACTTGGCTGATGTGCTGGATAGTTTTACTGACCTGGTTTACTTCCCCTTCCAATTTCTTTTCTAATTTCTATTATAAAGGATGACTTTGGGGGAGTGGGGAGGGAATAAGCATTTATTAAGTATATATTATGTTTCAGACACTGTGATGAAAATTTTGCAAATGCAATCTTGATTGATCCTCACAAGAACACTAGGAGGTAGACACTATTATTATCCTTATTTTTTAGTTGAGGAAATTAAGTGTCACATTACTAGCAAGTGCATAAGGCTAGATTTGAGCTTATGTCTTCTTAATTTCAGGTCTGGTACTCTAACCACTGCACCACCTAATCTTTTCTGAGAAGAAAGAAGTAGGAGAGATTTGTTGAGATTAAAGATGATGTAAAAATAAATACATACATATGATTATATTGATATGAAATAATTATATAATCCTATTGACATATTATTCTTTGATTTTCTCCCTGTAAAATATTTCTCCCTTTTTTCTCTTGGTTTTTGTGACTACTTTCCTGGTTCTTTTTCTACTTGGCTGGCCTATCTCCTTTCCTGGATTTTTGTCCAGTTTATATGTTACATAAAATATCTCACTTCAAACTCACAATGAACTTTGAGGACCAATGACATTGTTCTTGTAGGAAGACCTGGGTTTTGCCCCCAGGAAGTATGTTTCCTCTCCAGTGACCTTCATCTCTATACCTTACCTCACTCTCTTCTGCTGGCCTGTACTGCCAGTCATGTAGCATGACTGTCCTTGATTTCAACATCCCTGGAGTCCTTATCTGGGTCCCTTCTTACCCCCTAACTCCTGAGGGAATGAGTTGGACAAGGTTCTGGGGATGAGGAAGGATGGGCCACCCTTCTTTTGTAACAACTTCATCAATACTAAAAAAAAAAACAAAAAAACTTTCAAGAAATCTCACTCACCACCTTACCCCAGCTAGAGGGAACTTGTCTTAAGAACAAGAATTGTCTTGCATGTATAAGTTGTAGCTCTGGAGGAAGATAGTACAAATGTTATTATATTCATTTTATAAATGCAGAAACTTGAGAATCAAAAAAGTTATTTCAAATTGCCTGTGGGCTCATAGCTAGTAAATAGCATGGCCCAGACTTGGATTTAGGACTTCTGACACCTTTGTGTGTTCTTTCAATTATAACCACAGCATTAAAAATTAATATCAAGAGAAATAAGTTTAAAAAACCCCTTAGGAATCTTACAAAAAGAGCATATAGCTAATCCTATACCTATATTATGACAAACATTTAGATATTTGATCACTTCACAGAGAATGAACTGAATTATTTTTCCTTTGATCCTGTTTAGTATTCATAGGACCTAAAACAACGTTCTACCTGCAACTGGTACTTGATACATACTAGATGAAGAAATCAATGAATCATGTGTTGTTGTACCTATCTGATTTTCTTTGACTTATTCCCTAAAGAAGAGATTTTTAAACTGTTTTCATCATTTGACGAAAGTTTGCAAGACTCTATGGGAAGATACTTTACAAGTATATTGAAGCTTTAGTTATTTTTTCCAAAAACTATTCTCCCACTCCACACACCCCCAATAATGTTGGTGAATTTTCCACGAATTCAACTGATTTCTCTTCTACCTCTAAGATTATATTCTCATCTTCATCTTGTAGGGATATATTTATTTCTAAGTATAATCAAGGCCCTTGGTACAAAGTAAACATTAAAAGTATCTGCCCCTTTTGGGAAAACAAATTTCATTTAGAAAATAAATGATTTAAACAAGGAACAATATAAAAAATTCAAAAGAAGTATACAGGAAATTTTCTACCTCTGTTCCAGATCTTCTGTTTTTCTTGCTATGCCCTTTGACTTTCTTGTGCATCATTGACTACACATTTGTTTAGTTTTTACTTTATTGTTAGCATTACAATTGCATATATATTTACTGTGATTACTCTTGCATATGTTATTAAAGTGTATATCATTAAATATGGCATTAAGATCTAGTCATCATGTGGGGGTCTGCTTCTCCTTCACCTTATCACTTCAAAAGGTTAGAAAAATTCTTGCCCTAATAATCTCTGTTTCTTTTAAATTATGTCTTGATTGAGTAAGCAGAGAGGTAGAGAAGCTTAGGTGATTGTCTGAGCATCTCCAAGGCAGAGTAGTAGCATGTGTGACCAAACAATTCTTTAACCATATGCTTTCCATAAAAGGGGTCAGATAGGTCGCCTGCCATCCCTTAATTAGAGGGTGTGAAATCTCACTAGCTAAGCAACCTTTGTTACCTTAGGCTATAGAGCTAAAATTAAGACATAATTCTTTACTAGTGACTGATAGATTTTAGAAGTTGAGAGGTTCAATAGAGCTCCATGAGGGGATAGTCATCTTCGGACTCTCATTTGGAGCTCATCCCAATTTTTTCAAGGACAAAGAACTAGACAGTAGATTCCACTTTCTGTCCCAAACAAAATCTTATTTTCAAGTATTATAGAAGGAAGAGAAAATTTTTCTAAAAGGGCTTATGCTTTGGAGAGTTCTGCTCTTCCTAAAAAGAGAAAATTCTAACAATTCTCAGGAAAGTTTATTCTTTATTTTTTAACATACTTGGTTCATTCAGAGACCATTCGCATCATTCATTCATTCATTATTTTATCTGTTCATCTCTTCAGTTCTTTGAGCAGAGGAACAGCCTTAGATTCAGTTCTTGCAAGAGGCCATCTGAAAGGGAACTCCAACTTTTAGAAACCAAAGGTAAGCAATCAACTTTCATTGAGTCCCTGTTATGCACCATATTAGCTGCTCAAGACTGTGGTGTTATTTCCAGATTATCTGGAGATTTATTCTTTTCAGACATTAAAGTTGTTTCAAGGCATTTTAGGGAGAGCTCAGCTGTGTCCTTGCCTTTTCTCTGCCATAATAATGCTTATTATTATGTTTCATTTTTTATGGGTCTGTGATTTCAACAGAGTGGAAACTCCCTGTAGATGAAGACTGGAAACTTTTCTTTAACTTAGAGTCTAAGAAAATTACTTGAGTCACTAAGAGTTTAAATGTTGGGGTTGATTGTCACCTAACTAATTTGTGTCACAGGAAGTACGTGAACTATGTTTTCTCTCTGAGGCAAACTCTCCATCTAATAGGCCCAAACTACCTTTTAACTTGTCTATTTCAGCAACATTCTTTGAGTCATTCTGAAAATTTGTGTCAATTGATTTGAAATGTATCTTGTATGATATCATTAGCCTTATATGACATGAGTTCAAAACGGACTCCAAGACTTTCTACAGTTAGTGTCTTGCTTATTTGTGCCTATGTATCTCTAAATTGTTGTAGAGAGGACATTTTCATATTTATACTAGAATAGATGTCAGTAGCACCAAGAGTAATTATCCCCAGTCAATCCCCTTGCAAATCTTTCATACTGACCTTTTGTGAAACAGAGCTTCCCAGGCATGAAATCTAAAGGGAATAGAACTTCTATCTGGGATTTATTGAAAGCCTACAGGAAATTTATCAAAATATCTCCATGCCTATGAGAAGACCATGATGAAATCTCTATACTAGTTTACTAAATTCCAGTGTAATTAAATTTTAAATTATCTTTCACTGTTGCATGAGATATATACACTCTTTTTCTTCTCTCTGGAACAGGGCCACATAATTATACCAACTCCAAATGAAAGATTTTATGTTTACCATACCAAGTCCAAAATGAAGATGAACCTTGAGTTTAGGATCATAAAACCAATGACAGAAGGGGAAACTGATGAATGAAACTAACACATCACAATTATTTGATTACTTATACAAAGGAACTATTACATATGTAATTTTTTCAAAGGAATCTTGATTACATCTCCAGATGTTCTTATTCAACCCCTTTCTCTGGTGTAGTTCCATCCAGTTTTAGTACAATATTTTCCCCATCCCATGAAAGCTTATGGCATCCAGTGATTACATGAGGTCATTGCTTGTAGACTTCTAGTAATAGAAGCCTAAATCTCAAAACAATACATCACTTGGACTCATGTTCTAGAAAATGTATTCCATTTGTATTTAATCTATGCTGCATTTTTTAAAGGGGCTCAAGAGAAGAAGATAGCACAGAGTTGAATTGGTTCAGCAGATGTCAAGACATAGAAGGAAAGTGAATGTACCTAGTGCAGGAGTGATGTCTTGCAAAAGAACTGGGAGATGGCAGGGGGGGATGAAAGGGCTGGAGGAATACTGAAGAGGAAGAACTGAATTTGGAGTTGCAAGAGAGAGGGAAATGTGGAATGACATAGATTTTTATCAGATAAAGGAATTTCAAAGTTCATGAACAAGGATTGAGATACTTGTGAGTAGTGGCAAGATCATGGGTATGACCAGTTATATGTACCTATGGTAAAGTAGAGGTGATGAGAATTAAGTAAATGTAAGAATTAGATGGTTAGGGTATTTGAAGGAATATTGGTAAATATGTTGAAGTCTTCTTGTATAAGAGCAGGAATTGGGGAAGATAGAAGGATCGTGCTCCAGGCAATGAACTAATTGAGGAAGGAAGGAGAATGTTTGATATCTGTAGACACCAACCATCAAAATATTGATTGCATGGTAGGTATAGATTGAATGAATCTCCACGTTTCTCTCCTAAATTCAGTCCTGTATCACCACATTGACTCCTAGCTATCTCTATCTGGTAGTCCTGTAGATGTTTCAAATTTATAATGTCTAAAATGACACCTAATCTCCTCTCCTCTCAAATCATCCCTCCCAAGTCCTACAGGTCCTCAACTTTGAATTCGTCCTTGACACGTTCCTCTCCCTCATCCTCTCTCATGACTACCATGTTGATCTTAGAACCTCATCGCCTCTAATCTGGACTATTATACATGTACTAAGCAACAACAATAATAACCTCTGTTTTCCCTATTATTAGATTTTCCTCAGTCAATTAATCCCCAGATAATTGCCATTATAATCTTAAAGCATAGGTCTGACCATTGTCATTCCCTTCCTCACATATCTTTAGTGGCTTTTTATTGTTTCTAGAATAAAATATGCATGTCTCAATCTGGCTCTTCAAAGTCTGGCTCAGTCTTTTCCTCAAATATAGGTAATGGGAGGATATTTCATTTGTTAATAATATTGTAAAGGGGATTCTTATTTAGGCATAAGTAAGAGTAGATGACCTATGAACTGTCTTCCAACTCTGAGATGCTATGATACTTCCTTTGGGACCACCTTCTGGGGACCATCTCCAGTTGTCCTGATCCATATCTTGCCACTAGACCCAGATGACTCTGGAGAAAAAAGTGAGACTGGTAACCTTGTATAACTCTCCCTTACTTAAATCTAATTCACTCGCAAGTCATGGCATCATCTTCTTGATATCATGGTCCTGTTTGAGAAAGATGGACAAACAACACAACATTGTTCAACTATCACTGACAACAAACAGATGAGATCTATTTTTTCATTTTGCCCTTGCTATTCTAGATCATTTTTATCTCCAAAGTAATTCACATTACTTCATCAATTTATGTAAAATATTTCTTTAATAGTTTGATTGACATAGCATTAAATGCAAATTAATTTTGATTATATTATCATTTTGTGGCACATCCCTGTCATGAACACTGACAATTCCTCCAGCTTTTTATTTTATTCTTTATTTCTTTAAAGAGCACTTTGTAATTGAAACTATGCAAGTGTTTTTGATCCCTTAGTAGACTAATCTCCAAATATCTTATATATTTTGTAGTTGGATTATCTTTCATATTATTTTCTCTTGGGTTTTCTTATTAAAGAGAAATAAAATTGATTTTTCTGAATATATTTTGTAGTTTCAAATTTTTCTGAAGCTGTTATCTCAATTAATACCTTTGCTGATTCCTAGAATTGTAAAAGTGTACTATCATGTCATCAGAATATAGAAATAGTTTTATTTCCTCTTTTCCTTATCTTTGTTCATTTGATTTCTTTCTCTTGTCTTATTGCTTTTGCTAGCATTTCCAGAACTAAATAAATAATTGAAAGAAGACTGGGCATCTTAATTTTATCATCTAATAGGAAAGCTTCTAGCTTACTCTCATTACATATGAGGTTTGATCTGTGGTCCTTATATTTATTTTTCTGATTTAGTATCTTTAATTCTCATGAAATTCAAGTGTCCATGTTACTTTTTTGGAGATCATTCTTCTAAACAACTTCTATGTTATTGCCTTGTAGATCTTACCTCTTTCCCGCCATTTTTTCCTATTGAACTAATTTTTATTTTTACTCTTAGAAGTATCAATTTCTGAAGTAGATATAGAGGATGAAAATGTTACCTCATTATAGAAATTTTTCTGCATCCATGATTGTATCATCCATTTCTGCCCTCTGAAATTTCTATGATCACTTCCTCCTCTTTACCAGGAAATCCTTACTCTGAGTTCATGCTGTCTTTGATGGTTGTCAGTTGCCACAGGAGCTCCCATTCAATTTCTATATAATAATAAATAACATCAATACAAGAATTTAAGATTTAAAATCCACCTTATATATTTAATATAATGTGTTCTTCACAGAAATGCTATCATGTAAGTGTTGTTATTATCCCTAAATGGCACTGAGAAAATTGAGGCTGAAAGAGGCAAAATGACTTGCCTGGGTCATAGAGCTACTAAATGTTTGACACATTCAAATTCAGATGTTACTCAAAGCCCAACACTTTTTCCACTATGCCATCTAGATGTCTCTTTATGTTAAATCCCCTAATCTCCCATGATTAAATAAATATTAAAATTATTACACATATTTATTAACAATTAAATAAAACAGACATAGGTAAACTTTTATGATACTTTATCTGTGATGAAGATCACAGCCAGTCACTTCGAACATTTACTGGAATTGCAAATTACTTCTCTAAAAATACAGTCCCATTCTATTCAGTCCTTCACAAAAATTTTTTTAATCTTAATAATGATAAAAAATATTCCATCAAGAGCCTTATTCATATTCTTTTTCTTCTCATTGGCTTCTTTCTGGGCATGACAAGAAAATAATATCCTCAGCTATCACCCTAAATAGTATCTCACCAAACCCATTAATTACAAACTTTTCCTTATTTCCTTTTTCTTATTTTTCATAAAATAACAGTCAAAAGTTTTCCCTTACTTTCTTGTTCTATATCTTCTTCAAAGATCATTCCATAGATCAAAGTTAAAAATACATAATTTTTCTGACTCCATAATGTAAATTACCTTATAAAATATACTAACATTTGTTATGTTTGGCTTCGGTGATCTTAAAAAATAAGTTGGAAATTTCTACAGGTTCTTTAGAAGAGGCTTTTGAAACAGATATTACACATACGTTTAAAATAAAAAATTCCTTTTGTCTTATAGTCGGCCCTTTCTCCTCCTGTCTTGGGTAGAGATAGATGTGATTCCTTCAGTAGTTCACAGTCTTTTCATTTGATCAGGGTTCTTAATGGTCCCTAGATTTTAAGATAATTTTTAAAGGTTACAAGGAACATAAATTGAGATATGATTAGAGAAGAGCAAAGAAGTCCAATCTTGTCTCAGAAGCTGATGCTATTGAAGATCTCCCCTTTCTGGACAGATTGGGTATCACCTCCACTCTGCCTTTTTTGTCTCTCATCACCATTCTGAACTTCTGAAAGTTCCTGTCTTAAGTCTCTTGAACAGGATCTGATCATTGACTCAAAATAAATATTGAATTTATGAATTCGATCAGCCTCAAAACATTTATTGAGTGACTTAATCATCACTCAGAATGGCATTTCCACTAGGGTCAAGATGAGATTTGAACCCAGGCCTTAACTATAAAAAGCAGCTGTATGAATAACCTCCAGCTTCAATTAGTCCCCTAGCTCCACTAGCTTACCCTCTTCATAAATGTGAGACTTACCATAAATTGGGGTGGGGGGGAAGGAGTTCTCAGTTACTATGAAAACAAATCATTACCAGAAAATTGCATTCCCAATTTATTGTATTTGTTTTATTTATATTTTTATTACTTCTTCCAAAGTCTCCATATTTTCCATGTGTTTTTTGCCCTTCTCATCTGTTCTGGAACCTGTGGAAAGTTGGGCTTTCCTCCATATACTAATGTGTTGAAGGTTTTATAAACAGTCATTTTTCATTGTTTTCTCTCCACTTTTCCATTTCAAGATTCTGAGTCTAGTTATATTTGTCCAAATGTGAGTAATTTACAGGAGAAGAGAGCAGAAAAGAGCAGTTTTCAGTGTGACTGATAGGAGAAAGAGATATCATTGGTGTTTCTCCCTTTAAAACTGGAAAAGAACACTAGAACTTAGGCAACACTTCGTTATGTAACATATTCACATATTTGCATGCAAACATACCTACACATATGTATACACACAGCTTGTATTCAATCCACTATAGGTTCAGTTTCATGACAGGGATCCACAGGAGTTTGTATAGATTCTTTAGCTGGGATGAATCTCCCTAATGGGTCATTCACTTTGAACGCCATTGACCTACAAAAACTAGCATTGTGGGTAGTGGAATGGAAATTGTGATGAGGGCATTGTGGGAGCTTGCATATTGGCATTAATCTTTCCAATCATATGAAGAGTTCATATTACACATATGTGCATATATAGATGTATGGGCATAGACATACACAGTCCATACATAGGTATGGGTATCACATGGATTATCTGTACCCAACCTGTGGTAGAGCATTCTGAGCTCATACTGGTCTGATCAGCCTCTGTTGAATACACCAAAACTTCACATTATCTTGGTGATGTCATTTTGGTCCTCTTCGAAGGACAACAACAAACCAACCAATATAGAAAGGCACATGGTTTGAAACTTAAATTCTAAGAGTGTTGCCTGGAACTCTAAGATGTTCAGCGACTTGGCCAAAGTCACAAAGACAATATGTAGAGACCACATATCAAAAGCAGGATCTTGAAACCAAGTCTTTCTAACTTCAAGGAGAGCTATGCTGTCTTTCAACACACACATACCTTGGAGGGATTAAATAAATGAAACCATAAACACATACACATACATACATACATATGTGTATATATATATTATTAAAATCCAAAATGGTTGGGTAATACGATGACATATAAAAGGGATAAATGTAAAATTTTACACTTATGTACAAGTCAGTTTCACAAGAAATATGAAGGGAGATATGATTAGACAGAAGTTTATATAAAGAAGTTATAGGGCCTTTAGCACACTACAAGCTCAATATATGAGTTAGCAGTGTTATGTGGCAGCTGAAGTAAATCTAATGGAATATTTAAGATATTTCAGCTTTTAAGAATAAGGATATAACTGCCCCATGGTATGCTGCTGTCATCAGCCCGTATATAAAGTATTATATTTAGATTGAGTTCCATAGTTCAAGAAGGATGTTGAGAAACCATAGTATCCAAAAGAGGGCAGTCAGTAAGGTAAAGGCACTTGAGTTCATATCATATAAGAATCAATTAGAAAAGGTGTGGATTTTTAGCTTGGGGAAGAGTTGAGGATGGGGAAGATGATCAATGTCTTCAAGTTTTTGAAAGGATGTTTTTTGGAGGAAGATTTGGTTTATTCTGTTTGTCTCTAGGGGAGAGAATTAGGGACAATGGTTGAAAGTAGATAAGAGGTAAATTTAAGCTTGATAACAGGAAATCATCTTAGTTCTTAGAGCTGACCAATTGTGGGATGAAGAGAAGGTGAAGGCTTCCACTCCCTGCAGATCTACAGGGTGAAGCAGGGTATTTGCCTGCATTGATATATTGAGGATTCCTCTCAATTATGGGTTGGACCAGGTAATTGTTGAAGCCTCTTCGAGTTCTCCATTTCTATAATTCTCTGATGGGATGAGTCAGAGTGAAAAAATAGATAGAAAGCAATCAGTATGATTCTGTTTTCTGATACATCCTGCCTGTGTGACCTTGGGTGAGTCACAAAACTTCTTCACTATTCCCACACAAGTCTGTAAGACTGTAAGTTACAGAGAAATTGCTGGTTTATATTGGTATAGGGAGTTTCCTTACTAAGATGCCTATGCTCCTGATGCAAATTAAATCATAGCTCTCTCTGTCTGTCTCTCTCTTTCTTCTCTTTTTCTCACTCTGTGTCTTTCTTTCTCTCCTCCTTCTCCTTATTATTATACTATTAACAAAGTATATAATCTGTAACATTGATGTTTAGGTAAACTTAGGAGAATGTCATAATACATATATATATGTATATATATATATTTATGCATATATATATATATATACAAAGAGAGAGAAAGAGAGATGAGAATTTATATGAGAAAAGATATTTCTATAGCTTACTTAATAAATAATTATAGGAGCATAGACCTTCTATCACCACCCCTTTTTCCATCTTCCTCCCTATTTTCCTGCAGGGTACAATAGATTTCTATACCCTATTTCCTGTAGAACTTATTTCCCAGTTGCATGCAAAAGCAATTTTTAACATTCATTTTTAAAGCTTTGAGTTCCACATTTTCTCCCTGCCCACTCACCCTCATTGACAAAGCAAACAATTAGATATAGGTCATATACGTATAGCCACGTAAAACTCTTCCCTAACAGTCATGTTATGAGACACTAACCACATTTCCCTCTATTCTGTCCTGTTCTCCATTTATTCCATTCTCTCCCTTAACCTATCCCTCCACAACAGTATTTGCTTCTGATTACTCTTTCCTCCAATCTGCTGTCCTACCTACTATCCTCCCTTTCCTATCCCCTTCCCCTCTGCAGGGTAAGACAGAATTCCATACACAATTGAGTGTGTTATTCCCTCATTAATCCAGTTATTCCCTCTCATCTTCCCCCTCTTCACTTCCATTGTAAAAGCTCTTTCTTGTGTTTTTTATGTGAAATCATTTACTACATTCTACATCTCCCTCTTTCTCCTTCTACATTCCTCTCAACTTTTAATTTTGTTTTTTAGGTATCTTCCCTTCATATTCAGCTCATCCTGCACCCTCTGCATATATAGATACACACACACATATGTGTGTGTCTGTATGTGTAGTGTACATGTATATATGTATACACACATACATATATAATATATACATATATGCATATATACATACATGTGTGTGTATACACAAACACACATACACATATATGTGTGTCACTATACTGGGCTTAACTTGGAAGGGTACTAGAGTGACAACATACCTAGTTACATGCTATAAATTCAAATTCATAGTGCAGAGCAATCAATCAAAAGCAACAATTATGATTCACTAATCAAACAAAATTTACTAGCTGTAACAATAACAGTATCAATAGGCATATATGCATATTATATATATATATATAAATCCAACTCAATTATAAGTAGCAGCACTGCATTTACAAATTAATTTAGGTAGTATTATAATTTTATTGTATTGGGATAGTGCATCCTTGAGTAAATAACATCTTTCTTATTATTCAGGTCTGTCTCTATTTTATAAAGAGGATTAAGACTAAAGAAGGTGAAATGCTTTACAAAAATGCACATAACATGTAAGTGGTAGAACTGTGATTAGCATTGCCATTTTCTGAGACCAAATGCTACATCCATTAATCTTTCCATCCAAATGACAATGCACATCCTGAGTACTAAAATAAAGTATCTGATTTCCAAATTGCTTCCAATATATTAAAGTTAAATATCTATGAAGTGGTCCTGTAGTGGATATTTAGTCTACTGAAACTCAATTAAAAGCATAAAATTAAGTCTTAGATGGGTGAAATGAATGGCTTAATTATATGCTAATAACCTAGCATGCTAACAACCTAGCTACACAGGCTACTTGACTTCCCAAAGAAATCTGTTTAAAAGGGCTTATGTAATATTGTAACAGTCAGCCAATCAGTCAACAAACATTTTTAATGCCTAATATGAGCCAGGCACTATTCCAAGCACTAAGGATACAACGAAAAGGGAAGAAAAAAGTCAGCTCCTGTTCTCCAGGATATCATGGTCTAATGGGGGAGATAACATGCAAACAACAATGTACCAACATATATAGAGAGGATAAATGGGAGGTAACAGAGACAAGACACTGGAATTCAGGGGAATCAGGAAAGGTTTCTTGCAGAAGGTGGGACTTTAACTGAAAATTTATGGGAGTCAGGGAAGGCAGAGAGGAGGAAGAAATTCCAAGTATGGAGGACAACAAGTAAAAATGCCCAAAGTTAATGGATAGAGGACTGAATTTGAGAACCAGCAAATAGATGAGTGTTACAGGATCACAGTCAGGAGAGTGGTAAGACCAAAAGAGACCAAGTCATAAAGAGTTTTAAAAGTCAAACAAGGCATTTAATATTGAATATAGGAAGCAATATGGAGTTTACTATGTAGGGGAGGTGACATTTCAGATCTCCACTGCAGGTAGATCAATTTAACAGTGGATTGGAGAATTGACTAGAGTTGTATAGCTGACGGCCTGTGTCCCTCTACGGCTCGGTGATGTGGTGAGGAAGAATGACACGGGAGGTGGGAGAAGGTAGGCCAACTCCATTTATTGATCTGAGGGTCAGGGCATTTATAGACAGAAATTGCACACCTATGTGACATTCTGCTTGTTTCCTGCCCTAGTGATTTAATCAGTCTTATCTTAAAGACTGTGAGTCTAGAGGGCATCTATTTTTACAAATCCCTTGTTTTCTCTAATTCTCTTGTTTGTCTAGGGTGGGGGCATGGAGAGCCATTCAGGATGATAATGAGTACAGTCTCAAAGACAGACCGGAAGGTCTATCCTGATCTTGTCAACCACACTCCACCCTGGCCCTCAACAGAACTGGGAGAGACCAAGGTTGATAAACTAACAAAGGGGTCACTGCAATGGTGCCAAGTGAAGAATGCCCACTCCAGAGGTGGGATGGTGTGAGAGGAGATAAGGGGGCATATATGAGAGGTGTTACAAAAGTAGGATCAACAGAAACTCACAATGGATTGCATATGAAAGAGAGTGAGACACTGAGGGTGACACTTACATTGAATGATTGGTACAGTGGTGATGCCCTTAACAGGAATACAGTAAGTAGAAAAGGAAGGTTTTCAGGGAAAGACAGTGAGTTTAACTTAATATTTTGGGTGTTTTGATGTTTATGGGACACCCAGTTCAACATTTACATTAGGCAGTTGAAGATATGTGCCTGAATGTCTGAAGAGAGGTTAGGGCTAATAATGATAGGTAACATTTATAGAACACTTACCGAGTGCTTTGCAATTATTCTCTCATTTGATCCTTGGAGGTAGGTGCTATTATTATCCCCATTTTACAGATGAAGAAACTGAGATAAACAGGGATTATGTGACTTGTCCAGGGTCACACAGGTGATGAAAGTGTCTGAGGCTAGATTTGCTGATTCTAGGACTGGTCTTTTATCTACTGCACCTTCTAGCTGCCAACAGATATGAGAACCATATGCGAAGAGATGATAATTGAATCCATGGGAGCTGATGAGATCACTAAAAAAAAAAGTACTGAGGTAGAAGAGAAGGCAGCCTAGGACAGAGCCTTGAAGGATATCTACTGTTAGTAGAAATGATTTGGATGAATAGTCAGCAAAGGAGAATGGGAAGGAGTAGATCTTAAGTACAAGAAGCAGGACAGATCAGTGCTATTAAAATCTATAAACAAGAGAATATCCAGGAGAACAGGGCATCAACAGTGTTTGAGACTGCAGAGAGGTAAAGAAGGATGAGGACTGATAAAAGGTCATTACATTTAGAAATTAAGAGATCATTAGTAACTTTGGAGAGAATAGTTTCAAGGGAATAATGATACTAGGAGTCATACTCCAGAGACTTGGGAAGAGGAAAGAAAGTTAGAGGATGTATTATAGATTGCCTTCTAAAGTGATTTAGATGCAAAAGGGAGAAGAGATATAGATAACAGCTAACAAGGAGGGTTGGATATAGTGAGGGTTTTTTTAGGGTAGGAGACATGACTGTCTGTAGGCTGAAACAGACAGGCATAAACTGATGATTAATGCCAAAGTAGGGATTATAGAGGGGGTAATTGGGTAGAGAAGACAGAATCTAATGGAAACACTTATTCATGTGAAGGTGTTTGTCTTGACAATAAAAGGACTAACTTTTCTTGGGAAAGGGTAAAGCAAGAGACGGTGAATAATTTCTAAGTGATGTGAGATGGGGATCAGGGTAGAAGAGGGAGCTTTGGGCAAACAGCCTCAATTTTTTCAGAGAATTGTATGGCAAGGTTCTCAGCTGAGTGTTGGGGGAGGAATATGGGAGGCTTGAAGATGGCTAAAAAGGATTGGAAAAAACATTGTAGTGAGTAGGATAGTGAAATGATTATGGAGGTTGTAAAAGGACTCCTTGCCTCAGTGAGAGTTCAACTGAAATTATGTAATATAAATTTGTAGTGGATCCAGTCAGCACAGTTTATGATTTTCTCCAGCTTCATTCAGTAGCACATGAAAAGGAATGAAAGCAGAAGCTTGGTGGGAATAACTCAAGATTGAAATTTGGCAGGGCAACCTTTTCGGTAGGATAAAGGAGCAAAGAACTCAATAGAAGGAAATAGAATAGAACTGAACTCAAGTTGTACACAATGCAGTTTCATTTACAATCACTTTTTTCTATTCTACTATGTTAAGGAAATGCTTGTATTATTTCTTTCAGAATAAAATAAATAAAATTTGAAAAAAGAAAGTAGGAGTGAAGATTCTTGGATTACATTAAGCTTGACATGTGGAAACTGGAATGATAGTACTACTTCTTCAGGTCTCTGCACTGCTAGAACTAGCTCAGTGTTTGAGAGGCTCTGAAGAAAAATTTGGGGTATAACAGTTATTAGACAGACTACCAAACTGAAGGTCTACAGAGCCATTGTGCTGACCTCATTGTTGTATGCCTGTGAAACATGGAGAGTCTACCAGTGCCATGTCAAGAAACTGAATCGCTTCCATTTGAACTGTCTTAGGAAGATTCTGAGGATCACCTGGCAGGATAAGTACCGGACACTGAGTTCCTTGCTCAAGCTGAACTGCCAAGCATTCAAACTATACTTCAGAGAGTGCAACTCCGATGGGCTGGATATATCGTTCGAATGAAAAATATGTGCTTGCCAAAAAGACTATTTTGTGGAGAACTTGAATGGGGCAGGCGATCACATGGTGGCCAAAAGAAGTGATACAAAGACACTCTCGGGGTCTCTCTCAAGAACTTTGGATTTGACTATGCAACATGGGAGACATTGGCACAGGACTGCTCAGCATTGTGTGCCCACATCAGAAAGGGTACTGTGCTCTATGAGCAAAGCTGAATTGAGAAGTAAATGTAAGATGCACAAATTTGGAGTACTCACCTCAAAAATTCATACGGACTGTCTGTGCCCAACCTGTCGTAGAGCGTTCCTATTGGTCTGATCAACCATGGTTGGACACACTGAAACTTCACTTTACAATGGTGATGTTAGTTTGGTCCTCTTTGAAAAACAAAGGACCACACCCCAAGTGCCTCTTCACTTGCACCCGGTAATAGACAAGGGAACAATAAACATTTGTTGAATTAAAAAAATAGGAATTGAACTCAATGAAAATGAGAGTTTTGCTCCTTGCCAAGTCTGCCAGCCCATTTACTATATCAAAATTAATTTTGAATCTACACCCACTGACAAACCCCACTTCCCTTTGCTCTCACTATGTTTTAGTGATTACTACTCACATAACCCTGAAACAGTGGAGCTGGTTCCCCATGAAAGCAGACCCACATGCCAGAGAATCAATCAATATACAATATATAATAGCTAGATGCAGACATTGTAACTCTGAACTAAGAATCTTGGCCTTGCTTGTGCCTTGGCAGTTGGGAGGCAAAATCCAATGGAAACTGAAAATCAGGAGGGTTCTTTCTCCCTTTCCCCTTGTCTGGTTTCTGGAGAGAACTTCTGATTTCGTGTGGCAACTGCTAACCAATCAAGGAGCATAGAAATAGAAAATGGAATGTAATGAGTGAAGAACAGTAAGAAGGTCAGTGTGATTGAACCATAGAATTCAGGAAGGGCAGTAAAGTATAATCAGGCTGGAAAAGTAAGTTGGTACCAGGTTATGAAAGTCTTTAAATACCAAATAGAGAAGTCTTGTATTAAATCCTAGAGGTAAGAAGGATCTGCTAGAGTATAGGGAATATGTGCACTAGTCACTTATATTATTAATTCAATATAATCTAAGAAACATTTCTTAAGTGGTTTTGTTTACAAGGCATCAGGGGAAATATTGAGGGTTGTCATTGAGTCAGATCTGATTTGGAGTTTTCTTGGCAAAAGTACTGGAGTAGTTTGCCATTTCCTTTTCTAGCTCGTTTTACAGATGAGGAAACTGATGCAAGCAGAGTTGAGTGACTTGCCTAGGTTCACACAGCTAGTAAGTGTCGGAGGCCCTAATTGGACTCAGGAAGGTGAGTCCTGATTCCAGTCATGGCACTCTATCCACTACTCCACCTGGCTGCACTGAATTGGAGATACAAGTCCCTACATCTTACATTTTACTATAGAATTACCACAGTCAAACTAGGTAAATGTAATATAGTCTAGACATTAAAGTGAGCAAAGAAGAGATCAGACAAGTCTGGAAATGCTTGAGAAGATGAAAAAACAAACAAACAGAAAACTTACACATGAAGGGAGCAAGAATGTGTCTCTTGAGTTAGAAGGATTATTAGGAATTTCCTTCTCTAATTTGCCATTTTATTGATGAGGCAATTGTAATTGAAAGTAGGAAAATGACTTATCAAATATCATGACTAATTAATGGGAGGAGGCATCTACGTATTGACGCTACAAGAACAATGCTTCCAAAATCAAACTGGCTCTGAAACTTACAACCTGTGTGACCTTAAGAATTCCATAACGTCTTTGTGCCTTGGTTTCTTGATTTGTAAAATGAGAGCACCGAACGGGTCAATCGCTAATGATTTATAATCTGAAAATTTCTTATTCCATTCCTAGAGTACTTTAATTTCTCCTTTGCTCCCTTCAGTGTCTCTTTCATACAATGCAATTGTATGACATTTATTGATTTTTAGGGATGGGGTCACAAGGGTCATGTGCAATTCCCATAGTGAAATTAAATCTCCTTGAGGGCAAAAAATGTTTTGATCTTGTCTTGTACAAGGGTACAAGCCCTCCACAGTGTCTTTTATAAAATAAGCACTTAATAAATGTTATTAAACTTTGGTCAGTCTTTCTTTACCCAAATAAAGATAAGGAAGGACTGACCAGGGTTTTTCTCACCTTAAAATGAATTATTCTAAATAGATTTTTATTGATATCTTTGATTTATACATAGCATAGATCCCCTCCTTCCCAAAGTCATTTTCATAACTGTTATCACCTCTCACTCCCCCACCCCACACTCATCCTTCATTTATTTAGCATGGCAGAGTTTTGTTTCTATCCTGGACATAATTGCTTTTGGCTAACTGAAAGGAAAGTTACCCTGTTCTCAAAGCCTGACGTGGTTGGTTAATCCCACACTGTGCTCTCCCCCAAATCCCCAGACTGTCCATTTCAGTTTGTGGGGCCTTCAGATGAACCTGAAGGTTGTGATTTTCCCCACTGCTGTGAGCACTGGTGTAGCATTCTCTCTGCCCCTCCTGGGTGCCAACTCCCTTAGATCTCAGCTGCATCCTATTGTCTCTTTTCTCTTGGAATGATAGAGGGAGAGGCTGTGTTGAATTCCCTGGCTATGTTGGGACCAGTAAAGCTCATTCCTGAGGCATTGCTTCATCCTGAGATTTGTCTGCCACGAGTTAATTGGGATAGTCCAAATAATTAAATGAATGGCATGGCCTTGCTTTACATTTTTGCAAAAATGTAAGACCTGTTCTTTTTTAGTAAAATGATTCCATTTGTTATGTTTCTTTAAAAAATACATTTTGTCCAAAATGAATGCAATACTTGGTGCTTAAAGAAAAAAAACACTAGTGAAGAAATACGATAGCTACAAATACTAACAATCCACAACCCACAGGATTTTTCTATAACACTTTTCATATTAAATTCTGCCCAAAGAAATTTAGTTGATGAAAATATCCCATTTTTAATCTTACTACTTGTGTGATCTTGAATAATTTTATCTCCTAGGGCCTCAGTTTACTCTTCTTTGAAAATGAATGGATTTAACTAGATAGTTTTTGAGGTCTCTTTCAGCTACATAGACATGTCTTCATGATACTGTTTCTGACACTGAACCATATATGTGTTGAGGGACTGACTGACAATACTTAACCATAGTAAGATCTTACAGTCTTATTATGAAATTATTCCATTTTCTTAAGAATAGGACTCTTAAAAACCACAAGACTCTTTCTCCTTGAGTTTAAATTGTTTTGGTATTATTTGTAAGTCTGTTATTATATAATACAAAAGAGAGAAAGGAAAGAAAGTAAATATTTACCCAGTTTCTACTACGTGCCACACAGTGCGCTAAGTACTTTGCAAATACCTCATTTGCTTCTTACAACAACCCAGAGGGGTATATGTTCTTACTGTTCTCATTTTATAGTTGAGGAAACTGAGGCAGTCAGAGGTTAATTGACTAGACCAGAGTCACATGTGTAATAATTATCTGAGATCAAATTTGAACACAGGGCATCCTGACTTTTGCCCAGTGCTCTGGGTTGGTATCACCTAGCTACCTACTTATGACTGGAGATATTTAAAATGAGAGGTAGCTAGGTAGCAAAGTAGGTAGAACAGCGGATCTATAGTCAGAAAGACATGATATCAAATCCAGTCTCAGATGCTTACCAGTTGTATAATAGTGGTCAAGTCACCTAACCCTATTTGCCTCAGTTTCCTCATCTGAAAAATGAGCTGGAGAGAGAAATGGCAAACCACTCTAGTGTCTTTGCCAAGAAAACCTCAAATGGGATCACAAAGACTTGTATACAACTGAACAGGAGCAAGGATAGCAACAAATTTAAAATTAAAGTAGGTGTAGTGCAAAGAAGATGGATTGACAGTCAATCCACCAGAATTCTAATTATGGTTCTGCTACTAAGGGATTATATAGTTTTGGAGAGAAATGTCAGTCCTCTGGGTCTTATTTTTCTTATCTGTGCAATTATCCTTAAAATCCTTTCTGGAGTTATAATTACATGTGTCAGAATAGTTGGTATGCTATCTAATTTCTGAATTTTTTCCTTTTTTTTTCTGACCAGGGATTGCTTATTTACAGGTATATAACAGATATGGTTTCCCATTAAATTATCTTCTAGTTTCCTTATCCAGACTTCAATTCCATGTCTTAGCTGCCTTCTCATATTGGAATTGCCGTTAGTGACTGGGGCCTTCTCACCCTGGACTGTTCCTTTGTCAAGCCAGCTCCTTTTTCTTATTGGCAAATTCCATTGTGGTCTTCTATTTCAGAGTTTGGGGGTTGGGGAATGTGGGCCACACTGGCTATCCATCATTCCCCTTCCAGTTCAGCTTCTGACTTTCTGAATTTCAATACCATGCCATTGTGTACATGCATTCATCTGCTCAACCCTACCCATTCCTGACCCTCAGTTTGCAATAGGCTTTTGCACTTTGCTTTCTCTCATTAGAATATAAGCTCCTTGAAGTCAGGGACTTTCTTTTTGTTTGTATTTTTATGCCTGACACTTATCGCAGTGCCTGACACACAGTAAGCCAGTTAATAACTAAATAAATGCTTCTTGTTTTGTCTCATCCTAACCCTTACTCTCTTTTGATGTACCATTTCCCCATGCTGAAGTCTGAACTATTACCCATCCATTTATTCCATATCCAGAGCTTCCCTTCATATTCAGGAACTAGAGAAAATCAAGTTGACAGTGGCTTGTTTTAATATACCAAAGAAGCTATTTCCTTGGTAAAAACAGTTGTCCCCATCTGTTCCCCCCCAAAATGGATGCTCACAGTGTTTTCTGTTTAGATGCAAGATTGCATGCCTGTTTTTCAACCCAATTCTTTGGCCCATGGAATAGAGGGCATCAAATGGAGAGAACCATTTGTCAAATTACAAACCTCAAGTAATTACTCCGAACTGGTCCTCAGTTCATAAGGGTTGAGAGAATCTCAATGTTATGAAGAACATTATGTTCTTATGTTATGAAGAACATATGTTATGTTATGAAGAACCAACAAGTTTTCTTCCATTTTTCTCTTGCCTCTAGTGAGTATATTGTTGCACTGTGTTGGGTGAGTTTTAAAATTAGTTGACATTAATCATGATTATTTCAATTATTTAATTAGTAATATCAATCATAAAGAATTTAGTGCTTTTTATGTGCTATAAAAAGGAAGGATCCCTTGCATAACTAGGAATGGAAGAAAGGAATAAAAAATGTTTTTCTAAGCTATTTTTTCCTGTTCCAGTCTATTTCATTAAAACTCATATTAGTTTCCTTTCTAATTCTCTATATTTTATGCATTTAATTTTTACCTCCTTGTATCTACTGTATCAAGCACCATGCTTGGTGCTAGGGATACAAAGACAAACCTAAAGCAATCATATTTATATTTACACACATTTATATGTCTATATATTATATATCTACTTAAAATTTTTGACTTGTACTGAGGAACATCACGATACTTACACAATCTTCTCCCTCATTTTC
Organism: Bettongia penicillata ogilbyi; assembly: GCA_023548195.1. Taxonomy (NCBI): domain Eukaryota; kingdom Metazoa; phylum Chordata; class Mammalia; order Diprotodontia; family Potoroidae; genus Bettongia; species Bettongia penicillata. The sequence continues at coordinate 4,869,059 of JAJHZJ010000713.1, forward strand.
CGTTCTGAACATCTAAGGTATAACTTGCAAGTCCTTAAGTATCTGTTATCACTACATTGTAACAATAATTAGAATATTGAATTTCTTACTAAGTGACTGCTACAGATGGAAACATTTTAAATAACTTTAAAAGCATTCCAAGATAATTTGGTATATATTCTTAATAGGTTCACTTATGCTTAAGCATTAAAATAAATGAATTTTATGGGATTTTAATGGGAGATTCCTAGGTCATGCTATATTTAGGACTAAAATTTGAATGTTAAGAAAAAAAAATCCCACTATCCTTATTTCTGCAAATATATCCATGTAATCTTGTATATAAATAATATATGAAGAAATCTATGAGGTTTCCCACAAGGTCACATATTCAAAATTTTCGGTCCTCCAAAAGTACTTGATCTCTGCAGCTAATTTGTAACTAATCTGTATTTTAATAAAACCAAAATAAGCTCCTGCAAACAAAAATTCCCAACAGATTAAGAAAAGTTGGCAATTAATTTACTTAGTAAGAAAATTATGGTTATTCCTAGGGAATACAAGTTCAAGCTTGTCAATACCAGAGGTAATTATTTTATATTCATTTCTATGTAAATGTATATACATTTATGTACAAATATGGATTTATAAGTGCACTTAAAGAGTTCATTTTTTATTGAGGGAAACAGTATGGACGAAGTAAATGTAACACGTGCATATATACAATATACATATATAATATACATTTACATATGTGTGTGTGTGTGTGTGTGTGTGTGTGTGTAGACACACATAATACAATACCATTTTATCACATACTCCAGAATCAGTAGGGTCAGGAAATATCTCATATAGATGGTAGAATTTGAACTGAGCTCTCAACATACCTAAGGGGGTAATTTAGCATGTGACCAGATTGATAGTGAACAAAACAGCATGTGATGCATGAGAATACCATTCATCTACTCCGTATATATCTTAGTTGTACCAAATTATTTTCGTATTTATCTTCCTTGCTGTAATGTTGGTTTCTTGATGGTATGGACTGTTCTTGTCTTTCTTTGTATCCCAAATACTTAATATGTGCCTGGCATAGAGTAGTAACAAATGATTGCTGATTGGCTGCTGAGATCTAGTGTTGGTTTCTTGTAGTCTCAGTTATAGCACAAGTAATAAGAAATAGATAGTTCCTCCCAGAGCTAGTAGTTGAGTATATATGTTTGAGAGAGAAAATCAACTCAGTTAATTCATCTGGAACATAAAGGGCAAGGTGGAGAGTACTATATTGACACTACCTAGAAAATAGTTGGTAATGCCACTGTGAGAAACTGGATAATATTCTAGTACCACTATCATATTTTTCCTGTTTATGTCTTTGACCTGAATCACAGGAAGCTGAATAAATCTCCAATTGTGGAAACCAAGATCTCATGTGAAACTAAAGGATTTATTTCAAGTTCTTGAAAGGTTTATCGCTCAAAATGTTGAATTTCACAGATTTGGTAGTGCCTCTTCTCCCTAGGCCTCCCATGACCCCTTCTTCATTCAATTACCATTCCTATAAGGAAGCACCAAAGCTCAGGTAAAAATTGTGATATTGATGGAATTGTTCAGGATTTAACCATATTTGTCACAAGAAACTCATGCTTTCCATATTAAGTAGTTCTGCAAAATCATCATTTTGTTGTTCTTTTCTTGAAATTTACTGAGGGAGAAAAGGAAAAAAAAATGACAAAGAATCAAAATATAATCTCTGGCCTTATTCACTTTGGACTCCAGAAAACATCTCCTGTTATAAGTACTTTAAAAAAAATACACAGCGATAACTTTTTCAAGTCTGTTATGTCCATATGCCTTTACTTCCTTGATAGACTATGCTCTGGAAACAGTCTTATGGCCTTATTTTATTTTACTTTATTTTGCAGGAGAAAAGTCTGAGCTGTTCATTCTAATTGAAATCCAGAAGTTTGCTTTGGCGGTTCAGAGCATCTCTCAACTTTTCTCTTGTGTGGTCTAGATTCTCTACCGAGTGGTATGATGATCATTTGCTTGGAAAAACATGACAATCGTCCATGCTTTTAGAATACTGTTGGGAGAGAATTTTTGGTGAAGGAAGTATGTGACACAGCATTCCATTAGGGATCAAAGGAAGATACTAGCCTAGAAGACTGGAAATAGCATTAGACCCAAAGTCTGATTCTATCTCTTTCATTGATATCATTGCATGATGTTTCGTAGATCATTTAGTTGTAACATTTTATTTTTCTCATTCTTATAATAAGAGAGCAATATTTTCTCTATCTCCATTTCATGACTGTTGTGCAAACAAAATGACGTAAATGCCAATGCAGAATCTGGAGTCAGGAAGACTCATCTTTGTGAGTTCAAATATTACCTCCAACATTTACTAAATGTGTGACCCTGGGCAAGTCACTTAACTGCTTGACTCAGTTTCTTCATCTGTAAAATGAAATGGAGAAAGAAACAGCAAACCACTTCAGTATCCCTGCCAAGAAAACACCAAATAGGGTCATGAAGAATTGGACATGCCTGAAAAATGTCTGAACCACAATATGACATCTGGGTAACAGTGGGATAACTTTGTTTCATTTGTTGTTACCTAAAAAAGCAATCATTAAGTTTCCATAGCAACATAGAGTTGGTACGATGTTATCTAATGTATAAGGACAGACTTTGGAGTTGGGAAGACACTTGACTGAGTTCAAGGACTCTCTCAGATGTATGCTGGCTATGTGACACTGAGTAAGTCTCTTGACCTCTCAGTGCTCCCAGGAAACTAAGTTACAGACAATTTGCATAGGTGGAAGATTATCCACATTGGGAGTTCCTTAAATAGATGAAATCACAAGTCTATACTGTCACCCATTCCACACATAAATATCCAACAACTCATATTTCTATCCTGTCTCTCCCATTACCCACCAAGGCACTAGTCCTTCATCAACATTTCATTAAAATCGAAATGACTTAGAATCAGATATTTAGACCTCGAAAACACCTTAAAAGTCAGTCATCCAACCCAACACCCTCCCTTTATAGATATAGATGTGTAAAATTGAGGATCATTTAGGTTAATGACTTACCTAAGGCTACACAGTTAGTAGATGACACCTGAAGTCCTTAAACTCAGGCCTTCTGATATCAGAAGCCATTTTTTTTTTCATTGTCCCACTTGAGGCAATTTCTCTTTGGACCCACAGATAATGCTATTATTATGGTGAATATTTTTTTCATCACCTCTGTGGTTTCATAAGTCAATAGAAATTTTTTTCTCCCACTGATTATTAATTCACCTGTAGTAATTGTGGCTTGAAATAGTTATTTCTTAAGTGACTTAATTATGAGTCATACAAAGGAAGAACTTGAAGACAGGTCATTTAGACTCTAAAGTTGACTCTCTATCCATTAATTCACATTACCTTTCTAATGTTATAACTCTTATAAGGTTGTTAACCCATAACCCTTGCTTTCCAGTGTCAAACACTGATCTGCCTAAAAGATTTCCAGTGTCATGTTAGTGTTGGATTGAATCCTGATACCTTTTGTGTGGTTGCCCGATGACAAATGGAAAAGACCTTTAATCTGATGAAATGACTAAAAGTAACTCCTTGCTACACACTTACCTATCCCTCAGTCTTTCATACTCCAGTCATGATAGTCTACTCTGAAAATGAGATGTTTTTGGGCAACGGTAAAGCTAGGTATGGATTGGTTAAGCTCATCCACTCTATGAACAGTGACTTAACTCTCTCAAGTGACATACAGTTTTCGCTCCAAAGAAGGCTGTTTTGTGAGCAATATTTTCTGTGAGGCTTTTGTGCTTCTTAAAATATGCCTTGCTTCATGAGAAGAGAAAGTCTTCTCTTTGCCACATGCCAGTTCCAACAGCTGTAACTATTTCATTTTTAATTTTCTTGTTTCAGTCTTGTCTCTGCTTAATCCATTAAGACAACTTTGAGTGTTCCCGGCTCATAAATTTATAAAGAAAAAAAAATGAAGGAGAGTGCTTTGAAAAATGCTATCGAAATTCATAGCCAAATGTACTCAGAATGCTCTGAAGTTAAATTGTAAAATATTTTATTATGAACATCACAGATAACTATCTTTAAGTCAGCAAATTGAACCTAAGGGCTCTATTGCCCTCTAGCTATTTAACCCTTTCTCCCCCACTCATCCCCATCTATTTTTTTTTTTACAGAAATGCTCTTCTTAGAGGATTTTTCATATATCATATTGTCTCAGGTATGTGGGTTGGAATCTCTATGAATAATTTACTAAACTATTGAGGAAACCCTTTGAGGGGACTGTCATACCCCTCACTGTGCCTGAGACTAAGGTATGGAAGCCCCAGGGTGGGGCTGCTGCTTTAAATCAATCAATTGACAGTAATGTAATGTCTAATTAGCCATGGGTGGGCTTGTGCTTTGAATATGGGAAGGACCTCAGGCAATGACTGGTGTTTTAAAGAGTTGAACTGAAGATACAAATCGATCATTATTTGACATGGAAATCTGTAGAAAAGAATTAAAGGTGGACCTTCTCTGTTTTCACTGAGGTAAATGTCTATTTCTTTTATAGGGAAATATGTAATTCAATTCTTTTAAATACTTTTTTTGCCTTTGCCTTTAGAGATGGAAAGGTTTTTGTAAACTCTGAAACCCTATACAAATGCTTTTCGTTATTATCATCTCAGCCACTGAAATAAATTGATTTCTTACAGTGAACTAAAAAATGCATATTTATATAGAAAAAAAATTGTCATGACTTCACCCATAAAGTTCAAGTGTCCTGGGGAAGAATTACATCACTATAATAATAATGATAATAAAACTGGAATTATTACTATTAGAAAAAAGTTTTCAGAATCTTAAAAAGTTCAATATTTTGTTTGATGTTTTTGGGGAAAAAAAGGAGATGTCAGTATAGTCAAGGTATTTTGTTTAATGGTAATAAAGTATGATTAATAATTTCGCCAGTGTTAAAGCCTAGGATTAGATGAAGGAATTAACTTTTATTGAAAACTGCAGGCATGCAATTCTTTTCTGTTCTTATTTCTTCTACTGAAACTTTCTTTAGCCCAGGACAGATGGCTGGGAGATTTCCCCAGCTGTGCCTTAGGCACATTTGACTACTATCAACACCATTACTATTACAAATGAAAAGCCTTCTGACAAAGGACAATTGGTTCTTCCTTTGGCTGGCTCAACCATCCCAGTGACCACATGTTAAAATTGCAGAGTGATGATGAGATGGGGATGAAGGATTAGTGTGGTGCCTTCAGTGTCTGTCAGAGCCTTTGGAAAAGAGACAGGCAGATTCAGTCTGAAGACTTGATTTTGCCTTCTTTGCCAACCAGCATCAGTACAAAAGGGGATCATCTTAAGCCTGTCTCCAATTTTCTATCTATACATCTTCCTTCTTGTGCTTTGCTTGCCTTTAAGTCTATTTAGGGTTCTCAACCGTATGTCTGGTAAATGTAGAGGGGTTTTGGAAAAGGAATATTTATATACCTGATGTCCAAAGTCTTAGTACACTTTTAAGCTTTAATGGGGGAAGAGGGAAGGGAAGAGGGAAAGAAATAAACATTTCTGTAGGACCTACTATGTGTCAGGCACTGAGACACGTGCTTTTTTACCAATATTATGTCATTTGAAAATCATTCCATAATAGTTTCATTAAAATAGCTTTACTAGATTAAAAGCACACTAAGACTTTGGGGGCAACCTGTTTTGTGCTGCTGTATGTCATGGACATAAGGAATGTGTGTCATGGACAGATTTCTAACAAGTGTATCTTGTACAGTTTCAGGTGCTCAGGACAATATGCATGGGAACAGACTTTCTGGGGACAGTGGAATGAGGTAAAATGACCTAGGCAGTATTTTTCCTGGAGTCACAGAATTCAAATTTTCACTAATGTGACAAGATCAGGCAAGGATTATAGGAGTAAAATGACATTCTCCTTCATTACATTATATCAATTACATTATCGGGACCTCAGTGGCAAGACCTGTGACTCCAAGAAGCTGTAGTGTATGCAGTGACCACACCCCAGGAGAGCTGTCTCCACAGATGGACTAAACCAGATTGGGGATAATCAACTGGCCTCAAACCTATGGGTGAGTTAGGAGGATGTCTACCCCAAGCATGTAGTCACTTTTCTAGTGAAACGAATGAGAACAACTTATTTCAATGGCAGTGAAGGTGGAGTACACAAAGCTTGGTTAGACCTTGAAGATGCCAAGGTCACCTACTGCATTCCTGTCCATTGCCATGTATCTTGACTGTTCTCCTTCCATTGAACTTCTCTGACTCTGGAAAAGAGAATGAAACCTGCTGATTGCTCATTTAAATGCAATTCACACGCAAGTCATCACCCATTATCTGTAATGTCATTAGTCTTCTTCAATAACTGAAAAACAATGATAGGAAGGCCTAGATTTTAATCTGACATTTATCACCTTGTAGCTTAGTCAAATCATCAAACTATCTGAGCCTCATTTTCCCTATCTGTAAAATATGGGGAATTAATAACTACCCAACCTATTTTGGTGTTGGTAGAATAAAATGATGTATTTGGAAGCACTGCTTTATAAAATCTGATTTGAAGAACATTTAGTAAGAGCCCTCCATGTGCAAAGCCTTGTGTCAGATGCTGAGAATACAGAGACAAAAACAAAACATTCATTTCTGTATTATAAATTAATAATTATGTAAGTATTTGGTATCTATCCATCCTTTCATCCATCCATCCATCCATTCACTTGTCTGACTACTAGTTCTATTTATTCATCCATCCATCCATCCATCCATCCATCCATCCATTTGTTTAGCTTATTTGTTTTCCCTTTCCTTTACTACTGTTAAAGGATCCCTACCATTAAGATATTTGTATCTAAGATGTATCCATTTGTCAGTTCTTTCTGTGTCAAATGTAGAGAGATGCCACTTTTCCAGTCTTTGCCAGGAAGAAGTTCTCTATAAGGAGGAAAGGGAAAAGGTCAAGATAAGCAACTTGCTGACTTCAAAAGAGATGGTGGTTTTTCTTCTGCCCTCCCAAAGTCACATTTAATAGGGAGGAAGACAATGGCATATATTACAAGAGTCCTACTGACCTACTTTTTTCATATTAATCTTAATTTAAAAAATGTGATTTCTAAGAATCATGCAATTTCTTTTCTGCTATTCAAGATGGTGACTCTCAGCAGCCCTCTTCTGAGTTGATCAAAAGCTTCTTACCTTGCACCAATTTAATGAGAGAACACGTTGGTCAGATAGTACCTATTTCACCATTAATGAATTCACAAATTTAGAAAAAAAATAAGCAATGTCAGAAAGCAGCATGTTACAGAGGGAAAAGTTTTAGATTTGAAGTCAATGGATCTCAAATTTACATACCAGCTCTGTTACTTCTTGGGTGATCTTGTACAAATCACTTGTGTCAATGGGAATACAGAGACAAAAACAAAACATTTTGTCTCAATTTCACTGGGGGAGTGTCCCTGTGTCTCAGCTTCACCATCTGTAAAATGAGGCATTATAGATTTAAAACTGAGAGGGAGCTCAGAGACTCATACTTAACTAATACAAGAGAGATAGCACTGACCATCCAATCCAACCAATACACAGAAAAGATTTTGCATCACTGTGTAACTGACAAAAAGCCATCCATCTTTTCCTTGAAGATTTTCAGTAAGAGGGAACCAACTATCTCCTGAAATTAAAGCTCCATAATATTTTGGTTGCTATTTAGTTAAAACAGAAATATAATTCAGTGTGGAAAGAGTGTGATAAAGTCAAGTGACATGGATTCAAATTTCAGCTCTACCACTTAGCAATGCAACTTTCATCAAGTCACAACTTCTCTAGGCCTCAGTTTCCTCACCTGAAAAGCAGAAAAATTAGATGATCTCTAAGATCACTTTCAGTTCAAAGTCTATAATGCTATGATGTTTAATGAAAGAATTCCTTAGATAAAAAATACCTTAAAAATCTCTTTTTCAACAGAAGCCTGTTTTTACTTTTTCCCCTGGTTGACATTTTTTTTTAATTCCAAATGAAATAAATTTATGACATAGGAAACAGATTTTTAAATTGAAAATTGTCTTTAACACAAAGGAATAAAAATATATCACTTCAGGAAATATAATTCCCCACTACTTCATCTAATACATTAAGCTTCAGTGACTGCTATTGCCATTATTCTGAGATGATTATATTAAATTCTTGGGTCCCAGTATTTCTTCAAATAGGCACAACTTGAAACGATCCATTTTCTCCCTGACTGAATATTCACTAATAGGACACAATAGTGTGTGGGTGGTGGTGAGCCTTTTTCTCATTTGGTAAGAATGAGTTTTTAAATGCTAGGAGTAGGGATTTAGTCTAGACATACAGATGTACTTTCTAGGTCCTGAGAATGTATTGCCAAGGAAGGGGCTGTGGAATACCCAGCTCTGGTATTTTTTGTTTAAGTAAAGGTTAGACAGTTCACTCTCTAGTTTTGTTCCAGTTAAGTCCTGCCAGCCCAGAGCCAGGGAAGTGGGCAAGATGGCTTCTGCTAGTTCCTTTCAAGACCAATGACTGGTAATCAAGGAACTCCCACAGTAGAGGGCCAGGTTTCATTTCATAATAGTCATGAAATACTGTAGATGGACAAGTCTTATGCGTCGGTTAAAATGACTGTTCCTTTGGAGTCTATCCCATGGGGTGCGTTGAGGCAGAGACTCTGGGAACTGCATCTGCTGCTGGCAAGAGTAGTAATTGATGATTTAATGGGTCTTTTCCATTTCCAGGTCTTATGATATATTACTACCACTGTTTAGTGGTTATACTCTAATATATTCATATCCACATGGTAACAGACACCGACCAAACAATTGTGCCATCAAATTTTCAGAATTTGATTCTTTTCAATTCCGGTGGAGCAAGTCCAAGACAGCATGTGTTATTTAATTATTTTTTTTTTCTCTTTTACTTTGGCTTTGAATATGTGCCTCACCTTTCTGACTCTGAACCATGGTGTAGCATTATTAGATTTCAGACTATTTGCTGAAGAGGTTTCTGTGAAAGTTTATTAGTCTGCAGTCTTTTTGTTTGGAAGTTAAAAGTCCCTGGTGCCTTCAATCTGAAATCTATTTACTTTCACGAAAATAATGCATGCTATCTATTTGGGAATGCCAAATAAAAGGAGTTCTGTTTTCAGTTTTCTGTGTGTTTCTCTGTGCGTCTCTGGGGTGCAGTGGTCATGCTCAATGGACCATCCAAGTCCTTATGTACTGGGAGCAAGTCTGTTGGTACAAGTTGGTGACTGGCATGCCACTGTTGTGGATAGAATTGCCACATTTGCTATTGAACTGGGTCACTGGACAGGCTGTCAGAGAAAAAAGGGTACAAGGAAGTATTAGGGCCTTTTTTTTTGTTTTGGTATGTGGGCATGTTGAATGCATGCTACTGAACTCCCATTTTGCTTTTACTGAAACAGAATAAGGTGGCACACAATGGCAGTGGCAAGAAGGGAGGGGAAAAGGGTACCCCCACAACAGGTGCAGCCAACATGGCTACCACTTTCCCACACATATCAGTCAGTCTCCAGTGGCCCCATGAGCCCTGAATGTGAAATGACATTGGGGATCGGATATCTGCCAATTAGGAGGGTAAGAGAAAAAGAGCAGCCAGTGAGTGGAAAGGAGGAGTAGCTTTGGGCTTACAGAGAGTCTGGGGAGCTCTTGTTTGGCCACCGGAGCTTGGTCATTACCATATCCAAAGCCCTAATGTGTAACACTAGCCATGTTATTTTTCTTCCAATAATCACACTCTGCTGAGGTCCAGCAATGGTATCTAGGTGATGAACACACAGACAGCCCCTATTCTTCTCATTTTCTTTTCAGCTGCAGAGCTACTAGTAACATTTCTTCAGGTGGGGCTAGGCAGTGCTTAGCAACATGGATGCCCCACCAAACAAATAAGAGCTCTCTTCATTAGGTAACCTTATTCCCCATTCCAATGCCAACACCCTCATCATTTTTCTTAGAGATTATAAGTTTTTAAGTGATTGATAATATGTATCACACCTTTAGAAGACATATTTCTAGGCATTTGACATCAGTTGGAAGGTAGAGAATTATAAAGTTAGAAATGAAAGAGGGTTTATCCAGTCTAATCCCTTTCATTTTATATGATAAAGAAACTGAATCCCACAGAGGGAAGTAATTTGATAATTTTTTTAAAATTAGGAACAGTTTCATTTGTATAGGTGTTATCTCTTTTCAGTAACTACATCTAACTATATGTATAGCTTTCTGCCCTAGTAGTTCCCTACTTCATCTAATAAGAGGAAGATTTATTTCATTATCTGTTCTTCAGCATCACTATTGTTTTTTTCAGTTATTCAACATTCTTTTAATGATTTCTTTTTTAAAATATTTTTGTAGAAGCTGGGTATATGATTCCCCTTCTGATTATTTCACTAGGAACCACCCATCTAGCATATCAATAAAAGGTTATTTTAAAAGATTTGTTAAAAGGGAAAAAAAACTCTTTTGGAAAGAGAAAAATGCCATGAAGACAATAGCTATTTTTCTGTTTTTGGTTCCTTTTTGTCTATTTAGGGTGTCTCTGCTAAGAAGATAGAGATAGTTGATAGAGATATTTCCATCAAAGACCTTAACTATGAATAGAAATAAACTGAAGCTACCCAAGAGTGTCTTTTTAAAAATCTAACATTTTCTATATTTCGTGTCTGTGTCAATATCACCAAATGACCAGTGTGGGAACTTTTTTTTTTTTACTGTCTTTATTCCACCACCATGTCCTCTCTGGGCATCAGAGACATTGCATTATATGTTTTGGGGCTGAAAAGGACTAGATGAAATCTAATCCAAATTTCTTTTTTGGAAAAATATAAAGATCAAAGAAATGATGACAGCACTGTTTGAAGATGGATAAGACAGTAATAAAAATAGCAAAGAGTAGGCAAAGGTGATCAATTTGTTTTCTTCTGTTTTCTCTACTAAAGAGACTGACCTTTGCCCTAGAGGTGGCAGAACAAATTGGTTAACAGGGAGTTGTTACCCAAGAGAAGTAAGGAATACCTAGTTGCTGTTAATTAATTCAGATAACCTGTCTCAGAAGGACGGCTGAATACTAAACCAACCAGCGCAAATGATTTTTGAGTCACTGTTATTAATATTTCATGCTAACAAATTGTTAGTAATATTTAAAAGATCATAGAAAATAGGAATGCTAACACAAGTTGGAGTGGGGGGAATGTCTTGATTTTTGTTTTTTAATAAGAGAATTGCAGACTATAGGACGAGTTTGACTTTAATTCCTGGTAGAATTTTAGAATAAATCATTAAATGCATGTTTATAAAGTTACCATGGTTTCATCAAGAACAGGTTATACCAGACTAACTGTATTTCTTCTTCTTTTTAATTAATAAATGGAGGGAATATTGAACATATTCATTTAGATACTAGCAAAGATTTTGATTAAGAACATCATATTATTAATGTGTAAAAGGTGAAGAAATCTAAATTATACAATTTGATAGATTCAGAAGTGGTTAAATGGCTGAACTCAGAGAAGTCAAGGGTTTAATGTCAATTTAACAGGGAGTCTTTAGGGGAGTCCTTCAGGACTTGGCCTTATACTGTTTAACATTTTTATAAATGACCTGAATAAGATCACAGATGGCATGCTCATCAATTTGCATGGAATAAGAATTTGAGATGGCTCTCTTTTCATTATTCCATTGAACCCACTTTCCTTAAAATCACCAATCATCTACTCATTTCCAAATGGTCTTTTTTCAAACTTCGTGCTTCTCTGGTTTCAGAAAAACCTGGTAAGATTTATATGAACTGCTTCAAAGTAAACCCTGCAGAACTAGAAGAACATTGAGTATATTAACAGAAATATTGTAAAGATGATTTACTATGAAAGACTTAGATTTTCATTCTGGGAGTCATCTGTATAAAAATGATAATTGAAAAGCAAGAGAAAGGGAGAAGAAGATCCAGGACAACACCCTGAGGGATACTCATGGTTAGTGGGTATGATCAAGATAATGAGTTTCAAATTCTATTTCCTCCCTTCTATTTCCTCCTTTACCCTTTGAGAGAAGAAACTATGTGATATTGATTATACATGTGAAGTCATGAAAAATATTTCCATATTAGCTATGTTATAAAAGGAAATGTGCAGGCAAAAAAATAAAGTAAAATTGTATGTTTCAATCTGCACTCAGGATTCATCAATTTTCTCTGGAGGTGGATAGTATTTTTCATCATGTGTCCTTTGGAATTGTCCTGGATCTTTGTCTTGATAAAATTAGCTAAGTTATGAAGTTGGAGACACCAATCTCTTCAGATAGAGTCAAGTCTAGTGATATAATAAAAACAAAGGCAAGAAAGAGGTTAAGGACCATAATAGAATTACAAAATTAGGTATGATAGATCTCTGGGGATTATTGAATGCAATATACCTAATTTTACCTGGGTATGATACTTTAGCAAAATCTGGTCGTGTACTAAGGCCTAAAAATGTCATTAGCAAATGAAGATATGCAGAGACATTAAAGACATCCATTACCCACTCCAACACACTTTAAAAAATATGTTCAGTAAAGGAAATTTGAAAAAAAGTATTAAAATTTAAGTAGAAATAAAATAATTTAGCCCTAAAGAATATGTAAGCGTCACCACATTTTTTAGTAATAATAGATAATTTCATTAAAGAAAATTCTAATGATGAAAAAATATAGCAAAAGTTTGGATGCAGCCAAAGTAGTCTGGAGGGGAAATCCTATATCTCTAATTATTTCAACAAGAAAAACCAAAACCAAAACAAAACTGATCAGGGATTGTAACTACAATAAAAGAAAACACTAGAAAAGCAATAAAATAAACAATGACAACCCTCCTCACAAAAAACAAAAAAAAGAGGAATCCTGAAAACCAAAGAAGAAAACATCATTGGAAGGGTGAGGAAGAAAACTTAGGATTGATCAAACCAAAAGTTGACTTTAAAAAAAAAAAAAAAAAACAGAAAAAAAAACCCTGTTCACTAATTTGATACAAAAAAGTGAAATTAAAATTAGATTGGCAATAGAAAAAAATGAGAATTCACTAAAATGTAAAGGAAATAGAGCAATTTACTAGAAACTGTCATGTCCAATCATGCCAAAACATGTAGAATTTTAAGAAAACATATGAATATTTATGAAATTACAAAATAAACAGATTATCAGAACAAAATATACAGAGTTTAAATAATACAATCTCAGTAAAAAAAATTGAACAAGACTGAAAAGAACTCTGTGATGAAAAAAATAAAACCCAGGATCAGATGAATATTTAAGTGTTGTCAAGCATTCTAAAAACAATTAATATAAATATGAAATCAAATGCAAAAAATTACTAAGAATGAATCATATCTGCTTCCTTCTATGAGCCAGCATGGCCCTGATTCCTAAAACAAGGAGAGAAAAAGAAGAGATAGGAAAAAAAAATTAATGAATGAATATTAACACAAAGAAATGGAATAAATATTAGAAAAGAGGCTATAACAACATGCTAAAATGATTATGTGCTATGACCTGTTTGGATTTATACTAGGACTATGTGATTATTTCAATATTACAAAAACTATAAATGTAATATATTATATTACTATCAAAAACAAAAATAGAATGATGTTTTTATAAATTAAAAAAAATTTTGACTATGTAAGACACTCTGTGCTTAACACAATAAAACAAAAACCATGAAGGAATGAACAAATTATTCCTTAATATTGTAAGTAGAAATCATCTAAAACCAATAAGTGACATTATCTATAATAGAGAAAAACCAGATGATTTTGCAATCAGATTAGGAGCAAAGCCAGAATCTGCGTTGTCACCCTGCTTATTTGGTATAGTTATAGAAATGCTAATACTATTATTAGCAACAGTCAGCATTTATATTTTATATTAAGGTTTGCAAAGCACTTTACAAACATTATTTTATACTCAAATCTGAAAGGTATGTGCTATTCTTTTCATTTTACAGATGAAGAAACTGAGGCAGGTTAAGTGAATTGCCCAGAATCGTATACCTAGAAGTGTATGAGGCAGGATTTGAATTCAGGTCTCTTGGCTCTACAGAGTTCTATCTGTCATTTCATCTACTTGCCTGAAATAGTATTGAGACTAGAAAAATAAATTAAGGGAATAAGAAAAAATTAAAATAGAAAAGCAAATGACATACCAAATTTTCAGTTTTTTTCAGATGACATGATAACGTATAATAGAAAACCCTAGAGTCAACTAAAAAAATTGAAACAGTTAATAACCAGTAAAGTAACGATATAAATCAAAACAGTTGATAGCCAGTAAAGTAGCAATATACAAAATAAAATTGTAAAATTGTTAACTTCTAAATATATTAACAACAAAATCCATGGAGAGAGAAAAAAACAACTTCCTTTCAAAATAATTGCAGAGTGTATGAAATATCAGGGAATTCACATACCAAACCAAACATTTTGTGACACAAGGAATTTGTATCTATAACTAAAAAAGTACTCTTTACTGAAATAAAAACAGACAATTGGAAAGATATTTCCTCATGGTTGTGGTATATAATGACATAGAAAAAATGGAAATGTTACCTAAATTAATTTATATATTTAGAGTCATCCCAGCTAAACTGCCAAAGGGTTATTTTATAAAACGAGATAGAGTAATAACAAAATTTGTCTGAAGAATAAAGGGTCAAGCATTTCAAAGGAGAAAAAAAAACATCTTTTTTAAAGAGTGATTTCTAGCAAAACGTTAAGGCCAATATAGGCATCTGAACTCTCAAACACCTTTTGTCCTTTTTTTAAAAAAATATAAATAGTGAAACACAGGGCTCTGACAATCTTTTTAGTTTTTTTTTTTTGATATTGGTTAGTAGTCATAGGTATAAATGAGTAAGTGATTTTACAAAATGCCATATTTTATCATAAATACTAATAGAATATTTGAGACAGCCTGTTTTCTATGGAATGCACACTTTTACTGGGCAAGATGAAACAAAAAAAATAAAGTTTCAGAATAGATAACCTGTAAAGTAACAATATATAAAATCAAATTGTAAATCATTACCTTTTAAATACATCACCAACAAAACCCATAAAGGAGAAATAGAAAAATAAATTCCTTTCAAAATAACTACAGAGTGCCCTATCTATTACCTAGATTCTCTGTAAGCAGAAAAGCTAGAACTTAATTCCAATTCAGGAGACTTTAAGCCATGTATTGTTTTCACTATCACATAACTTGTGGGAATGACCTCTGAAATTGTGGGGTGAAGATTATGAAGCTTCAATTCTGTCCCATGGTGTAGATTCCCTTTAGTGAGATGTTGTAGGGGAATGGTGGCCAAAAGCAGTGTATGGATTTTGTTTGTTGGTCTTTTTGTGTTCCATTTTTATGTTCAGAAATGCCAGGTTATAGTCCATTTCTACTTTCTTGATGCTGGAATTAGAAATTTAATGGAAATTTATTAGAAGAGCATCTCTGATATCTTATCTTTTAGATTCAGTTTGTTCAGGATATGATTTAAGTAAACTTCTTTGGGAAGCCAAATCTCCAAATCTCTAGTGTCCCAAATCCAATTATCAGGAAAACGTAGGTGTCAAATTACCTTCGCCTAAAATAGCCACATAATCCAAGTAAAACGGTTTCTTTCTTTTTTCTTTCTTTTTAAATTTGATTTATCTAGGTAGGAGCTTCAATTCTTCACTTTTCATTGCATGTGTAGACTCAGCCCAAAAGACCAACTACAAACCACATTAAGTATAAAAAAGTGGGCACACACCTCTTCAGTGTTTTGCTAATGTACTCTGGGGACACAAAATGAAACATAAATACTGTGGCTTTGAAACTGACCAATTTTCAGATTGTTAACGACGTAGCCTGGTACAGCCTGTCTCCGTCTCACATTCAGGGATCATACCGGTTTTTCGTATTTGTCCATTAGCTAGTATTTCAAAGATTACTTTCTTTTTTACTTCTTGAGTGGAAAAGTTTCATTTATATGAAACTAAGAAAAAAGATTTTTAAAAATGCTACTGGTGCCCAGAAGTGTCAAATTCTCACACGCAGGGGAAATAATGTTGGTTTTTAGTTGGTAATAGTCTATGTTTTTGTGGCTGACTATTGGGAAATTTCTAACATATTTCTTCAGTTTGTATTTTTAGAAGATAAGATGATTTCTTTATTTCAGTGTGAAAAAAATATGCAAAAGAGAATCTATCTCTAAATTACATAATTAAACTCATTCTCAAAACATTATACTATTTCATAACTATCTCTTTATCATGTCTTAGTCTAGTGTATGGCATGAAAGATACCATGGTCCAGTTGGTAAAGAGCTAATCTTGGAGTTGGGAGTACCTGGTTTATGTCTTGTCTCTGACTCCCTTAACCTCTCAGTATTAAAAGGTATCTCTTCTGATATTACAAATTAAAATTGCTAAATTTCAATAGTACAGGTATATTTTCACTCTTGGAAATTCTTCACACCAATGAAATCTAAAATCTGGACAAAATAGAATAAATTCATTGACTACAGTAAACATCTTGAATCTTATTTTTATATATCAGGTATCTCATTGGTGATTTTCTCAGAAATTGTGTCCAATAAGAAAAGCATTTCCAGATTGCATTGATCATTTTGGACTCAAATCTTTGTATATGTGACCTCCAATGTGGTAAAGATAAGAGGATTTTGAACTTAGTTCGGTGGCAATTTGCATACAGCACAATTTGTAACTATCTTCATTAAAAGATTGGTCAGAAGAGAACTTTATAAAATCCAGGTTTTGATCCTCTACATTTGTGGTTTGTTTTTGAAGTGGACCTGTAGTATCATTTATATCAAATTCAATGTATGGAAATTCCTCCTACTAAAAGAATGAAAAAATTCTCTATGTAGGGGTCATTGCTACAGATGTAGACTGATTGAATCTTTTTAGAAGAAAATATTCTTTATTTTACAAATCACTTGGAAGACTGAAACATTAAGTGACTGCTCCATAGTCATACAGCTATAGTAGTATGTCAGAGGTATGACTTGGACCCATTTTTTCTGACTTTTACTTATTCTGTCTTTCTGTACTAAGTGGTAACTAAAAATCTATGTATTGGTTTACTGTTTCCCAACATTTACTTTTACATAATCATAATTCAAATGTTAGGGCATATGTATGTGTAACATAGCTTGGGTTGCCCCTATCCCAAGAATTCTCTAGAGACTGAACCAAAAGAGTAAATTTCTCTTTCTTTGGCTTTCTATTTCTACCTGGAGTTGCTTCAGGAACAGTTCCTTATATTTTCAGGTAACAATTCATTTGTGCATTTCCATAAAAGAATCTACTTGCTCTCACATGCATGATCAAGGTAACATATGTATCTAGAGTATAGGACAGCTTTCATTTTACTCAAAAGAATATACAGAAGGTGCAAATATAACAGTGGAACTGATAAATGGAGGGAAAACACAAGCACTCATATCAAATCAATTCATACCCTTTTCTAACCCCAGAAACGAACTGAAGTTGGTGTTTTGTTTTGCTTTGTTTTTATCAGATAGTTCTTTGACATTTTGGTGAGTTCCTCTTTTACACAGAGACCTACATAGTTTGATCAAGACTTAATACTATCATGTACTTTAGGATCCTCCTAGATGGTGAAAAGTTAAGTTTTGGATGGAGTTGCTGAATTAGCAATCCTCTTCCCATTGCATTGCCACACTAACCTACTAGATCTATGTTCCAAGTTGGCCCCTATGGAAAACTTCACGGATTATCCTCTCCTTTCTCTAAAGAGTATGCTGCATCAGGAAATCCCCTTCTCTTTCTAGATAATTTAATACTTGGACCCTCAAATTTGGAATACTCAATCAGGAAACACACAAAGCTGCTGCTGCCCAGGAAATTTCCCTTCACTGGCTAAGACAGTCTAAGAAATTCAATCTCTCCTCTCCTCCACAAAAAACTAGTGGGCCATAAGTGTTGTTCATCTCAAGCAGCATTTAAATCCATATCTATTTCTGTTGTGTCCTTCTGCAGCAAATTATCATCAATGTCTCTCAAAGAGAAGAAAACTGTAAATGAGTGCTGATTAATTATCACTACATTCCTTTTCTTCTTGCACTTGCACCCAACTCTCCCCATCCCCTTCCAAAAAAAGAAATAAAGTTTGATCAGTTGCACTATTTTGCTTTTTCCACTTCAAAATCCAAGAAAGAATAAATTAATTTTACAACTTATTTTTGCAGACTACAGAGTAACAAAGATCCTCTGGTAAGAGTCCACCCCCTGAGTCTCAATCAATAATCATCTTCAAGAAATTGGCTATGTCCTTTAAACAAAATTCTCCTTGACCATGACCATCTCTCTGAGGTAATGCCCCCTTAGATATATCTATAAACCAAGGACCATGTCTTGTAATCTTATTGAGTTGCATTAAGAACTCTTTCTTTATATTGTCTTATTTTTCTAATTAGCTCAAATCTGTCTTTCCCTCTCACAGTTCAAAGAGAAAGAAAAACAAAGCCCTTATGATGAATATGCACATAGAGTCAAATGAAACCAATTCCCACATTGACCACCTTTCTGCTTTGGTGAAGAGGTGGGTATATGATGTTTAATTATGAGTGATTGGTGAACTTGCCATATTATTCAAAGACCCTGATACAAAGAATCCTCAAAATGATCACATTTGTACTTGTTATGACTTAAATAAACAATAGTTTCAATTTTTGATCAGACATAGTTTTATCTATACTTTATTTATAATCATGGGTTTTAGAACTGAATGATGCCTCAAGAGGTCATATGATCTGGCACTTTTCCTTTGGTCAAATTAAGGCTTCTCTGAGAAATATAATCTGCAAATTATATCTCAGGTAATTAAGTGATTTAAATTAAAAAGGCTATGGACAGGTGACTGGTGCAGAGGATTGAGTCCTGGGCCTGAATTCAAGAAAACTCATCTTCCTGAGTTCAAATCTAACCTCAAATGCTTTCTAGCTGTGTAACCCTGAGCAAATCATGTTTATATCAGTTTCCTTATCTATAGAATGAGCTGGGGGGCTATCTCCAGTCATCCTGAGGAATGTCATTGGATCCAGATGGCTCAGGAAGAGAAAGTGAGGCTGGTGACCTTGCACAGTCCTCTCTCACTCAAAACAAAGTGAAGTACAAGTCATATCATCATATGTCTGATGTCATAGGCTTCTTCAAAAACCAATACAGCAACAAAATGTACTGGAGAAGGAAATGGCAAACTACCCTAGTACCTTTTTCTGAGAAAATCCCAAATGAGGTCATGAAGAGTCAGACACAACTGAAACAAATGGACAACAGCAGCAAAAATAACCTATGTGTATATATATATATATATATGTATATATATATATATAGTGTAATATAGATATATGTATATAGTAACAGTGCCATATATATGCATTGTATATATGTATGCATACAATGTATATTTGTAACCATGCATGTATATACAATATATACATATGATAAATATATGCACACACAAAATGTATGGGTGTGTGCATGTATATATGTGTATGTATATACAGAGATACTTTTGAGTAACCATTCAGGTCAGCATACCATGAAACATACAAGAAGTTTCATCCATATTGATTTTTTTTCAAGTCAATTTCTGGTTCCTAGTTGTCATTAAGATTTCTGGTTCATTATATTACAGTTATGAACACATTTTATAAAATCTTCAGACTGGAAGATATCTTTGAGATCATTTATTCCTACTCATTTTATAAATGAAGAAATTGAGGATCAGAAAGTTATATGACTTGACCTAGGTCAATGACTTGACCTACATCACAGCTAAGACCATTGCCATGACTTATTTTTCTACAAAGCACAGCTCAGGTTCCATCTCCTTTGTGAAGTCTTGTCTGATGGTCTGTGCCCAATATCAGAAATGGCAATAGCTAACATTTACATAGCATTTTCTATGTGCTAATTACTTGACAAATATCTCACTTGATCTTTATGACAACTATAATTTATGTGCTAGTAGTATTCCCATTTTGCAGCTGAGGAAACAAAGGATAAAGGACTTTCCTGTTATCACATTTCTAATGAGGGGGTCTGAGACTGGATTTGAACTCAGATCTTCCTGACTTCAGGTATAGAGCTATATCCTCTAAGCCACTTAGCTGCTCCAAATGTAGCACTGCTAGAAATAAATAACCTCTTCTTCAAAATTTCCTAGAGCACATGGGCTGAAACTCACATTTGCCCCTTTCACAATCTACCTTACATATACATATCGAAATGTATACCATACCCTTAACCCTTGCCCTCATTAGCTTGTAGATTTTTTGAGAATACAAGCTACGTCATTTTTGATTTTTGTATCCTTTGCACTTAGCACAGTGTCTGGCACAGTGTTTAACATATTAATTGACTTGCACTCAAATTCTACTTCGTCATTTTCTTATGAAACTGATATTTTACAGGACAATAAAAACAACAGAAAAGGTGCCTTGACTGAATTCAACATTTTGTTTGTCTGTTCTAAACCATGATTAAACATGTAAACATAGTTTGATTATAAATAATCATTAACTGTAGCTATTTTATGCCAAAACATCCAAATGTATGCAAAATTGAGTATGGTATCCCAGGGTGGCTGTTTTTATTGCTACTTTCTTGCCTCTTAGTAAGACCTGTAAGATCTATTACTGCTGTTCTCAGAGCTCTTAGCTCCTGCCGAAAGGAGCAAATATATTTAGACCTGATGCAAGAACATGAGGTATCCTTTTAAGAAGAGAAGACGCCTCAACCACTGCCCTGTAAGTTTTTGGCAAGTTAGGTGGGAACAATACACCTTTTTCCCCCTTGAAGGAGAAGATCCTTTAAATTGTGACTAGACAGTTTAAGAATTCCTCTGTAGGAGAAACCCCTTTTCAACTGATCGACTTTATTTTCAATGTAACTCAGACATTTTACCATGAGACATCCTCTTTCAGCATGTAATTACTTGAATAATTCAATGACTGCAAACATGTATTAATGTCTCCACACTAAGTCTATGAAACATGGCTCTGAGCAGTTTCCTACAGGGAGTAAACTGTCATTTTTCACCACATTAAATTTTATAAGTTTCAAGTGAATGGAAAATGGATTTTATTATTTTCTTTCTCTTTTTTTCTTTTTTCTTTCTTTCTTTCTTTTTTTTTTGCCATGAATGTTTTATGGCTACAAAAACAGAATTTGTGGTTTCAACTGTTCAAGTTGGATGCAGAAAGCCATGGAACCTCTTATGTAACCTGATGGCCTGAATAATTATCAAAATATTTTGCTTTCCACCCTTAGCACCAGAAAAAAAATACAGTGTATGCAACCTTTTGACCACAAAATAATAATAATGAGAAAGCCCCCTTTACAAGGTCTGTTCTTATACCTAGCCTGTACCATGGTAGGAATAGGGAGGGCCAGTATACACTTGACCTTGACTTGAGAAGAATCTCTTATCAGTGACTACCTTTGGAAGAAGGGACCTTGGAATTATGGCCAAAAAACGGGTGTTGAAGCAGAAAAATGTACATAAATACCAGTCAGTTGAGGACCAAGGTCCTGTTGAAATTAATCTTAGTTTTTCTTTGCTCAATCTCATAGAATACTTGAGATAAGGGAAATTTAAACAATTTAAATATTCATGCTTAACTTTTGACTTATAAGCAATTCAAGGCTACTTTCTAAATCTTGTGCAGTCATTATCAATATGGAACTGTGAACCACGGGAGAACAGGAAATAGGATTCTTAAAACTAACTTTCATCTACAATCCTATCTTTTCGGATCTTTCTTTATTATGGTGCATTCTTCGTGTTGATAATTTCTGATTTATCCTGTATCTAGTTTTTTTGTACTTAGCTGTTGGCACAATATCTTCCCCATTAAAGTATGAGCAACTTGAAAGTAGGGACTTTTATCTTTCTTTGTATTCCTAACAGTTAGAACAATGGATAGCACATAGTAGACTGTTGAAGAGTTTCTTGATTGAATAATGGTTTCTGGTACAAAGATCTGGTAAATACATCTATACCTCACTTTTGTGGAATACATATGCTGCAAGTAAAGTCTCTAAAGCAAACTATTGTTACGCAAATCCTATTTGTTCCACTGATTCAATCATTTCAAGGGGGGAGGGCTTAATTTTACTTCCTGAAAGATGTAGCATGGCATAATGGGCTTCGACTCAGGAAGATCCATCTTCCTAAGTTCAAAACTGACCTCAGACACTTACTGGATGAGTGACCCTAGGCAAGTTACTTAACTCTGTTTGCCTCAGTTTTCTCATCTGTAAAATCAGATGGAGAAAGAAATGATAAACCACTCCATGACCTTTGTGAAGAAAAACTCCAAATGGGGTCACAAAGAGTTACACATGACTGGAACAACTGAACAGTAATGACAACAGCATGGCGTAATGGTAGAATGTTCGAATAGGAGTCAAGGGGACTTGTCTTTGCAGCATACCTCATACATTTATTATTTGTGTGGCTCTAGAAAAACTCACTCAACCTCTCTATACCTGCAAGAAATTCTGTAAGACAATACATTGTAGAGAAGTTGCTGATCTCCATTGGTAAAGGGAGTTTTCTCAGTCCATATTCTACACACTTATGAAGTCACATGGCCAGACTAAAAATAAGGGAGGGGTAGCTATAAACTAGTGTATCTGGCACTTGCCTCACAGGGTTGTTGAAAGTCAAATGAGGCATTTGAGAAAGACTTTGCTACCCTTAAAGTGCTATGAAATATCCATTGTTTAGAGATCACTTACTCATCTATAATAAGTAGGGTTTTCTAATTTGTCAGTTTTAGACATTTCTTTGCTCTACTCAACTCTTTTTCTGCTCCTACCCATCTGCTGGGCAACTGGAGGGTATGTGGATAGAGAACCGGGCCTGCAGTCAGGAAAATCTGAGTTCAAATCTACCCTCAGATTGTAGCTGTGCAGTCATGGGCAAGTCACTTAACCCTGTTTGCCTCACTTTTCTCATCTGTAATATGACCTGGAGAAGGAAATGGAAAATTATTCCAGTATCTCTGCCAAGTAAACCCTAACTGGGGTCAAGGCAAGTTGGACATGATTGAAAAATGACTGAACAACAAGAAACCAACGTACTATGTAAACATTTCGGTGTATAATGGAGATCTCTTAAAAGGAACCTTATGGAAAATGAATGCTGAAAACTATCCTTACATGTAATTAGAGAAAATAAAATACTGTTTATATTAAAAAAAATAAATCAGAGGGACCTTCCGTGATATGAAGCATTTTGTTTGAACGCCAAGCAATACCAAAGCAGGTCCTCATGAATCTGATCTGGAAATTTTGTGATCATTCAACTTGCCTTAAATTTGGGAAATTTTCAGAAATGTTTTTCATGGTGAAGGAAGATTTTCAGAGGTACAAAGTAAATGGGACTGTTGTCCAGGTAGGAAATATTCCATCCTTAGCAACTTAATAAGGAATCAAACCTTTTTTTTTTTTTTTTGCATTTACTGAGTGTCACATATTAGGGAAAAATAGCTTTATTTATCCACAGATGGGACAGCAAGGGGAAAAGTACTGACCCATTTTTCAGAGGAAGAGACTGAGGCAAAGGGATGGCCTCTTGATCTTCAGAAAATAGGATAATCAGTATCCACAAAGTTGGAGGTACCTGGGTTTCTTCCCCTCTTGTAATCATTGCTGTTTTATGAGGTTTTCTTTTTTCCCTTTCAAGCCATTCTGTATGATGGCCCGCATATCCACTGAAAACAGGCAAATGTTTGTTATTGTTACGTTTTCTGTTTCCTTTCCCCCCATTTCTGTTTATTTTTGATTTTTGGAATAAAACAAGCATTCCCACAACATAGTATAATAAAAAAGAAGATGATTGCTCATTATGTACAACTTGCTATTCCTTTAAATATATAATAAAATTTTCATATTAATATCTTTTTTCTTCCTCCTCCTGCCCCAGAGGTGGTTATCATTAGACAAAAATGTGTGTACATACATAAATAGATATTTACATATATATGTAAAATCATTCTATACATCAGTTCTTTTTCTGCATGCAGATATTACCTTCCTTCATATGTCCTTGGCAGTTAATTTGTTTGGGGGCTTATAATAGTCAAAAGGACTTATTCACTCAAAGCTGTTCTTAAAACAATATTGCTACTACTGTATAAGATGTTCTCTCGGTTCTGCTTAGAACTTCTTCATTACTTCATCCAAATCTATCTTTTTCTACAATCATCAAGCTCATCATTTCTTATAACACACTAGTATTCCATCACAATCACATATCACAACTTTTTCAGCTACTTTCAATTGAGCTACTTTCAGTAGCATTCAGCTACTCTCCACTGAGAGGCATCCATTCCTGGAACTACCAGTTCTTTGCCACCGCAAAGAGAGCTCCTATAAATATTTTAGAATATTTCATTTCATTTTTAAAATAAAGATTGTTTCTCACTCTTAGAAAATATTTCACAGAATTGTAT
The DNA here is from genome assembly GCA_023548195.1 of Bettongia penicillata ogilbyi. Taxonomy (NCBI): domain Eukaryota; kingdom Metazoa; phylum Chordata; class Mammalia; order Diprotodontia; family Potoroidae; genus Bettongia; species Bettongia penicillata. Next base: position 4,893,649 of record JAJHZJ010000713.1, read on the forward strand.
AATGTCAAGGCCAGAAGGGAATTCTAGGGATCCTCTGGCTCAAATCTCTAATTTCTCTGTTTTGGAAGGAGAATAAGATACAGAAGGGATAAAATATTCACTCATAGAACTAGTTTATGACAGAGTTCAGTCCAGATACCTTCACCTTCAGTATTTCCTCTCCAACCCCTGCCCCCACCCTCGCCCCAGTGCTATTTTGCAAATAGATTATTAGGAGTAAGTGCAGCTCAGTGGAAAAACCAACTAGTTAAGATAAACTAGGGATGCAAGTTTATAAATTAGCACTTCTTTCTATGGCAAAAAAGCTTATCACTTGGGCACCATTAGCAGAAGCAGGGGTCTTTTTATATGTGAAAAAAAAAATCAGATTTCTGTTTTCCTCACTAGAAAATATGAATGAAGTAGACTTAGAGTCAGGAAGACCTTTCAAATTCTGCCTCAGATCGCTGAGTTCATCATTTGTTACGAGCATAGTAGTACTCCACCACAACCATGCACCATAACTTGTTCAGACAGTCCCCAATTGATGGGGATCCCTGCAATTTCCAGTTCTTTGCCCTCACAAAAGTAACCAATAAAAACATCCTATTCACATTCAAAGTTATAAGTACTGTTTGCAAATTTCCCAGGATGGGGAGGGAAGAAAAAAAAGGGAAAAAAAGAAATTTACCTGACAACTTTGCCATGTATTTAGAGGGAATAGTAAGTTGTACTTCGTAGATCTGCAGTTTCATGTACGATCATTTTTTTATTGTACTGTGTTATGGAAATACTTGTTTTGTTCCATGAATTAAAAATAAAATAAATTATTAAAAACTGAAAAAAATTTGCCTCCGATATTTACTTTACTAATTGTATGACACTGAACAAGTCGCTTAACCTTTCTGCCTATTTCCTTATCTGTTAGATGGGGATAATAATTTTATCTACTTCACAGGGTTGTTGGAAGGAGCAAATGAAATAATATAAGTAAAAGAGCTTTGCTAACCTAAATAAAGTAGACAAAAAGAAAAAGACGAATTGGATGAATCTTATGTCACTCATACATGTAACCTAAGGACAAACCATCCCTTCTCCTTGAATAATAGTTTCCTACTCAGTGTTTACAGAATTTAGAGTCGGGGGTGGGGAGTTATTGGTGTTTTTCTTTTTGAAATCAATTCCTTTGGAAATGCTACCTTGTGCTGCTTTGTTCGGGAGCCAGAGAACAATATGATTTAGCAACCCCCTGGCTAGAGGAAGATGGCAGAGCTCAAAAACATGCCCCATTCTGGGGAAAATTAACCTTCCAATCTTTTCCAGTAATTGATTCCATCTGCCTCTGAAGAGTCTCCAGTCTCACTTGTGACTGTCGTTTCAATGGCTGGTAACTGAATGTCTGTAATTACAGATGGGAACCCCTGTCGTCAGGGTTTAGGGAAGGCTTTCGTCTTTTCCTACCTTGGATGATCACAGGTAAAGTTGGCCAGAATAAGAGTGGAGGAAGGGAATGTGAGAGAAGGGAAAGTAGGCTGATTTTTAAGTCTCTATGGGAAATAGCCCTTAGGCAGACCAGAGCATGGAGAAAGGGTCAGAGATCATTGGAATTTCTCTTCATTTTTCATGGAGTTAATGTGAAGAAGAGGCTCCGTTCCCCCTCTAGTTGCCCTATGCCTTACTCCATGGAAATGCTTTGCCTGGAGACAGGGTTTATAAAGTCTGGAGTCCCTCTGGAGAGAGACTTAAATGTGCATCATTAAAACCAGCAGGAAACAAAGGAGAATCTTAAAGGGAACCAAACAATACAATCAAGAACTGTAAGGGGCTATAGGGATCATTTATCACCCTCTTTTTAGGGAAAGAGATTTAAAGCTGGAATGGATTTTAGAGGTCATTGAGTCCAACTGTCACATTTCACCTATGAAATAATTGAGATACCTTGAGATGAAGTGAGTTAGCATCAGAGGTAGTTAGCTGGCACAGTGGATAGAGTGAAGATCCGGGAATCAGGCATTCAATCAGGAAGTCAGGAAATCCTGGGTTCAAATCCAGCCTCAAACATTTACTAGCTATGTGACTCTGGGCAAGTTAACCTCCCTTTGCCTCAGTTTCCTCATCTGTAAAATGGGGAGAATAATATTACCTACAGTACAACAGGGTTGTTGTGAAGCTCAGATGAGATAACGAAGCTCTTAGTACCTAGCAAGCACTATGTAAATACGAGCTATTATCATCTGAGGATCATCTATAAAGACCTAGAGGGGACCTCAGAGGCTATCTTGTTCCCATTTTTCAGTTGAGTAAATTGAGACCCAGTGACTTTCTCAAACTCGTGCAGGTTGTAAATAGTTGACTAAGATTCCAGCTTAGGTCCTCTTACTCCAAATCCAAAGTGCTTTTCACTGATTTATATTTGCCCACTCCTCACCCTAATCCAAAATAATCTGCAAAATTTCCATATGTTCATGACATTATAAAGGATCTGTGAGATAACCCTTGCTTTCCAGGAATAATACAAAGATATTAAGAAGGTGTCCCACCGATAGCAGGAAAAGAATGACTGGAAATGGAAGAAAATGAATCATTTCTGCTCCACCTAGGTACTACAGGAAGAACTTTCTTAGTGGGGAAGACAGGGCAATCAGTTCAGTGTATTGGGTCTCTGAAGTATACTCTGGGCAAAGTAAAGGAGTATATACTCAGTAACTTTCATGAGGTCAAGGAATGATTGGTAGAGTCTAAGTACTAGGGTGACCCACTATACTCAAGTCTTAAACCTGGGAATCCTTGGATGCTGAATTTTTTTTTCCTTTTCTGTACATTCCCCTCTGTGGTCCAGATATCTTGATAGAGTATCAAAAATATCCATTCCTCCTGCCATGTGTCCTGGGGGGGTGGGTAATGGGAAAATTAATATGGAAATAACTGCCCCCCCTTTAAGGTATTTAATTGAATTAACCACAAGAGAATGATTATTTTAGTATTTCCTTTGGGGTCAGTTGTTTGGTATGGCAGAAGAACCTCTGGGTTCCTTTACATAATCAATAACTCCTTTGGTTCTATGAACATAACTCAGGTAGATTTGCAGGAGAGTACCTACTGGTGAGAGAAAGAAAATAATCAAGTTCATTCCATTCAACAATAATTCTTGAGGACCTACTATGAACACTTACTGTATTGCTATGAAATATAAGCTCTCTCTTTGTATCCCTAAAACCCAGCACTGGGTTCCTGGCTCAAAGTAGGAACTTGACAAATGCCTATTTAATTGAACTGAATTGGTGTAATGGCTCAAGGATGGGGAGTAGAATCTTGCCTTAGATGCCTGCTTACTGTGAAATGAGGGACCAGTTCCTTAGGCTGCTGGAACCTTATCTGTCCCACGAGTATAATAACAATGGCTCTATCCTCCTCACTATCTTGGAGCCAGGGGAATATAGTACTTTGCAAGCCTTAAAGTCCTCTATAGAGAAAGCCGAATCATTATGGTATTTCTATCAATGATTTAGATGATAGTTAGGATGTAAAAGAAAAATGTGGAATAATCTGTCAGGAAGGACTTGAGAAGTCTTTGGGAGGAGAGACTTACGAAATATGTGCAGAATAATGTAGGATGACAGGGCTATTCAATGGGGATAGCAATAGACCCTGAGGCAGAAGACTTAGGTGTTAGATCCTGATGTGCTTTTAACTGGCTACAGGATCCTGACAGAGATTTAATCCGTACAGGACAAGGGACCTTTGTACAAAGAATTGTCATCCAACAGTGAAGGGATGTGTGTGTGTGCATGTATGTGCATGCATGTGTACTTGTGTATGTGTGTGCATGTGTGTATTGTGTGTGTGTGTGTGTGTGTTTTGGGAGGGTAGAGTACTCAAATTCCTCTTCCCTTAGATAGGTCCAGTGGAAACCATCCTCCCTGAATAGGAATGATGATGATGATGATGATGATGATGATGATGATGATGGCAGTTAGCACTGATTTAGCACCTTAAGGTTTGCAAAATATTTTATACATATGTTGTGAGAGTTGAGTGAATATAAATCTATCACCATCTCCTTTTTTACAGACTGAGGCTGAAAAAGCCAAATGATTTGCCCAAAGTGATGCAGCTATGAATTGCCTTAGCCAGAACTTTAACTCATGTCTCTCTTAACTCTCAGCAATCTATATTTTATTCCACCCAACTGCCTGAGATAACCATTCGTCCTATACCTTTCTTAAAAGTCCTCTGCCATGTGGTACAAGTGTTGCATGTGGGCCACTTCCCTCTCCTCAGAGAAGATTAGGGTAGATAGTAGATAGAGTACTTATTAGCTGTGTCACTCAATCCTGTTTGCCTCAGTTTTCTTATCTGTAAAATGATCTAGATAAAGAAGTAACCAACCACTTCAGAAACCCCAAATGGGGTCATGAAGACTTGAACATTACTGAAGTAACTAAACAAGTGACTAAACAAGTGGTGCCTCTGTGGAGGTCATCATGATGTATCCTTGAGCTTTCCTCCCCTTCAATTCCTATAAGAATAAAGATCAGACCACCCTCTTTCCAAATGCAACCAGAGTAAGAGAGACCTTTACCCACTGCCTATGCCAACCCTCCCAGTTCACCCCCTCCCAACCCATCCCCTTCCACTAATCTATTTTTACCCCAGATGATAAAATTCCTAGTTACTGTTCGAGCTTTTTTTTTTTGACTCAGCTACCTACCTTCATTTCCATATCTCTAAAATGAGATGTTCAGACTAGATCCTATTATTTCCTCTTATTCCAACTAATCTCTAAGAATGACTTTAAAATAAAACAATTTTGGGTGGTTTGTAATAGGAATTCAAAATGGGACAATACAGTGAAGAGAGCACCATTGGGAAGTCGTGGGTCTAAATCCCACCAAAGACATACTAACCATGTGACCCTGGGTAAGTCACTTAACTTTACTCTGTTTTCTTATCTGTGAAATCTTTTTTTCTGTAAAACACTTTCATGTTGCATTGGGTGACTTCCAAGATTTCTCCCAGTTCTAAATCTATGATCCTATATAACAGCCTGGGGCAGCTAGGTGGTGCAGTGAATAGGGAGCTGGGACTGGATTCAGTGAGACTTGAGTTCCAGTCTGATCTCAGACACCTTCTAACTTTGTGACCTTGTTTTCCTCAGTTTCCTCATCTATAAAATAATCTGGAGAAGCAAGTGGCAAATCACTCTAGCATCTTTGCCAAGAAAAAACTAAATGGAGTTACAAGGAGTTGGACAGGAATGAAATGACTGAACAATAGTTAATAACACCAATGTCCTGAGCCCCTTCTAAGCCAACCAAAGTAATTTGTAAATAAAATAATTAGGGGTGAAATATACCATAGGAATTTAAACGGAGGCAGGATAACATTGATGTTGTCCAGGCATGTCCAACTTTTCATGATCCCATTTGGGTTTTCTTCACAGAACTAGAGTGGTCTGCCATTTCCTTCTCCAGCTCATTTTACAGATGAGGAAACTGAGGAAAACAAGGTTAAGCCACTTGCCCATGGTCATATAGATAGTAAGAGTCTAAGACCAGATTTGAATTCAGAAAGGTGAGTCTTCTTGATTCCAAGTCCAGAGCTCAATCCACTACACCATTGTAGAACAGACCTACCCAATCTGTGGCCTGCCAAATGATTTCCAGAAGCCAGCAAAAAATGTAGAGGATATAAAAATAGAGAGGACTTTTCCTTTACATTTTTCTCCACCAAAATCCTTTAGTAGGCCACAGTTTGGACAGGCCTGACCTAGCAGAACACACATGAATTTGGAATCTGAGGATCTCCATCTAAATCCTAAACTCATATCCTGAAACCTAAATCTTAGGAAAGTCATTTAACCTCTTGAGCCTCAGTTTCCTCGCCTGTCAAATGAGGGAGTTCAACTAAGGTTCTTTCCACTTTAAGTCTCATCTTTGGCTCTTGAAGGGCACCAGCTAGGCAATTATTCTTATACCTTATTCTCAGTTCGCCGCTAGTAACAGTCATCTTCCATTTCATGGTGAAATGATTAGAAAGGGGGCTGAAAGAAAAGGAGGCCAAAGTAATAGAGTGGACACCAGGGCAATCTAATTAACAAGGTCAAGCACTTCGTTCCTGGGAGCCTCTCAGAAGGCTGACTGGTTTAGGTATGGAAAAATCCCAATTACATGACTAATTTAGCTACTTGGGGCACATTTACCCTAAGGCTATGGAGTCAGTAAAAGAAACTATCAGCTCTCAAATTGCCATGGTGAACTGATTAATTTTTAATTGAGTCTTGTTAAAGGCATGGAAAACTCTGTGACACAGAGAACCCTGAAGAAATTCTCCTGAGCCAAGGGGAGTTGCCCTGCTCCCTGCAGTTGGTAGCCAATTGATAGGACCACAAGTGAAGAAAGACTCAGACAGTGTGGCTAGAGGCTACAGTTGGGCAGTGGCCTGGAGAAGAATCAGATCTCCTGGGGAGGGAGAGGGGAAGAACAGAGACTTCAAAGGAGCAGATACAACAGGGTATTCAGTTCCCTATCCCTATGTGTCCAGACTTCCCATGGGGGCCAACATGGGCAATATTACTTGTCACCGGATGCTTCAGATGAACAAACATCTTGTCATTGCACTTCAGCAACAGTCTTAAATTTTACTTATTTCTATCTGGAAAAAACAAATTAAGCCTCAAATCTACCTCTATCCTCTTTATTTTTTTGACCTGAACAATAATAAGAAAGGTGATATAGTTTTTCCCTGCTTCATGCAGATTTCAACTTGATAAAGCAGGATCAGATTTAATCAAATTTAATCAGATTTAATCAGATTTAAAGATACAGTTGTCATGTAGCTTCTCAGAGGAAAATATGACATAAAAGATCAGGACCGTATAAAGGGTAAAGAACATCTAACTCAAGCCTTTTATATTACAAATGAAGAAACTGAGAGCCAGAGAAGTAAATCAAAGCAAAGGCTGTGAATCAGTTACAGAAGTCCATAAAATAATATCATTATGTACAATATATAAAATAAGAATACCCTCTTCCACACCCTGTGAAATGTAAATTTGCTAAAGTTTGGATTGCATTTCTCTTAAAATCCAGACATATCTTTAATTTTAGAGTTGGGTGTCTGTTTTATGGAGATTGTCCAACTAGGATAAGTGAGAATCCAATCAAGGGAGAGGACAGCTACAGAATGTGGATCTCAATCAATTTTAGGGATTGTCTGCACATATTCCTCTCTGGAGAAATTTCCCATAAAGCCTGAGCTACGATTCACTGCATGGCTTTGGACAAGTCACAGGGGCCTCTCTGTGTCTGTTTCTTAATTGGTGGAATAAAGATATTACTTGCCACCTACCTTATCCCAGTGATAATAAATTAAGAGTTGAAAAGGTCTTTGAGACGCCCCAGTGAAAGGTGCTATTTAAGCATCAAGCACAACTATTATTTATTTTTATTAAAATTGAATACTTAAAGCAAATAGATTTTCCAGCCACCAAAAAGGAAGTTTCTTCTATGCCACAACATATTATATATTGGGCCCTGTCCAAATATAGAATATATTTCCCATTTATAGCCTTAATTTAGATGTTTATAGGTCTGTAAATGTATTCCATTTCTCCCAGGGCTTCTGAACACCTATAATCGTTTAACATTTTGGAACACTGAATGATGCCCTGGGCTGGTTATAAAATGTGGGATCATGGGAGGCAAAAGGAGTTTTGGGGAATGTCGAAGCATATGTTTCATGGTATTGGAATCCCCAAAGACTTCTGCAAATACATTCTGATTTGCAGACCTCCTCTTTCCCTTTAATGGCCCACCTTTTGGTGACTCCACTGCTAATTCATACATACTTTTAATAAATCACCTAAAGAATATATAAGTCTGAGAGTCTGAAGAGCTGCGTTTTAGTCCTGTCTCTGGCACATGTTAGCTATGTCAGCTTGGGCTTTATCTATTGGGACCTGGAGGACTTCCTCTCCAAAACAAGGGGATGGGGTAAATAATCTCCAAGGTCCATTCCTGCCCTGACATTAAATACTACATTGAACAAAACCTCTTATTTCTATAATGCTTCAAGGTTCAGTTCAGTTCAATCCATTTCAATTCATTCAAATAAGTGTTCATTAAGTCTCTAAAAAGTATGTGTCACTATCTAGACACTGAGAATACAATGGAACGTTCTCTGCCATCAAGAACCATGCATTCTACTGAGTACGAGACACCATTATCACAACAACTTTGTATGAAGTAGGTAGAGTAAATCCTATCCTCCATTTTATAGATGGTCATATAGTTATTAAGTGTTTGAGGTGGGATCCTGACCTAGGTCTCAAGATTTCAGGTCCACCCCATGCTGTACTACTATGTTCTCAGTGTAATTTTTGCAGTTATATAAAGCATACATAACTGCCCCTTCTAATAAGGGGTATGTTTCTTTGCTAGAAGACCATTCTCTTTAAAATTAAAAAGTGATTCCCTCATTAACTGTAGAAATAGAGGATCCAGTCTCTCAATGAAACTTTAAAATTGAGTGCCTCTCTTTTTCTTCTTCCAGTCCTATCTGTGGGACTGTTTTAAGGCTGTGGACTTCCTTCCGTGAAGGATGACTGGAAGGGCAAGTCACTTTATTCTCCTATCCTTAACCAGCATGTGTTCATGAGCACATGAGCAGTTAATGCCCTTGTACTGCCTAGATGAGTTTCACCTTGGGTTTTGGGCTGCCTTGTCTATGTTTCTTGTTTTTCTTAACCGAATGCCTCTTGATCATGAGATGGATGTATCTGGGCTTGGAGGTCTCCTTTTGAGTTCAGAGCTCATGTGTCTTTTGATAACAGCTGACTAACCACAGTAGGAAGAAACTCTGGCAACTATTCAGAGCTTCTTGAAGAGGTGACCACTAGCAGGAATGCAACTTCTGCCCTAACTTTCAAGGAGACTTGAACTTTTAGCCAGCCAAGATGAAATGTAAAATGCCTAAACAGCAGTCCTATAAACTGCTTCATTTTAAAATGGTTTTAAGTATCAGTCTTACAGCAGAATGTAACAGTAGTGTCTACAACTATTTGTCAGAGACTCAGTTAAGGAATAATACTCAGTGAGTGTTTTGTATAAAGAATGCCCTTTGTGTGTGAGAAAATAAATACCTGCCCCATACCTGATTCTTGGTGTATGATTCTTTGATGCCCTGGATGGACATGGAATGGTTTACATAAAAGGAAAAAGATAATAGAGAAATAATTGCTGCTTTTGGCAGTGAGAAGTTTGTGGGAGGAGGGGTTTCCTCTTTCCTTGCCTATCCTTTCCATGGTATTGTTAAGTGAACTTCTTTGTTTGACATCAGATGACAAGCTCTGAATTTTTAGACAAGCTCTGAATAGTTATCAATTTCTTCTCCCCACAGTCAGTCAGGTATGATAAAAAGACAAATCTCCGAACATTTTCATGGTCAAGATACATTCACCTAAGAACAAAAAATAAATGAAAATTAAAAAAAAAAATGAAACTCATTGTTTCCAATTCCCACATATCCAATTAGCTGCCAACTTTTCCATCTATATCTTTACAACATTTTTCACTTCTGATCCCTTCTCTCATCTCACACAGCTATTACATTAAGACCCATATCACCTCTATCCTACAAAGCAATAAACTTTGTAATGGCTTTTCAATTGGTCTCTCTGAAATGAAGTTTCACCCTTCTCCAGACTATCCTCCACACAGCTACCAAAGTGATTTTCTTTAAGCACAGGTCCCACCATATCACTCCCCAACTCAATAAACTCAAGCTTCTCCCTGTTGCCTAGGATCAACAGCAAATGTTTCTCTGTGTAGTTTTTTAAAACTTTTCATGAACTGGCCCCATACTATCTTTCCAGACTCATTATGTATCCTTCCTCTTTCCTTACTTTATGGTCCAAATAAATTAGCCCTCTGTCTATTTATTGTATTTACAATGACCATCCAACTTACCTACAACACTCTCACGCCTTACCTCCATCTCGTAGAATCACCCCTTCCTTCAAAATGCAGTTCAAACACTCTGATGTCAGAGGTTCCTTAACTCTGAGTCCACAGTCTGTGGATACATAGATGTTAAGGGAGATTATGAACTTGGATGTGAAAATATACATATATAAGATATATAGGTATCTATATATATCTTTATTTCAATTACCTTTGGTTTTCTTTATAATCCTAATCTCTTTTATTTTATGGATCTAAAAAAACATATATTCTGAGAATGGATTCATAATCTTCTGGAGGCCATACCAAAAAATAAAGTTAAGAAGAAAACAGATATTTATTTAGCACCAACTTATTGCCAGATGTTGTGCTAAGCACTTTACAAATTTTAACTCCTTTGATTCACACAACCCCAGAGACAAGTACTAGCTCAATTTTACAGAGGAGAAAATTGAGTTATATAGAGGTTAAATGAGTGACCTAGTGTCACACATTTGACCAATATTTGATGCTAGATTTCCATTTAGGTCTTCCTGACTCCAGGCCCAGCAGTGAATCCACCATGCCACCTAGCTATATGAAGCATTTCTTGCTCTTTCTAACAGATAATGACCTCTCTCCCTAATTACCTGGTATTCACTACCTTATAAGGCAGCTGGGTGGCACAGTGGATAGAGTACCAGCCTTTGAGTCAGGAATACTACTCTTCATGAGTTCAAATTGGGCCTCAGCCACTTATTAGCTGTGTGACCCTGAGTAAGTCACTTAATCCTGTTTGCCTCAGTTCCTCTGATGTAAAATGAGTTGGAGAAGGAAATGTGAAACCACTCCAGTTTCTTTGCCAAGAAAATCCCCAGTGGGGTCCTAAAGAGTCAGATATAACTGCAAAACAACTCAACAATAAAAATACTTATTGTATTTGTACGTCATCTATAATTGTTTTATATATGTTTGTATATGTGCATCCAATTGCCTTCAATAAAATGTAAGATCTTGAGAGGTAGCATGATTTCACTTTTTCCCAGTATTATTAGCTCTGGCCCAGTGCCTGGCACATATACCTGTTAATTGATTGGATAATGAATTGACTAATTTCATTGCAGTTTCTGTTGTTGATTAATGTCCATATCAACACCTCAGTCCCCATGTCTCTTAGGAGGCTGTGCATGTAGCCTGATTTCTTGAGAGATCTCCTTTCCACATCATTTGAACTAATTGAAGTAATGGAGAAGTTATCCTGATGCCAGAACACTCTTTTTCCCGTCAACCTCCCTTTTGGTCATGGGAGACAATAATGTTTATAAGACTTCAGGCTGTTGCCTTAAAGTAGTAGGGGAAGGATCTTGTGGGCTAGACTACCATTACACTTCGCTTTGTTTTGGACTGCCGGTGCTTCCTGGAAAACTGATTCCAAATTGCATCTTGCTTTGCCCCCTAACTAGAAATGCTATAGCCACCTGACCTATGCCATCTTCCTAAATGGTTTTCTCCATGGGGATTCAGAATCTCTCATTTTGTGCTCAGGACTGACCACAAATAGGCTCCTAACATTTGCTAAAACAACTAGCAGATGGAAACCAACATTTTATAGGAACATATTCCACCTTAATTATATGTATTGTCTGCCAATGTTTATAGAGTCTCCGAGGGAGTTTGGAGGTAAGACTCAGCTTGCAAAATGTGGTTTTGATTAGAGGGATTTGTATCAAAGGTATCATGACTCCTCTTTAGTCTCTTTCTCATCTCTCCATGCCCTTAACTTATGTCGATCGGACCCTGACTTTCTTTGACTTGACCTAGACTGATAAGGACCTGCTTGTCACCATTATGTCAGTGGTCAGAAGTTAGGCAAGAATTTGAGGCTTCCTTTTTGAAAAGCATTATGTGAGTCAACCAGAAGACTGGTTCTCTTAAAGATTTAGGGTGAAAGAGTGGTAGAATTGGTGTCAAGGGATCTGAGTTCAAAACCTGTCTCTGCCATTTATTAACTTTGTGACCTTGGATAAATTGCTTATCCTCTCTGGACTTAAATTGCTTCAGCTGTAAAATTAAATGATTGGACAAAGGTCTCTTTCAGGTCTCAAGCTATGACCAGGTGTTTTATATTGTACAACTGTTGGCATAAATTATCGGCTTGACAACCACTATAAAGAAATGCTATGGAGAAGTTGCCTTCCATGTATTATTAAGTGTTATACTTATCTGTGTATGTACAACATCACCCTGATAGAACAGATTTTCCATGAGGGCAGGAACTTTGTCTTATCTAAACTTTATTAACCTGGTACATGATAGCAAACTCTCTACATGTAGTAGGTGCTTAATAAATATTTATTTAATTTTAAAAGAATATATACCCTAAGGAGCAGCTAGGTGGTACAGTGCATAGAACAAGGGAACTGGAGTCAGGAGGACCTAAGTTCAAGTTTGGCTTCAGACACTTACTAGCTGTGTGGCTAATCACTTATCCTCAGCTGGAGAAGAAGAACATATACTCTACTATTGAAAAGAGAAGAGAAAAGGAATATATCATAGGTCTACACTCAGAATCCTTGTGGATGAATTTTTGTGATTTTGAGTCCTAAATTGCTTTGGCCAAAACTCCTTTCCTTGGCCACTGCTCACTACTTAATCTTCCTGAATCTAGGTCCATAGCATCACCTAACAGATTTGTTTTGAGCAAGAGTCCAATGTTTTGTGAAAGGGGGGAAAGCCATTAGATCTTTAGAAGCCTAAATCATGGAATTTGTGTTGGCAAGTAAGATTCTGGAGGAAAACTGAAGGGGATATTTGCTGTTTTTCATAATTGTCTTGCTTAGACCAGCAGCATTTGGAAGGCATGGGAGCACAGAAAGCTGTTTCTAACTAGAAACTGATTGTGTGAAATGGTCTCTTAGGATCCAGTTCATGGCTTAAGTATCAGGAGACCTGGTTCTCTTGCCAACCTTGTTCCTGAGCATCCTGTTTGTTACTAGACAAGTCACTTAGGTTTTAAGTATCTTAATTTCTTCATTTGTAAAATGGTGATGATTTTAATATCCTATTTATATGATTGACTATGATGAGGATGAAATAAAACATATGTGAAAATTATATAAAAATTCATTCTTATTATTATTGCTACTAGTTATATATGCTGAATGGAACATGCTTATAGAGAAGCAAGAGGCTATAGAGTATTGATAATTTAAAAGTAAAATTGGTTATAAAGAGGAAGAAATTGTGAAGATTGTTGTAAATTGGCTCACTCAGCTACTGGATCCAACAGAATCATAACAAAGCCAAGAACTAGTTTTGGAAATAATGCAGAGAAGAGGAAAGGGAGGGCATATAAGGGTGGGAAGGACAGCAGAAAGAATGTGAGGCAAAAATGCCTGTGCAATTTCAAGAGCTTGAGAAAAAAAAAGAAAAAAAACTAAATCTCCCCAGTCATAAGTCAAACTTCATCATGCCACAGTCATGCATATTTCCTATTTCTGTGTGATAAGAAAAAGACAAAACTGGGTGTTGGAAATGGGAGAAAATTTTGATTTCTTTTGCTGGTCCTAATCACTTCATGGACACTTTGAGGATAAGATTTGTTTTTCATATTCACTCTATGTTCTCAAAAAAGCCTTACATTTAAAAATGTTTAATCTAGAAAAACGATAAATGTTGGAGAAGTTCTGGGAGAATTGGAACACTAATGCATTGTTGTCAGAGTTGTGAACTGATCCAACCATTCTGGAGAGCAATTTTTGGAGCTATGCCCAAAGGACAACCAAACTGTGCATACTCTTTGATCTAGTAATACCATTACTAGGTCTTTATCACAAAGAAATCATAAAAGAGGGAAAAGGACCCACAAGTACAATATTTATAGAAGCTTTTTTGCGATGGCAAGAATTAGGAATTCAGGGGATGCCCATCAATTGGAGAATGGCTGAACAAGTTGTGGTATATGAATGGAATGGAATGCTATTGCGCTATAAGAAATGATGAGCAGGTGAATTTTGCAAAAAACCTGGAACGACTGACATGACTTGATTGTGAGTGAAATGAGCAGAAGCAGGAGAACATTGTACACAGTATAGCAACATTGTATGATGAGCATCTATGATAGACTTAGCTCTTTTCAGCAATACAATGATCTAAGACAATTCCAAAAGATTAATGATGGAAAATGATATTCACATCCAGAGAAAGAACTATGGAGTTTGAATGTAGATCAAAGCATTTTGTCTTTACTTTTCCTATTTGTTTTTTTTTTTCTCATGGTTTTTCCCTTTAGTTCTATTCTTCTTTCACAACATGACTAATGTGGAATATATTTAAAGTGATTGTACATGTAAAAAATTAATCTACAGTTTAGAAATAATAACATTACTGATTCACTGTTGATAGGTAATGTCCTTTGAGTAGATTTTCCAGTATCACTGAGGTAGGTGGAGTAGAAAAAGCCTTTAGATTGAAGTGAAGTGAAAGGATCTACCACTCTACTAATTTTACCTTGTGTCAACCTGGGAAAGTTCATTCTCAGGGGTTCAGTATCCTCATCTGTTAGAACATGGAGACTGAACTAGAGCAAGGATCAACAAACTATGGCCTGTGGGCCAAACTTGGCCTGCTCCCAATGCAGCTTGCAGGCCATATGAAACCAGACAGATGGCTGATTTGGCCCAGAAGCCATAGTTTGCTGCCCTCTGGTCTACATGAAAGATGCTTAATCTTTTTTTGTGCCATAGTCCCTTTTGGGAGTCTGATGAAGGCCATGTGTCCTTCTCAGAATAATGTATTTAAATGGATTAAAAAATGCTTAAGATTACCAAGGATGCCAATTATATAGAAAGAGAGAAATAATTTTTTTTCTCATCCAGGGTTTGAAAATTAGAAATCTTTCCATTGGTCCCTTCAAATCTGTGGACTTCAACTTGATCTAAATGATCTTTAAAGTCCCTACTAGCTTTAAATTCTGGGAAATTGGCAGATTTCCACGGTAACATCCACATTTTCCCATCTAGGGCCCCAGTGACACTGTTTAACAAGAGAATTGGCTGGAGTTCAGGGTATCTCATGACCATGGAACAAAATGAAGATATTCCCCTTTATGAATTCAACATTCCAGACAAATTGATCTATGGTAATTGTTGCTCCCCATATAAGAGGTTCAATTTTTCTCTTTGTTCTTCTGTTTTACATTTATATTGCACCTCATGCCTGAAATATTTTTCCTCCTCATCTTTGTCTTTTAGAAGCCTTGGGTCCTTTCAAGTTACAAGTCTATCACCATCTCTTACAAGAGGCCTTTTTTAATTCTACCAGTTGCTAATTGGGTCAACTGATGGATGGACCAGTGAATAAAGCACCAGGCCTGAAGTTATGAAGATCTAAATTCGAATTCTTCTTGGGATATTCACTAGCTGTGTGATTCTGGGTGAGCCATTTAACCTCTGTTTGCCTCAGTATCCTCAGTAGTAAATTGGGGATCATGACAGCACTTCCCTCACAGGGTTATTTTGAGGACCAAATGAGATACTATTTGTAAAAAAGCACTTAGTGGATGGTCTGACACATACTAGGTGATATATAAATGCTTATTCCCTTTCCATTCCTCTTGCTAATGCCTCTGCCTCCTGCCCAATCCTTTGAAATTTGCTCTATATACATGCCATATGAACTTATCCCTTTACATACATCATAGAATCTTAGAGTTCAACCTCTTTATTTGACAGATGAGAAAGCAGAGCCCCACCTTCGGGTGGAAGTCAGGATTTGAATACACGTCCTTTGACTCTAGAGCAAGTACTCTTCATACTATCCCATTTTGTTTAAAGCTCCTTGAATACATGGGGTGTTTTGTTTTTATTTTATATACCTAGCATTTGGTTGTTGTGTAGTGATTTCTTACTCTTCGTGACCCCATTTGGATTTTCCTTGGCAAAGGTACTGGGGTAGCTTAACATTTCCTTCTTCAGCTCATTTTAGAGATGAGGAAAATGAGGCAAACAGAGTTAAATGACTTGCCCAGAGTCACACAGCTAGTAAGTGTCTGAGGCTGAATTTGAACTCAGGAAGATGAATTTTCCTGACTTCAAACCCCATGCTCTATCTACTGTGCTATTTAGCTACCCTATACTTAGCATAGGGCCTGGCATACAGCAGGGGTTTAAATGCTTGTTGAATTGAACCGAATCAAATGCTCCATAAAGAATGAAAGGCATAAGCATGCTCTCTTTACTTTAATCAACTGAGCTAACCATTCCAAAGTTTCTGAAAAATTAGGGGTAGAAGAAACCTCAGAACATCATTTCAATTGTTCCTTTGCCATTTAACCCTGAATGCCTGGTGGGATAGGGATAGGGACTAGACCTATAATAAAGAACTCCTGCTACACATACAGGCTTTACCAGAGCACTGCTGTCCTCCAAGGGTCACACAGCCCAGAGTAACTCACCTAGGAGTTCCTAGTTTTGAAGCCATCTATCTACTCTGCCACCTTGTCTCTTTTATGAAGGCAAGGGATGCAATTGTCATGAATGTTTTGAAAGGACAACACACAACTCCTTTTAGTACTGGCACAGAGGAACTATTTCAATAGGAGATGAGTAACAACTCAGAGGATCTGTTCAGTTTCCAGTGAAGGAGTCTCTTCTTCCATTCTCATCTCCATCTATTGGTTCAGGGACTGCATCTGGAATTACCAAGAAGAATTAGTAAGGAGATAAAACACTAGTTTCCCAGAAATCAAGGCTTTAGGTACTCCAAAGACATCTAAGCATCATTCTGCTAGGTCCTGTGAAACAAATATTAATTTAACTGAGACGATTTTGTACCTAAAACACTACCTTGTACTTTTTCACCCACAGAGACTTGGGGTTTGGTGGATAAACACATGTTTATATGACATGAGATGCAAATTAGCACTAGAGGTATTTAGAAATAAATGAAAAAAAATCAAACTTGACCACAGCCTCCTTCCACCAGGAAAACTCCAGATTTGCATTAAACAACAAGCAGAAGAAAGAAGTTGTAAACAGAGCTCTCTTTTAGGAATAAAATTTGTGTTTAGAGTCCAAAAGTAATGTAATTGCTCTGGAAACTATTATCATGAGTAATTCCGTGGTGATTAGTTCATGCTCCCATGTCTCAGGCTTGTAGTAAAGTCTAGCAGAAACAAAGACTTGGAATCTAAGCTCAGTAGACCATGATCCCAGGCTTGAACTTTGATCCAAGGATAAGGCAGGAGTGCACAGGCCCTGAAACTACTCACAGCCTCATCTACCTCTCTTTAGTGGACATGCCCTCCATCTTCCACAGCCCTTTCACACAGGGTCCTTGATTCAGAATTTCTATTTTTCTTCTTTATCTTGGGAAGTTTCTCTATTTAGAGGAGCTGCCTCTTGGTTGGATTCCACTTTTTCTATGTTTTCCATTTTACAAACAATTTTCCCTCTGTCTATCATTTGGAAACCTCAGTGACAGAGGCTCCTGCCAGTCTGTGGAAGGGGGCTGGGATGCCCTTGGCACTGGGAGGAGGAGACAGGAAAACTAGGCTTCTCCATAGGCTTCTGCCCCTCACCTGAGTAAGGTTTCATGGGTTGACTCCATCCAGATTAAGCATATTCCATTTTGGGTGCTTTCCATTTTCATGGGCTGGGATAAAGTGCTGGAGGGAAAGTAGCTAATGTTACAAGACAGCTAGTTTAGCTGCCATGGAATACGTCCTCTTGCTGCTCTATTACCCACATAATGATATGTTCTGAATAGTGCACACAGCTCCATACACATGCAGTTTTGACTTTAGGGCCCAGAGCCCCTTTCACCTTCTTAATACAATTTCAGGTTTCTTATAAATTTAATCACTAACTCTTTCCTCTGATCTTGTCTAAGAATGAATGAGTGAGTTAATGAATAAATGAAAAAGCAATTATTAAGTGCCCATTGTGTGCAACATTCTATGTTAAACACTGGTAAGATAAATGAAAAAAAGCAAAAAAGTCCCTGAATTTAAGGAGCTCATTTTCTAGTATGGGGCCATAACACATATGGGACAGTTCAGCTTCAGGTCAGATGGAAAAGTCCCATGATCCTTAGGGAGCATCAACAATATTATTTTCACTGATAAAATCATATCCATTTCTGATGTTGACTGATATGACATTGCCAAAGACTGAGTGGAAAGAACTCTTCCCCTTGATGCCTTGTTTAGGAGCTATGGGCTGTTACATTCATAAATATACTTGCCATCTCCAGAAAGGTTGATTCCCTGAATGATAGCTACAGGGGCAGAACTGGAAACAGAGCCAGAAGTGTATGGGGTGGGGTGGGGTGGGATGGAAGAGGTGGAACTGAGATCCCCAAGCTCTTTACTTGCTGTAATAGGGCCTGGGAAGATGGTGGTTGAGGTGGTGGTGGTGGTGGTTTGACTTATTTGACATATGAAATCTTTCATTTCTCTTTCAAGGTGCCTTGATACTTTAGCTAGTATGCATTGCCTACCCAATAGGTGGCAGTTGGTCATCACTTGACAATGGGTGGGATGACTGATCCCTTCTCTACAAGAATTGCTCTCTGGGATGATGGCTATAGTGACTGAATCAGAAGCATAGCTAGAGGTCTGAAGTGCACTTTTTTTCCTGGGACTCTTGGGCTTACCTGTCTTTGAATGGCAATAATACAAATATACTGAATTTGAAGTCATAAGACCCAGGTTCAAGTCTTGATTCTCCCATTTACTATCTAAACAACCTCAGTTACATCCCTTTTCCGCACCCTTTCCTCCTCTAGAATTGCAGTGTGAGCCTGTGCAAAAAGACTTAGATTGAGCACTTGGCTTTTAGTCCTAGTCCTACATCACAGGGTTGTTGTGAGTTTCCATTGGGATCATTGATGTTAGAGTGCTTTGAGACCATAAAACATTCTACATACATTTCTGAGAGGCAGGGTAAAGTAATAGACAGAGCCTTGGGTCCCAAGGCAGAGGACAGGAGTGACACTGAGCAAGTCATTTAACTGCCCTCAGTTTTAGTTTCCTTTTTTGTAGAATGGGTATGATAATTCTCCCACTACTTACATCATGGGTCCTCTTGTAAGGACTGTGATTTATAAACTATATAGCTTACTATAATATATAATATACTATATATAGTATACCATATATACTATGTAACATAATGTTTATAACCTATAAAATACTATACACATTTAAACAATTAATCTTTTAATTTTCAAGCTCACTCCACAAAAGGCATATGAGAAGCACAGAAAGCAAATTTTGGGAAAGGAACAAAATAATTATAGTAAAGAATCCATCAAAATTATGTATGTTAAAAAATCCTTTCTGTTCTATGTTTTCTAGTATTGTCTTCTTTAAGGGTCACATAAAGTATGGTATAATAGATAGAGAGATGACTTCAGAGTTAGGAAGATGTAGGTTCAGGTTCTACTTCTGATCCATATGGTCTGAGTGACTCTGGACAATACACTTAACTTTGCAGAGTTGGTGTGAATCTAAATTGGTAGAAGGTATTTCCTAAGTTGGATTTCCTTATACCAGTGAAATTATATGTCTGGTGGGAGTGGGGTATCACACAACATTCCTAATCCAAAATTTTGTTTTTGCCTTTTTTCACTTGTGTCCAATTCTTTGTGATCTCTTTTGGGGTATTCTAGGCAAAGGTGCTGGAGTGATTTGCCATTACCTTCTCCAGCTCATTTAACAGATGAGGAAACTGAGGCAATTAGGGTTAAGTGATTTGCCCTGGATCATACAGCTAGTAAGTATCTGAGGCTAGATTTGAACTCAGATTTTTCTGATCTCAGACCTGGCTCTCTATTCACTTAGTTATAATTTGTTGAGAAGTCAGTTCTTTAGCTGGCATCCAGAGCTTGGTCTACTTCAGGTCCAGGGGTGACATATCACAGTCATAGACAGGAGATGACATCTGGCTTAAGCAATCAGGCATCTGAAGGTGGAGGGTACTAAGTCTTCAGGAAGCAAATCTAGACAACAAGCCAAAAAGAAACAAGGAGACAACAACCAGAAGCAGGGTAGACATGGGGTCAGCCATTCTTTTACAATCCATGAACCCATCATCATAGCCTCATTCATGGTGGAATATGTGAATTAAGGTACAATTTGGTAATCATCTTCTCCTGAATAAACAATAGTTACAATATTATCTTTCCTGTGTCTTATAATTTCTGCAGCCTTTGGAACATCATTTGGCTTCTATTTTACCCATACCTTAGCTCTCAATTTTATTCTATCAGTAGAACCCAACACTTTAGTTCTTCTGTTAGTTATTTTGGAAGGAGGGTCAGTTTTCATAAGGGGTATTGTTTCACAAGATATAATAATAACTTGAACTATTCTATCATTTTTACGAAACTATATGGGTTCTTCATCTAAGTTTTGAAATATCACAGTAACTTCTCTTTCTTTCAGTCAATGCATGTATTCCTCAAGCTGCTAATTCTGATTTAGGTAATATCCATCCAAAATGATTTTTAGAGATTCTCATACACATACCAGTAGAGATTTTTCTTATTTCTTTTCTATTCAACCAAAAGTCCTCTAAACAATGTGAATCATATTCTGTTGAACCAGATATTCCTGGATACTGTGCTGGGACATCTGACTTCACAGTCCAATACTCAGTATTTGAGATCTTATGTGTTGTTTTCTAATTTGCAGAATTGGAGTCATCATTCTGGCTAGAGATGTACTTCCTCCAAATGTAGCAGTGAACAAATTATATTTCCAGTGTTGATAAGAATCATTAGAATACAATTTCCTTAACTGTTCTTTCAGTAATCCACTCATTCTTTCAATTAACCCAGATGCTTATGGATAATATGGAATATGATATATCCATTCTATGTTGTTTATACACAATATCTCTACTTTTCATTACCTTTGAAATATGACCCATTGTAACACTGAATCTGCATTGGGGTTTCATAATATAGACTTAAGCTATATAGACTTTTACAGGTGTTTTTCGAGATCATATTCTTATAGGGGCAAACCAATTACACACCTGAATAGGTGTCAACACAAATACATACAAATTTGTATCATTTATCTTGGAGTAGGGGGTCCAATATAATCTATTTGCCAAATTTGGACTGGTACTTTCCCCTTTGCTATTTCTGCCGTTGCTACCTGAGGAGCATTCCTTTTCCAATCGACATGTATAACATTCCTCTGCTACTTGTTTTAACAATGGATGAGAGGGCAGAGTCAAGATGATGGAGAAACAGCACGAACTTTCTAGATCACTCCCTCCAAGTCCAGCAAAATACCTGTGAAAATGACTCTAAACAAAATCTGGAGCTGCACAACTCACAAAATGACAAAGTAAAATAAATCTCTAGCCCAAGATAGCCTGGAAGGTCCCTGGGAAGTGTTCATCATGCCATGCCGGGAGCAGAGTGCAGTACAGTGTGCATTGTTCTGGCACAGATGGGTCCTGGGTTGGCCTCAGGGGAACTAAATCTCTCACACCTGTAGTGGTTTCTAGACTTCAGGACTCCAAAATGCCATGGAAAAATTGAAAGGTCAGTGGAAAAAACCTGTGGAACCTGTGTGAGAGAGTAGAGTGGTCTGACCTAGCCCCAGGGTGGCAGAAAGGAGAGGGGGGGGGTAGAGGAACTCATGGCCACCACAGCAGGAGGGACACTTGTAGTCACTGTTTCTGGAGCTCTAGGCCCACAAATTGTGGGGGGATCGAGTGCTTGACAGTACACCCCACAGCCTATCTGGAAGCAGAGAACTACCTTGACAAAGAGCTCAAAAGTCAAGTAAATGGTTGGGGAAATGAGCAAAACCTGTAAAATGAATCAGACTATAGAATATTATTTGGTGCCAAGGAAGACCAAAATATGCAAACAGAAGACAACAAAATCAAAGCTCCTCCATACAAAGCCTGCAAGAAAAATATCAACTGGTCTCAGGCCATGGAGGAGCTCAAAAAGGATTTTGAAAATCAAGTAAGAGAAGTAGAGCAAAAACTGTGAGGAGAAATGAGTGATGCAAGAAAATCATGAAAAACAAGTCAACTGCTTGCTAAAGGAGAGCCCCAAAAATGCTGAAGAAAATAACACTTTAAAAATAGACTAGCCAAAATGACAAAGGAGATCTAAAAAGCCAATGAGGAGAAGAGTTTCATAAAAAACAGAATTGGCTAGGTGGAAAAAGAAGTCCAAAGTTCACTGAAGAAAGTAACTCCTTAAAGATTAGACTGGAGCAGATGGAAGCTAATGACATTATGAAATTTTAGATATGTAATTATGGGGAAAAATAAAGAGTATTTAAAACAAACAAACAAAAAAGGAAATTATCAAGGAAAATTGCCCTGAGATTCTAGAACAAGAGTGTAAAATAAATATTTAAAGAATCTACTGCTTGTCTCCTGAAAGAGATCTCAAAAGGCAAACTGCTAGGAATAATGTAGCCAAATTTCAGATTTCTTAGGTCAAAGAGAAAATATTGCAAACAGCCAGAAACAAACAATCCAAATGCTGTGGAAACACAATCAGGATAACACAAGATTTAGCAGCTTCTACATTAAGAGATCACAGAGCTTGGAATATGATATTTCAGAAGTCAAAGGACCTAGGATTAAAGCTAAGAATCACCTACCTTGCAAAACTGAATATCACACTTCAGGGCAAAAAATGGTCATTTAATGAGACAGGGGACTTTCAAACATTCTTGATGAAAAGACCAGAATGGAATAGAAAATTTGACTTTCAACACAAGAATCAAGAGAAGCATGAAAAGGTAAACAGGAAAGAAAAATCATAAGGGGCTTACTAAAGTTGAACCATTTACATTCTTACACGGAACAATAATATTTTCAACTTCTGAGGCATTTCTCAGTATTAGAGTAATTGGAGGGATTATACACATCTAGTCAGAGTGGAAAGGATGAGGTGAATATGAAAGGATGACATCTAAAAAAATAAAATAAGGGTTGAGAGAGGAATATATTGGGAGGAGGAAAAAAGAAATAGAATGGGATAGATTCTCTCTCATATAAAGAGGCAAGAAAAAGCTTTTTCAATGGAAGAGAAGAGGTAAGAGGGAAAAAGTGAACCTTACTCTCATGACATTTAACTTAAGAAGGGAGTAATATGCCCACTCAATTTACTATGAAAAAAATTATCTTCCACTACAGGAAAGTAGGAGAGAAGGGGATAAGCAGGGTGTTGGGGGGATGACAGAAGGGGTAATTAGAAATAAACTCTTTTGAGGAGCAATAAGGTCAAAAGAGAGAATAGAATAAATTGGGAGCAGGATAGGATAGAGGGAAATATAGTTAGTCTTTCACAACATGACTTTTATGGAAGTGTTTTGCATAACTACACATGTATAACATATATATCGAATTGCTTGCCTTCTCAGTGGGGATAGGTGGGGAAGGAGGAAGCAAGAAAAATTGGAATTGAAAGTTTTAAAAATGAATGTTATAAATTGTTTTTACATGCAAGTGGGGAATATGACACACAGGTAATGGGATATAGAAATCTATCTTGCTGTATAAGAAAATAGAGGAGATGGGGATAAGGGAAGGGAGGGGTGTGATAGAAGGAGGAAGATTGGGGGAAGGGGTAATCAGAATGCACTCTGTCTTGGGGTGGGCTGAGGGGAGAGATGGGAAGAAAATTTGGAACTCAAAGTCTTGTGGAAATAAATGTTGAAACTAAAAGTAAATAAAATAAAATAAAATAAAAACAAATGAGAGATACTAATACCACAGTCTGTGCCCACTGGTGTGAGGCTTGAACCCCTAAATGGCTGATCATTTGATGGACCCATTTTGCTAGTACAGGATCATCAACTGGTGTCAGAATAAGGACAATATGTTGAGTAGCAACCTTTCCTAGTCTATCAGCATGTACATTGTACACATGTTCTGGTGTGGTGAGGGCCACTTGAGTCTCTCACATAAAAAACTGACAAATTAGTAAGCAAAGACTTATCTCATATATCTTCCCATAATCTTTTGTGCCAGACTTGTTTGCCATGAATTTCCCAAATATGGTTTTTCCACATAGGCATCCATGTAGCTAACCAATCAGTGAACATATGACACTGTCCTCCTTGTTCTATTTTGATAGCTTAATGTGCTGTCATAAATTCAGCATATTGACTACTTCCACCTGTCCCAGTATTTTCCAAAGTCTGCCTACTACATGGGTTATGGGCTACCATTTTTGAATGTCTTTTGTGACCCAAGTATTTTGCTGCCCCCATCAGTATACCGTGCATGTTTCTTTGTTCTTCAGTTAATCCATCATATCCATCATTATATTTTTACCAAGGACTGTACCAAGTGTTGCTTTTCTTCAGTGGGTATATCAATTCCCCGGCATCTATGTTTGCTATCTACTCAGGTAAAGTAGAAACTCCACTTTTGTCTGTTTTAGATCTATTTTGAACATATAATTTCCATTTAATTATGCTAGCCTCATGTGCATGTCCAATTTTGTGAAAAGCTGGGGTACTCATTACTGAGGTCATAATCAGTATTCCAGATTTTAACATTATCACATGGCCCAAAGTCAGTTGTTTAGTGTCTACCAAAGCCCAGTATGTGGCTAACAACTGCTTTACAAAAGGGGTATACTGAATTCAAGATGAAGGGAGTTTCCTAGACCAAAATCCAGAGGGTACATTTTGATTTTGTTGTTTTTCTCATGAACTCCAGTTTGTATATTCATCCTGTACAGTCACTTATAATTCCACCTGGCCACTTTGTATAGACCATAAATCTAGGTCCAATTGTATAGCATTTTTTGTTTCTTCAAAAGCTTTCCTCTGTTGAAGCCCCCAATCAAATTCATATTTTTGCCAAATAATTTTTTATAAGGGTTTCAAAACTTGTCCTAGATGGGATATGTAATGTTACCAATATTCAAATAATCCTACAAACTTTTGGGCCTCTTTCTTATTGGTGGGGATAGGAAAATCTTGAATCTTTTGTTGGGCTTGTTGGAGAATCTCTCACAGAGAATCTCTCACAGTCCTTTATTCTACTGTATATGCAAAATTTTATGGTTTGAGCTGGCCTTTGAAACTTTCAGGGTTAGTTTGCATGGGAATTCTCAACATTTGGGCTGTCCTTTAAAAGAGCAAGCTGAAGGGTCTCAGGTGGAAGAAAAGGCTATTCGTTTAGCTCAGAAGAAGCAAAAGGAGGGGAAAAGAAGTATACATACAACCTTTGTACAGATCCAGTGTGGTTGCCATGGCAACAACTGCCAGAAGAGTATTTGGGAGGAAAATGAAATGAAGTCAGAGTTGGAAAATGAAAAAAAGAAATATTAGAGGGAGAGGTTTCTCAGGTAGAAGCATGCTCAATACTAAGGTAGAAACAGGAGGACTGAGGGGAGGGGGGGGAACACAGTGTTTAGGGAGATAATTGAAGTTTTTACTCAGCAGGAGGTCACAGCTATTTTGAGTCAGCTCACCCAAAGGAAGGGAAAATCATCAATATCTTGGAGAATCAGTGATGGACGGGCAGGAGCAGAATGTGTAGATGGTGTTAGTCATGACTTGCACTTGATTTTGTTTTGAATGAGGGAGAGCTGTACAGAATACAACACTAGAAAGCCAGATCCATCATAGTAACCAAGAAGTCAATACATATTAGCAGTGCAGGGGACAAAACCATTCCCAAGCCTTCTCCCTGGGCCTTTTCAAAAGCAAACATTCATAAGACTAGCTGTGCCTGCCTGTGTCTTCTCTCTTCCACCCTCACTGCTCTCATCAACTTTGTCCCAGTTCTTCTCTACCCTTCCTGTTCACCCTTTCACATGTGACTGATGCTTCCATGTGATTTAAGCAGGTCAGGTGGGAGTAGTAAGGAATAGAAAAGATCTTCTTGTTTAAATTAGCATTACAGGGATACAATATGCATACAGAAATTTTTAGGGATAGGGAATTAGACCTGTACTTTCATTACTTTAGGAAATTCCTTACTTCTAATGTTAATGAAGGGTGAGATTTTCTCTGAAATTTGTACTCTTAGAAAGCTTCCTAGAGCAAAGCTGTCAAACAGGCCTACCATGTCCTCTCGAGTGGAATCACTAAAATGTGAATGAGAAATACTTAACAAAATAAATAAAAATACAGTAGAATGTTATGTGAACATAGTTTTCTAAGTCAATTTGTGGCCTGTAGAGATCATTATGTGTGGTTTAGTGATTCCATTTCTATTTGAGTTTGATACCACTGCCTAAAGCACTAAGATGTTAAGATTTGCTCTGAATTACACAGCAGTATTGGTCAGAGGTGGCATTGGAAGTCATATCTTCCTGGGTTTAAGGTTTGCTCTTCATTACATTGTGGCTTTGCGGTTGTTATTGTTGCTGGCATGGTATTGTCTGTGCCACCTAGCTGCCCTGCAATAATAAAAATAACAACAATTGATATTTACATGATGCATCACAGTTTGAAAATTGCCTCATATATCTCATTCAAGCTTCAGAATTAGTCCTGTGAAGTAGGCACAACAAGAATCATCCCCATTCTCCGTTTCACAGATGAGGAAACTGAAGGTGGCAGAGATTGATTTGCTCATAGTTGTGTAGCCAGAAAGTATTGGAAAAACTTGAACCCATCTTTTCCTGACTCCAACTCCAAGGACTCCATAAAAAAATTATGAGGTACCAAAAAAGGGGGAAACAACCTATGTGTACAAAAATACTTGTAGCAGTTCTTTTTGTGTTAGCTAAGAATTGGAAATTGAGGGGATATCCATCTTCTGTGGAATGGCTGAACAAAAGGTGGCTTATGATTATAATGTAATATTATTGTGCTATAAGAAACAAAGAATAGGATGATTTCATAAAAACCTGGAAAGATTTATGTGAACTAATACAGAGTAAAGTGAGTATAACCGGAAGAACATTATACACAGTAACAGCAATATTATATGTTGAACAACTGTGAATAATTTAGATATTCTCAGTAATACGATTCAAGACAATCTCAAAGGATTCATGATGAAAAATCTTATCCATCTCCAGAGAAAGAACTGATGGCATCTGAATACAAACCAAAGCATGCTATCTTTCCTTCCTTTCTTTTTCTATTTTTTGACTAATAAGGAAATGTTTTACATGATCGCACATGTATAACCTACATCAGATTACTTGCTGTCACAAGATGTGGGGAGAGAGAGAGAGAGAAATAGAATTTGGAACTCAAAACTTTAAAAAATATTGAAAATTATTTTTACATGTAATTGGGGAAATATTAAAATTATAATGTAGAATAGATTATATGGGCATTAAAAGAGGTATAGCCATTGAACTATAACTCTAAGATCTTTTTCATCTGTAGCAATATAATGCAAATCTGTAGCATTATATTGCTACATTCATAGCTATATAATATGTGGAAATTTTCTATAAATATACACATATAATGGAAATTATACATTTATATATATGCACATATACACACATATGTACATATATACATATACACGCATGCCTGTGTGTGTGATTTCTTAGTGTTAGTTCCTCATAAATATTCATTCTAAACTTAGACCTTGAAAACTCCTTCAGAACAGAAGATTTGAACTATGAAAAGCAATTCTTCTGAACAATTCAGACTTATAGTGTATTTATTTGAAGTCCTTCCACCCTCCCCTTTTTTCTTTTTGTGCTTCAACTACAAGCCAGATTGAGAGCATATCCAAGATAAGTCAATCAGCAGACAGGTTTTGAAGGAAAAGCAAGCAAATAAAGGAAGATGGGCTATTCATTTAGGAAACTTGAGGGAAGGTAACAGAGAAAGATTTAGGAAGGGAGAAGTTGAAGAATCTATCATTGTTTTAATGACTTTAAATAGAAAAGTTATCTGTTCATCATTTTAGAAAAGTCTGCATTTGGGACCATTTAAGACTAATTTACAAGCATTGGATGATAGAAGTAACATTAGTATACTATGCAAAAGTGAAAGCAGAAATGTCTGGCCTTACCTAACCAACATGTGGACCATGAGAAATTATAGGATCTTAGATTAGAGGTGAAATGAACCTTAGAAGCCAGGATCAATGCCCTCATTTTTTTTTAGATGAGACTATTGAGGCTCAGAAAAAATTAGGTGGCTTTCCTAAGGTTACGCAGCAATTAAATATTGGAGCCTGGATTCAAACTCAGATCTTAACTCCAGGTCCAGTGCTTTAACAACTACACTACATAATTCACTCCTTTTTCAGTTATAGCTAACAGATATCTGAAATCCATTCTGTCTTTCAATATCTAATCTGAAAACAAGAAGTTTTCAAAATATCAATAGTTAAGAAGACATTTAAAGTCATTTAATTACTACATAGCTATGGCTTTCAGTTTCAGTGAGGCCACTATGCTTTTCATCCTGCTCTCAGTTCTGTCAGCTGCCCCCAAATCTTTAGTCTTGAGAGTCAAACCCCATCTTAGAAGAAAACTCTCCTTGACAATTAAATTGACTTACTTCCTGTATCAGTCTCTTCAAGACTCAAGATTCCAAAATCCTCTTATAACAACTATTGGCTTTTGGCTTTCCACCTCTCCTCTACCTTCACTTAACTTTATTTTTTATCCATACCTACTCTTCATCAACTTATTTGTACAATCCATCAAACCCTCGGTTCTTGTCTATGTCATCTCCCTTCCACTGGCCACTCTTTCCTTTTATTCACTTCTTGACTGTTTGGTGAACCAATTCACTTCAACATTACGCTCTTCTTTTGAGTTCCTGCACCCTCACCATGTTGCTGGTTATGCGTTGCCAAGCCTCTGCATTGGCTGACTCTCACCATCCACTGCTACCATTTTGGTTAATGAAGGTGGAGAAAATCAAATAACCATTACAACTGGATCTGTCATAAGATTATGTTACACAACTATAACTAGGCCCTTACTGATGCTAGACAATCTTACTGGAGGTCAACTAAAATGGTGGCAACAAATGAATGTGAAGCAAAATTTGTATGCTACAAGCTTTGTTCTTAGCAACCGGGATGTTCTCATTCACTTAGCAACTGTGTATAGATCCTT
The DNA here is from genome assembly GCA_023548195.1 of Bettongia penicillata ogilbyi. Taxonomy (NCBI): domain Eukaryota; kingdom Metazoa; phylum Chordata; class Mammalia; order Diprotodontia; family Potoroidae; genus Bettongia; species Bettongia penicillata. The sequence goes on from JAJHZJ010000713.1 coordinate 4,922,625, forward strand.
TATAGACTTTCCTTTTTTTGTCTTAACACCTTCACTCTGACTCCAGTTTGGGCATGGTGCATGAAGAGTAGCCTTCCACTCTTCCTTCCTCACTGGCATTGGAGATGACTGACGTTATCTCTCTTGAAATCTCTCCTTCTTAGCTTTGTCCATTAGGAATGGAGAAGGGTAAGTTATTGGTCTATCCCTCCCTGAAAATAGACTCATTGAGCTGGATAGGACTGTGTTGTTGTTTGTTCTTCATTCTCGAACAGGACCATGTTGATACCATGATTTGCATGTGAAATAGATTTAAGTGAAAGAGGGCTAGGCAAAGTCACCAGCCTCATTTTCTCCTCTGGAGCCATCTGGGTCCATTGGCAAGATGACTAGAGATGGCCTTCAGGTGGACCTTAGAGATTACCTAAGTCCCTTTCAGACAAGAATTCTGCATCCTCTACATGTTAGACCCCCAAACCCCATAAGGATCAAAAACAAAACGAGTTAACTAGAGCAGGAAAGGTCAGGGGAAGTCTGTTAGCCTTACAAGTGTTTCTAGCTTTGCAGGATCTAGTTAGCACCATATAGTGCGTGAACATAAATTTAATCCAAATGAAGAGGCAAGATGGTGCCCTTCTTTCTGCCACTGTTTTGTTCTTCCCTGGAGACAGACACCCAATGAAAGTTGCTCTTGCTCCACACCTGAATGACTTGACATGGCAATGACTTTCCAACTTTCATAGAATTTAGTGAACTATCTCCACTATCCCTTACACCCTAGCCAAGACCAATACTCCATTTCCAAACAATTTCTCATCACTTTAGTCCCACCAGGTAGCTTACTCTGCACCCCTTGATAAAAGTTACTGCTTACAGAGTCCCCTGGGGGTCTATTCCTCTTTTGATGAGGAGAGTAATGCCTCAGTTGTGTTTATTTAGGGTACATAATGAATTAACCTGAATAATTCAAGACAGGATGTTTGTGAGGAGGATAGTGCCAGCACCTGAGCTGGACAAAGATGTCTTTGGCAAACTTCAGAGGTGGTAATATTCAGTCTTCCTTGGACCAGAACATAGTACTACTAATTACAGAGGGCCTAAACCATAGGGACAGACTCTTTTGTCTCCTCTGAAGGTGATTATGGGCATCTGGATCTACTTTTCCCCCTTGCCAAAATAAACTCAGTTTATGAATCTGGTACTTCAGAAAAGTCATTGATCTTTTATTCCTTCTTCCCTCAACCTCAAACTCAGACCTAGAAAAACAAAACAAAGCAAAGTAAAACAAAACAAAAAGCCAATTTAAATTCACTTGTTTTTGCATAATAATAATAATAACATAGACCCTTTCCCTCTCCCTGCCCCTTGTTGGGTTCAAATACAGTTTTCTGTTTTGATGTGGTGACTAGGTTCTTTGTTGAAGTAGAGAATGACCAGAAGAAAACCAAGAGAAGGAGAATGGATTTTCCTGGGTCTCCTATCTAACCCCAAATAATCTAACCACTGGTGGTATGTGGTGACAGTGCAATGATTTTGCTTTTACAGATCGCATAGCTCTATGAATTATACTATGTTTTTAAATTGAGTCTTGAGATAGAATATAGGTTCAGTTTCTAGCTTTCATGCTTATTAACCGTGAAGCCTTTACTGGCTATCTTGGTCCTCTTTGAAAACAAAGGAGAAACAACACACAACAACCTGTGACGTTGGACAAGTAATTTCATTTCTGAATTTCTTCAACTGGATGGAGGATGGAGGATGAGTACTTATACTACAGAGCTTACAGAGTTTTACTGAGACAAGTATTTTATAAAGCTTAAAATATTATATAAATGTGTGTTAATATTATGTTATTTGTATATGAATGTGGGTGGAGGGGAGGTAGAAAGGGTTCTGGGACAAGTTGTTATCTTGCTATTTAAAAATATACATACACATGTATATTTTATGTTCTATAGACTATTGCATGGAGCAGTAAGGTGACACAGTGGATAGAGTGCCAGGTCTGAAGTCAAGAAGACTCATTTTTATGAGTTCAAATATGACCTCAGACACCCTGAGCAAACCTGTTTGTCTCAGTTTCCTCATCATCAACAAAAACAACAAAAGACTATTGCATATAAGTTTATAAGCCTCACTGAAAGCAATATTAGTAGCAAGCTAGAAGGCAGAAATGCCATGGGACTCACTCTGATCCTTCATTGTTCTGATTGTTTTCACTAGATTATTGTATTTTGAGATGTTTTAATTTCATGTACTTTAGACATTTGGGATATTTGGCATAGGGAGACATTGAAAATGTGATTTGTATTTTTGGATCAAGAGAGTTCTGCAGTTTTGTAGTTGTGCTTAGCTACTGCAAGGAATTCCGTAGAAAAGATTTAAAAGGTTGGCAGAAAAAGAGATAATCAAGAAACCAAAGGTAAAATGAAATAAGCTAATTCATATAATCTAGGACTGCAAAATAATATAACTAGATAACTATAACTGTGATCTCTCTATTCAAAGACAAGTTGGGGGACCTTGAAACTAGTTAAACTGACTTTGAAGCCAGTATGATCTGAACTGTCAGGGAAGTATGGACAAAGCCAGATCCATATAGAGCACTGCACAAGAGGACAAGCAGATGCCTTCTAGATAGTGCGTGAACATCTGAGATTCTGCACAAAGGATAGAGCAGCCCAATTTCCATTATTCCATTGGAACCATAGGAGAAGATAAAACTAGGCCCCCACAAGTGAGTTCTCAGAAAGACAGAGAAAGGGAAATACCTGCACAAGGTGAGGAGCCCTCCAAGAGACCTAAAATCAGCATAATTTCCACTATTTGATAAGGGAGGAAAGAGAGATAAATAACCTGACATCCTCTAGGAAAACTAAAGTGACCAGAATTTCCAATATCCATTCAAAGTCTGTCATAGAGGCAGCAAGGGATAAAGTCAATGAATGCTTAGAGAGTCATACAAAGAGATGGAATGGAATAAAGAGCTGGAAGCAATCTGAAAAACCATCTACTGGAGAAAGGTAGAACAAATCATGGCATTTAAATATAATGCATTATTAATGTTACAAGAAATGATAAAAGGTGAAAATTCAGAGAAGCCTGATAGGACAAGTGAAATCAACAGAATCAGGAGATCAATTTGTACAATAGCTATAAAACTGTGAAGATAAACAGCTATGAAAGACTTAAAATCTATTATCAATACAATAATTAAGCAAGGCATGAGACATTTTCAGACATGGAAGATGTATGGGTTTTTCTTATATGATTATGATTATTTGTTATACAAAAATTTTAAAAAGTAGGGTTTTGGAGGGGGGAAGGAGGGTTATAGAGAATGTAGAGTGGTGAAATTATGCCTTTTTTATAAAAATAAAACAAAAGAGAAAAGCATCAATATATTCTAAAAATGTACATGTAAGAATAAGACAATTAGAATAGGACACAGAGAAGTAGAGCAAAATTGGAATACTATGACGGTTATGTTTGAAATATGCCAAAAATTAAGCTGTATGTAGTATGGATTCAAAGTTTTATAGGTTTTTATTCTTTTCTGTTCTTTAAATAGGAAAATTATCTTTTTGATGATTGTCAAGTTGACAATAATAAAAAGGAATATTAATAAAGTTTTAAGAGAAAAATGAAATTATTCATAATAGAAATTCACAGTTGCACATGCAATACTATTTTTCTATTCTTTATATAGTGAAATGCTCATGCTTGTTGATGTTAAGCTCATAATAAACAAGGACAATTTAATTCAAAAAATGCTTAAGGATTAATGTTATATCTGGATGATAGCTTTGTCTATGATAATGGAGTGGGTACTTTACATTTTCAATAGTTTATATGTTAATTTTCAAGGATATTTGAGATCTGAATTTGTAGTGTAGAAATTTGTCATCTATTGGTTTCCAAAAAAATAGTAAGCATCTCATTTTTAATTCTACCCATCATGGTGATTTGTGCTCAGCATTTGATATGTGCTGAAATGTTGAAGTGTCCTTGCACAATTTTTGCCATTTCCTTAAATAGTTTTCATCAAATTAAAAAAAAATCTAAACTCCTTAAGTATATTTCTTTAATTTCTAGTAATAATTTGATATTGAATTGTTTTTCTTTTTCAGATTTAATTTTTTAAAAAATCTATGACTCATGAGTTTGTTGGACTTTCTTTTGTCAATATAAGTTCACTGAGTTCATGTGGATGATGTTGCCCACAGAGTCTTTGGAGTCTGCTCTTGAATTTTAACTGTTTCACAGGCTCCACCTGGAGTGTAGGTAAATGACTTTTTTGGATACATTTGACAAATTTAAGTCAGTAAACCTATTATCCACTTTTTTTATTTATCTGAGAAATGATAATGATGGCTTGTTCCCAATGGGTTTTGGAAAAACTTTAGCCTGTTTACTGGGTTTTTTGAGTACATTTCTTAATCTTCTTTCTTTTTTTGATGAGATATTAACCTTATCAGAGCTTCCTTGGAGTGATGAAGCTTGTGTCTTCTTAATATTAAGTGTATTTTTGCGAGATACTTTCCAAATCTCTTGTAGTCCATTTTAAAGTTCAAAAACTGCACAATAAAACTGGTATCATTTAGGGAGTAATTAATTTAAATATATTATTCCTATTGATGACTAACTTTAGAATATTAATCTTGACATTTATACCTATAACTTTCTTTTTAATGTTAAATATGTTTTGACTGGAAAGACTCTGGGGAGTTACAAGTATCTTTTTCATCCATCAATTTGATTAACTTCAATTAAATTCCCGTCTATTGTACTTGTTTAGACCTATAAAGTGATTCCTGGTGGTGCTTCTTACTTTCTGGACTTCTCCATCATGACTTAGCTGGCTTCTTAACATGGAACATTCCTCTACTATGCTGGCCCCATTCTCCCATCAATGAGCTCCTTTTATAGACTTTCACTTGAGGACAGAAGCAGTCACATTTCACCTGACTTTCTGGACTTCAATATCATCCTCTCAGCTTTAGGAACTCCCTTTGACATATTTTTTCCCGATAACAATGTAAACTTATTGACGACAATGTCTCTTTCTTTTATTTATATTTGTATCCAAATACAAATTTTGCACAGAGCATAGAACATAGTATGCATTTAACAAAGACTTGTTTATAGCATGCTTGACTCATTCTATCGATAAGAAATTTGAGATAGGGTAGCACAATCATCAGCAGATTGATCACACTTCTTGAGAGCAGGTCTTTTATTTTTTTTCATTTTTCTCAGTATTTAGAATAGTACCTAGCACAGGGTAACAGTTTAATATATTCTTGTTGACTATATATGCAGTTTCCTAGCTGAATGAATAAATGAATATTAGATACTTTTAAAATATTTGGTAGCCTTCAATGAATCATTCAGTCTCTGTTCACCTCAGTTTGTGTATATGTCAAATGAAGAATTTGGAGTAGTTAAACTTTGGAGTCCCCTTCCAACTCTAAATTCTATAAACTCTTAGAACTGCAAATGACTTTAGAGAATCTAACAGATTCTCTGACAGATTACCTTCCTGATATCCAAGGATAACTTACTCTAACCTAGAACCCTTCTAGTAGCATAGTCTAGAAGAGTTTCCATATCTGACTACAAATCTATGTTGCAGAAAAGGAGGACCTTCATTCATTGAGGAAGTTATAACCTGGGCCTCCTTACTCCCAAACTAATTATACTTTGGCTATCTTTGTTTCCACAATACATTAAGCACTGAAAATGTGAGGAACTAGGGGTTAGGAGATCTGGAATGATATCACAACTCTTTCCTTGGCAATTTATTTGATTTTTCTGGACCTCAGTTTCCCTATATCTAAATAAAAGGTTGGACTAGAATCAGGGTTCTTAATCTGTCATCCACAATCTTCTTGAAAATTTTTTAGTAATTATATTTCATTAAAATCATTTTCCTTTGTAATCTCATATATTTTACTTTACGAATTTAAAAACATTCTTCTGAGAAGGCTTCTCTAGACTGTCAAAGATGCCCATGACATTAAAATAATTCATAATCCCTAGAATTCTATGATTTCAAGGTCATTTTAGATAGTCCCTTTACAATTTCAGTGATTCATTGACTGCTTTTAAATAGGGCCATATGATTTTCTCAAGGACATGAAGTCAGTCTATCTTTTCTGAAAATCTTTGTACTGATTTCCTTTATATGGCAAAAACATAAGATATAGCCAACTGTCATTTGAGTGTTTCAAAGGGAAGTTCATTGGATGGAAGCCTTGGTGGGGAGAGTCAGTAGCTGAGACATACTACACAGTAAGCCTTTTCCTCCCCTACTTATATGTTCCATCTTACTGAATAATTATTCCAAAGGGAAAAAATCCCATGTCCTAATGCAAACTATAAAAGTGAATTCTATATTTCTAGTAAACCAAGACTACATGAATTTAAAAAAAAATGAAGGGACTTGGCATTCTAAATGGCATATTGTTTTCTGAGCTCTACTAATTAGCAAACATCCTTTTTCAAAAAAGGAAAAAAAGAAAGAAAGAGAAAAGGAATTTCATGCACTAAAATACCCTCTATCAGCTGCAAATGCTCAAGGCTCCTGCAACAAGGGCTTTCATCTCTCCTCTCTAGCTCAGGGCATTACATCAGGCCAAGTGCATCCTGGGGGCTATTGTCATACTAATGAGCCAGCCCCTGAGCCAGGATTCTCCCACTACCCTAAGAGACATTCCCACCAGGTTCTGGCTCTGGGGTTCATTCAAGCTGGGTTCAATTGCCCTGGAGAATAAAAGATGCAGCCTTAATTAACTACTGCACTTCGTTTCCAATCACAGCAGGGATTGTTGTGCTGGCTACTCTCCCTGCTGAAGAGGAAATGCCAGAGCTCCTGATACAGGCCCAAAGCTGGGAAGTGGGACTTTCCTTAGGGAGCTCCATTTGGTTCCTGCCCTGTTTAAAAAATAAAATATATCAGGATTTTATATCTTCATGTCACCGGCTCCTTGTCTTCCCCGAAGGGAAAAAAAATCAGTATTTCTATTATTGTTTCCATCCCTTGTACTTGGGAGTCACTCACCACCCACCTTCTCCCAAAGTGGCTCTCTTTTATACTATTTTATAATTCTGGCATAGAAAGGTTTTCTCTACTCAGCACTGTCTTTATTTCATTTTAATAGCTTGTGGTGCTACTGATACTGGAAAGAAAGATTCTGATGTTCTTAGCAGAGAAACACAGTTCAGGGCTCTCTTGTGAGCCCCTCTCCCCTGACCCTTTCTTTTGTGCTTTCATAACTGAAAACAGGCAGGCAGTACAGAGAAGGGCTGAGGAGAAAGGGTGATCACATCTTTGGTGGGGCACCAATTACCCTGATTCGGCCTTCTCCCCTTCACCAGGGCAATTGGAGACTGCAGTGATTTCCATTAGCCTTGTAGACACAGCTTTCTTCCTTATATACACATCAAGAAAGACAGTTTAAAATATGAAGTCAGGCTAACTTTTCCAAAAATTCTTTGCATTAATTTACAATGTAAATGGAAAATGTCTAGCTCAGGGGTTGAAATAGTCAGCGGACGGAGATTCACAACAGGCTGATTTAACTCATTGTCCTTTGAAACTAGAATCCTGGGTATTCTTGAATTGCCTTACGAGGTACCTTGTAATCATCAGGCAGAATAGTGGATACACATTTGCTTCTGATATGGGCCTCATTCAGGATTCTTGTACTAACAGGTATGGGCCATGCTCACAGTGGTGTGCTAGGGTGACCTTGTCCCAGCTCACGAGATTGTCGCATTTTAAGTGTGAGCACTTCTCGGAATCTGGCAAATGCTAAAAATCAGGAATTGATTTATTATCCAGTTGATTCCTTAGACATAAGAAAGTGATTGAGAAAATATTAATAACGAAAATTAAATTGAAAAGTATATTGTATATATATTAAAGTTAGAAGTGTCTCCTGTTTGTACTCTCCATAAAAATGGGAAGCGATTTATTAAACATTTACTAGAATATTTCCATACAAAATTTTAAGAGTTTGGGACTTTTAGCTTTGGCCAGATTGTCCCCCAAAGGGATGATCTACCAGACTTTGCTTGGGTATAGTCTCACTTTTGATCCATATTAGCATTTCAAAACTAGCTCACCTTTTTTAATAATACATTTAAATAGAACTTTTGTTATTAAGTCATGTTAAAGTGGTTCATAATTATAACTTGGAGATGTTGGGAGAAACTGACAGCTAAACAACATACAGGATAGAGTGCTCAACTTTGAGTCAGAAAGATGTGAGTTCAAATCCCATCTCAGAAACTTGCTAGTTGTATGAAGTTGGACAAGTCACTTAACTAGTATTCTCATTGGTAAAATGGACATGGTAACATTTACCTCACAAAGTTGTTGTGAGATCAAATGAGAGAATTTAGATAAAAATGCTATAAAAATAAAAATGCTAAAAATTTAGATAATAAATTCTAGGTGTGATGATTGTGAGGGTGATGAGTGCATACTTATAATGAACTTTTGAGAGAATATGGATTAGAGCTGAGCAGTGTGGACTGGAACAGTGCTTCCTCATTGGAAGAAATTCCCGAATTAATAAGATTGCAGATTCATTTGAGTAATAATAATAATTCTTCCTTCCTCCCTCCCTCACACCTTTCCTCCTTTTTTCTTCCTCCTTCCCTGCCTTTCTCCCCATCCTTCCATTCTTTCCTTCCTTCCTTCCATCCCCTCTCTCTCTTTATTTTTTTCTCTCTTTCTTTCCACTGAGCTGCTTGTCACTGGTAACTTTACCTCACAGTTTTGAACTGAGTAGTCTTCTCTCTAGAAATGTGTGCATTTACAATGAAATTTAAAAGTTATTGACCCATTTTTCTCATTCTGATAAAATTCTGTATTATTAATATATACATTTGTAAGAAATCCTAATAAAGGCATTTGTTAAGTAATTTATAGCAATATATAAAATAATGAAATATATGTTCAAATAGATAATGAATTCTCTATTGTCTGTCTGTCTATCTATCTATCTATCTATCTATCTATCTATCTATCTATCTATCTATCTATCGCTATATATTTATAGTAGAGGAATTGACAGTCTTCACCAGAAGAGGGAATAACTACATTGGAAGATACTTTCACATAGTTCCATGGGTGGCAAAGAAATTAAATGATTTGTCCAAGGTACATCAGAGGCAAAACTTGAACCAAGGTCTTCCTAATATTCTTATAGAGGTTCAACCCACTAGCTACTATACCACACTGCTTCTCAGATAAATTATATGATATTTAGATAGCAATTTAAATGATCATGCTTCATAATCCAGATAAATGAAATATAACTTTTCCATAGCTGCTATGATTTGCACTGTTATCTTCAGATTTTCCTTAGATCTGTTTCTTAAAGATTTTTTTTATTTTATTTATTTTCAGTGTTCTACATTTTTTCCCTCCCTCCCCTCTTTCTGCCCTCCTTCCCCCCACTCCCTGAGATGCCATACAATTTTATGTAGGTTCTACACATACATTCCTATTAAATACATTTTCACTATAGTTATACTGTGTAGAAGAATTCAAATGAATGGAAGAAATCATATAACAAACCAAACATAATACAAAAGAAAATGATACACTGCATTCTGTGATCAAATTCCATAGTTCTTTCTCTGGATGTGGAAGACATTTTGCCTTGAAAAACCATTGGGAATTTTTTAGGTCCTTGCATTGCAATGAAATTCTAAGTCTACCAGAAAAAATCCTCATGCACTATGGTTGTTGCTGTACACAAAATTCTCCTGGTTCTGCTCTTTTCACTCAGCATCAGATCATATAAGTCTTTCCAGGCGTCTCTCGTCTTCCTAGTCATCATTTCTTATAGCACAATAGTATTCCATTACATTCATATACAATAACTTATTCAACCATTCCCCAATTGATGGGCATCCCCTTGATTTCCAGTTTTTGGCCATTACAAAGATTACTTCCATAAATGTTTTTGTACATGTGGGACCCTTTCCCACTTTTATGATCTCTTGGGGATACAGTCCTAGAAGCAATATTACTGGGTCAAAGGATATGCACATTTTTGTAGTCCTTTGGACATAGTTCAAAATTGCTCTCTAGAATGGTTGGATCTTAAAGATTTTTAACTAATAGCTAATTAATACATATCTTGCCAAAAGGTTGTCTTTTACTAATTTAATAATTGCCATAGCATTTTCTTAGTATTTTAAGTTTAATAAAGCACCTTACAAACATCTCATGTTATGTTTATAACATGCCTGGAAGGTAGGTGCTATTTTTACAGATGAGGAACCTGAGGCAGACAGAGTTCAAGTATTTTGTCCAGGATCACACAACAAGTAAGTGTTTGAGGTCAAATTTGAACTTGAGGTTTCTGAAATCCAGGCTCTGTGCTCTATCCACTGTGCCTCCTACTTGTTTCTAATTTAAGAGGCAGGAAATTTTTTTCTTTCTGTGATCTTGTGTCCCCAAGTAAAGTAAAATCAACCCAAACTGAAATGGAAAAGATGGATTGTTGACTGCTTTATATGATCCATAAGATTATTTTAGAGTTGGAAAGTACCTTGGCAGCCATCTAAGCCAACCTGTACCTCATAAGGAATCTTCACTTTAACATATGGGATAAGTTGGCATCCTGCCCTAATGTGAAGATCTCCAGTTAAGTGGGGACCCAGGATCTTCTGAGACAGCCCATTTTGTTTTTAGTTAGTTCTAATTGTTAGGAAAATTTTCTTGATATTAAGCTATTAGAACCAAATGTAGTGACAGTGCTATTTAGTTCAGGTTTGATTTGAGAACCAAATGAGAAACTCATAAGCCATTGAACAGCCACAAAAATGAGATGTACTTTGCCTTACAGAGCAAGTATATACAAGATTTTAGCGACATTTACATACTCTCCTTGTCTCTTTATGGAAACACATGTGATCATCCAGGTCTTAGCATAGTGCCTGGCACATAGTAGGTGCTTGAAAAATGTTTATTGATTGAATGACTGACTGGCCAGCAGGGTCATGATGTATGATAAACTGTGATGGCCTAAGTGGTTTCTGCCACCCACCAAATTGGAGAGGTCCAGACTTCAAATGGATGGGATTTCATGAATACAGGTGACCAAAAAGCTGCTTCAAAGGCAACAGGGGCTAACCAGGTCCTAGGGACAGCTTTGTTACCTTTTAGTGAAAGCTAATTTCTGTGGGAGAAAAGGGAAAGTTATCAGACTAATCCATGTTGTGGGGAAACACTGGTAGATATCTGGCCTATTATAAAAGTTTTAATTTACCTTTCTGCCTCTTCTGCTAATTATTAACAGTTCTGTTCTCTGGGGACAAACACACTAGATTGAATTCTTCTTTCAGTTGACAGCACTTCTAATGCATGGAAACAATTATCATTTCATCCCTGAATCTTCTTTTATCCAGGGTACCTCGGTGGGGCTAAGAACTGAAAGTTCTGAAAAACTCAGGAAGAACTGAGTTCAGATCAGGTCTCAAGACATTTACTAGCTTTGTGATCCTGAGTAAGTTATTTAATTGAAATTTGACTCAGTTTCCTCAACTATATACTAGGGGTAATAATAGCATTTACCTTCCAGGATTGTTGTGAAGATCAAATACGAAATTTTATACCTATATTATCTACACACATACAAACACACACATCATTTAGCACAGCTCTTGGAATATACTAGGCACTATATATAAAAACTTCTTTCAATTCCTTCTTTCATACTATATCTTAGATATTTCTCTCAGTTTTGTATCACCTGGAAAAATGACAAGCCTACTATTCATGCCTTAATCCAATTCATTATTAAAATTTGAATCCAGTTAATAAAACAAATGAGAAGTTATTTTTTCTTGGGAATTTTTGGACCGTCTTCAAACATACCTAGGTAAGCCTTTTTATTAGCTTTTTTCTGCTTTCCTTTTCTTTGCCAGAGTGCCTTGATGATCAGAATTGTGCCTTGATTAGAACCCTTCTGGTAACCAACAGATGAAGTATAAGCCTGATATCTTCAAATCAACACAAATACAAATGCCTCGTTCTCTCTCTCTCAACATATATGTGTACGTATATATCTATGTTTCTATATCTATACATCTATATTGATCTATCATCTATCTATCCACACATACACACACACACACACACACACACACGTATCCTCCACTTTGTAAATCTATTTTCTCTAAAGTCACCAAACTGATAATAACCACCTCTTCCATATATATACTCTTTTTTTCAGACAGGGTTAGGAAGTAGTCTTATTATTTCACTAGTATAAGGAATTTCCTGATAAGGAAACTCTCTATTTCAAGGAACAAGATATCTCTCCCAGATTAAGCTCATCATTTCTAGTCTCTTTTGTTTCTGTTCAGTCTTTTCAGTCCTATGGACTGTTCATGACCCCTTGTGGAGTTTTCCTGGCAGAGACACTGGAGTAGTTTTCCATTTTCATCTCATGTTCATTTTACAGATGAGGAAACTGAGGTAAACAGGATAATGTGACTTGCTCAGGATCACATAGATAGTAAGTGTCTGAGAACATATTTGAACTTAGGAAGATGAGTCTTTTTGACTCCTGACTTGGCACTCTATCCACTTCATTTAACTCAAGTCTTGATTGATACTCCTTCTCTTAGTCTTCTCTCCCCTCTGATTGAAAGGCTAGAGAACAGAGTACCAAAATCCTCCCAATGCATTTCTTTATAGAAGGCAGAGATTGAACTCTCATCTCCTCACTCTATTTTGCATCTGCTGCCCTATCTAGTTTCAGCTCCACAGAACAAAAATGCCCCTCTGCTGGGTTGGTTTAATATCTTTCAGGTAGTTCAATAATTCTTAAATTGTGTCTCCTTGTTCTATATTCCAGGTCAGTTGCTTTTCCAGTAAGATATTTCAGATTTTCTTCTATTTTTCATTCTTTTGACTCTCTTTTATTATTTATGCCTCATGAAGTCACTATCCTATACTTACCTAATTCTAATTGTTAAAGAATTATTTTCTTTTGTGAGCTTTTGTACTTTTTTTTCCCCATTTGGTCAATTCTGCTTTTAAACAAGTTCTTTTCTTCAGTGATTCTTTTTGTACTTTTTTTTAAACCATTAGACCAGGTCTCCTTTTTAAGTTGTTATTTTCTGCAGTATTTTTGTGCCTCTTTTAACAATTGGTTAATTCTTTTTGAAAATTTTATTGCATCACTCTCATTTTTTCCCCATTTTTTCCTTACTACTCTTATTGCTTTCTTTAACTCTTCCAGGAATTCCTGTGACTTGGGTCCAATTAGCATTTTTATTTATTGCTTTGCTTATAGCTGTTTTTGCATTGTTATCTTCTTCTAACTTTATGTCTTAGTCTTCCCTGCCACTGTAGTAGCTTTTTATGGACAAATTATTTTTGTTATTGCTTGCTCATTTCTGCACCCTATTTCTTGACTTTGAACTATATGTTTAAAGTTGAACTTTGCTTACTTGGGGTGGGAAGGCACTCTGACAAACATCATACTTTTTTGGCTGCTATTTTCAGAAATAGTTCTGGGGAAATCTCCAAGTTTTCATTCCTTCCAAAGTGGTGTTATCCTGGGAGTGATACGATAACTGTGCTTCTGATCTTTATTCTCTAACCCAGAAGGGCCCCTTCTTCCCTGCATTCATAAGTATTAGTATTCCTCTTGGCCCTGAGACTATGACCAAGGTCCTTGCTCTGTTATGATCAATCACAAGTGCTCTTCTCCGTCCTAGCATTGTGATTCAGAACTGCTTTTGGTCAATAGATTTGCCAATAAGTGCCAGCTACACCCAGTGCCAGTGAAAGGTCCCCTCTGCTCTCATTTTGACCAGTTTTCCAACTCTTTTTTCCTCTTTGGACTGGGAACTTCCAAATCTGCTACTACTGATGTTGCCACCCCCAAGGCCCACCACTGGTACTTCTTCCATGTTCCAAGAATGCACCCACCCTGATGTTATAAACCTCTTCTTCCACCCTCTTGAGTTGTCTTGGCTGGATAATTTTCTCTCTCTGATCTCTCATCGTGTATGCTTACCCCAAATTTTATTTGAGGGGTTATTTTAGAGTTGTTTGAGTGTTGGGAGTGTTCATCAGGGTCCTGACCTATTTTTTGAGACTTCTTCACTCCATTGTCTATCAAAATTAGCGATTTTAGAGGGGGGAAGAAAGAGGAAAAAAAAAACTCGAAAGAGAATTTTGGTTAGACCCAGAGTTAGCAGATATAATATGGCCAATAATCCAGCAAGGTAGACTTTTAATGAGTGGTCAGATAGATAGGAAGAAAATGATGACAGAATAATGTTATGAAAATCTATAAAGTAAAGAGTATTTTGGAGTTGAGGGTGGCTGATAGTGTCCGATTTGGTAACTGAGTGATCATTTGTTATTTTGGAAAGAGCAATTTCAATTAAGTGATGGAGTTGGAAGAATTTGTAGAAGGTTAAGATAATGGTAGGAAAATGAAATGGAGGAACTGAGTATAAAAAGCTTTCTCAAAGATTTTGGCTAAGAAAAGCAGATGGGTAAATTTAAGATGATGGGATGGATGATAGAATATAGTGAGGTTTTTTAAGTATGGGAGAGACTTTAGTGGTTTGTAGAAAGTAGAGAATAAATCAAATTGAGGGTTAGGGAGAGAAGAGGGAGAATAGTTGGGATAATATGGTGGAGAAGGTAGGAGGCAAACAATGGTATATGTAGAGAGTACTACCTCTTCGGCAGAATATTAACATAAATGAGGAAATACTAGCAAGTGGAGTTAAGAGGCTATAAGATCTTCATATGGAAAAACTGGGAGTCTGTGCTATAAATTATAAAGAAAGATCTTCAGATGACAAGATGATGGGATGCTCTGGGAAGCTTGAGGGGAGAAGAATATATCTGGAAAAACTTCTTTGATGGATAACTTAGATAATGCTTTAAAGAAGAGTAAAAAGATTTACCTTGAAACAATGAGAACCCAGTGGAGATTAGGAAACATAAATTTGTAGTAGCCCAGTCAACATACTCAACTCCAGCTCCAGTCAGTAGTGCATGAGTAGGATCAGATGAAGTTGAAGTTGATTTGGGAATTATCCATGGTTGGGGTTTGGCATGGTAGAATACGGGGACAAAGTTTTTGAGAGTAAAAGATAATGTAGAGTTTAACTGATTAAAGTGCCTTAAAATAACAGAAAGTTGGAGGGAATGGAAGTTAGAGTTTAGATTAAAAAAAAAAACAGGTTTAGGAGGACTAAGGCATAGGGAAGGATCATTGACTAGAAGATTATTAAAGTTCATTGTTCTTGATCATATATATGAAGCACTTATATGAGATAGCAAAATCAAGTTTTGACCATCCCTGGGTGTAGATTAGATAGAAGATAGATAAGATAAGTTGAGTATATTAAGAAAACCAGAATTTTGAGTGTCTGAGGGAACATCAGTCACAGAGAAAGAAAATCATGTCTCAATTAATCTAATAATGTCAAAATGTTGAATAAAATACTCCGAATCTGAAACAAGGTAATAAGAAATTTCAGTATGACAAGGTTGCATTTATGCCATGAAAGATAAGTAGATTCAACATTATGAACATTGTAAATATAATGTAATATATCAATAATGAACTGGGCCCAGAATCGAATAGGAAGAAGAGAGCAACCTGTACTGATTTTTGGAAATTGTTCAATACTTTTTAATGAACCTACATTTCTCCTTGAAACAAAGTCCATTGGGTAGTTATTCATGGTAGTGAGTCAGAAATTATCAGTCCCCAAAGAATTCATGTTGAATTAAATGTCACCAAAAGGGCAATTGAGGCTACATAATATGAAAATGTTGCATCACATTGTAATCTCATATTTGCAAAGTAAAAGTGGAATAAAGGATTTATTCAGAGGAAAAGGTGGGCAAACATTAAGAATCACACAGACACTCCATATGCTCTAATGGGATCCATGCAAAGTTAAAAGGTCCAGAGAAAGACTGCCTACACTGTTTAATCAGCCTGTAGGAGATCTAGAGGAGGAATTTGCCAGGATGAGAGAGTATACATAGATTGTGAGTTACGACTGTGTGAGGAATGATTATTTTTTCTTTTGTATCAATAACTAATTATTGAATTAGGACCAAAGTTTTTCTCCTTTTCTATTCCCTCATCCAGAAATCAACCAGTGTGGAAAATCTCTCTCAAATACTTACCTAGCCAGAATGGGTGAGATCTAATAAAAGTCAGTAAAAGAAAATGTAAATTTAAGCTAATGGGTATATTGCTGCTCATTGTGCTTGCTCGGATAAGTGTAGAAAAATATTAAATTTCTCTTTCATAAGACTGGTGATACAGAAATTGATAAGTCTTTTTGACCAAGATTTGGGTGATCCAAGTTACATACCCCAAGACAGTTGTCTCATTGTGATATAGACCACTTCTTTTTGTAATATTGATTTTCACATTAATTGTTAGCAGCCATAGTTGATTGCTCTATTCAGGGACACCTCCTCTTCTTAGAGCATATAAACTGCTAGTCCACTGCTATGAAGGGTCTTTGGCATTTGAGAGCATCACTTACTTCTTTTTATTTATAAAAAAAATTTTTTTAAATTTATTTTTTATTTATATTTATTTATTTTTATTTTATTTACAAACATATTAGCATTATTAATAAAATGATTAAAATACTCAGAAATCTCTTTAACATTTTAAACACCACAATTGGAAGCAGTGCTCAGACAAATGAGATCACCAATCTATGAAAATGTTGAAATTTCACATCATATCACTTGAGATATGATGACAGATATGCCAAAGATATGCTACAAATGGATGTACTTTGGTGAGTTGCTTAGTATCCCACAACTGGTAAATCATAGGATATTATAATTAGGAAGCAACTTAGAGTAATAACAGAGAGATGGAGTAATTAAGTTTTGGTATCAAGAAAAGTTTGTATCAATATCTTTAAAAAAATATATCAATTTCTCTGCCTTAGTTTACTCTTAAGAATAAGATTAAAGAAGTAAAACATGTTCTTATACTATCAGTGAGCAAACATTTATTAAGCACCCATTATAATGTCAAGAATTTTACTAACTGTTGGGAATGTAATTATGAAAGTTCTTCTCCTCAAGGAGATTACATTCTACTGACAGGGCACTGATGAACCAACTCTATGTGTCGTTCATACAAGTACATATCATAGTCTAGACCACAGATACTTGATTTTTACTCTATGAGTAGCTAACCTGAACTTTTTTGGGGTGGGGAAATCATTGTGCATCTCATTTAGAAAGCTTTACAATGGTTGTGGATTTGAAGCAATCATTACAATATCATCTGGAAACTGAAACTTCTGGAGGACTCTAATATCCACAGAGAATTTCTCTTCTATTTGGACTGTATGTTGATTAGCCTTCAGGGTGACAATATCCTTTGGTGGCATATGTTGTATTGTAACTCACTTGAAAAAAGTACTCAGAACTTGACTCACTCAATGAGGTTATCTCTGCTGTTACATCTTTCAGAACATCTTTTATATATTTTCGACATCCACTGAAGACAGCAAATTGGCAACAACCTTGGAAAGATGTAGTCTCACTCCTGAGGAAAAAATGCTTTTTAAAAAAATATTGAACAAAAAGTAAGTGTAACAGGGTCTTTCCTATTCCTTTCAGGAACTCCTGAAATCATACTACTTCTATTCATAATTCTAGCCCTGAAAGTATTCCTATAGGCAGAAGAAGTCTCCAAAGGTCACTAAAAGATCTTGCCATTTATGGCTATGACCTTCCTGAGAGACACTGGAGAGTGATCACAGTGGTTTCATTGGATGACTGAGGGTTTTTTTTTAAATTATTTTTACACCATAGTGGGAGGTTCTAAATTGTTCTAAAAGAGAAGTGGAAAGAGAGAGACTAAGACTGAACTTACAGGTTGAACAATACAAATGACAACAGCAGCATTTGCCATCCAGGGACTTAACTTGCTGAGTTGCAGCAGCAGTGAAGGAAGTAGCATCTCCTACTAGCATAGAATCAGGAGAGGATGATGACCTAGCCTAGCAGCCAGGATGATAGAGACAATTGTGATGTTTTCCTCCTCATCCTCCTTGTCTATGTATCTCTCTCTCTATCTCTCTGTCTCTCCCTTTATTTCTTTATCTCTGTCTCTGTCTTTATCTCTGTGTCTCTACAACTCTGTGTCTTTAATTCTGTCTGAGTAGCATATTCAGTTTTCAACATTCATTTCCACAAGATTTTGAGTTCCAAATTTTCTTCCCATCTCTCCCCTTCACCCATCCCAAGGCAGCATGCATTCTAATTACCCCTTGCCCCAAACTACCCTCCCTTTAATCACACCCCTCTCTTTGCTTATTCCCATTTCCTCTATTTTCTTGTAGGACAAGATACAGTTCTATAATCCATTGCCTGTATATCTTATTTCCCAGTTGCATGTAAAATAATTTTTGACATTCAGTTTTAAAACTTTCAGTTCCAGCTTCTTTCCCTTCCTCCCTCCCCACCCATTCCCACTGAGAAGGCAAGCAATTCGTTATATATTATACATGTGTAGTTATGCAAAACATTTCCATAAAAGTCATGTTGTGAAAGACTAACTATATTTCCCTCCATCCAATCCTGCCACCTTTATTCTATTCTCTCTTTTCACCCTATCCCTCCTCAAAAGTGCTTACTTTCAATTATATCCTCCCATTTACTCTTCCTTCTATCATCACCCAACTCCCACTTATTCTCTTCTCCCTTACTTTCCTTTTGTGTAAGATAGATTTTCATAGCAAATTGAGTATGCATATTATTCCCTCCTTAAGTCAAATGTGATGAGAGTCAGGTCAGAGTCACTTTTTCCCTCTCATCTCCCCTCTCTTCCCTTCCATTGAAAAAGCTTTTTCTTGCATCTTTTATGTGAGAGATAATTTGCCCCATTCTTTTTTTTTCCTTTTCTCCTCCCGGTATATTCCTCTCTCACCCGTTAACTTTATTTTTTTAGATATCACCCCTTCCTATTCAACTCACTCTGTGCCCTCTGTCTATATGTATATAATCCCTCCAACTACCCTAGTGGTGAGAAAAGTCTCAAGAGTTATAAATATTGTCTTTCCGTGTACTAATGGAAACAGTTCAACTTTAGTAAGTCCCTTATAATGTCTCTTTCTTCTTTACCTTTTCATACTTCTCATGATTCATGTGTGTGAAAGTCAAATTTTCTATTCAGCTCTGGTCTTTTCATCAAGAATGCTGGAAAGTCCTCTATTTCCTTGAATAATTATTTTTTCCTTGAACTATTATACTCAGTTTTGCTGCATAGGTGATTCTTGGTGTTAATCCTAGTTCCTTTGACTTCTAGAATATCATATTCCAAACCCTGTGATCCTTTAATGTAGAAGCTGCTAGATCTTGTGTTATCCTGATTGTGTTTACACAATATTTGTATTGTTTCTTTCTGGCTGCTTGCAATATTTACTCCTTGACCTAGGAGCTCTGGAATTTGGCTATAATATTCCTAGAAGTTTTCCCTTTGAGATCTCTTTCAGGAGGCAAGTAGTGGATTCTTTCAATATTTATTTTACACTCTGTTTCTAGAATCTCAGGGAAGTTTTCCTTGATAATTTCTTGAAAGGTGATGTCTAGGCTCTTTTTTGATCATAGCTTTCAGGTAATCCCATAATTTTGAAATTGTCTCTCCTGGATCTATTTTCCAGGTCAGTTGTTTTTCCAATGAGATATTTCACATTGTCTCCTATTTTTTCATTCCTTTGATTTTGTTTCCTAATTTCTTGATTTGTCATAAAGCAATTAGCTTCCATCTGCTTCATAGTAATCTTTAAGGTGTTATTTTCTTCTGTGAACTTTTGGACTTCCCTTTCCATCTGGTCAAGTCTACTTTTTAGGGCATTCTTCTCTTCAATGGCTTCTTGGATCTTTTTTTGTCATTTGGGTTAGTCTATTTTTTAGTGTTATTTTCTTCATCATTTTTTGAGTGTCCTTTAGCAAGCAGTTGACTCATTTTTCATAATTTTCTTGCATCACTCTCATTTCTCTTCTGAAATTTTGCTCTACTTCTCTTACCTGATTTTCAAAATCCTTTTTGAGCACTTCCATGGACTGAGATCAATTCATATTTTTCTTGGAAGCTTTGGATGGAGGAGCTTTCACTTTGTTGTCATCTGTTTGCATGCTTTGGTTTTCTTTGTCACCAAAATACGATTCTATAGTCTGATTCTTTGTCTGGTTTTTGCTCATTTCCTCAGCCATTTACTTGACTTTTGAGCTGTTTGTCAAGGTAGTTCTCTGCTTCCAGTGATGGCGGAGGGGTGTATTGTCAGCCATTTGATTCCCCTACAATCTGTGAACCTAGATCTCCAGAAACAGTCACTTTTTCTGCCCCTACTGCTGCTGGGCTGCTGCAAGTTCCTTTGCCCCTACCCCTTCTGCTCTCCTGGGTCTAAGTCTGGACCACTCTACTCTTCCACACTAGTCCCACAGGTTTTTTCCACCAACATTACAATTTGTCCCCTGCGTTTTGGAGTCCTGTAGTCTGGAAATTTCCACAGGTGCAAGAGATTCAGTCTCCCCAAGGCCTGCTCAGGTCTTGGCTGTGCTGGAGCAACCCACACTGGATTGTACTCTGCCCCCAGTGTGGAGCAATAGACACTTCCTGGTGACCTTCCAGGCTGTCTTAGGCTGGAGATTTGCTTTACTCCATTGTTCTGTGGATTCTGCAGCTTCAGAATTTGTTGAGAGCCATTTTCTACAAGTATTTGGCTGGGGTTGGGGGCAATGCACTAGAGAGTGCATGCTGTTACTCTGTCATTTTGGCTCCACCCATTTTTTTATTTTTCAAAGTTGCATTTGCACTTTCTATTTTTATTAGTTCCAAAGCTGACTTTCTGGTGGATAAATATAAAATGATTTTCATTGTTTTATTATTGTATGTCTTTCTGAATAGAACGTAGCTAGGGAGCAGCCAGTGATCATTTGAATACAAAGAATGTAAATGTTGGAAATCTTCATCTTTGTCCTCATGACTGCAAACATCTATGATCTGAACATCTTAAGCTTTTATGATTTTTATTAATAATCTCTGTTTTTAAACTTCCAACTTTGTAGAGAACGGAATCCATGTGGATTCTGGCAAATTCACCTCTATACTACAATTGTGTTTCTTATCTACAACAAGTTGACTTGCTTGAATTCAGACTAGACAAACTTTACCACCTCCACACCATCTTCCAACCTGCAATAAGGTAAAGGAGAAGAATGTAAGGAAAGGATCATGAATGAAAGCAAGTCCCTTTCCAAAGCATGCCCAATGTGATGAGATAACCAAGGTCTGCAAGTAATTAGGCCCTTTTATTCTTAGAAAGAGGGGGCAAATATCCTTCTCAGCCAAGTTCTAATGCAGAGTGACACCTGCTGGCTATATAACTAGCGTCTTCTTTCTTGACATGATTCAGTCAATTACATCACTGTATAGATGAAGTATCCTGTTGAATATCATTTTGGAAAATCTGCATCATTCACATCCTTTTTTCAATGATGGATTCAGTGTGTACACAGATTATTTTTAAAAAATTTTGTACAGTAGGCAAAGAAGGCATATGAATCAGTTTATATTGTTATTTTCATTTGCCATTTTGGTAATGATAAAGTTTGATTTTTTTTTGATATAGGACAACTATTTATTATGGTCTGTGATTTCCCCTGTAGTATTTCATAAAAATCTTTTCTTTCATATACTTTGGGAATTGATCCACCAATATCTTCAAAATTATATCTTCTTCAGCCTTGATTTGCTCTCTATATTTTTTCTAGTACAATGGCTCTTCATATCTTTGTTTTCTTGCCATTATTTCTATTTCAAAATAAAAATGGCTGTCTGAACTTGCCTTCTCTCTATACTTCACACATGATATTCTATTTCTTATCTCCACATCTTTGAATTGATTAGCCTGCTCCAAAATTCAGTAATGCTTGTGGGATATTCCTTAACACTTGCCTAGGGAATATATTTTTTTCCTTCAAAATGTTTCAGTCACCACCATCAGCAGAAAGATTTTCTGATCTCTTCAATTATTTATTCCTTCTCTCCAACTTACATTATATACATATTGTCTCCCCAAAGAGAATATAAACTCTTTGTATCACCAACCATAAGAACAAGCATGTAGAAGATATTTAATAAATATTGATGGATTGATGCAGCACATGGTGGGTCTGTATTGTCAATGTCTAAATGTGATAACTCCACTATCATTTAAGAAGAAAATTTTAGAAAGCTTTGTCTATTTATTCCATTTCTCATTTTACCTTGCTCTTCCTGGTTCATCTGTTAAAGCCTTCAAAAATGATTTGCCTCAGTTGGATCCCTTGCCAAATTGTCTGAAAATGTGTTTTTCCCTTTAGGGCTTCTCACTGCTTTATGAAATGATGCTACTCACAATCTTCTACCTTGCTCTTCTGCAAGAGTTGACAAATGAATTTATATTCTGAATTGGTGTTGCCCTTGGTAATTATATCTCTTTGCTTGTCAAGCTGATCAAACAATGTTGAACTTGTTTTACATCTCTTTTGATCTTCCTTTTGTAACAAGTCATTTATACTGCTTAAATTTCCTTTGGACATGGTAACAATCAGTGTTAATGTCATTTTTATAATGTGTTTCTGAATTTTTAAAATGAACAACTTGGTCAGTTTGGAGTTACATTTATTGTGTGACATTTTCTATTTTTTTCATTCCTGCAGTTTCTCAATGACTTTAATCTATGCTCTGCTAAGTTCATCACCCAATTTTACACAAATAGCTGATTTGTAAATTATTGTCATATTGATAACTGGGTATTTTCTGTCTATTAGAATACAAACAATTGTGAGAGAGGACTTTGTCACTCACAATGTCCATCCAGCTCTTTCAAATTCTCTCAAAAACAAAAACAAAAAAATCATGGTGTATAGCATACCCTAAAAGCCTCAGTGCAGTTTTCAGCTATTAAAGCTGAAAACTGTTCATAGTTTAAAGTTTAATCCTTAATTAAAACTTTTGAGACATCTTGTATAGGAGTGAAGCTCCTATATGTTTACAAATCTCCTTACAGTCCTCATCTGATCCTTCAACGTGACCACAGAGCTAACCCATAGTTCTTTATGCCCATGTCAGTGCAGTATAAACTTGAACAGTGTCTTCTAAGTCAGTTCTTCAAGTATGCTTAAACACCCTCACTAAATACTGAGATGCTCATCCCCAGTAGGATGGATTTGGTAGTGAGATTTTTAGTTAAGAAATCTCATGGAATATATATATATATATATATATATATATATATATAATATATATATACATATGTATATATATATTATATATATAATATATATATATATATATACAAGTATAAAATAGTCTTCAATCTTTTGTGACTTTACTTTGCCTCTATATAAATGGTGGCAGTAAAATGGGTCATGGATGCTAGGAATCATAGAATTTCTAGACCATCTAAAAATATTAGCTCTTGGCAATTTAAATGTTATCTTTTTTCAGTGAGTTCCATATTTTCCATGTGGAGTCATTTTACTTTAAGAATTTAATGATCTCAATCTTGATTTTTCTGCTATAAATTATATAAGAAAATGCAGCTATAGCTAAGAGTTAACTGTAAAGATGGTGCACACGTTCTCCTTGGTATGGCAAAGAAATAATTTGGCAGAGTAGGTTTTTTTAAGTATCCATAGGCAGTAAGGAACACCATTTAATGGCAAATCTGTTCATATCTTTTTGAAGTACTCATGGTATTCATTCACAAATATAAATTCCCATGAAAATAATTGTGCTTTATGCAATGATATATGTTGGGTGTTGGGAAGATAAAAAGATAAACATTATTTATAAGCAATGGTATAGCAACCTCCAAGTTAAGTCACTATATACCAAAATATTGGTGAGTTAAAATCAAAGATGAGTATAGGAGAAAATGGGGGGAAAACACTGTTAGAAATCACTGTTCAGGTGTAAGAAATAAGAGAGGGCAAAGGCAAACCCTGAAGCACTGTATGTCATTATTCCCATATAATCTTATTAGTTTGTGTGATAAGTGTCATGCTGATTTTGAATAAAAGTTCCTCTAAGGCAAATTTGTACCATATGGATGTTCTGATGAGGCACTAATCTCTAATCTCTGATCAAATATTAAACAATAGCAATTTGTTTGGCCATATTGAAAGAAATAATAAAGTAATCTAGAGCTAAGGCTACAGAAGATCTGTGTTAACTCAGTGGTTTAGAATGTGATGTTAATTTGTCAAGGTCATAGATTTCATTTCCCACATGAGTCAGTTGGTTTTTACCAGATTTCATTTTCACAGGCTGTATTCTCGCTCTGGTCATCTGGATTAAAAATTAGCATTATTAGTCACATAGCAATAGAAGTAATAGGGCACAGATGAGTCAGCATAATTGTTCAAGTAACTCCTTTGCATATCTTCTGAGAGATTATTATAGATATGTTGTTGTGAAGTAATTCTACTTGTGTCTGACTTTTCATGGCATTGTTTGGGATTTTCTTGGCAAAGATACTGGAGTGATTTGTCATTTGCTTTTCGAGCTCACTTTACAGATGAGGAAACTGAAGCAAATGGAATTAAGTGACTTACTCTGGGTCACGCAGCTAGTAAAAGTCTGAGGCCGGAGTTGAACTCAGGAAGATGAGTCTTCCTGATTCCAGGCCTGGCACTGTACTACCTAGCTGCCCATGAGAGTTATATAGATTGGTAGATAAACTGATGCATATTAGAGCACTTATTAAGTGCTAATATATTTCAGGCATTGTGATATGTATTGAGGATATGATAAGAAGCAATCAAAACAGCCCATGTCCCCAAGAAACTTACATTTAAATAAGAGAAGAAAATGTATCAAGGGGAACCATACAGGAGGAAGGTTTATAGTGGCACAACGTGGAAATGTTTGGGAAGTGGAATGGAGAACTAGTAAACTGGACAGATAAGGTGAAGACTCACCTATCAGAACGTAGGAAGAGTCAAAGACTCATAAAGCCATCTTTACTCTCATCATTTTGTTGTTCAATCTTTTTGTTTGACTCTGCATGACCCCATTTGGGGTTTTCTTTTGCAAAGATACTAGAGTGGCTTGTCATTTCCTTCTTCATTTTACAGATGAAGAATTGAGATAAACAGGGTTAAGTGACTTACCCAGGGTCTCATAGTTCAAGTGTCTGAGACTGGTTTTGAACTCATGAAGAGGATTCCATTGCATTCCTATTCCAAGTCCAGTGCTCCATCCTTTGTGCCAACTAGCTCCCCCTGTCATTATTCTGTGCAAATATTTATACTGTAGTAACAAAATGTTTGTATCATGGCATCTAATAGTCTTGAGGGAGAAATTAGAGGACAAAAATCATTAAGATAAAGTTATTTCAATCAAGGATGCTATATAGGTGGACTCTCAAGCTGACACCTTTGTTTTTCAATGTCAGCGTGGAGTTGTTTCCATGACGGAAGCAGGGAAGTTTTATCTGAGTCAGGAAGAAGACTCAGGGGGAGTGTAGCAGTGAGGTCTTAGTGCCAGGGGATTGGAGAGGTTGGCATGTTAGTTGTCTTCCATGATGTTTTCATCATCAAATGTGCTAGTATTGAAATGCCAAATGAACAAAGCAGAGTTTTCATTGCAGCACCCCACTCTATAAATCAGAACATTGAAAATACTATATTAAAATAAATAATGTATCTGAGGATGGGCTTATGATCACTCACATATTTTTTAACCAAAGAAATTATAGAGGGAAATCATTCCACCAGAGAGAATAAGTTAGTGGTCTAAGATTCAAGTTAGGGTTGCCCTCACTGCAACCAGAATTTGAGATTCCAGTATGTTGACTCACCCTTTTGTCTCTCTGAAGTAGATAAATTGGGTTCCATTTGTTTTATGGTGGGTGGGACTTTAGATGAGACCTTTAAACACCTAAGCCCTGACTGCTCTGCTTAGGCTATTACAGATCTGAGAATGAATCTGTATGTGTATTTAACGTACATATATGTGTGCATGTGTCTAAGAAAAGAAGGTTACCCTAATGTACTTGGCCTCAAACCTTGGTACTCAAATGAAAATGTTGGGAAAACAGAGAACCAGCTTCTCCCTACAGTGTATTAGTCACTCAATAAAATTCAGATGATTATGTGACCCTTTACTGTTTTCCAGCTGATGGTTTCAATTCCAGATGAAAACCTGGGGCTGGATGGGGAACACATGGAAAAGGAATGGGGTGAAAAAACTGAAGGATAGTGGTACCTGGAAAACAGGACTTTGTGTCAGGATTTATTTTTTTATTTGTTGGAAAATCCACTCTCTGAAACTTCTTGATAGCAAGTGCCGAAATGTAGAAACTTGAGGGCATTTATCTCCATAGAGATTATAGAAAAAAGGAGAGCTTCTTTGGATGCTTTTCTTTCTCTCTGTCTCTGGAATGAATAAAGAACCAGTTCTAAATTCAACTAAAGGATAGGGAGAAGCACTAGACCTTCAGTTTAAATGGTACGGGGAGTTCCTATGTCAGGAAATTTCTTGATAGCAGTGCAAGTCAGCACCTCCTCTGCAATTTAGTCATAGAGAACTGCTTGGAGCAGTGAGAAGTGATTTGCACACAGTCACATCAGCACCATGTGTTAGAGGCAGAGTACTTAAATCCAGATCATCCTGGTTTTGAGGCCAGCTCTCTTCAACTATAAGATGCTGTCTCTTTACCCTTCCCCCCCCAAAAAAAGAGTAATCGAATGAATAAGACAATTGGAGGCTTTAGTTTACATTCAGTTTTCTCTTGAAGTTCGTTTTGTTTGACAGAATTTTTGAATAGTAACAAAGGGAAATAGAAAGTGAAGTTCATCTATTGAGAAAGTTAGACAAATTTTGGGTAATTGTAGGTAAATAGAAGGGTAACTAGAAGGGGTACCTTGACTTTGAGATTCTATCAGTTAATTCTGTGAAAAAACAAAACAAAACCATCTATTACTTTCTTATCCAAAGTGCTTAAAGTAGAAGATCCTATTATGGAAGAGAATCTTCCTTCTAATCAGTTAGATATGAGATCATTTCTTCTCCAGGTGAATTATAAATCTGAGCTCTCATAATTCAAGCTTTAATAACATCTGTATCACTGGCTCATCCATGCCTCATTTTTCAAAACTTCAGCAGGATTCTATGCATGTATAAAGGTTCAATAGTTTTGTAGGTAGTATTCCTTGGATTATAAAATACTAGGGCCAAAAAACCCTACAGAAGGTCATCTGGTTGATTATCTTGACAATTTCATTTTATTATATGATCAATGGATATCATGCAAGTAAGGGTCAAAAAGGAAATAAAATTTAGTTAAAATATGGAAATTAAGCAAACAAGTATTATTGAATTGATAACAGTACTTGCCTATAACCATAGAAAAAGAAAACAAAGACTTGACTTCAATACTTATAATACTGATATTTCATGTTTTCTCTCCTTGGTTTACATGTTATTCTATAGTAGGAATTGTTACTAAGCCCCTTTCATTGTCTGTTCTTTCCTCAGGACTTGGAGTCTCATATTCTTCTGTATGATGGAATTACCTTAAGATTAATTTTGGTATGTGGGGGATATTGTTATCAGCTTCATGAAGATGTGGTCCAAAAAAGACCTTCTTAATGTTGAATTCTCCTTTATGGTGAATTGCATTATTATTATTTTTTCTTTTTTTTACCCAACTATTAAAATGTTTTTGTTGGAGGTGGATTAGTAAATATTCATCTTCCCTGATTTGAAGATGAGAGCATAGTTAGGAAGATAACATTTCTGTTAGGGAAAAGGACATTGGATCTGATTCCATGCTTGAATAGATACTGTTTTCCTGGTGATAGAAGGCCTTCATTTGCTTCTAAGCTGTCCAATGAGTTGTGAGGAGTTACTGGGCATGGGGTGATGGAGTGACATAATTGGGAACAGGGTTAGAGATCTGAGGGAGTTCTGTTCTTGGTTATCTAAATTTCAAACCAATCATTAGCAATAGCCACCACCACTGCTTCTCTCTTCTCTTGCTCTACTACCTGAAAGTTGCTTCCATTCTCACTGCTTCCACTCTCCCAAGAGCCTCTTGGGCTCTTCTTAGTGCATAATCTCCCCAAACTGGCAGAAGCCTGTCTTCTTCCCATTCTGAGCAAGGGAGTATAAAATAGTCTAGTCGAGGAAAAACAAATAGCCCTTTCTTACCCTCCAGGAAGCCATTCCATCCTATCCTCCATTGGATTCCATTTATTGTGTCTCCATTCTCTTCCAGGTTGTGGAGTACATATTCCATTTGTACTCTTCCATGTGTACACTTCCCTAAAATTGGATGGCCAGAAGATGCCCAGTTAGCTTGGCTTTTACTGGCTGGATTCTTTTCTTTCCCTCCCTTCTCCCCCTTCTTCCTTCCCCTTGCCTCCCCTCCCTTCCTCCCTCCCCTCCTCTCTTCTCTCCCCAACTTTCCCCTTTTCCTCCTGCCTCCCCTTGCCTCCCCTTCACCTTAAAGCTACTGTACTCTGAAGCTCAAACATTGGACAACACTTGGCCCCTGCCCAAGGGCTCTCTTCTGGACCCTCTTGGCTTAAGGATGATTATCAGTAGTAACTGTTGATGTTTCCGCCCAGTCTGATGTCTTTCTTTTTCTTTGCCTCATTAAAGGGTCCACGCCCTGGTTACTTCTTAAACAGGCCTATTCACCCTAAGTGAGTACCTGAATAAACCTTGGCCTAAAGGGGTCAAGGTCTCCCCAGTGCTTCCTGGGTCATCTTCAGTCATCCTGATGAATAATATCTGGTTACTGGATTCTGATGACTCCGGAGGAAACACGAGGCTGGTGACCTGCACAGCCCTCCCTCACCCAAAACAAAGTCAAGTGCAAGTCAAATCATCATTTCTCTGATGGCGTGGTCTTCTTCCACAATGAAGGATGAACACAACAATAATCAGGCTTCACCTAACCCAATCCAAGTGGTTTTCTGACTCTTCAAAGAGCTCCAGAAACAGTGATTCAACATGCTTCCTTAGTTATTTGTTTCATTATTTTCATTAAATCAAAACCATCAAACTCTGGCTTTACAGGATACCAACAGCATAGAGTTAGACACATAAAGAAAACCTGAACATACTTTAGAAGTCATCATTTTACAGATGAGGAAACTCAGACCCTCAGAAGTAAAACAGAGGGAATTAGCAGCGGACTTGGGATTAGAACTCATCTCTACTGACTCCTAGTTCAATGCTCATTCTATCTAGCGTCCTTTTTCTTAATGGATGGCTTATACATGATGTTGCAAGGATATTTTTGAATAGTTTTATTACCCATACTTATGTAGCATCCCCTCTGGCCTCACTCTCTCAACTTACATGACACTGACATGCCAGGTTACCAGAAGGAAGAATTTGCTCTTAGGATTCCAGAGATAACCCTAAAGTATCATGTCTCTTATGAACCCCAATTCACTGCCAAGATTAATCAACCAATTGTTATCATTTAACATTTACAAAAGTGATATTGACTAAAATGCTATGGCAAGGATGTAAGTTAACAAAACATCTCCTAAAGGTGGAATTCACTCTTTCATTTAAACACTTCTTTGGCAACAAAGGACGAACACACACACACACACACACACACACACACACACACACAGTCTCTGGGAAGAATGAGTTCAAATTTGTTACAAAACATATTCTCTACAGTGGGGGCATTTTGGCAGTGCAGTGGGAAGTCAGAAAGACCTGAGTTCAAATCTGGTATCAGATATTACCCAAGTGACTGTGAGCAAGTCACTTAACCCTGTTTGCCTCAGTTTTGTCATCTGTAAAATGAGCTGGAGAAGGAAATGGAGTCATGAAGAGTTAGATATGACTGGAATGACTAAAAACAATAATAAAAATCTAGTTATCTAGGTAAGTAGTGATCTATCTGAGATACAGGATGGTTTAGTGTGGAGTCCTACCCATGGTGTGAGGAAGACTGGAAGATAAATTCCACATGCAACTGCTTCACTTCCCCTTCATCTGTTTATTTCCAAAGGTGAAAAAAAATATTATTTCTCATTATTCCAATAAGGAAGTTGCAAAGACCAACAAAACAAAATTTCCATCCTCAAAGACTTTATAATCAAGTATAATCATTATCTGGCAGGCAGTCCATTTCAGCATCAAAGCATCTCAGAGCTTTAAAACATCCCAAATGTCATCTAGCGCAATGTCTATCTGACCAACATCTTTTTTAGCAAAACCACAAGTGTGGTCATCTGTCTTCTGCTTTTAAATCTCTTGCCGTGGGAACCACACTATTTGCATTTGATCTATAGCATTTACTGGATCATGCTATCCTCTACCAGTGCCTATGCTGGTAAAGTTAGGACAGTTTTATGCTGGAAGAGGCTGTCAAAGCTGCCATCCCCAAATATTAGTTCTTAGTAAACAGCCCTTTCTTCTTCTGAGAAGTGTAGCTTTTTTGTGAATATACTCTAGAGATGCAATGGCAGATGATAGCACCGTGACACAAAAGTCAATATTAGCGTATGATTAGGCCCATAGGTTTTCGGGTTTTGGTTTATGAAATTTAAAGCTGAAAGAACTTAGTACACTCCATCAGTCCAACGGCCATCTGGTTGGATACACTGCCTTAGTGTATAATTGTACTCAAAGGTAGTTTGGAAGAAAACTGAAGGAAAAAATGGCTAAAGGGGAAATGTTTGTCAAATTAATGAATGCTTAATGCTGTGTAGATATAAACATTTGGATTTTTCTCTGAATTGTTTAATTTTTACCAGATTTTTTAGGTAGATTTTCCCTCAAGTTGAAAATAAGGCCTTAAAAATTATTAGCCTGCAAAAATGATTCACTATCTTGTTTTTCCCCCCTAGGAAAAACTCAGATCATTAAATAATTTTAATAATCAAAATATTTTTCTTCACCAAGAATACGTTCTGAATTCTATAGAAATGGACTAGAAGTTGTATAAAACAGAGCACCACCATACTGTATATTCCTAGATAAAATGAAAGTTAAAATAAAATTTGAATAGTCAGTGAGGTAATAGTATCACATTCAACTCTGCTTGATGGGAATTCATTGAATTTGAAGGGCTACAAATAGGGCTGTTACAAAAAGTGTTACAGAAGCAGATTTGATATCGCCATGTGTTTGCATTTATGTAAACATTTATGCATGCATAAATGTGTATGTACATAAAATATACACAAAAATACTCTAATATGTGTTAATACTTACATGAATTTTTACATATAAACCAATATATTATACATTTGCCTTATATATGCTTATACACGAATGCATATATGTATATGTGTAATATATGTATATATATGTGTGTGTGTCTATATAGGTACATACACACATATGTGTGCATACAAACATATCTTTACCTACTCACATGTCCAGCCTTATTATTCATGGATTCCAAATGCGTAAATTCACCTACTCAAAATTTATTTTTAAAGTCAACATTCAGGTGTTTTCTACATCATTCATGGATATGTACAGAATGGTCAAAACTTTGAGTCATGCACATTCTGAACTGAAATTGACTAATGTGATGCTCTACTTTCCTGTTTCAGCTCTCATACTGTAAACAAATGTTTTCTCAGGATCTATTTAGTGCCATGTCATTTACATATTTTGTGCTTTTGGTTGGCTATATTAATATTTAAAATGGTCACAAGTGTAGTTGTGTCTAGTATTTTTAATGAAAGCTGCACTGTGCCTTACAGAAAAAATACTTAAGTTAGATTGGCTTCATTCAGGCATGAGTTTATACTACTACTGGTTGTGACTTCAGTTTTGATGAGTCAATAATATGGTACATCCAGTAAAAGGAAGAGGAAATTTGCCAATCAGTATGTGAGGCTGCTCTGGAAACTTCTATAGTAAAGGCTATGACCAGAGGCTCAGGGGAATGTATCCTTGTATTTACCCAAGCAGAGAGGGTTTGGTATTTAAGAATTCAGTGTTTATGTTGACTGTACAGAATATAACTATCATAAAAGGCAAGAATCAACTATGTCTATATGTATGTATGCATGGATATGTTTATGTATATGTATATGTTTATATGTGGCAAATGCATAATATATACATATATGTGTGCATATTTGTGTGTATGTGTGTGTGTATACAATATATACATGTACATATACATCTCTTTCTCTATTCCTATTTCTTTTGTTGCTATTCAGTTGTTTCAGTTTTTTTTCTGATTCTTCATGACTTCATTTGGAGTTTTCATGGCAAAGATACTGCAGTGGTTTGCCATTTCCTTCTCTAGTTCATTGTACAGATGAGGAAACTTAGGCAAACAGGGTTAAGTGACTTGTCCAGGGTCACACAAGTAGTAAGTCACATCATACCTTGTGCTCTATCCACTCTGCCCCCTAGCTGTCTTACTAATGCCAATACCTGTACCTGTACCTGTACCTATTCCTATATGTGTACGTACATATGAATGTACATATCTGGAATAGGAACAAGAAAGGTTCTTAGAAGTCATTGGATTAAATCTCTTCATTGTACAAATATGGAAACTCAAGTATCAAAAGGTGAATCAATTTGCCCAGATTCCCCAAAGTGTGGAGAACTGAACTCAAGTCTTCTGATTCCAAGTATAATGTTCCTTCCATTGTGCCAGGATCATATTTGAATCTCAAGTCTTCTACTTACTATTTGTGTAATTTGGGAAAATTATTTGACCTCTTTGATGTTCATTTTCCTTATCTCTAAAACATAAAATATAAAAATATACTAAACATAAAAACAATAAATTTCTTGGAACCATGAACACTTAATTTCTCCTCTAGTTTAAGTTTAGGATTCTAAATACATGCAAACATACTTGCAGGCACTTTTTAGCTAAGTGACCTTGGACAAATCACTTGGCCTCTATGTACTTCAAACAACTTCATAGGAATCAAAATCATTGAGTGAGAGAGAAGGAAAATGTCTCAGACAAAGCAAAGCAGCAAGCATTAATTCAGTAATATGGGCTAAACACTGAGGGTAAAAGCAAAAAGAAAGTCAATATATGGCTTGAAGAGCCATTACATTCTAAGTTAGAGCTCACAAAAGCTAATGGAAAAATTGGGGAGAAAATAAAGAGAATAATGATTGGTTGAACGTGTTGTTCAGTCATTTCTGATTCTTTGTGACCCAAGTTGGGGTTTTCTTGGCAACAGTACTAGTTTGTTATTTCCTTCTCCGGGTTATTTTACAGATAAGTAAGCTAAAACAAACAAGGTTAAGTGACTTGCCCAGGATAACATAGATAGTAAGTGTTTGAGATCAGATTTGAGATCATGAAATCTTCCTGACAGCATCAGCACTGCCCTGGGCTGCCCTTGATCCCTCTTCGAAGTGGAGACCCCAGGAGGAACTTAGTAATTGGAATAAAGGCTTGACAGATAAATATTCCAGGGTAGCTGGGCCCTAATCACTGAGGTAGGTTCCAAGGGGAGATGCAATATAGTTATAGTGTGGAAGTCTGGAAATTCAGAAGCTCAGCTAAGATAAAAATGACCTCAGGAGCCATCTCAGGAGCCATCTAGTACAATTTGTGTGCTCAAACTTAACTTGCATTCTGAAAAATAATCTCTTTTCCTCATATCCTACTAAGTCATCGATGAACTGGATAATCTGTATTTTTTCCTGACAAGAGAGCAGAGTATAAGTATTTGCCAATTATCTATTTACACAAAACTACACAAAAATCCTTCCAGTCTTTATGTCCTTTATCATCCATAGCTAACAAGTTTAGTTAAGCCATCTTCCAAAAAGATATTCTTAGGAGATGTAGCTTTTTTTTTGCCTTTCTTATATGTACATTTATTGCTCCTTTTCAATTTTGAGCTCTTTGAGGGAAGGAAAAATACTTATTTGTCTTGGTATCTATTCCAACACTTATTACAATACACAATTTGTCAAATGAATAACTTTGAATTTCAATCTTAATTGTGGAGCTGATAGTTGTATGAGAAATTCCGAAGATAACCAACTTTAAAAAGTTTAGTGTAATACTCCTATTAGCAAATTGCCCATCAAGTAATTATTCCTGATTAAATAAATGAAAAGAACATTTCCCTTTTATGCCAAGCAATTTGATTAAACAAATTGCAATAAATATTCCCTATTAACAAAACTTCAAATGACAATAAAAAAAGTAATAAGACAGGGAAATAAAGAGAAAGAAAAAGAAATTTCAAAAGTTTTGCTGTTCTGTCTGCCAATATATACAAACTATCTTCAAATAATATTTCATTTACATGCCTGCTTATTTTATTTTTCCTGACTGTTTAGATATTAGGCCCATTCTTACCCTTCTCCATCCTAACACAAGGAGATATAGAGATAAAGAAAAAAGCTGACCATGCTTAACTGCTTTAATTCCTATCACCATGCCCATAACCATCTCCATTAAAATTGATTCACTCACCACTAAAAGACTTGTATGTGAATTGTTCAAAGGAAAGGATGCACTTAGATTCTATTCAGTGAAATGTATTAACAATCGCATTTTTTTCTTAAGTGCATTTTGATTTAGGAGTTCAAATTCCTTTCATATTGGTTTTGCAGAATTTCAAACAACTTACATAGAACTTTTAATTTGACCTCAAGGGTCATCTAATCCAATCCATACTTCTCAAAAATCCCTATTTCATCACTGAATTAGATAATGCAATTATTAGGGTCTTGCAATATTCCAGGTGCTGGGCTAAACCTTAGGAATAGAAATATAAACCAAAAAAGAAATAAAACAAAAACCTTCTAGGAATTTTCCTTCTAATGGAAGAAGTAAACCCATAAAAGGAGGCTGAAAAGTGGAAGGGGGAAGGACCCATACAAGAGGGCAAAGTAGTGCAGATAGTTAAGCGCTGAGCTAAGTTAGAAGTGAGCATGGATGTGTGAGGGTTCCCTCAAACAGAAGTTCCAAAGAGGAACTCTCTAGTCATTCCCAGTGGGTTGTCATTCACATTCAATCTGAAGTTCTCTAGTGAAGATGGGACGTTTTCTTCAGAAGCACTACTTCTAGGCTGTTCTAATTGCTAGAAAATTTTTCCTGGCATCAAACCTCAATTGACCTTACTGCTACTGGTTTTGCTTTCTGGGGCCAGAAAGAACAAGGCTAACCAATTCATCTTCCATATAATAGACAATCAAAGCCATGAACATTACTATTCCACTCCCCATCCACATCCTCCTGCTCTCTCCTTAGGGTTAAACATTTCCTGTTTCATCAGTTGATATTTACATGCCATGTACTCAAGGGCCTTAACGTTTTGGTTGCTTTTCCATAGGTGTTTTCCAACATACTAATATCCTCCCTAAAATATGATGCCCATAATGGAATACAATATCCTGGACATGCTCTAATCAGAGTAGAGTGGTGCTGTTCAGACATTTCAGTTGTATCTGACTCTTTTTGTCCTCATTTGGGATTTTCTTGGCAAAGATCCTGGAGTGGTTTGTCATTTCTTTCTTCAGTTCATTCTACAGATGAGGAAACTGAGGCAAACAGGGTTAAGGGACTTGTCCAGGATCACATGGCTAACAAGTGTCTGAGGTCAGATTTGAACTCAGGCCATCCTGACTCTGGGTCTAGGGCTTTTTCTACTGCAACATCTAGCAGCCCAACACAGAGTGGTTGCTATCTTTCTTTCTTGAAGTGAACAAAAATGATATCACTATGTTGGAGTCAAGGTATAATGTGTCTGATCAGAACAATATAAGCTCTACTAGATGTCGGGCACAAAGAATTCCTATGAAAATTTGGAATAGAGATGTCTGTAAATCTGTCCATCTCACATTTCTTTTGAGACCAACTGACCCACATAATTTGCCATTTTTACCTGTATTTTATAGATTTTAGGGTTATTTTCATTGTTATTACAATATTTATAGCTAAGTATATTGGAAAGTCAAAGTTTTCCTAAGAGCAGTCCAAATCCTTGGGACCCTAGTGATGTCATTGTTACTCTTTGATAATGAAATCTAACAGTAACAACAATAATAATAATTTGTGATGGCCCCATATGACAGACATCTAGTCTAGCAACCCCTGTTGGTAAAGAATGGTATGACACTTGTATCCAAGAGGAAAAAAAATGAGATTTCCCATATGAAAACAGAAGTGGAATCGGTAAGATGGAGGAGTGCAAAAAAACAATTCCTGTGTTTTGATGATGGGCTTGAAGACTGAGAAGACAGAGTGGTTGACTATTCTGGAACGGACATTCAGAAATCAGAAATGTCATGGCATTCTGAAAAAGCATTCCTAAAACCACAACATTCCTTTCTCACAGAAAGCTTTTGATTCCGGATTTTTCCAGTTTTATAATAGAAGTCCAGGGGAATACTGGATTCATTTGACATAATTTTATAGTTAGTTATACTGGAATTTGTTCATTTGGCCAAAGGAGATGATGGGGCAACAGAAATAAAAGTCATTGAAAATTATGGAGTATTAAATAAATTCATGGTCATAGAATGTCAGATATGAAAAGGCAGTGTTCTTAACCCCAGGGAGCTGATAAAAATCACCAGGTGAGAGAGTGGGAAATATAAAGAAAAGTCGACCCACAGTTGGGAACATGCTTTGCATGATGAAACTGGAAAGGATGCTGAGGAATGGCCAGGCAAAAGTGGGAGAACAAAATTAAAATAACATGGAGAGGAGAAATCATTCAGCCGGGGAGGGCAATTACCAATGTTCAATGTTTCAAAGAAGATGAGAAGAAGCAATAGCGTGAAAAAGGACGTCAGTTTTGTCAATTATAAGACCACTGGTACCTTCAGAAAGAGCTGTCCATTTTGAATAATGTGGGAAGAAGTCAGATTGCAGAGGGTTTAAGAGAGTATGAAAGGACTGGAAGTGGGAGTGCTGAACATAGGCAGTTTTGTTTTCAAGGAATTGGCCTGAGAAACAGAATAGTTGTACAAGACATTGGCTATCAGGGATGGCTTAGCTTTGTTTGTAGGCAGGAAAGGAACGAAAAGATGAGGAGAGACATTAGAAAGAGAGGAAGAAATATACTGGAGGAAATGGGAGGTGATGAGATCAAGGCACATGTAGAGTGGTTGGCCTTGTTGAAGAGAGGACTCTTCATCAGAGACTGGAGCAGGGAATAAAAGATTAAATCAAGGAGTTTTGAGACAGAGAGAAGGGGAGAAGAAGGTGCTCGTGTTTCATGCTTCTGATTTTCTCTTTATATTGTGGCGCAACATCCGCAGCTGAGAAAGTTGAGAGAAGTAGTAAGGGCTTGGGGACTGGAGAATTTTAAAAGATTCTTTTGTGGCAAGTAGGATAGAGAATCAGTCAAGTGGGAGAGCTTGCCACAGTGAGGGCTCAGTTGATATTAGGTAATAAAATAATTTTGGAGCATTCAATCTTATTTTTGTTCAATAGCGTGTGTAAAAGTTGGATAGTGTGATTAATGTAGAGGTAATGTATAGCAAGGCTTGAAAGACTGTAGGACAAGGAGGCAAGGGAATTGAGAGTGAAGGAAAGGATAGAGCTGAGCTCGTTAATTATAAAATTGAAGCTGAGAAAGGAGGAGAGTGAAGCCAGAGTAGGGTAGAATGGTCTGGGGAGGCATTGGAGGATTTAGAG
The DNA here is from genome assembly GCA_023548195.1 of Bettongia penicillata ogilbyi. Lineage (NCBI taxonomy): Eukaryota > Metazoa > Chordata > Mammalia > Diprotodontia > Potoroidae > Bettongia > Bettongia penicillata. The sequence goes on from JAJHZJ010000713.1 coordinate 4,960,290, forward strand.
GTGATAGTGAGGGTAAACTTTTAAAAGGAATATGGCATATAGAAAGATGGAAAATTAAGAGGTTATGATCAGATGATAGGACCTCAGTTCTCAATCATGGAAAAGGAATATTTTTGGGTGATAGTGACATCAATGGTATACCCCTATATTTTACTGAGTTGAGGTGGTGGATTAGGTAGTGACAATTCAAGAAATTGAGGAACTAGAAGGTCACAATGTTTGAAAAAATATCAACATCTATGTTGAATTCCCCTACTTAAAGGCCAAAATTTGGAGGATAGAAGAATGTGAGCAAGATGTTAAGAACATGTTAAGAAGAAGGTAGAACAACTTAGTGGTCAATAGATAACTGCCATTAGAATCTGGATTGGGTGATTAATTGGATAGATCAGACCTCAAAGCATGAGAAGTTACTGAGGGATGACTGTAAACCTATAGTGATGATGAAGAAGTATTCCAGTTTCTGTGGGACCAATTTGTTAGAGTGTGTGAGAGAAGGTGTAACTAACTAGTATTGGCAAAGACCGAGATGCCATATAGTCTGGGATGGGCCAGATTTTGTGAGTACCAGAAGTACCATGGAAGAAAGAGATATAATAGGAAGAAAAGTTTGTTCATTACAGAATTAGAATTCAAGAAAGAAAAATGGAAGGGAGGGCAAAGCCAAAGTGGAACATAAGAGGGGAAGAGTTGAGGTAGTTGGGCCCGAGAGATTTGAAGTGAGTTTGGGTAGTGGAGGAGGGGGTTACTCTTAGGCAGCAAGGGATTGAGTGTAACTGTGATTGAGACAATGAGAATTGGTGGAAGTTTGAAAACCATTATAAGTCTGGATTTAAGTAGTAGTAGACATGAATAGTTCCATTTATGATGGATAAGTTGAATATTCCTTGGGATGAACATGACAAAAGGATACTTTCAAAAAGTTAGGCAAAATTGTAGCATAATTCATTTGGAGAAACAAAGGATCTAGACTCAAGAGAAACAATGACAAAAATAGAAAGGTTGGAGAGAACGTTTACACGCTGCAATCTTATAATCATCAAAATTATTTGATACTGGCCAAAAATAGTAAAGTAGATCAGGAGAACATAGTAGAGTAAGAAAAATATTAAAAATATGGAACTCAAGAATACAGTTCTTAGCAAGTGTAAAAAACAAATTATCTAGCTGTAAATTTTCCTTTTTTACAAGAATTTCTGGGAAAAATGGAAAACATTGTGGCAGAAATTGGGTTTTGATCAATATCTTACACTGCGCTTAGGCTAGCAAGCAGCCCACAAAACTCAGTGCAGACCAAAACAGATTAATATGTAATTGGGAAATGTTTTACAAAATAAATAAAAATGAAATACAACGTAGATTATGCCAATTTATGGTTTTCCAGGTGAACTTGCTGTCTGTAGGGATTCAGTTTGAGTTTTACACCACTATACAACAAACTCAAAATGAATATGTGATTTGATTCTTAAAGGTCGTGAAATATATGCATATATTGCTTAATATTTAATAAATGCATATGTATATATACACATACACTTACATATACACACATCCATTTGTTGTTCAGTTGTTTCAGTCATGTCTGACTCTGTTACCTCATTTGGGATTTTCTTGGAAAAGATAGTGGGGTGATTTACCATTTCCTTCACATACATACATTTTTAAATTAGGAGAGAGCTCTCTTAGGTAACTTTCACAGCTTTGACTGGTAGGTCAAGTTTTAATTAAGCAAGCAAGAAATAGCTATGGTTATTCCTGGCCATTCTTTCATCAGCCATCATGTTCCTTGGACCAGAGACCATGGCATGTGGGACTTCACTCTTTCACAAACTTTTTCAATATATTTCTTAGTTTTGTTGAAATTCCCTGTTTATGGAAATATCCATATTTATTGATGTTTTGCTAGCATATAATAAAGCATTTAAAATATTTTACAAACAAAAGGAAGTAGTTGTTAAGGGCTAGTTGACCTCTAGTGTCCCTTCTTACTTCAAATTTAGAACCTTTTAACTTATGGCAAGGCAGTGTTGCTTGATCGTGAAAGGTCAGAATAATTGACATCGCCTCAATAAAACAACATATTTTTGAGTATAATGAAGTCTGTGAAGAATAGTATTCTTCCTTTATTGTCCTTCCATCACACTCCAAAATAATCTAAATGCTCTGTGATATTACTTATTATTAGCTAGAACTTTATTTCCAATAAGGCATTCTCTTGGATGGTACCAGTAATACCTTTTTGTAGTTCCAAGAGGTCTAGACTCAAGATCATAGAGACTTCAAATACTGATCCTATTCTTTAATAGTGTGGGGAGTGACTGGGGAGACTGTGGGGAGACTTTCAAAGAATTTGAGAACACTTAGGTTAGAGCACCTTCTGAGAATGGTTCAGTTTCTTCAAGAGAGATGAGTTTGTTTTAGGGTTTGAGTAGCCTTAAGGAAAGTACTTTCACCAAGTTGTAGAGTATCATTCAAGGATATGGAGAGAAAGGGGGAGAGGGGGAGAGAGAGAGAGAGAGACAGAGAGAGAGATAGAGACAGAGAGAGAGTACTATACATGGGTCTGAAAAAATAATGAAATAGAGCTTAAAGAGGGTTAACCCAGCATTTTTGACTGGTAGTGACAGTAAAGTCTAATGTTTCGCTCTTCATACGCCTGCTGGCTCTGAACATGCAGGATGATTCTAGTTGAAAGTTCCGTTGCAGAACTTGGTGAGTTCTAGTATGTGGTATACTATGCAGAGCATTCTCAAAATGCTTAATTCGAACAATGACTGCCATACATTTCTTTCCCCATGATAATATAAAGGACCTGATCCAAGGGTGATCAGGGAATCGTCCCCGTGGCACCCTGAAGCCACTGCACTGTGCCTGCATGATGTCAGATGCAGTCTGTGTGGAGTTATACTTGGAAGAAGGAGCTGAGTAAATGCTCTTGATGGCCACAACTGGAGGGCCCTCCGTTATGCATCTGAGAGAGATGAAACTTGTGTAGAAATCCTGTTGGAAAATGGTGCAAACCTCAATGCGCTAGATGGCAACAGAATCTCCTCCACTTCACTGAGCAGCCTTTAAGAATAATGCTGAGTATGTAAGGGTCCTCCGTAGAAAGCAGCATCTCCGTCGATGCCTTGGATTATTACAACAATGACACATAACTTAGTTGGGCAGCCAGGAAGGGAAACCTTGAGACTTAGCATCCTCTTTGACCATGGTGCAGAGGTCACGGTGACCAACTGAAACGGCCAGTTGCCAGTGTCCTGGTTGGTGGCTGTCTTGCTCAAGGGTCTTGGAACAGAAATTGAGGATTCTTGCTTTGAGTTCCTCCACTACAGACACTTTGAATTACAGAAAATGGAACCATCCCCTGGTGAGGTAGCCAAAGGTCAACAACTTTGTGAAAAATTGTTATGTTGTACTCTGTCTCAAGAACCCTAAAAACATTTTCTCGATAAACTATTCAGCATAGCTTGGGACTCTAACATCTGCCATTGCTTGCATCTTGGAAGGAATACCTGTTATGTGTGGAATAACTGAGGAAGAATTTGGGCCATCACACAGCAATTCTGGATGAAGTTTACCCTGTAGATTTAGCTCTCCTGTTTTGTCATGTAGAAATGGTATGCAGATGCTCATGTTTGGTGCATAGGTTTAGAAACAGCACAGCACAGCAATAACACCCTGGCTACCTCCTCTCTAAGCCGAATAAACAAACAAAAATAATCCCATGCTTTTTTTTTTTTGTAGAAGGTGTGTGTAATGTTTACACAGCTTTTGATATTCACACCTTCTAAAAGAAATGATATTCATATTCTCCTGTAGGAGACACACAGATGGAGTCAGCTGCACAGCTGAATTTCTTTAGGAAAATTAAATGTATTTAAATAGTGTGTGTGATCTTCTGCAGAGACATTTGGTTACTAACCCTTTAGGAACTTTTTAATTGGTCATTGGAGATATTCAGGGAAAAAAAAAAACACAACAGATAACTGTTCACAGTCTAAAGAAGAAAACATAACACAGCTTCAGTAATGCAATTTAATAATGACTTAATTGAATGACATATTAGCATCATTGTGTAACTGACAGGGGAACTTCCCTTTGTTTCCCATCATAAGAAAGAACAAGCTGACCTTTTTTCCCTGTGTGTATCTGAGTGGCACAGGAGTACAGCAGAATTAACTTAGCAGTTCTCCAATGTAAAGAAAGTAGTTATCTCTGCAGTCCTGAGAATGCTAGTTTCTCAAATGAGTTTCTTCTCAGACTTTCCCCAATTAGATTTTCTAACAACACCAAGAAACCATCATCCCCATCCTTTAGATCTTTTAGGGTTTGATTCTAGGAGTGTAGGGTATAAACTAGGCTGCTTCTTCCAAGGTCAAGTTCATAATCTCTGTATAGAAAATTTTACTAAATGTTTGGAATTGTTTTCCTTTCTATTGTTAAATTGTGCCTTGCATTAGTTGACATTTTAGTCATCTCAGGTTGTGCGTATGTGTTGGTAGGGGGGAGACTGGATAAAGAAGAACTAACTGCTTAGAAAAGTGTGGTTTGGGTTAACAGGACTTTTCATTTCCATATTCCTAAACTTTGAATCAAGTTGTCAGTCATGGTCTGAGAAGCTACAATCTGAGGAATAATTAACTAAAACAAAAAAACTGTGTGGTTGGGGGACAGAAGGAAAAGGGCGGGAGAAAGCCACATGAAAAATAGGAATGGTATTTTGTACAGTGTGGTTTATTGTATAAAAGCAACTTTGAATTTAAAAAAAATACAATGCCTAAAATAAAGTTCCATGATAGCTTCCTTAGATTATGTAAATGATCATATTTATTTGTTTGTATTAGATTTGATCATGCTAATAAACTATAGTGCCATTGCTGGTAATATTTTTTTCTTAGCCTATACATTTATGTTTCAAGATTGAAAAAGACAAATAGGTCATGGGAAAAGAGAATTCCCCAGTTTACTACAGGGTATAAACTGAGATGATGAGAAAGAAATGTCTCTTTTTTTATGGTCTTAGAAATTTTGGAGAAAATTCAGGAGTCTATCTGATAAACTTCCTTTGAACTCAATGAAGAAAAAGACAACAGAAGCAGATAAGCCAATAGCAGCCATTGGGATGGTTCTTGGTATGCTTGGTCCTAAGTATACCTGAGAAGCACTGTTCAGAAATTATCATATACCAATTCTTCACAGATTTGTATACTTGCTATCAGACAACCCACATTTTCTACAAATCTTTAATGAAGAGTATTAAATAAGAAAAGATAATTTTGGTGTTAGTTCATATGGTGCTGGCAACTCATCATTAATTTGTCCCTGTGTCCTATTATGACTTCCAGTTGTCCAATGAGTACACAGCTCAGACCTATCTGCTTTGGATATCCTTGAGATGGCTCCATTTGCTGCTTGTATTATGACAAGGGAGGGCCAAGATTTGGCCTCAGATGCTGGATTATGTGAGTTGATGCTGGCGTGAGATGCCCTTGTTAAGATTGCTGGCTGCCTTCAGGTCTATTTGCCAGCTTTTATACTGATTTCCCTATCGTCAACCACTTCTACTTTTACCTGAGCTGGCATTGGTTTATGGCACCCCTCTTCTGAGTGTTGGCAGTTTCAAGTCCTTTTGTTGAAATTTAGGCTGGCTCCTGTCCTCTCCTTGCTTCTGATAGCTTCTGGCCTGGAAACTAGAGCTAGTTTCCTTAGTAAAACTCTCTCCCTACCTCTGCAGCTTCCAATTTACCTTAGCTAGCCCAGACTTCTCTAGTTTGAATCTTCTGACATCTTTTTGTGCAGTTCTGAACTAGACAGAAGCTATTACTTTTGCTTCATTTGGATGGTCATTTTAAGAAATTTACTGAAGAGCTGGTCTTCTCTGGGAACTTTCATGATTAGATTTAAGTAGAAATCTGATCCTTACATTTTACAGATGAGGAACTTGGGCCCAGAGAGGTTAAGCTACTTGTTTAAGATCACAATGGTAAAGAAGGGATTTGAACTCAGGTTTTCTAATTGCATAACCATCTCTGTTTCCAGCATATAATGCTATATTTGTCAATACCTATTGTCTTTGCTAGAGAATTGAATGGAGAAAATAAACATCTTAAAGGTGTAGGTAATACCTGAGAGACTTATGGAATTGACTTTGTTTTAGAGAATCTTAGTTTATGGCTCCAGTTACTTTTATATGGATTCTACTATAACTTCTTTTGAGGCATTTTCATTATGACTGGCTTCAGAGTCATCATTTTAGGGGTAAATCACAGTCCCAAATCATTGAAGGGTTAAGTATTAGAGGTTAGCCCTTTCTTTCTGTCATTGGAAAAATAAATTTATATATATATGTAATTTATATATTTACTTATTTATACTTTTAATTTATATATGTATATATAAGTTTATATATGTACATACATATTTGTATATGTATAAAAGAGAAATTAATAGAACTTGACAAGGGAGAAGATATGAGATGTGAGAGTGAAAATGAAACACATGAAGATTTATAACCAAGACTAGAAATAATAGTACTTAAGAAAGGAAGTGAAGAAGCATTTATTAAGCATCTACTGCATGCAAAGCACTATGTGAAACACTTTGGAAATATCTTCTTTGATCATTCTAACAACCCCGAGAAGTAGTTGCTATTATTATCCCCATTTAACATTTGAGGGAACTGGAACAGGCAAAGGTTAAGTGATTTGCCCACTGTTATTCAGTTAGTAAGTGTCTGAGGTCAGATTTGAACTCAGATTTTCCTGACTCGAATTCCATTACCCCTTTCACTGTAACACCTAGAGTCCTCTGGAGGAAGTGGGAGGTGAGAAAGATTTAGGAGAAATGCTAAGTTTAGTTTTGCTATGCTGAGTTTGAGATGACAGCAAATTATATAAGTGGAAATATCTAGAAGGCATAGTGGCTTAAGTGAGAAGCTAAAGCTGGCCTTGTAGATTTGGGAGCTATTGGAATAGAGGAAACCAATGAATTTGTGGAATTGGATAAGATCATAAAAGGGAGATAGTACAGAGGGAGGACCTGAAAGAAAACCTTGAGGCTCATCTACTTTTAGAAGGCAGAAATGGGATGCATCAGCAAAGGAAAACAAAGAGGGCTTCAGCAGTTAGGAAAAGAACTATGTGAGAGAAGCAACATAGAAAACTAGGGGAGAAAAAGGAGTTTGTGGTTCACAGTGTAAAATGCTACATAAAGATAAAATAATATAAGGACGAGAAAAAGGTTATTAGTTTTGACACTTAAGAAATCATCTGAACCTATATACCTAGGATTGCTAAGTTGCATAAAATTTATGCACAAAGGTTAAATTTGTAGACATGATGGAGTCTTCCCCAAAATTAGGTTTTTTCAGGGAAAGCATTTTTTACATCCAAATATGGGAATTTATTAAAGTTTTGCTTTAATAGTATCACATCAGCAGATGAACAGAATTTTATTTATATGGTGTAGCTGAGAGAAAGATCTGGGGAAAGGGGTGGAGGAATATAGACTGGCAGTCTATAAATACCCTCAGGGAAATGATATAAATGAATAATGGGAATTCACAGTTTCTATATATGGTAGGAGTAGGAATAATGGCCTGATACAAAAGAAAGCGTGGTTTGTGGACTAGACATGAAAATCTCTTTCCAATCATTGAGAGCATCTGGGTGGTGATGTAAACTCCCTGGAGGGGAAATTGAGGCTTCACCACAAAAGAAATTCTTGCTCAGGCAAGAGAAGTACTTGCTGGGCATGACCTAATGAAGAGTCTTTAAGCTATGAGCAGGCCATGATGGTGAGTGCTCATGATGGAAGTTTGGAGTAGCTTACTTAATGAGAACACAGATCTAGTGGTACCACTAAGATGAAAGATTAAATTTTTAGCTAATAATACAAGTCAGTCTCTAATAACCAGAGACTTTTTGTTATTAATATTAATAATAATAAAGTATCTCTAGACTAATTCCCTGGCCCCACCCTTTCCAAACAAATAGGGAATCTGTTGCTAAAAATTCATTGTTCTTACATGATAACCTAGAGCTATCATCAATGTTTACTAGTACCCTAGGACATAAAATCTAGAATTCCATGAGGAATCAGTGCCCTTCAGACTTGGTAGATGCCCTACTGCAGTGCTGTAGCTGTTGTTTTTAGTTGTTTTCAACTGTGTCCAATTCTTCATTAGCCCATTTGGATTTTTTTTGGCAAAGATGCAGGAATGCTTTGTCATTCCTTTCTCCAGCTCATTTTATAGATGAAAAAACTGAGGCAAACAAGGTTAAGTGACTTGCCCAGGGTCATATGCTAGTAAGTATCTGAGGCCAAATTTGAACTCAGGTCTTCTTAACTCCAGGCCTGACATCATATCGACTGTGCCAACTAGGTGCCCATCTCACTGTTGTACTAGTGACTATTCAACACAGTCTATTGATCAGACAAACTTCCTGGGGTGTGTGTGTGAGGGTATCTACATTACCTCAACTAATGTTATATCTTCGTTGAGTACCATTTTTACAGTTAAATAAATCTTCTTTTGCTAATTATTAGATGGTATATGAGTATCTCATTTTGTTCCAGTCCCACACCTGAACCACCAGATAAACCTCAGTAAAGTCTGAGCTACAATAGTATGCCCTCCTGTCCCCCTTCCTAGAGTATTTCATTTATCATCATCAACACACACACACACACACTCACAGATAAGATAAACAGAACCCTTGTTTTCTATATTAATGGTCACCAAAGTAGAGATTAGGACTTTCCTTTAAGGTCAAGGAATCATATCATATCCCAATTCTAAGTTGAGTGCCAACACCTCAGGGCAATTATAACCTAAATAAAGTCTACTAGCAACAGAAAAGCAGATTCCAGCAGCCATTGGGAAAATATTGTTCCCACCTCTGCCACCAGGTGAGCCTGTGACTGTGGTATATGATTAATGGGTAAAGGCTTTGTCTTTCTCCTTTTCATTTTGGATGAGACCAGGTGAGTCACAAGGCATGAGTAGACATGGATGGAATAGGAACTGGATCAAACTGGATCATTTGAGATAATCCCAAAGATTATGCCATTATATCACATCAAACTCATTCAATTTCCAAATTTTCCTATTACCTTCTAAGGATAACACATCCTTCTAGTTAACCAGGTTTTTCAACCTCAATGTCACTTTCAGCTCCTCACTTTTCCTCATTTCCATCTCTGCAGATTTATTTGGTTGCTAGGTTTTGTTAATTCTATCTTCCTATCTTTCACATCCAAGGAAGTGCTGGAATCAGATTATACCTGCTCTTAAATCAAGGTGGTTTTCTTTATTGTTTTCTTGACTGTGTCAATTTAAGATAATGATGGAGAAATGTTTAAAAATACATACTAAAATTAAAAGAGTTATGCATACATTTTAAGAGGAAAGCCAATTGTTAAACATTTAGCAGCCCAATCCTACTCACGTCTGCTCCCTTCTCTCTACAGATAGCCACCACACTGGTTTAGGCTCTTTTCACTTCTCACATCAAGGCAATAGCTTCCTCATTGTTCTCCTTGCCTCACATATTATCACACACTAATCTGTAGTTCACATAGCTGTCAAAGCAATTTTCATAAAGTGAAAGTCTCACCATAACACACACACACACACACACACACACAAACACACACCCTTAAAAAACTCCATTGGTTCCCTATTGACTATAGGGTTAAATATCATTTTATTGTTGTCTCATATTATCCCAATTTCTATTTTTGTATACATCTTATAATATGGTAGTACACATCCTATAAATAAGCAAACACATGTTTTGGGGGTGATCATAAACATAGAGACCACTGCAATCCTGCAATACCAGAGTGGTTTTAGATGCCCATAGGGCATGGTTAGCAAGCTTTCAGGGAGAACCACTGTCTTCCTTGGGTGTTAGTCACACTGGTGGAATATTTCTTTTTTTGGCAAAGGCATATTTCTGTTTAATTCCATTCCAAACGATGGTAAAGATATAGGCCTGCTTTAGATCTTCTCTTTGATTTCTTCTACTGTGTTAGCTACCCCTTCTAGGTTTCTGCAACTGAAAATTGGAGAAGGATACCATATAAGTATTTATATACTTATATATATTTATTCAAGTCACTGATTAAAATGTGACAAAGCACAACATCAGGCAAAGGTCACTGCGCCACTTCACTGGAGACCGCTCTCCATGATGGCATGCAACCATCAACAACTACTCTTTGATTATAGTTATTTAACTTGTTCTGATTTAATCTGATTAAGACTATTTTTAATGGTTCATAGCTCTCTCCATAAAATAGTATGAAATTAACTTATTAAACAATTCTCTAAAATTTTGGTAAATTGCATCTATCACATTTTCCTGATCTAATTGTATAGTAAAGCAATCGTGGCACAATGGAAAAACAAACAAATAAAGTCTGGTTTTGAAGTCATAGGAATGCCGAGTTTAAATAATACTTTTGATGCTTACTGGCTTTTTAGCTTTGGGCTTCTCACTTAGTCTTCAGGGTTAACCATGGGCAAGTCATTAGCCCTCAATTTCCTTATCGATAGAATTGAGGCATCTAGAGCTATGATATTCTGGAAATAGTTCTTTTTTTTTTTTTGGTTATGATCTGTTCTTCAGGATATCATGCTGTCTTTGTATTATTATGCACACATATGCAAACATACATGTGAGTATACATGTTCATACATATACACATACACCTCATGCACAAAATAGAATAGGCCTAATTACTTTTCCAAACAATTGCCCTTCAAATACTTGAACTGTTATTATAAATACCCAAATTAACTATGACTGACTTATGAAAGAAGATGCCATATGCATCCAGAGAAAGACCTGATAAAAGGTAATACATATAAAATGATTTTACACACAGCCATATACATGCATATATACATACATACATACACACATACACACACATACTTGCATATTTGTTTCTAATGGTAGCCATCTCTAGGGAAGAAGGGGAAGAAATTTACATGATAGATTTATTATATATTTAAAAGGAACAGCAAACTTTATAAAATAGATTTGTAGTTTTACAAGCAATCATCTTTTTTTAATTCTACTGTGCTATGAAAATGCTTGTTTTATTTTATAAACTAAATTTAAAAAGCAAATACTTGAACTGTCACCTTATTCTCCATGAATTTTTGCTTTTCAAGGACAAATCCTCCTAGTTTCAACAAATATACAATATTGACTACAGCCTTTAGCAATCTTATTGTGTTTATCTGAACTTTCCTCCAAATTATTATGTACTACACTTTGATTTACTATATCATAATGTAAGGTAATATGAACCATGATACCTAGCACTCATTGTAGTATTCACAAAGAGGTCTTTAGCAAAGACTTTCAATGTTAGAAGGCATTTTCCAAAGAAACTGAAGTAGTCACCTCTGGGCTTTAGAAGAGTAAGGCAGCTTACAAGCCACTTAGTTCATTCTCTTCATTAAAGTCTTCTTCTTAGAGCACACATGTCTTTTTCTAGCAGAAAGTGATATTTCTCAGTTCAGAATACTAAAGGGGAATAAAGAATTTGCAGAAGAATTTGCATTATTTTTCCTTAGCTACTATTTGGCACCCTGGCTTAGGAGCCAGGGTGCCAAATAGTAGCTAAGGAAAAATAATGTGAGCATAAAGAAGGGAGCTTCCAAAGAACTTAGATATTGAAAAAGACTTTAATTTCTGGGACCTCATTGAAATAAAGTCTCATACTGCCTGTTTCCTCAATATATTCAATTTAATTCAATTAAAACATTTATGAGCATGTATCATGTAGCAGGCACTGTTCTAGGCACTGGGAATATAAAAGGAAAAAAGAAAGCTCTGTCTTAAAGTTTACTTTTGACTGGTACCAGAGCAAATTTTACCTTACTCTGCACTTTCCTCCACCCATTTTCTTTAACTCTTGGCCAAGTGGCCAAAAGGGGCTAAACCTTTTGGTCTGGTATATTACTAGGTATGTTCAGATTGCTTACAAAACAGCAACTCAGCCAGGTAATACCTTGAAGGATCTACTTGGTCATAAGAAGAAATTCATACAAAACTAAGTTTAGAACCAAGAAGTCACTTACATTCTCAGAAATGTCAGTTATGATAGAGAGTTCTTTGTGAGTCTCTCTTTTTCAGGGAACGGAGTTATTTCCCAAGGGGATAATGAGACCCAGCACACTGGCGCCCATGGTACTAACACAATGGGCAGATGTCTGAACATTACTGGCTGTGACCCAGGTGCAAACAATAGAAGACCAGCCAACTTCTACTAAAGAGAGTTTCTGAAGCCATGGTATTGCCTGCCCCAGCCAAAAATGCATTATGGAGACCACAGTTATCCACAACAGTCTCACTTAATAAAGAGGGAAAGGAGGTGGGGAGGGGACCAAACTACATAGACCTATATCCTCTGATGGAGTTTGAAAATTAAATGTTCAAAAATGTCTCTCTGTTCTTTCTGTTGATGGATGGGTTTAAGGTCTATGGAATTTGGGGGCTAGTCATTTCTGGATTTGATATATGCGAATATTAAATGATCTCAAATAAAAATGGTGTGGCTTTACTCAGTGCTTATGCAGGACAGGCACCATAGACAGATGTTTCCAGGGTTGTTGTGATTTTTAAAGGAATTTATTGATGCTGAAGTTTCTAAATAGCGCAGGATTTGGTGAAATGGGGAAGAGGGCATGAAGGAGGAGAAGACCATGGAGAGTGACAAGTTTTTAGTAATAATTAGTGATTATTTTGTTCCTTAACATATGAATCATGTTATGGCACCATGATTACATTATCTTAATTGAAGAGTTCTTTTTCTCAGTCCCTTAACTCTGCCTCAGTTCCTTATCTGTGAAATGAGCTAGAGAAGGAAATGGCAAATCTAATGTCATTGACAAAAAAACCCAGAATGGGTCACAAGGAATTGGACACTACTGAAAAATGACTGAACAACATATTTTATACTTTAAAATGAAAGTAAAATTTAGAGTATAATTTTAAAATAAATTTTGGCACAGAAAATTGGTTTCAGGGGAATGGAGAGAATGCTAGATTTTGAATCAGGAAGAAAGAGCCTCATGCAAATATTGCCTTAGATCTTTACTAGGTGATACTAAACAGCTCACTTAACCTTATGCAATCTAAGTTTCCTCACCTACAAAGTGGCGGTAATAGCTATAACATTTATTTCATAGGATTTTTTAAGGATTAGATCACATAATGTGTATCATACACTCTGCAAAATTTAAGTGATTCAATAAATAACAATCTATTATCATATCTATCATAAGTATTGTTATAGCCACTATCATTTTTTATTCCTCTCAGTTTCCTCTTTTTCTACCTTATCTAATCTATCAGGATCCAAGCAACCTCTAGTATCGATTCGGGTACATAAATTTAGGATAAAAATTGCTCCTATTGAAGAATTGAAATTTTTGGAAACTAAACTATTTATTGTCACAAAGAAGACATCAAAGACAGAAAACAATCTTCTTTTTAAAATATACTACTGCATTATGGAAATGCCAGTTGAGTTGATGATAGGAAAGACCATAGAGGAATCCAATTTTCTAGATAGGTACTAGAAAATATATGAAAAAGATCTGGGAAATAGAAATGATAAAATCAAAGAGAAACAGGAGTCAATTCCTCCTCTAAGTCTAGAACTGTAGAAAAAAAGTTGTCCCAAAGTAAAATGAAGATGGGAGAAGAGTTTGGCTGGGGAAGTCATGGTGTACCATGAGCTCCAATGAAAAGATCAGAAACTGGCAGCGGTTGGGGAGAGGGGGCTTACCCATTGCAAGCTCATCTCAATTGGCCTGAGATCAACCAGTGCTCTGAAAAGGGTTCACAATTCAGTATAAGTTTCATGTATCCCTTTCAGATGTAGGAATTGGGAACCTAATGGTATAGATCAACCCTGGCTTGCCCCCATAGATGAGAAGAGAGATAGGGCCTGTCTGAATACTCCTGAAAAGACTAGAAAGCATAGGAAGAGAAGTGTCCAATTTAGTTCTTGAGCAGTTGTGCTGGGGCATCTTTTCATGAGGTCTGAGATCATTCCAGCATCTGACTAAGGCTTGTTGGAAGGTAACTAAGTTCTAATTGAGGATTACACAAGAAGAACAAGACAGAGACAAACTGGGAAGAGAAGAGGAAAAGAGAAGGGAAGGGAAAGGAAGGGAAGGGAAGGGAAGGAAAAGGAAGGGAAGGGAAGGGAAGGGAAGGGAAGGGAAGGGAGGGGAAGGGAAGGGAAGGGAAGATGAAAAGAGGAAGAGAAGAAAAAGAAAGAAAAGAGAAGAGAAGAAAAAAGGGAGAGGGAAAGGGAGGAGAGTGAAAGGGAGAGGGAGACAAAGACAGAGAAGGAAAGGAGGGGGAGAAGAAGAGGGAGAGGAAAAGAGAGAAGGGGAGAGGGGAGTAGGGAAGAGGTCTCTTTGTATTTGAAGAATTCACAGAAGAAGTTCTAACACAGGACCTGACCATGCTTTTGTTCTATTTTTTTGATTTAAGAGGGAAAAGAACTATATAATGCACAGTAGTAAAGTTACACAGCAGTAAATAACCATTGTAATCTAGTATTTGATAAACTCAAAGATCCAAGCTTTTAGGGTAAGAATTCAACATTTGACCAAAAAATTCTGGGAAAACTTGAAAATGGTTTGGCAGAAATTAGTCATAGAATAAAACCTCACACCTTATGCCAATATAAGATCAAAATGATTTATCAAAAAGATGGATGATTTAGACATAGAGGTTGATATCATAAGTAAATTAAGGGAGCTTGGGAAAATGTATCTGTCAGATCTATGGATAAGAGAAAAGTTTATAACCAAATAAGAGATAGAGAAAATAATGGGAAGAAAAATAGACAATTTTGGTTACATGAAATTAGAAAGCTTTTGCACAAATAAAAGTAATGCAACCAAAGATAGAAGAAAAACAGGGAAATTTTTTATAGCAAGTTTCTCTGATAAAGGAATCATTTCTCAGATATATAAGGAACTGATCCAAACTTATAAAAATAGGAACCTGTCCCCAGTTGGTAAGTAAAGTAAGGATATGAATAGTTAGTTTTCAGAAAAAAATGCTGTAAATCACTATAGATTAGATAAATGAAAATTAAAACAACTTTGAGATACACCTCACATCTATTAGATTGGCTAACATGAAAAAAAGTGACAGATTCTGGAAGGGATGTGGAAAAAGTGGGATATTAATGCACTAATGTTGGAAACTACTTTGACCATTCTGGAGAATAATTTGGAACTATATCTAAAGTGCTATAAACTGACCCAGCCATATCACTAATGGGTCTATGTACCAAAAAGATCAAAGAAAAGGAAAAAATGACCTATTTTTACAAAAAATATTTATAGCAGTTCTTTTTGGTGGCAAAAAATTCAAAATTAAGGGGATGCCTGTCAATTGGGAAATGGCTGAAGAAGTGGTAATATATTATTGTGATGGGATGCTATTGTTCTATAAGAAATTATGAGTAAGATCCTTTCAGAAATACTTGAAAAGATATACTAATTTATGCAAGATGAAATGAGCAGAACCATGCACATTAATAGTATATTGTAAAGATGATCAACTATGAAGGACTTAGTTATTCTGACCGACGTTGATCCAAGACAATTCCAAAGGACTTAGTAATGAAAAATGCTATTCAACTCTAGAGAGAGCTGATGAACTCTGAATGTAGATTGAAGCATACTTTTTAAACTTCCTTCATTTTTGTTGTGTTCTTGTGTGTATTTTATTTTGCAAAATGGCTAATATGGAAATATTTTTCATTACTTCATCTATATAATTGACATCAAATTGCTTATTGTTTTCTCAAGAAGAGAGTGGGATGAGAGTAAGAGAGAAAATTTGGAACTCAATTTTTTTTAAAGCATTGTTTTAGAAAAGGGGTATCTTTATAGAAATAGACAAAGTAGTACTAAGATTCATCTCAAGGAACAGAAAATTAAGGATCTCATAGAAAATAATTCAAGAATTGTAGGAATCACAGGTATCCAGAAGTACCAGATCTCAAAATATGAGCCAATTAGTGATCATCAAAACAATTTGCTACTAGTATTAATAAAATGTTGATCAGTGGAGCAGATTAGGGGCACAAGACTCAGAAACAATGTATCATAGTATAAAAATGCTTTATTTTTGTTGCAGTTGTGTTCTTTCATTTTCAAAGAAGACCATGACATCAGAGAATGATGACATGACTTGCACTGGACTTTTGGATCACAGGTGATAGAACTGATAATTTTAATTAGATAAAAATTTAAAAGTTTTTGTACAAATAAAATCAATGCTGTACTACTTAACAGAGAAACAACTAAGAAAAATCTTTGCTACAAATTTCTTAAAGATCTGATATCCAAGATATATAAGGAAGTGATAATAGACAAATGGTCCATGAATATATACACGAATTTCCCAAAACAAGAAAGATTAACCTATCAGCAACCATATGAAAACATCCTCTAAATCAGAGGTGACAAGCACACAGCATGAAGACCTACCATCCGTAGCCTGCATTGTTCTTGGCTGCAGTTAAAATAGATTAAAATGTAATTGGGAAATAGTAAACAAACTAAATAAAAATGCAATAAAACATATTTTAAAACTGTGTGACCATTTCATATACTATCTTTTTACTCTTTATATAGTGAAATGCTCTTTTTTTCCACATTTTTCAAGCTCATAATAACAAAAAGGAGGAAAAGTATTGTTTGATCTGAAATCTGCAAAGGACATCAAGGATGATTTGGTCCAACCTTGACCTAAACAGCAACCCTTTCAGTCCCCAAGTGTAGACATTTAGGTTCTATATGGGGACCATCAACGACGAGGAAATCACTAATTCCTGAAATAGCTCATTACATTTTAGGACAAATCTAACTATCCTAATTGATTGAAAGTTTTTCCTCATAGCCACCTCTCTTCTTCCATCTATTACCTCCAGTCCTGAATTCTGTAGTAAGTCAGTCAATAAACATTTATTAAGTACCTGTTATGTACCAGGTATTGTGTTGTATGTTGTAATTAAAGAAAGAGGCAAAAAGCAGTTCCTGCTCTCAAGGAGTTCACCATCTAATGTGGATATAGTAAGTAAATGCATCTCTACAAACAAGCTAGATACAGGACAAATAAGATGTGATTTAAACAAGGAAGGCATTAGAATTTATACAATCTACATATACTAATTATATACAATAATTAGTATGTTAATCCTATTCCACACGAAAATCTTTCATATGTTTAGAATCCTAGATTTAGAGCTTAAAGGAACTTTGGAAGTCAAAATTCCAACTCCCTATTTTACAAATGAGGAACTGAATCCCAGGGTCTCACTGCTAGGAAGTATCTGAAGTGGAATTTGTGCCCAGATTTTGCTGACTTTAAATACAACATCTTATCCACTGCAATGACAGTCATCATATTCCACATATCCCTTTTCTTCTGAATAAATAGTGATTAGAATATCAGAAATATAATGGAACCAAAGGCATATCTCTAGGGTACTTGACATGAAACTTCTTTCTAGGCTGACATCAATCTCTTCCTAAGTACTCTTTCCTTTATACTAGTACTGAATGCACTTTTGCTAAGAGATGGTTAAGGGAGATGGGATTTCTCCTCAGAGAGATTTTTCCTTGCAATAATAAACCTATATTAAAAAATGTCAATACTGAATTTTTCTGGGTTGACCAAAATTGCATGTGTATATGTGTGTGTATGTAGCTATGTATGTATATACACACATATATACATAAAATTATCAATTATATATAGACATAAATTATGTTGTGTATGTTTGCTTCTCAAAGGATTTTGTTTTTATTAGAATCTTTGATATCTATTCATTCTGGGACAAAACTCTGAAAACCACAAAGTCTTTAATAACGAGAAGGTCCAAGCTCAACTTGAAAATTTTACTCCTTACATTTAATTTAGGTTCTAACCTGGCAAAGAGGAAATCACCCATCTTTGTTGAAAGTATTGAAAGAGAGTTACTTAAAATTTTCCAAAAACTTGAAATCTACACATATATGGCTTCACATCTGAACCTTTGTAAGATTTGACAATTCAAAGAAATCACCAAATGAATATCAGAAGCTTAAAAAACAAGCTTGTCTCAATGAGCATGTGAAATCAGTTCAGTAAAGGTTACAATAATATGTAAGCAAAAGCTGAAGTTACATTGAAAATACATGGGGACAGTTCACATTTTTGGTAAGGGTGAAGTGTTCATAGGATATTAAGCGATAATATGGAAGGTGAAAAGCAGGGAAAAATCTCATTTTTTTCCTTTTAATCTCTTGATTCCACACTATGACTGTTTTTTGTAACCACAGAGGGCATCAACCTTTTAAAAAGAGAATAACAGGCCCCTCTGGGAGGTTAGAGACCTTAACTACCAGGTACTAATTTCCCTTAATCTGAGTCAAGGGACTGGAGCAAACAACAAGCAGAGTTGGTAAATGACTACTTTTCCTTCACCAAGAGATTATCAAGGGAAATTTTCGTAGGTTTACTTACCAAAAAGTAAAAAATACTTACAGATCAGATAATATATTAATCCAATTTGGAGCTCTCCAGTGAGCAAAAGGAAAATAGCTGCTTCTAATAGACTTATTGGACCACAGTTTAGAAAAGATCCCTTAAATGGCCAGTGATCTGGTAGAATATTGAAACTGAGTCATATTTCAGTGTGTGTGAGTATGTGTAAGTCTGTGTGTGTGTGTGTGTGTGTGTGTGAGAGAGAGAGAGAGAGAGAGAGAGAGAAGAAAACTAATGCTTGACTCTATTTCCCCATATCCTTCCTTTCCACCACCATTTCTTGAGTACTTCCCTCTCTGCCTTTGGGAATTTGATAGCCTTACAATCAGTCTCCCAACATTAAAACTTTATGGCCACACTCCTTTCCTCCCACCCTTCTCAGAATATTATAGTTCTGAGTTCAAAAGACCGAATCTGCTTGAGGCAGTTGCAAAGACACAAATTCCTATAATATCCAAGGAGTAGAAAGGAAAATCATAATGTGCGATAAATCATATATTATTCCTAATTTTCATTAAGCCTGTTGATTGACTGCCTAGCATCTAATTATCTTTTTCTCCCTTGTACTGGAACAGATGTTTCTTACTGGCTAAGACTTGGGTGAAAATAGATGGCATGAGGATTAGGGGGCAGCATATGAGATAAAAAGTCAGTAATCATCACCATAATTAATGATATTTATATCATTCTTTAGGGATTGCAGAGTACTTTAAGAATATCTCATCAGACTCACAAAAATTTTGTGAGATGGGTGCAATTAGTACCCCCATTTTAGAGGTTTGGAAATTAAATCTCAGGAAAATTAAGTGGCTTTTCCTGGGTCACACAGCTAACAAGTAGCTTGGATCTTTTTGTCTTAACATGCAACAGTAAATCCATTATCCTGGGCAGAATATAATGACAGTCCTGTGTTGAGTGACCAAGGACCCCATTATTAGTCACAGTTATTTCTATGACATGTGTCATTTTAGATAAAGTCAATCCACTTCTCTAGACCTCTCTGTAAAGTGAAGGGGTATGGTGAAATGACCTCTAAGACCTCTTCTCTAACTCAGTCATTAAGCATTCCTCTGAATATGGGCCTGTTTTTGCTTACTGTGTAATGTCTGATAAGCTTTGGTAAACTGGAATCCCTGTGCTTTCCTTCTGAGGACATTGGAGACACTGATACATTTGAAATAAATCACTTTAGTTTGATGAAAATGTAATTCACCCATTGAGCAACAAGAATGAATTCAGGGCCAGCCATGGGCACTACACTGTGTTAGGCGCCGGAAATACAAAAATGAACAAGAATTCACTTCCTTCAAGAAACTTAAATTCTACTGAGGAACAAATGTTGCTGTTCAGTCATTTCAGTTGTGTCTGAGTCTTCATGGCCCCACTTGGGGTTTTCTTAGTTGAGACACCGGAATAGTTTGCCATTTCCTTTTTACAACTTATTTTACAAATGAGAAAACTGAGACAAATAGGGTTAAGTGGCTTATCTAGGGTCACATAGCTAGTGAGTATCTGAGGCCAGATTTGAGCCCAGGTAGATGAGTCTTCCCGACTTTGGGCACATATTATAAACATATTATATTATACATATATGTCATATATAATGTCATATTAATTACACTACATTATTATTTCATATATGCATATACATATAGATATATTATATAATAATATATTACATTACGCTACATTACATAATATGCTATATCATATCATATATCATGTTATATGATATATATTATATTATGTTTTATTACTTTACATTATATTACATTATATCATATCACATTACATTATATTATGTTATGTTATACATTATGTTATGTTACATTACATTACATTACATTCTATTCCTGTTCTATTCTATTATTTATAGTATTATATTATACTATACTATACTACACTACATTCTACTCTGTTACATTACATTATATTATGTATGTTATATACATAATACATACATTATATATATGTGTGTGTATATATAGATATAGATATATAAATGTAAAATGGATAAGAGGTGATAAGTGCTTGCCATGAGTCTTTCTAGAACTTGGGCAATCTAAAAGGTGGAGATCAAGTATGAGGGGACATGGTAGAGATCCACCAACAAGGAATAAATAGTAAGACTCTCCATACTGTAGCGTGACTGAAATCAGTCAACAAGCAATTATAGAAGGGAACACTATGTTCTGGCTGGGTTGCACATGATTTCCAATGCCAAAAAATCTTTTCTATTTTGTTTCTGGGGATAATACGGAGTCAGTGAAGTTTACTGAGGAAGAGAAGGGTATGGTCAGATCTAAATGTGATCAGACTAGAGGACAGGAGAGCCCTCACCTGGGAATGCTGCTCACTTGCTGTATTCACTTATAGAAGTCATTCTATTTCCCTTGTCTTCATATGTAACACAATGGGATTTAGTTAAATGATTTTAAAATTTCTTTCCAGTTTTGGCAGTTTAGGATTATGAGGAAACTGCTTTACCTGACCTGTAATTCTTCTTTCTAGTAGGATACAGCTTGGCTCATTATTACAACTGATTTGTAATAGGAGAACAATGCTAATTCTTCTTATGTCTGTATTTCTAAGTGACAGTCCTTTAAATAAATTGCTGTATTAATAAGTAAGGATTATCTCACTTCAGCTGCTTTGGAAGCTGCCTTTTTTCATAGATAAAGAAACTGAGGGTCAGAGAGAACCAAAGCCCTACACAGGGTTGGAGAGATTGTAGTAGTGCCAAAAGGAGGTCCTAGTTCTACTAAGTCATAGTCCTAGAAAATAGCATTTAAGCAGCACTTTATTACTTTATATTATCACATGTAATCCTGACAACAGGTGGGGAGATGGTATAGTGGATAGAGTCCCAGACCTAGAGTCAGGAAGACTCATCTTCCTGAGTTCAAATTCAGCCCCAACACTTACTAGCTGGGTGACTCTGGAGAAGTCACTTAAATCTTAGTGCCTCATCTATAAAATAAGCTGGAGAAGGAAACGGCAAAGCTTTCTATTATCTTTGCCTAGAAAACCCCAGATGCAGACTCAAAGAATTGGACATGACTGAAAAAAATGACTGAATCAAGTAAACCAGTTCTCACAACATCCTGTGAAATTAGGTGCTATTATCACCACCACTTTACAGATGAAGCTCATTGAAGTCCTTCATGATCACACAACTAGTAAGTATCTGTGTCTGTATCTGAATTCAGGACTTTCTGATGTCAAGTCCAATACTTTATCCACTGCACCACTCAGCTACCTAACGAAACATGGAAAGGGTCCTGAGTTCCTTCTCTTAGATATATCAACCACTTGAGCAAGTCAGTGAATTTGAATGGAAAAATCCCTATTTATTTAGATGGAAGTGATAGGAATAACCCAGGGCTTTGGATGAAAGACTTGGAAGAAAAATGATGTTGCATACATAAACTTATTGGCTCAAGTTTCTTTAAAATCATTTCCCCCGCAAATTCAGAAGTTACATCACTGATTTTGGGTTTTCCATCTACCCATCATTCCCAGCAAGAATGCCCTGAAAATTTGTAGATTGGCCTTTTACTGCTTGGATAGAAAAGATAATTTGTTCTTGGACAAAACTAATTTAAAGAAAGACAAAGAACCCATTTCCAAAGCATGCAGTTTATTTTATTTTTCCACAATTCAGGCAAGGTATTAAACACTGTCAGATAATAGCAATATCCTCCAATCCAAGGGAAGTGAATGACTCATGAAAGAGAGAACAATGTTTTTTGTTTTTTTAATGTAATGGAAGATTTTTCTCAGATCCTCTTTTTAGTAACCAATAAAAGTTGGAATTAAACATTAGAAAATTTGGATTAGACAACCTCTAAGGTCTTTTCCAACTCTAAATCTCTGACCTCTGTGAGTAACATCAAAAGAAACTTCCTTGAATTGATGTCTCAAGCCTTCCATTGTCCTGGATGGAGAGACAAAGTAATGAAATTATTCTCATGCAAACAAACCATCTGTAGTTATTTTTTTTTTTATTTCGCTGTCAAAAAAGCTCCCTTTGGTTTATATTTCCATTATGCTCATTCATTCACTAAACAATTAATAAGCATTTATTAAGCACCTACTATGTGTCCAACCAGCACAAACACAAAGAATGAAACAAAACTAATTTGCAATGAGCTTATATTCTAATGGGGAAACATTATCTATAGAAAAATATCTATAACATAAACACAAACATATTCATAGTCATTAAATAAAAGATAATTTGGGAGAGCAGGCAATAGCAGTTTATGGGATAAGAAAAGGCTTCATACGGAAGATGATGCTTGAACTGCATCAAAAAGGAAGAGAGAGGATATAGGATGGGGAGGGAATGAGAAAGTATATTCAAACAGTTGTAGCTATTGTTCAGTTGTGTCTGATTCTTGGTGACCCCATTTGGGGTTTTCTTGGCAAAGATGCTATGATGGTTTGTCATTTCCTTCTCCAGCTCATTTTACAGATGAAGAAACTGAGGCAAAGTTAAATGACTTGCCCAGGGTCACATAGCTAGTAACCGTCCGAAGTCAGATTTAGACTCAGGAAGATGAGTCTTCCTAATTTCAGTACCACCTAGATGCTCAGCTACAAAACAAAACAGAGGTCATTCACCACCTATTCTCTTGGCTCCTTTCTTTCTTTCTTTTTTTTTTAAATTTATTTATTTATTTAACTTTTTACATTCATTTTCACAAAATTTTGGGTTCCAAATTTTCTCCCCTTTTATCCCCTCCCCCCAACCCAATACACCAAGAATTCTAATTTTCCCTATCACCAATCTGCCCTCTCTTCTATCATCCCTCCCTTCTCTTGTCCCCATATTCTCTTTTGTCCTGTAGGGCCAGATGACTTTCTATTCCCCATTAATTGTATTTCTTATTTCCTAGTGGCAACAACAATGCTCAACAGTTTTTCCTAAAACTTTGAGTTCCAAATTCTCCCCATCCCTCCCTCCCCAACCATTCCCTTTGGGAAGGCAGGCAATTCAATATAGGCCATATCTGTGTAGTTTTGCAAATGACTTCGATAACAGTCGTGTTGTATAAGACTAACTGTATTTCCCTCCATCCTATCCTGCCCCCCATTGTTTCTATTCTGTCTTTTGATCCTGTCCCTCCCCAAGAGTGTTGACCTCAAATTGCTCCCTTCTTCCATTGCCCTCCCTTCCATCATCCCTCCCTCCCTGCTTATCTCCTTCTTCCCCATTTTTCTGTACTGTAAGATAGGTTTTCATACCAAAATGAGTGTGCATTTTACTCCTCCCTTTAGTCAAATGTGATGAGGGTAAACTTCATGTTTTTTTCTCAGCTCTCCTCTTTTTCCCTCCACTAAAAAGTCTCCTGCTTGCCTCTTGAATGAGATATAATTAACCCCATTCCATTTCACCCTCTCTCCTCCCACTACATTTCTCTCTCACCATTTACCTTAATTTCTTTTAAGATATGGTCCCATCCTATTCAATTCACTCTGTGCTCTCTGTCTCTGTGTGTGCATGCTTGTGTGCTTGTGTGCTTGTGTGTGTGTGTGTGTATCTGTCTGTGGTCCCACCAACTACCCAGATGCTGAAACGTTTTAAGAGTTACAAATATTGTCTTTCCATGTAGGAATGTAAACAGTACACTTTTGGTAAGTCCCTTATGACTTCCCTTTGCTGTTTACTTTTTCATGCTTCTTCTCATTCTTGTGTTTGAAAGTCAGGTTTTCTTTTCAGCTCTGGTCTTTTCATCAAGAATGCTTGAAAGTCCTCAATTTCATTGAAAGACCATATTTTCCCCTGAAGTATTATACTCAGTTTTGCTGAGTAGGTGTTTCTTGGTTTGAGTCCTAGTTCCTTTGACTTCTGGAATATCCTATTCCATGCCCTTCGATCCCTTAATGTAGAAGCTGCTAGATCTTGAGTTATCCTGATTATATTTCCACAATACTGGAATTGTTTCTTTCTAGCTGCTTGCAATATTTTCTCCTTGACCTGGGAATTCCGGAATTTGGCCACAATGTTCCTAGGAGTTTCTCTTTTTGGATCTCTTTCAGGCAGTGATCGATGGATTCCTTCAATACTTATTTTGCCCTCTGGTTCTAGAATCTCAGGGCAGTTTTCCTTGATAATTTCTCTTTTTTTGATCATGGCTTTCCGGTAGTCCCATAATTTTTTAATTGTCTCTCCTGGATCTATTTTCCAGGTCTATTGTTTTTCCAATGAGATATTTCACATTCTCTTCCATTTTTTCATTCTTTTGGGTTTGTTTTATGATTTCTTGGTTTCTCAGAAAGTCATTAGACTCCATCTGTTCCATTCTAATCTTGAGAGAACTATTTTCTTCAGTGAGCTTTTGAACCTCTTTTTCCATTTGGCTAATTCTGCTTTTGAAAGCATTCTTCTCCTCATTGGCTTTTTGAACCTCTTTTCCCAATTGAGTGAACCTATTTTTCAAGGTGTTATTTTCTTCAGCATTTTTTTGGGTCTCCTTTAGCAAGGTATCGACCCATTTTTCATGCTTTTCTTGCATCTCTCTCATTTCTCTTCCCAGTTTTTCCTCCACCTGTCTAACTTGATTTTCAAAATCCTTTTTGAGCTCTTCCATGGCCTGAGCCCACCGGACATCCACCTCGGATGTCTGGGATAGAGAGGCCCCGACCTCCACATCTTTCTCCGATGGCAGGCATTGTACTTCGTCATCAGAAATGAAGGGGGGAAGGAACATCTCTTCCCCAATAAAGTAGTTCTCTATGGTCTTATTCTGCTTCCTTTTTCTGGGCATTTTCCCAGCCAGTTACCTGACTTCTGAGATTCCTCTCCACCCCTGCCTAGATCTGCCCAGCTAGTGCTTGGGGTCTGAGATTCAAATGCTGCTTCCCAGTCTCAGGGCTATTCACGGCGGGAGTGGCTGCTATTCAATGTGAGCTTAAGTTCTGGTGCTGGGGTGGGGGCAGGGCCACCTCCCAGGCTTAGCTCCCTCAGGGGTTTTATGCAGAGACCTGAACTTCTGCCTGCTGCTCTGGGAGTCCCGAGCCACGGCCGCTGCCTCTGCCACTCCCTCCGCCGCTGCCTCCCGAGGGGCCCAGAGTCACGGAGACACCCCGCTCCCCTCTCGGCCAGCCCAGATGTCTCTCTCACAGACCTGTAGCGTCTGTGGGCGGAGGGACCTTCGCGGCCACAGGAGATTCCGTCCCTGAAGCCTGCTCGGATCTGCTCCTCTGGGGCCGTGTGGCCAGGGCAGCACAGGGGTGGGCTCCACTTTCCGGAGTGTGACGGACCCTGGGGACAGCTCTCCAGGGCTCTCTGGAATGGAAATCTTTTCCACTGTGTTTCTGCGTGCCTTGCAGTGCTTCAGAATTTGTGGGAAGTTCTTCTTACAGGAAATTTATGGGCTGTGGATTAGGAGCTAGCATACGTGAGTCTTTCTACTCCGCCATCTTGACTCCTCCCCACTCCTTTCTTTATCTAACCACTTAACTGCCTTCCCCAATATATTCTTCTTTACCACTACCTCATATGAAGAGGTGGCCCTTCTCTTTGACAAGGTTAACTCCTTCACATTCACAATCGATCCCATTCCAAATCCATTTTGGTAGATGACCTCCTCTATCACTGTTACCATCTCAATAATCTCCAATTTCTCCCTGTCTACCATTAGCGTTATTGCTGCCCACTATAATCTCATTGCTCCCCCGTTCTTTAAAACAAAAGAAAATCAAACAAAAACAAAACAAACAAAAAACCTAGTACTTGATCATCCCTACTAACTGTTGTCCTACATCTCTTCATTTTTTTTCATGACTAAACTTTTTGAAAAAATTACCTACAATTCTGACTCACTTCTATACTTTCTCCAGTCTAGTTTTCAGCCTTACCATTTAAATAAAATAACTTTCTCCAAATAAACTCTACCCCAAACCTTAATGGACAAATCTTACAGTCTTTTCTCAGTACTCATCTTTCTTGACCTCTTTTCAGCCTTTGATCCTACTCTTTTCCTGGATGCTCTCTCCTCTCTGGGTTTTCATGTCATTGTTTCCTTGGTTCTCTTTCTACATATCTGAATGTTCCTTCTAAGTCTTCTGGATCTTTATGCAGGTTGTGTCCCTCTGGTGTCTGTCTTTGATTTTCTTTATACTGTCTTATTTGGTGATTTCATAAGTTTCCATGCATTCAAATATTATCTCTATGTAGATGATTCTTGGATCTATATATCCAGCCCAACCTTTCTCCTGAGCAATATTTTCTCAGAAATACTTACCTGTTGAACATCTTAAACTAGGTATTACCTAGATAGCCTTAATTCAAACTGTCTAAAGCAGAACTCATTGTCTTCCCCCCTCCCCTCAAATAAAAGTCTTTCTGTCTTCTAAATTTTCCCACTGTAGTTGAGAGCACCATTACCCTCTCAATCACCTAGGTTCACAATTTAGGACCTCTTGGGTCTTCTTGCCCATGTACCCTGCATATCCAAAATTCTACAAAGTTCTTTCATTTCTAAGCTTCACAACATTTTCATTGTCTCCTATGCTTAGAATGCTTTCTACCCTAGCCTCTACATCCTGACTTCCTTGATTTTCTTCAAGACTCAACTCATATCCCTCCCATTTTTTTTCTACAAAACAGCTTTCTCAGTCTCTGTAACTTCCTGTCCCCCCAACTATTAGCATCTCCCTTCTGAAATTATAACTCATTTACATATGCAAGGACATAGTCATTTGCAAGTGTTCTCCCCAATTAGAATTTTAATTCCCTGGAAGTCAGATTTGTTTTTGAGTAGGTTCAATAGTTTACTTGCTTGATAAACACAGAGAAGATCAGTTAGGTTGGATGACAGAATGTAGAGGACATTTCAATGTCCAGTTTGACTTAAAAGATAGGTTGGGGTCAAGAATGAGGGACTGTAAAAATTAGTTAAAAGCGTGCAGTTGTGCAAAACAGACAATGGGCTTTCTGAGTTTGGGAGAGGCTACACCTATGAAAAATTATTTTGGTAGAACTATGTGGCATATCTAGAAAAGAATGATGAGAATCTTGAGGCAGAGAGATCAATTAGGAGATTCCTACAATAACATAGGGCCTAAACTGAAGTCCTGACTGTGTTTTGGAAGGACAAATTGGAATATTCATCACCTAATTACGTATGTTGATGAGGTTAAACTCATGCAAAGATATTGAACCTGTGAGGTTAGAAAAATATGACCAGTATACAAAGAGAAATTTGGAAAAAGAATAGCATGTAGTGGAAAGATAATATATTTTAGAAAGATTGATTTAAAAATTACTCAAACATCCAGATGGAAATATCCATTAGGCAATGGGTGATGCTGGACTGAATTTCAGTAAAAAAAAGAAATTGTACAGCTTGGGAATTATCATTATAGAAATTACAGTTTAACCCATGAGAACGAAAGAGGTCACAAAAAACAGCATTTATTAAGAACATACTCTGTGCAGAGCTCTAACTCAAGGACTATGAGGAAAAACAATCAATCAGTCAAACAAAAAGAAAACATGGATTAAATATCATGTTCCAATTATTTGTCAACATGGACAAGAATATATTTACAATACCACTAAGAGTGTATTGTCTTGAATTGTTCATTAGAAGAGTTGGTGTCCCTTATTCTCCCATCACTATCGTACAATTTTTAGATTCTGCTGGGGAAAAACATGACCCTGATTCTCCAAAGTGTTATGTTAAGGTAACTTAGCTATCTCCATTGTCTGCTTTCCAGAGAACATCACACAGTTCCACAGTGTATGTGTTATTCATCCATCTGTCATTTTAAAGAGTCTGGGGGGGGAGGGAATATTATTTCTGTGTTGCAGATGAGGAAAATGAGATTCAGAGAATTTTAATGATTTTTTCAAGACCATAGTGATATTCAAAATTGATTTTAGATTCTCATAGTCAATGCCCTATTATGAAATCAGCACAGTTATTAAAAACAAGTAAACAAACAAAAATAAGCAAAAAAAAAAATAGTGTTATAAAGGTGTAACTAAATAAATATACATTTTTTTCCCTGAGAAATGTGTCTGAAGTAAGACTGAGACATTTTAAATTTCATCTAAACCTAAGGTTTTATTAAAATAAATTAGGAAACAATTCACTGGATAGTTTGTCCAATCAGAAGCCAGAAAGACACTAGTTTTTTCCTTGTTTGAGTTTGTTGTAATGGGCATGAAAATCACAACAGGGATGTACTTGTACGTTTACACATTTCCAGTACATGAATCAAGACACTGGTAAGTTTCTGATTCATTACATACCATGGAGTGAACCAGGGGCCTTACAGCAATCCATGAGGTCTCTAGCTTGCTTGAATTGGCTTTACTAAGGAAACCACAGCTCCCTGCTTTGGTCAACACACTCAGCAGGAAGACCAAAGGAGCATGGGTGAAAAAAATCCCCCAAGAACCAAAGCTTTCATTAGAGATCCCTGTGACAAAGCTGCCTCTAATAGTAGGAGAACGTGTCTTGGCTTCTAACATTATTAAATATCCCCATTTTCCTTTACCCACCCTTCCTCACACTCCTAAAGTAGGAGTATGGTGGTAGGAAAGGAGACAACTTGGCAAAGACACTACTGTGGAGAATGGAGAATTTATTGAAAGAAATGCTCCTAAATTCAGTAGGTTATAGAATCTACTTACACTAGTCCTTCATAGCTGGTTAACCCTTTGATAACTTGAACTTTTTATTATATTGAAAAATGTTCCTCTAGAGCTTGAAGTCAGGGAGGATAGTAGGGGCAATAATAACCTACTTGAGAGAAACAAAATCAGATTTAGAGCTGGAAGTATAGTATAATTTTAATGTAGATTGACTCTTAGAGGCCAGTTAATCCAACTCCCTCATTTTTTGGATGGGGAAACTGAGGCTCAGGAAGGTTGTGACTTAGCCAAGGTCACATACATAGAGTCAGAGGCAGAATTTGAGTTCAAGTCCTCTGACTCTAAATCAAGCACTTTGTATAGCATGGGAGTAAGAACATAAGATTTAGTGGTCAAAGAACAGTGTAGAGATCCATCTCACTCAACTCCATCACTTTACAAATGAAGGTATTCAGTCTCAGGAAGACCAAGTAACACCATCACAGGGAGGGAAATGGCAGGGCGAGAATTTTGAACTCAAAACTTCAAAAACAACCAAATGTTTAAAAAATGTTTCCCCATATAACTGGGCAAAATAGCATATATATATATATATATATATATATATATATATATATATATATATATATATATATATATATGTAAAAAGATTCAACTAAAAAATATTGAGTAAAGTGATTCAGGTGACACTGTAACCAAGGTCTTTTGTATTTAAATCCGGAACTTTTTTTCACCATATAATGCTACAAATATTGACTCAAGGAGGCTAGTTATAATAAAAGGGTGGAGGAGAAACAGAAAAGCAAAGAGTTAAATCGACATATGAGGGCATGAAGATAGAGGGTGTAAATCATAATAACCAGCATTTATATAGAATATTAAGGCTGGTAAAGAACCATGTTATTTTATGATTGATAGGTTATTTTATGGTTGAGTAGATAAATGCTATTATTATCCCCATGCTACAGAAAAAGAAACTGAGTCTGTGTGAGTTTAAGTGACTTGCTTATGGTCACAGAGATAGTGTATATGTGTGTATGAACCTGAAGTAAGTCCCACTTCATGTATTGTACCACCTACTTGCCTCCTTCAAACATGTTGAATACTAATGGTTGGTGAATCTCAGCTATCTTTTCAACCTTTACAGCATACAAGCCCAAAATGGCAAATAATAGTATATAACATTTCTATGTAACATTTTCTACAGTAAATCTAGAAAATCCAATTGGGTCCATGGGTGTGCATGACCTAGAAATCCTTGGGCATCTC
Organism: Bettongia penicillata ogilbyi; assembly: GCA_023548195.1. NCBI lineage: Eukaryota > Metazoa > Chordata > Mammalia > Diprotodontia > Potoroidae > Bettongia > Bettongia penicillata. The sequence continues at coordinate 4,990,761 of JAJHZJ010000713.1, forward strand.
CCTTTTTCTTCTTAGTCAGTCCACTAAAAGCACAAAGAGGAGTAAAGATCAAGTGGAAGTAAAATATTATTGTCTAGTGGGAGTTACAGGATTGAAGTCCATCTTGCTTTTATCAGAGCTAGTGATGTGAAGGTGAGGGGGAAGCTAGATAGGGTAGGGTGAGGTAGGATTATTTTAGGCAATAGGCATGTTTCTGAATATCCAGTCTAATGCAGTAAACATTTATTAAGTTCTGACTATATGCCAGACATGGTGTTAAGTACTGGGGGTAAAATTACTAAAAATTATTACATTTTTACTAAATGTCAAAATTACTGAAGAAAAGCCTCAACCCTGAAGGAGATTATGGCATAATAGGGGGAGAAAACATAAAAAAGGAGAAAGGAAAGTGGGCATGGAAAACACCAGGGGACACAAAGTAGGGGCATCTTGTTACATGAAATCATGCAGAAGATCAGATGCAAAGTAAAGTGGTTTGGGAGACAATTTCTGCCCTCTATAAAGGAAGGCATTGCTGGGAGTTTTATACTCTGCTCTCTACTCCTCCAATCAGAGAGAAGAAGAGACTGAGGGGGGAGGGCACTGTCAGTCAAGGCTTGTGTTGGCTACATGGTTTTAAGGTTAGAAGTGAGGAGCTTAACCTGGGAGCAGCAGATGCAAAATGAAGAATAGGAATTAGTGCTATAGACAGATAATCGTGGAGGTGTCAGGGTGCTTGTGTGTGAGCTCTGGCAGCTGTGCGTTGATAGGACAGGATGAGACTGGGCAGCTCATTGCTTACTTGGTAGAGCAGTCCTGGGAAACATCTTTACTGCTGCTTACTCCCAGTCATATATCTCCTGTGTACTCAGTCTGAAAAACAAATGACCCTAAGGCAGACAAGGTCCTCTGTGCCAAGGGAAAATAGCTCCTAATATTACCAACACTAAACAGGTTTTCTCATAAGGGAATTCAGAGTATGGCATAAGGTTTATTTATGTACTGTATAACATTGCTTCAAAGAAGGGGAAAAGACATTCTTGTTGGTATTTGAGGGTCTCTTCTTGTTGGAACTAAAATTCTTTAGATGGGTCACAAGGGTAAATATTTTACTACATGGCTTCTCCCTAAGGAGCAGGAGTTTACTGAAATAAGCATTTATATGAAAGTGAAGAAAGGTGAGATTGGGAGATATGAGAAGTCATTTGAGTTAAGAGCTATAGAGAGAGACACATGGAAGTGGGTGAAATGAAAAGTCTAAGTTATCAAAATATAAATAAATTCAGAAAACCATCTGTGTGTACTGGATATAGTGAGGAAAATGGAAGCAAAAAACATGCAGCTATTATATTCAAGGGACATCCAGAGAATTGGGTAGAGATGTAACTTTGTTTTAATTTTCTATATTCCAAATTCCATTGAGGTAAATCAGGCTTTGAAAAGGCTGTTGTATTTGTGTGCTTTCTAGGTATTATGGCAAACACCCTTGGATGTAACCTCTCCTGAAATATAAAATAAACACTTACAACACCCAGTTTTCCCATTGTCAAAACTGAGGAGAAGATGGAACTGCTGTCTCTTCCCTTTGAGTTACTGGTTAGAGAAATATCAGTACCAAACAGTTGCAATGACTCACTCTCCATGATTCATTTCTCAGAGTGCATCAAGGTGTGGGTCTGTTTGGACAAGAGAGATTTCCATCTTTGACATGAATCAAATGGCAGTTATGATTCTTACCCCTCAGCTGGTCTGCAAATGTCCAACACATTTCTTCACTACTATTAACAAAGTAAGGTAGTTGCTTGGGTATTTGAGGCAAATTGAAAATAAACTTCATTTCCTGAGATTCTATTTGGAAAACAATAAGTGTCCATAACTTTTGGGTTGGAAAAGGGTCTGTCTTCATAATGGGGCAGGGTCTATAACTGATCAGTCAATGACTTCTGTCAGGATCAGGGATAGTGTGTTATATTACGGAACTGATATAACTTTGAGGACAGTCTCTACTACTCGCTAGTTTTGTGACCTTGAGCATACCACTTCATCTCTGTAAAAAGATCAGTTTGCTGTTTTATACATAGCCTTTGTTTTCAAAAAGATATATGTGTTCTGGGAATAAACATTTGCCCTGAGGGATAGAAATTCTTCAATCCGTTTTAATCTACTAACTAACAAGGGCTTGTATTTTAAAGGCATTGCATTGTTTTCTCTGTAGGGAAATTTTGTGACAGTATAATACATGGAGAGATGATGTTGAATTGGAGACACTAGAGATGGGAAAAGAAAAGGAAGGAATGCTGGAGATCAGTACAACTGCTGTCCTCCCAACATGATGTGTATATGAGTCCCCTAAAGATGGCAGATGCCACTGAGAACTGAGAGGCTGGAGTGGCAGGAAATGGAAATAAAGAAGAAGAGGAGGAGGAGAAGGAGGAGGAGGAGGAGGAGGAGGAGGAGGAGGAGGAGGAGAGAGAGAGAGAGAGAGAGAGAGAGAGAGAGAGAGAGAGAGAGAGAGAGAGAGAGAGAGAGAGAGAGAAACAGAGACAGAGACAGACAGAGAGAGACACAGAAAGACAGAGACAGAGTCAGAGAGACAGAGACAGAGGCAGTGAGAGGCAGAGAGACAGAGACAGATAGAGTGAGATAGAGATACACAGAGAGAAAGAAAGAGACTGTCCTTATTTGTGTTTGCTGATATCAATAATGATGCTTTCCCTCTCCTCTTTTCATCTCTTCTTTCTTTCCCAGGGTAAGTTACCTATTCCAAAGCTTATCTCTGTTCTTTAAAGTTTGTTTATAGTTACATTGTGTTAGCATTGACTCCTACCTTAAGATAAAACTTGATTGATCACAGTAGTTTCTGATTTTCTCTTGAGAATGGGAAGTCAAAGAGTTAGTAATTATATACATGGCACAGAGAGAGGAAAAAAGAAAGAGAGAAATGACTGCTGAAATTTTTAGGCTCTTTCCCCTTCTTTGGAGCTCTGGAGCTATATGATAACCTTATTGATTAAAACAAATTCCTTGATCTACTAAGTGTGGTAACAAAGCAATGAATATTGCCTACCATTAAATGTAGGCAATACTTTTGCCATGAGTCAACAGTGACATTAGATTTGACTGAGTATTCATATTGTTCTCCAGGCATGATCAAGGAGTTTCTTCTCTGTGAAAGTAGAGCTAGATATGGTATCTAGAGGGTAAGTCTCCTCTAGTGGGAAGAGAAGGAGGGGATCTGGAAAAAAACTGACAATAATCACATTCTAAGAGTATGTGCCAGCCATGAAGGAGTAGCTAGCTTTCCAGTTAAAATCTTAACACTTCTACTGTCCAATTCCCTTACTCCCCTCTTGCCTATAAAATGACTTAAAATTTATCAAAATATCTTGAGAGGCCACGTGGTAGATTTGGTAAGGAGCTGATTTTGAAGTCAGGAAGACTTAGGTTCAAGTCTGATCTCTGATATGTTCTAGTAGTGTGACTCTGGGGAAATCATTTTACTTCTCAATGTTCTAGGAAACTCTACAAAACTCCAAGTTATGGAAGTGTCAATTTGCATTAGTGGAGAGAGTTTCCTCATATGGGAGCTTTCTATAACAAAGAAATTACAGATTCAGTCCTTGTTGGTACTGCACAGAGCTGTTAGGAGGATCAAAATAAAACAACAAATGTGAAAATAATTTGTAAAATATAAAGTCCCATATAAAGATAAGATCTTCTTCCTTTTCCCCTTTTTTTCCTCTTATTTTTCTTCCTTTTTCTTCAATGTCTTGACCTGAGCAACATCTTACAATAGCTATTCTAATTACTACTATCTGGAGAACTGAGTCAAATCTTTAAGAATATACATCATTCCTCAGTTGATGAATGGTAACAGAATATGAACAGGCAGTTTTCAGACAAAAAAGTCAAAACTATTTAAAGTCATATTTTTCAAAAAATACTCTAAATTACCAGTTATTAGAAAAAGGTAAATTAAAACAACTCTGACATACCACCTCACATTTATCAGATTAAGTTATATGATAGAAATGGAAAATGCAAATGTTGGAGAGGATGTAGGAAAATTGGGCACTAATACACTGTTGTTAGAGTTGTGAATTAATCCAATCATTCCAGAGAGCAATTTTGAACTAAACTAAAAGGGCTATAAAATTGTGCATACCCTTTGGTGATTCAGCAATATCATTACTAAGTCTGTATCCCAAAGAACTCAAAGAAAAGGGAAAAGGATCTATTTGTATAAAAATATTTATAGCCATTCTTTTGGTGGTGGTAAAGAATCAGAAATTGAGGAGATGCTCATCAATTGGAAAATGGCCAAGCAAGTGGTAATACATGATTGTGATGGAATATTATTTTGCTGTAAGAAATTAGGAGCAGGATGCTTTCATAAAAACCTGGAAAGACTTACATGCATTGATGCAAAGTGAAGTAAGCAGAATGAGAACAGTGTACATCATAACAGCAATACTGTATGAAGATCAGCTTTGAATGATAGCAATTCTCAGCAATACAATGACCTAAGGTAATTTTGAAGAAGTTTTGTTCAAAAATACTATTCATCTCCAGAGAAAGAGCTAATGGAGTCTGAGTACAGATTGAAGCATACTTTTGTCACTTTAAATATTTTCTTTATCTTTTTTGTCTGTTTTCTTTTATAGCATGACTAATATGGAAATATATTTTGCTTTACTGCACATGTATAACATATCAAACTGCTTGCTTTCTCAGTGAGGGGAGAGGAAAGAGAGGGAGGGACAGAATTTGGAACTCAAGATTTTTAAAAAGTGCTCAATTGTTGTAATTAGAAGGATAAAATATTTCGACCGATAATTATTATTGCTATTTCATATATGAATACATCAAGGCTGAGGATTTCTCCAGAGCGATATTTCAAATCACATTAGATCAATGGCATTCTGAAATCTGGGTGACTTGTGTAGGTTCAGAATAACTTATACTTATAGGCATAAATTTCTTGAAAGGTGCCCTTATGATGTGTGTATTGAGCGCAATTTATACATACGGATATAGCTTCTTCAATAGTGGTCACATAAGATGTTTTACCCTTATAGTCATAGCTCTAGTTATGCTAACAAAAGATATTTGTGCCTTAAGGAATTTCTATTTGTGTGAATTTTGAACTCTCTATAAACAGAGAAGCAGTTTGGCATGTCTCTAGAAGTCATGACTTCAGAATAAGGAAAGCCTAGATTCAGTTCCTGCTAGCTACACGAATGTGAGCAGATTACTGAACATTGGAGGAGCAGGTAAGTGGAGCTATGGATAGAAATTTGGATGAAGAATGAAAAAAGCTTAAGTTAAAATCTAGTTTCAAACACTTAACTAGTTATGTGACCCTAGGCAAGTTTCTTAACTTCTTTCTGCCTCAGTTTTCTTATCTCTGAAATGGGGAAAATAATAGAACTACCTCTTAGGGTTGTTGTGAACATAAAATGAGATATTTTGAAAATGCATTGCAACCCTTAAAGAATATATTTATTGTTAAGGATAAATATTTTATTTAAAATAATTTCAAAATACATTATTTAAGAGTATATATGTATATCTGAAAGTACATATTATTTTGGTTTTAGTACTTCAGTATTTATGGAAGATTAATACTTTTACAGAGTTCCCAGACTACATGGGTAGAGGGGTTTCCACACCAGAAACCCCTCACATTAACAAAATCACAAATCCAGTTTCCTCAAATTATAAACTTCATCTCAATTAAAACATAGTTTGCAAATGTGAAAAAGGGTTCTTCAAACCTTTTTTTATTCTATTAAAAAAAACAAACCTTGTATCCTATGTTTAATAATCTCTTCTTCTCCCCTTGAATATAACTCCAATTTTCTATGACATCTTTTTGTCTTATAACCTTTAAAAATGTCTTTTAGAAATTTATTATATATAACACACTAATTTGAAAAAAATGTAAGATGTATATGGGTATATATATATATTTATTTTTGGTATTTTATATATATATATATATACACATATATATATACCTATAAAATGTGTGCATAAACACAAGTACATAAATATATATATGAATCTATAAATATATCTCTATATGAAAGACAGTGGAACATTATACCACAGAACTACCTTAAATTCCAAGGAAATCAGAAAGTAATCCTTTTCCATTTGAAAATCTGAGTACGAGCCATAATTACCCTGCAGATCTGTATGTCATTAGCTGGACCACAATATTTTTCTTTCTCACTATGCTCCCTTACTCAAAGACAAATTTGTTCTCTTAATGAAGACATGAGTTATCCCTTCAAAACCTCTCCATTTTTTTTTTAATTTAAAGGATTTGGGGAAAAACTAGGTGAAGCCAATATAGCATATCCATTTTTTCCCTTTCAGCATTAAGATGGTGACATTTAGTCCTACTAAAATTAGGAAATCAGACAAAACATACTGAGTGTTGACAAAGGTCCTCATATAGAATGCAAGATAACTTGAAATAATAGTTTGCAAATTGTCAGCCTTCATTGTAGCTTCCTTTTGGCAAAAAAAAAAAAAAATCATCATCTGTCCTAAAATATCTTAGCTTACAGTTTAACATTAAAATGACTGGGGTTTGAGCTTTTTTTTTTTTCTTCTCTGGGTGACATTCCTTAGATTATGTGGTTGGGTTATATCTTGTGTTCATGACAACAGGTCTTTCAGAGTTGCGAGAAATTTCCTTTGTTTATATCTACACTATCAATTACACCTATTGAAAGTTTTTAAAATGTCAGTGTGGAAGTGATAAAATTAATATTTTCCAGTGTTTCCCTGTCACAGCTTCCTTCCTCAATACAGGGCAGGGACAGGTCCTCCTCTGTCAGGGATTAGCCTTTTCTAAAGAAAAAGTTGTCCAGGGACTGATTGACTCTGATTGACTCTGGCTTCCCTGATGCAACTTCCTGGTCATCAAATAGTATAAAAAGTCCCAGGTACAAGGGATGTAGGCCTCTCAGACTTGCTGAGTGACTGACACAACTGAGTTATCATCTTTTTCACCATATCCTACCCTACTGACCAGATGAATTTCCATATAGTGTTGAAGGAGGCCACATCCAGGAAAATTAAGTACTACTGTATCTTTGTTGCATATTCTTGCGATGTTTGGGCAAAGTAAACTTCTTTTTTAACTATTCAATGACTTGTGAGAGTCTCTAGTTTTGTCCCAACATTGAATCTGAACGAAGAGAGTGCTGTCATTAGGGCTGTCTCCAACAATGAATTATTAAAACCATTGCTTTCCTTTTCATTTGTCCCTTCAAGGAGAAGCCTATAAACCACAATGAAGCAGCAAATTTTCTTATTTCTGTGAGAAGGGAGAATTTCATAATGTCAGGAGGATGAATTTTAAGCAAGCTTATTGACTGTGACCAAGGGGAAAGGAAGAAACAAAATACAAATATGTCCTGAAATTCATACCAATAAACCAGAATTAAGGAAACATATAATCATTTAGCATAATCTGCATTGGAAGTCTTCTGGAGAGGTAATTGTTAGTCTCGATTGAGCATGGTTAATACTACAGAGTGGGCTTGGCAGGAGTTTTTTACTGTTTTCCCCAATCTCCTTATAACCCTAGAAAATAAAAGGCATACCTGGGGTAAAGGTGTGTTAATGTGCTGACTGAGTGCAATAATGTATCTTTGTACCTATTCCATTACATGTGAAGATGTTCTTTAGGAATAAATGTGTTTTTGATTTAAGAAACAGTTTCAGAAAGCTGTTATAGTTTGTACTATTTGAAAAAGTAGATCTCCTTCTAGAAATCCTGCTCGATCTGTACCTTTCAGAGAACATGGCAAATTTTGTAGACACAGCTTATACTGATACTCTTAAAGAGTAGTCTGTTAAAAGCCATGTAGAAAGCTTTTATTTCTGAGATGGAGAACAGAATGTTCCCAGAATTATGCCTACATGTTGACAGGGTAGCTCACATCACCTAGGTTAAAGTTGATCATAAAATCAAAGCTGGAAGAGATCTTGAAGATCATCTGTCAGAGGGTTGTAGAGTAGATAAGAAACTTTGGGACCAATTCAATCTGCCCATTGCAGAGATGAAGAAACTAATGTCAAAAGAGGTGAATTCATTTGCTCAGCCACATGTCTGTTTAGTGGTTCAAATTAGAATTCGTGTCTTTTGACTTTGGCTTTAGAGTATTTTTTCCCAAGTTAGTCTGGAACAGCTTTGATAAAACAGATTTGATGTGTCTCAATATGACAGAATTAAGTTGGCTTTGGTTAATGGGATCCATATATCCTTCTTAATTTATAACATATATTACATGATATCTGGGCAAGTCATAACTTTTCAGTGCTCTAGGGAAATCCCTAAGATTTTAAATTGCAAAGAAGGTATTGACTTGCTTTGGCAACAGAAGTTTCCTCACCTGAAAGTTCCCTCTACCAATTAAATCACAGGTCCAGTCAATATCCCTGTCTTTACTGTGTGACCCTCAGGGTGATGTATTTCACTTTCCTTCAGTTCTCATTTACAGTCATTTCTGCCTAGCATTTACAACTCTCCATAGTGATCTCTAATCTGATGATTCCTGCCTTTCTGCTGACTCCCCAGTCTTGTATTTCTAACTATCCTTTGAATATCTCAAAGTGGGTGTCTTGTAGACATCTTAAACTCAACATGGACTCATTATTTTTTTCTTCAAAACCTTTAACTCTTCATAACTTTCCTAATACCCCCTAATATTGTTGAGTATAGTAACATTTTCCCAGTCAATGAAACAGTTGGTGGTTCAGGGAATAGAGGACTGGGTCTGGAATGAGGAAGACCTGAATACAAAGCTAATCTCAGATACTTATTAGCTATGTGACCCTGGACAAATCACTTAATTGACCTGGAAGACAGATTTTTGTTATTGTTTTTCAGTATTTTTCAATTGTGTCTGACTCTTTGTGACCCCATTTGGGGTTTTCTTGGCAAAGATACTTGATTGACTTATTCCTTCTCCATTTTCCTTTTTCACCTCATTTTACAGAGGAGGAAACTGAGGCAAACAGGTTTAAGTGACTTGCCTAGGGACACACAGCTACTAAGTGTATAAGGTTGGATTAGAACTCAGTTCTTTCTGACTCCAGGGATGCTGTTGAATCACCTTTGACACCTCTCTGTCTCTGAAAGACAGATTAGGGAGACTTAATTTAAGAATCTCACTGAACTTGAGTATCATAACCAAAACAAACAAAAAAACATGATATCATATTTCAAGAAATAACAAAAATAAAACTGCCCAGATAGCAATAATCAAGTCAAGTCAATGAGCATTTTAAGTGCTTATTTTATGTCAAGTATTGTACTAAATTCTCTAGCTATAAACACAAGCAAAAAGAAAGACACTATCTATACTCAAGGATCTTAAATTCTCATTGGAGAGGACAACAAATAAAAGGAAATTTTAAAGTGATGAAAAGGATGAACAAGTGAGTACGAAGGCAAAAAGAAAATAGAAATAATCTTCTAATCATTGAAAGAAAAAAATGGGAGAAAAGAGTTATGTCAAAATTTGTAACATTCAGGCCAAAGAAAATAAAAATACCATAAGTATCCAGAAAAAAAAATACATTCAAATAATAAGGAATCACACAAGATCATGCTGGAACTATTCAAAAGAGGAGAAAAATCTTGCAATATAATATTTCAAAAGCAAAACTAACACAACAACAGCTATAAAAGTATATAATCAAACACAGTTTACCCTTCAAGGCAGAGAATAATCCCATAGGAGAACAAATATACCTTAAATAGGACTTTCAAGCATTCTCACATAACATATCAGGTAGAATCTTTTAATTAAAAATTCAAGAATAAAGATAAACCTAGAAAGTTAAAAACAAAATAAAACAAAAGAAAACTATTAAACACTTGGAAAGGGTTAAAAGACAAAGAAATGCTTCTATTCTAATAGAAGGAGAAGTGATATGTCCCTTTACATTCTCAATTTTTTCTAAGGTACAGAAAGAGGACAGAAAAGTAAACACAAAGCTTGCAGGATATTTTGTTCCACAGTATAATTTTTAATGAAGGAGTGGAAAAGGTAGGGAAAGAGGAATATAATGGGGCAGAAATGAAGACGGTAAGAACAAAATGGAGGAAGAGATTGGGGGATTTTAGTAGTTACCAACACATGAATAACAATATCTATTATTGAGAATTTACAGTCTTTATTCACTGTCTTTTTATATCAGAAGTGTCAAGCACACAGGTCTGGAGCCACATCCAGCCCATAATACTCTCAAGTGTGGCTAGAACCCAATTAAAATGTAACTGGAAAATACCAAAATAAAAAAAATACAGTAGAACATAAATAATACAACTGTGTGGTTCAAGGAATTAGCATATTCCCATAGAGATGTTTAGCAATGACTCAGTAGCACTCATTTCTATTGCAGTTTGATACCACTGTCTTGCATGATAGCACCTAAACTTTTTCCTAATCTGCCTCTTATTACATATTCTGTCATCCATATCAAGGCTAAGTGATTAATGCAGGTTAATTCCATACATTTCTGCTTAAAAATATAAGGTATGACATAGAACAAACATATGTCAAATATTAAAAAGATACTATAATTTATGTGATAGCAGATACTAAGAGCAGTATGGTAAAGTGAAAAGATCCCTAAATTTAGAGTCACAGAAGCTTCATTTTAAACCTGAGCATGTCATACTCCTCAAGTCTCAGATTTTATTTTTTGATTTTGTTTTGTTTTGTTTTATTCTAATCTGTAAAATGAGGAGACTGGGCTAAATGACTTGTAAAATCTCTTTCTGCACTGAAAATATGCTTCGACTGGATTTGTAGATGCAATCATTGAAGTTCATCCTCTAGAAGGGCTGTATTGCAAGCCCCATTTCCCTTGATAGCTAAATTTACAATGCATTTTCTATTAAAAATAAACTTTGGTGTAGTATGCTATTGGACAAGAAATTATTAGAAATTTATAAATTGCTATAAATTAGTTGTACTAATTATAGTAGTATAACCATCTACATGCTCTTGATGAATTCAAGTCAGCTAGACCAGGATGGTGTTGAGTGAACTGACAGATGTGATTAATGACCACATGAAACAACATGAAAAATGGGAAAGGTGCCAAAAGATTCAAGAAGGTTGTCCTGATTTTCAGCAAAGAGAATAGACTAGAATCTGCAAACTAAAAGCTACTGAGCTTTACTTGAGTTCTTGGGGAAATTCTAGAAAAAATGACTAGAGGAAAGGCAGGAAAATATTGAGAAAAGAAGAAAGTGATTTCAAAAAGTCAGCATAGTTTCATTAATAATGGGTCATGTCAGATTAGTCTTATTTCTTCTCCTTCTACTACCACTACTACCACTACTACTACTACTACTACTACTACTACTACTACTACTACTACTACTACTACTACTACTACTACTACTACTTCTCCTTCTCATTATTGCTAAACCAGTAGATGAGAGGAATTCTAGAGAAATAGTCTATCAGTCAATAAACACTAATCACAAAATGACATAGTGAAACACATTTCCAGGCCAAGGCAATCCGGAATACCAAGAGGAAGGGTTGATTGTGCTGGACTCTGAGTGAAGGTTAGCCCAACATGAGCTACACTGGCATAGACAGGTCTGGAGTAGACCTCAGGACAATGAATCACTGGCAGCCATAGTGGTTTCCAGATTTCTCAATCCACAAAAGCCAAAGACAGTTTCAGAGGTAAGTGAGAAAGCTCTCTCTCACCTGGGTGAGAGAGGAACATGGTCAGACTCCAGTCCTAGCCCCAGAATGACAGCAGCCACTGATGCACTGGTGTCTGCTGGTGGAATTTTCAGTCTATAGACTGTGAGGGAACTGAGAAAGTGATCCGGGTCACAGTCTAGGGTGGCAGTCCTTGGGCGAGGAGGAGCACTGGTGTGGTAGAGCTGGTGGCAGCTATGGAAAAGAAATCCTACTCTCAGTTCCAGGGCAGAACAAAGTGCTTGTGGTTGTTCACCAGATGAGAGTGCAGGCCAGGAGAGGAGTAAACATCTTTCCATGGATCATATCACTTTGGAGGAACTGAAAATTCACAGGTCCCTAGCAATATCTCTGAAAACAGCTGCACAAAACTCCTGAAATATGGGACAGTACATCCTTTACTTAACAAAGAGCTTAAAAGTAAAGTAATTGGCTGAAAAATGACCAAAAGGGGGGAAAGAATAACAGTATAGCAGGTTACTTTCTTGGTGAAAAGGTATTTTCTTATGACTAGGAAGATCAAAGCATATTACTATAGGAAAACAGGAAGGTCAAGACTCCTACACCCAAAGTGTCCAAGAAAACTATGAAATGGTCTCGGAGATTTTGAAAATTGAATAAGAGAAGTAGAGGAAAAAATGAGAAGAAAAATGAGAACGATTCAAGAAAATAATGGAAAAAAAACAGTTAACAGCTTGCTAAAGGAGACCCAAAAAGATACTAAAGATAATAACACCCTTAATAATAGACTAACCCAAATGGCAAAAGTGATTCAAAAAGCCAGTGAGGAGAAGAATGCCTTAAAAAGCAGAACTGGTCAAATGGAAAAGGAGGTGCAAATAATTCCTTCAATATTGGAATGGAACAAATGGTGTCTAATGACTTTATTAGAATTCAAAAAATTATAAAACAAAACTAAAATAATGAAAAAATAGAAGACAATGTGAAATATCTCATTGAACAAATGGCTGACCTGGAAAACGGATCCAGGTGAGATAATTTAAAAATTATTGATCTACCTGAAAACCATGATCAAAAAAGAGCCTAGACATGTTTCAAGAAATTATCAAGGAAAATTATCCAATATTATATAATTAGAGAGTAAAATAGAAATGGAAAGAATCCACTAATCACTTCTTGAAAGAAATCACAAAAGGAAAACTCCTAAGAATACTGTAGGCAAATTCCAGAGTTCCCAGGTGAACAAGAAAATATTACAAATATCCAGAAAGAAACAATTCAAATATTATGGGAACACAATCAACTATTTAGTTGCTTCTACACTAAGGAATTAAAGGGCTTGGAATATGATATTTCAGAGGTCAAAGCAGGTAGGATTAAAACCAGGAATCACCCAGAAAACCTGAATATTCAGGGGAAAATGGAATTTCAATGAAGTAGAAGACTTTCAAGCATTCTTGTTGAAAAGACCAGAGCTGAATAGAAAATTTGATTTTCAAATACAAGAATCAAGAAAAGCATGAAAATGTGAATATATATGTATATATATATATATATATATAGTGTGTATGTGTGTATATATTATGTATGTGTAAATATATGTTTATGTATGTATGTGAATATATATGTATATATGTATGTATAGACAGATGACACAGGGTGAGCTGAATATGAAGGGAGGCTACTTAAAAAAATAAAATTACATGTTGAGAGGAATGTACTGGGAGAAAGAAAGGGAGAGGTAGAATGTGGAAAATAATCTCACATAAAAGAGGCAAGAAAGAGCTTTTATAATCGAGGAGAAGAGAGGAGAGGTGAGAGAGAATAAATGAGCCTTACTTTCATCAGATTTGGCATAAAGAAGGAATAATGCACATTCAATTGGGTACGGAAATTTATCTTACCCTGAAGGAAGTCAGAGAGTAAGGAGATAAGAGAGGGAGGATAACAAAAAGGATGACAGATTGGGGAAAGGGGTAATCAGAAGCAAACACTGTTGTGGGGGGACAGGTCAAGAGAGAGAATGGAACAAATGGAGAACAGGATAGGATAGAGGGAAATATGACTAGCCTTTTGCAATATGACTGCTATGGAAGTGTTGCATGGCTACACATGTATGACCTATATAGAATTGCTTGCTGTCTCAATGAGAGTGGGGAGGGAGAGAGGAAAGAAGAGAATGTGGTACTCAAATCTTTAAACATTAAAGTTAAAAACTCTTTTTGCATGCAACTGGGAAGTAAGTTGTACAGGCAGTGGTGTATAGAAATCTATCTTGCCCTACAGGATAATAGAGAGGAGGGGATGGGAAAAAGGGGTTAGTTATGGAAGGGAGGGCAGATTGGGGAAAGGGCTGGTAGGAGTGCCCTCTGTCCTGAGGTGGTGGAAGAAAGAGATGTAGAGAAAATTTGGAATTCAAAATCTTGCGGAAATGAGTGTTGAGAACTGAAATTAAATAAATTATATTACAAAAAAAAAAGAATTACTGTCACATGGAAGAGGGATTCAAATTACTTTCCCCCAAAGTTTACTAATTTATTTGTTTTCAATCAATTTCACAAATTTCAAATTTTCTTCCCCTCTTTCCCCTCCTCCCCAAGAAGACATGCAATCTTATATGGGTTCTACATAATTCGTTTCTATTAAATACATTTTCACATTAGACAAATGGCAGAAACCATGAGAAAACAAAACATAACAGAAGAGAAAATAGTTGCATCATTTTGTGCTCTGATTTCACAGTTCTTTCTCTGGATGTGGATGACATTTTTCATCAGGAGTCCTTTGGAAATGTTTTAGGTCCTTACATTGCTGTGAAGGGCTAAGTCTATCAGAAATAGTCCTTGAACACTGTGACTGTTACTGTGTATAATGTTCTTTTGGTCCTGCTCACTTCACTCAGCATCACTTCATATAAGTCTTTTCAGGTTTTTTGAAGTCCACCTGTTCATCATTTCTTATAGCACGGTAGTATTCTATTATGTTCATATACTACAACTTGTTCAGCCGTTTCTCAATTAATGGGCATCTGCTCAATTTCCGGTTCTTGGCCACTGCAAGAAGAGTTGCTAGAAATATTTTTGTACATGTGGATCCTTTCCCCATTTTTATCTTCTCTTTGGGATACAGCCCTAGAAGTGGTATCAATTTACTCTTTTTGAATCCAGAGGGTACAACCAAGAACAATAGGAGTAAAACTGACAAAAGGCCAGTAGGTTTTTATATCAAAAAACCTTTTTTACAGGTTATACTGACAGGTCATGGTTGTTCTCCCCTCTAAGGTGTAGAAGCAGAACCTGGATGATGAAGTAATCAACAGGCACATTATAAACTGGGATTCCTTTGGGGAATATGGTCAGACTGATGCCCTATTGGTGAATCTGTCAAGTGGTTTGATTATTCTGTATATCAATGAGGAATTGTGCAAGAAAAGTGACGACTGTATATACCTTTTGACTTAAAAAATTTACTTCAGGGCACAGACCTCCAAAGAAGATAAAGATAGAAATCAAAGTCCAATCCATACCAAAATATTTATAGCAGTTCTTTTTATTGTAGCTAAAATAAACAAGCAAACAAACCAGAAACAAAAACCAAATAAGTGTTTGTGGGGTAGAAAATGACAAAAAGCCAAACCAAGACAAACAAACCAAAAAACCTTCTAAGGCTTATGAAAGTAAAAGAATAATAATAATTTATAAAGTAAGATATGCTAAATATGAAGAAAGAATTCTCAAGTATGAGAAATATGGGAAGATACACACATATATGAATGGATAGAAGTGTTGTGAACCCAGATTACAATGACTACTTTTACTATGACTGCAACAATATAACAGAGAAAATTACTTGGAGGAAGAGTTGAACTCTGACTCAAATTTATGAGACCACTTACATTTTTGGATAAATGATAATCAGACATGCTTCCTTATCATGATAGAGTGAAAGACATGCTGACTCTAAGGATAAAATATTGTATACACTGTATTCAGTCATGTCTGACTCTTCATGACCCCATTTGGGTGATGTTTTTTGGCAGAGATTCTAGAGTAGCTTACCATTTCTTTCTCTAGCTCACTTTACAGGTGAGGAAACATAGGTAAATGGGGTAGTAAAGTGGCTTGCCCAGGGTCAGCTATGAAGTGTCTGAGATCAGATTTGAACTCAGAAAGATCAGTATTTCTGACTTCAGGTTCAGCACTCTATCCACAGCACCATCTAGCTGCCAATGAGTCTACCACGCGATTTTACTTAAACATTTATTTTTTCATTAAAGCAGGGCATTCAATCCAAAGGGGATGGATAAGAAATTACTGTGGTGTTGTAAGGATAGAAAAGCTCCAATATGATGTATTTAAAATAATAACAAACAAACATACAAACCTAGTCAAAAACTTAAAGGGAAGAAACCAATTTAAAAGGGAACTAATCTTTGGATTCTCTGTTGATTTTTCACTAAATTGGTTAATATGTAGTGCTTCAGTGACAGTTTTATTGGAGTAACTCCTGTCTGAATATATTATTCTTGGAGTCTTTTATGCCTAAATTTTATGCTTATTTTTTAAGCCTATACACTATGAGCATTTGAGTTGTTGATATACTGATTTGTCCTAAGCATAAGATGAACATCTTTCTAATGGAGAATGGCTAGGCTGCTAAAAGATTGATGAAAGAAGAGGTGGACTTCCCACTACTAAATGACTCTTTAGCACCACCTTCATCTTACATTAGATATGTGCCCATTTTAAAGACTGACTTTCAATGTATCTCAGAAAGGGCTTTGCTCTGCTAAGCATGAAATCCCAACCCAGTAGCAGTCATCTACACATGATTTAGCACCAGATGCTCTGTGAACATGTGCTGTGCTTTTCATGAGGGACAGCCCCCCCTTTATAGTGCCAAACTTTACGTGGTGGAATGGGTGGATGAGAACCATTTATTTGGATGACTACGAAGGTGGCTGAAGCAAGTACTGTAGAGCACTTAGTTTGTAGTCAGACATCTAAGATTTCAAGGTCCTCCACTCCATCCTGGGTTATTACTAGCTGTCCCCTGAAGAGTGAGGCTGATGACTTTGTGCAATCCTATCTCACTTAAATCCAACTTGTGCAGCAGTAAAGACATCACCCTCTGATGTCACTGATCTTTGAAAACAAAAGACAAACAGTAACAGCTCATTTTAAACAGAACTCTATGGCTTTCATAATAAGCTAGGAGAACTGGAGATTCAGCTTTCATGTTCCTGCAAAAAGGTAGTTTAAAACCCTTTTCCAAGGTTTCAAAGTTTCCTAAACAGAGTAAAAAGGCTTTATATTTAATTTACTTAAGATATAATAACAGAGCCAATATTTGACAAGCCAAAGTTGGGCTATGATTATATTCAGGGACAGAGAGACCTAGAACAGTGACAGTATTAACCATCTCAAAGCTGAAACTTTGCAGATTTTCTGATCTCCAAGGCAATGCTTTCTCCACTTATGTTGGTACCTCTTTTGTCCTCACTTATTTAAAACACTAGTGATCACCAAATTTACCATATCACAGAGTTTATTGTCTCCCTAAAGCTTCGACCCAAAAAGTGACATTTACTAAAATGTTGTTGAAGAATCAGTTCCTGGGTAAATCATTTACTGGGATGAATTCTGACCTTTTATGAGAATTAAGACTGACTTGATTTTTTTTGACAGGTTAATCTAGGATGTCTTGATTAAACATAAAAGAAGTTATACATATAAATATAAATCAATAAATTATTTCCTTATTAGTGATGCCATAAAATCTTCACTAACCAGTTCACAACTCTGTCCAAAGTACAACAATAAGACTGTTGTCATTGTTGCCAAGGATACCACAATATACATAGAAAATATTTATCTTCCTGGAGATTTGAAGTGACTAGAGATTCAAGAGTAGGTTTAGTCAGATATAGTCAACCCATAATCAGAAACTCTGATGTCACTCCATTTCAATAGGTAATTCCATTCTACAATATTCCCTGACCCCTTTACCTTGTTATCAATGGTAGATTATTGTGTTTGACAATCATATTTCCTTCTTTGAAATTTTTGGGAAGACTCCATTGGTTATTGCTCATGGTAGGAAAAGGAGAATTGCATTAAAATTAATTAAATTAGGTTTTGTCTTTTGACAATGATGACAAAACTTGTTTCAGACATGGTGATCATTTTGTATTTTTCTCAATCCAAGTAAAGAAAAGACTTTCTCAAAAGGCAGATGATTGGATTACTCACTATTATCTAGATCACCACCTTTTATCTTGCAGTGTCAAATTATGAAGCACATGGTAAATAAAAAATACTTATTTTCCTCATTTATAAGGGTCAAGATAATGGAGTTTCTGTAGGGGAGATACTCATCTAAAAAGAAAAGTTGGAAACATTAATTAGTGACTTGTATAAAAAAAGCTTCTTTCATTTCTAGTATTTTTCAGAATACGTTTTTACTGATGTCTTTAAAAAAATAATCATAGTTTTAGATTTATTTGCTTGGTAATATTTTGAAATAGAGAACAAAAGCCTTCACACCTCTTAATCTTGAGTCTGCTATGTTGATCAGTATCAACCTATACATCTATGTACGGCCAGTCTAATTGTACCACATATTAGTCATTTTGTAATAAAAAATATTTTGGAGTAAACATTAAACATTTCAGCTGGGAGTGAAACCACAGTACAGGTTTAGTAGACATCATTTGTCTGGTAAGTCATTTATAAAGTTATTTGTAACCTAGTTTTGCATGCCAATAGAGATTCCATGTACTGACATATTAATTTTTTTCTTTAAAAGTAGTTATAACAGCTTCTACTTGGCCAACCTACTTTGAGGACACATCAGGTTTTCCTTTGCCATTCCCTTTAATCAAAATAAGCCTATAGGATATGCAGTCAAAAGATGATAGAAAATACCCAGATTTCCCAAAATCAATGATTTAACACTTGCTATAGAAAAATAAGATGATCAATTTTCAACAGTTGGAAATTCCTTTGGAAAAGCAAGTCAAAAAGAAAAGCATAGTAAACCTTTTAGTATTTATATATTTAATAGAGCAAAGGGAAAAGGTAATGATCATTAACCCATAGAGCTGGATATGTTTTCTGGTTCTTTACAGAGTGATATATGCTTCGGGGGGACAACACAGCAACTCCTGTCTCATCCCCTTCTGATGGCCTATGAGTAGGAAGGTGTGACAAAGTGGACTTAGAGCAGAGAGTGAACAGTGTTACAAAGCTGTGGAAATATCACTACATTCTCTGCTTGACGGTCTTTCTTTTTGAAACCTTTCTCAAGTACTTTCTTCTCCCTCGGACTTCCATCAAGGGAGGAGAAATTTATCTCTCTTCCACTCCCACCCCCAGCCACCATAGTAGTCATAAGCATAAGATATTGGGAATGAATACCTGATTTGGTGATCTCAGGTTCCTGTGGTCTTTTTTCTGCATTTCTGTTTCTCTCCTTGGGAAATGAGCTCCTGAAGCCTTAGCATTAACCTTGTGGACCAGGAGTAAGGATGTTCTTTAGTCATATGCCAGCTGACCAGAAGAAGGAGAATTTCTAGGAGGAGAAAATATCCATCACCAGATCACTCTGCAACTGACTAAAAAAAATCCCAAATCGATCTCTGACTGGCTGGAAGCTAGGGAGGTTGGGTGTTCCTCAAACAGTGAAAATCTGAGGTGAAATTAAATTGTCTGTTCTTACATCACACAGAATGCTTATCTTTCTGTGGGGGTAAAAGTATGAGGGGTTATTTGGGATTTTTTTTTGTTTCTTGATTTCTTTATGCATGACTATGAACACTTTTATGTGTTAAGAATTTTCTATAATGGAAAAATTAAATTACTGTTCTATAATGGATTTTCATATTGTATTGAAATACCTTTTCATTAGTATACCTCATTATTCTTATTTTGTGAATTCTTTAGAGGTGAGATCTATCTAAGATTTTTTTTTTCTAGAGATTTCTCCAAAGTTTTACTCTGGGTTGGAATCAATGAATGGGAAGAGGTGTGTGTGTGTGTGTGTGTGTGTGTGTGTTTGTGTGTGTCCAAGAGAGGGGGCAGAGAGAGACAGAGAGATGGAGGGAAGGAGGAGGGAAGGGAGAGAGAGAGTTAGAGAGAAAGTGGGAGATGAGAGAGAGAGAGAGAGAGAGAGAGAGAGAGAGAGAGAGAGAGAGAGAGAGAGAGAGAGAGAGAGAAAGAGAGAGAGAACTTCATTACTGTGCAATCATCAACTCCCTGTGATCACAGGGCCAATTATGAAAGCAACTGTGGACAACTCTAGTATTCATGGTGAAATCAATGCCAGCAACCATGAGATCAAACAGACTTGCAAGGTTGCTGTATGGTATGGATAGGGCTAAAGTCAGCACACTTTTCCAGTCCAAGGTGATAAGAAGATCTATGCTCAACTTGGATGGGACTAACATACTCTAGATTTTGCCAACACAAAGGAGCTGATCTAGGCCATATCCATCTAGCCAGTTCCACAGACAATAAATTGTTTCCTACTATGGCAGCAGAAAAAAGAGTTTAATCTAAACTACTCATTTTACAAATTATTGCAATGAGACCAAAGTTTATTTAGTGAATTAGTAGCTGAGCCAGGACTAGGACCCAAGATTCCTCACTCAGTCCAGCAGTCTACTACCTATTAGATTTTCCCTTTATTCCTTGCCTCACACCTCGTTTAACTGCTTTATACTGGCCAGCTATTTTCTCCCTTTCTTCCAAGATTCTTCTTGATAAATAATCCTTTGAGTAGAAAAGGGAGACCTAAGAGTCATGGTTTCAGTCATATGGCGACTGCAAATAAAATTTACCCACAGTTATGAGCCATAGGCAATGCCAGACCTCTATCCAAGGTAGGGTTGAGTGGGGAGGTGTCATTAGGAACTTCTATTAGTATAACTGGAAAAAGGCCTAGACCCTCCTGATGGATGAGATGCTAGACTGTATCTGCCCAGTTTCATCCCTGGATCACATTGTTGAAGACAATTACACATATGACTAATGGAAAACAGATGCTTGACTTTGCAAAGAAAAGAAGATTCTGTAATATAGATTTGAGTATTCAGCAAATTTTCCCTTTTCTTGCCACAGTTCAAAAAGAAATTAAGGAAAGTCAAAGAGAAAAAAATTCAATGAACTTTAAACTTAAAGTGACTCAATTTTATAACTTATAGAAATTTAGGTTACATATTGGATACTAAAACATTGATTGTAAGATTATTATTTTTGCCTCTCCTAATCCCACATTAGATGATGGTTGATATGTTGTCATCTAAAAATTTTATTTTCTAGAAATTTGTGAGAAACTCTGGCTTTTTATTAAGGGAATCTTTTCAGGCACTTCAGCTATTGGGTGATAGTCCCAAAGGATCTATGAATGCTGTCTCTTCAAAATGCAATTAGTCATTTCCTGAAGTGAGACATCTAAATGTTACCTTGTTCAGTGTAATTAGCTCATTTTGATGCTTACTCTTTCAACCACACATGTATGACTTAACTAAGGAACTTTAACTCATGGAAATCCAATTTATTGTGCAAACATAATTAACCTGATTAATACAAAAATTATTTTTGATGACAACTTGAGCTTGCCTGAGAAATGTGTTATGAATTTTTCCTTGTCCAAATAGATCATGCATCTAAGTCAAATAAATAGGTGCATATGTCCCATTATAACCGTATCTCATATTTTTGCCATTTTCACTTTCTATTTGTCTAATCTACCCTCTACACAAGCTGCCAAAGTGATATTACTAAAGTAGATGTCT
This sequence comes from Bettongia penicillata ogilbyi, assembly GCA_023548195.1. Classification (NCBI taxonomy): domain Eukaryota; kingdom Metazoa; phylum Chordata; class Mammalia; order Diprotodontia; family Potoroidae; genus Bettongia; species Bettongia penicillata. The sequence goes on from JAJHZJ010000713.1 coordinate 5,012,253, forward strand.
AACTATACATCAATAAACTCTAATGGATTCCTATTATCTCTAGGATCAAATGCAAATTCCCTTGTTTGACCTGTAAAGTTCTAAACAACCTGGTTTCTACTTGATTTTTCAGGTATATTACACCTTATTCTTCTTCATGCACTCTATGATCCAGCCAGATTGTTCTGGCTCATAGAATTCAATATTCCATCTCTGTGCACAAACTGTCCCTCATACAAGGAATGCATTTCTTCCTCATCTCTACCTCTTAGCATCCCTAATATCTTTCAAAGCTCAACTTAAATGCAACCTCTTAAAAGACTTTTCCTGATCCCCTAGGTGTTGGCACCTCATCAATCTTCAAAACATTTGTGTGTGTATGTGTATACACACATACATTCATAGATAAATATGCATTGCTGTATATGTGAACATATGTATGTAAGTACACACATATAATATATTTATACATATATTCATATGTATATGTGCTGTTTCCTCCAGTAGAATGTAAGACTTTCCAATGCAAGGACTCTTTTATTTTTGTCTTTGTATCCCCAGCACTCTAGCATAGTTCCAGGAACAAAAAAAAGTACTTAATATGTGGATGCTAATTAATTGAGTGGTTGATTATTTTGAAATATCATAAGTTAGCAAAACAAATTGCGAAGACAGAAACTTTTCAATGACCAATTGCATGGCTATATAAGTCTTAACATAACTACTAACCTTAGAGCCATTGGGGCAAAAGATGGAATAGCTCTTAATTCTTTTTATGTACAGTTCATTGAAAAATAAGTCTGACAAACTGTTTTTTAAAACTTGTATATAGAGAATCCATTGATATAATTTCAAAAAACCTGTGGATAGTTATCCATTAGACATCTATTTATCCAGGAAAATATATCAAAATGTGGCCCTTAAGAAATAAGCACATTTTGGGAAATATAATTCTTTACACCTTGGATTTTTAATGTCTTTCCCACAAGTTTTATAATCTACAACATTATTTTTATATAGATATGTACTGATATGTCTTATATTTACACTGCTTAGATTTTTCCATGTATTTCTTCTTACCCCTCACAGACAGTCATCCCCTTTAACAAAGATTTAAAAAAGAGAGGGAAGAGAAAATGTGCTAAAACTGATCAATACATTAAAAAAAATCAAGGATTATATGTAATATTATATACCTGTGAACCCTCCACCTCTGCAAAGGAGTTGGGTTGAGAATTGTATCTTTCCATGTTTCTTCTTTGGAAACAAGTTTGCAATTTTGCAATTCTTTGTAACTTTGCAACATTTATTTTCAAATGTTTTTATGGTTATTATTTCCATTCCCATAGCTGTTATCATTGGACAAATTGTTTTCTGTTCTGCTTGCTTCACTTTCATCAGCTCATGTATATCCTACTATGCTTCTAGGTATTTATCACATTCTTTTTTTTTTTTTTAATTTTATTTTTTTTTTAATGTTTTAAAATCATTTCCTTAAAGTTAAGATTTTATTCCCCCCCACCCTTCCCCCAATACCCCCCTCCCTCCCCATGACAGCATACAATTCTGTTTAGGTTCTACATATACTTTCCTATTGAGCACATTTTCACTATATTCATGCTATGTAGTCGAACTAAAATAAATGGAAGAAATCATATAACAAATCAACACATAATACACTGAAACCCACCCACACACAAACATGATCTGCTACATTCTCCAAGTGACTTCCACATTTCTTTCTCTGAGTGTGGAAGGCATTTTGCCTTAGAAGACTGACATTAGGATTTTTTTTTTTTTCTCAGTAAGTTCTTGTGTAATTACAAAGTTCCAAGTCTACCAGAAAAAACTCTCGCACACTGTGGTCGTTGCTGTGCACAAAGTTCTCCTGGTTCTGCTCCTTTTGCTCAGCATCAGATCATATAAGTCCTTCCAGGCCTCCCTGAAGTCTTCTTGTTCATCATTTCTTATGGCACAATAGTACTCCATTACATTCATATACCATAATTTATTCAGCCATTCCCCAATTGATGGGCATCCCCTTGACTTCCAGTTTTTGGCTACCACAAAGAGTGCTGCTATAAATATTTTTGTACACGTGGGACCCTTTCCCGTTTTTATAATCTCTTGGGGATACAATCCTAGTAGTGATATTTCTGGGTCAAAGGGTATGCACATTTTTGTAGCCCTTTGGGCATAGTTCCAAACCGTTCTCCAGAAGGGTTGGATGATCTCACAGCTCCACCAACAATGAATTAGTGTTCCAACTCTCCCACATCCTCTCCAGCATTTATCATTTTCTTGTTCTGTCATGTTTGCCAATCTTACAGGTGTGATGTGGTACCGCAGAGTTGTTTTGATTTGCATCTCTCTAATCAATAGTGATTTAGAGAACTTTTTCATATGATTATAGATATTTTTGATTTCTTCCCCTGAAAATTGCTTGTTCATATCCTTTGACCATTTATCAATTGGGGAATGACTTGGATGGTTATATATTTGAGTCAGTTCTCTACATATTCTAGAAATGAGGCCTTTATCCCCGAGCTTAGCTGTAAAAATTTTTTCCCAATTTACTACATCCCTCCGAATTTTGGTTGCATTGGGTTTGGTTGTGCAAAAGCTTTTCAGTTTAAAGTAATCAAAATTATCCATCTTGCATTTCATAATGCTTTCTATCATTTCTTTAGAAAAAAATTCTTCCCCTCTCCATAAATCTGATAAATACACTATACCTTGCTTCTCCAGTTTATTCATGGTATCAATCTTTATACCTAAATCATGTACCCATTTGGACTTTATTCTTGTGTACGGTGTCAGGCATGGGTCTATGCCTAATTTCCGCCACACAGTTAACCAGTTTTCCCAGCAATTTTTGTCGAACAATGAGTTCTTATCCCAGAAGCTGGGATCTTTGGGTTTGTCAAACAGGAGGTTGCTATATTCCTTGCCAACTGTGTCTTGAGTGCCAAGCCTATTCCATTTGTCTACCCCTCTGTTTCTTAGCCAATACCAAGTGGTTTTGATAATTGCTGCTTTTAATACAATTTGAGGTCTGGTAGCGCTAGGCCACCTTCCCAAGCATTTCTTTTCATTAGTCCCTTTGATATTCTGGACCTTTTGTTTTTCTAAATGAATTTTGATATTATTTTATCCAGCTCTAGAAAATAATTATCTGATAGTTTAATTGGTATGGCACTAAATAAGTAGATTAATTTAGGTAGAATTGTCATTTTTATTATATTAGCTCGGCCTACCCATGAACAACTGATGTTTTTCCACTTACTTAAATCTGACTTTATTTGTGCAAAAAGTGTCTTGTAATTGTGTTCATATAATCCCTGGGTTTGTTTTGGCAGGTAAACTCCTAAGTATTTTATAGTGTCTACTCTAGCTTTAAATGGGATTTCTCTTTCTATCTCTTGGAGTTGGACTTTGTTGCTAATATATAGGAATGCAAAAGATTTGTGTGGGACATTCTTTGTTTCTCATAGCACAGGACTAGTCCATTACATTAATGTGCCATAATTTGCTTAGCCATTCTTTAATTCACGATTATCAAGTTTGTTTTCAATTCTTTGTTACTGCAACAGTTGCTGCTAGAAATATTTTGTTAGCTGGGGAGTTTTTCTGTCAATAATTTTCTTGGGATATATATCTAATGTTAAAATTTATGATTCTCTAATAGAGAATAGTCATTCTCTAATAGAGAGAAAGCTTGGAACCCTGATTTTCTTAGTATATAAATTCCAAGCTGAAGGGCTTGCCGAAGGTCACACAGTCAGCATACATCAGAAGCAGAATTTGAATCTAGATATTCCAGATGTCTATTTTCCTTTCCTCTATCCACTACACCCTATATTTCAGTTTTTAATTCATTTCCTATTTCCTTATAGTTTTTAATTGAACTGGAAACACACTCTCTCCTAGTAGATCATAACTATTTTCAGTGAGTTGCTTTGCTGAGATCCAAAAGAAAATTTGTTTTTGACCACGAGGATATTTTGGGGAGACAATCAACATTTTATTCTTCTTTGATATAATTAATTAATAAATAATTTAATTTAATTATTATTATAATTTAGAAATTATATAGAAGTTATAATTATAATTTATTATTATAATATTAATTTATTAATAGTGACTGATCCTCTCTGAATTTCTACATTGACTTCCCACGATATCCATTTCTGAAGTCACTAAATATGGCATGATGGGATCTTTGAGAATAGAAATCAGGGCAATGACTTTTCTGGCTAAGAGAGATAAAGACCACATCTAAGAGGTCCTTGACATATGTTACCAGTGCTGGAATGCCATAAAATTTTATACATTATGCATGGCATATTCTCTTCTGTTGAGAGACCCTCCCAAGTTGTGTAGATAACAGAAGTGTGATTTTTCAGATCTCTCTCTCTCTCTCTTAAAGAATTAAAAGCTGAAGATAAATGTAATTGATTAGGACAGACCATGAAATATCCCATCCAACTGAAACTACAGGGGATGTTAACATAAAAATGGACTGAAGAAACTGATCAGTGGGGCAAAGTTTAATTATGGAATATGCAACAAAGGTGAAATTTTGTTTTAACTATCTGTGAATTTTTTTTAATTCAGACAAACAAAAACTTACCAAATTATGCTATTATTTGTTGCTACTTCCTTTAAATAAGCATTTCAATTAAAAATTAATATTATACACTCACATATATATATATAGTCTCTTCCAATAGAATGTAAGGTCTTTGAATTTAAACACAAATTTTCTAATTTTGTTTTCTAGAAACTTTGAGAAAGTAATTTGCTCTCCTCCTTTGTACTTTAATTTCAATCACAGTTTTTAGTTTTAACATATGAGTCCATTATAATTTATTTATATGTCTATTCTTTTCAATAGCAGACATTTTACTCCTTTGCTTTTGGAAATTAATTGCATATTAAGCATATTTTATTACATATATTTGAAATTCCACAAAAATGAAATGTACTCTCCGGAATTCAAATGGCTTGGCTTATTCAAATGACCACCAACCGAGAGTGTCTATATTGAAAGCTACAGATTTCCAAACTGTAGGGACTTGCCACTGGAGAAGGTGAACCATGATAGCTAATTTTATCTTTTTGAATGGCTGTCCTGTGGAAGAAGGATTAGACTACTTCTAACAGTATCTAGATGGCAGAATAGAATCAATGGGTGGAGGACACAGAGAGATAAATTTAAGTGAGATATAATGACAAATATCAAGGAGATCCTCTTTCTGTCATTGTTGGATTCAATAGTCAATAGGTCACTTCCTGTATGTGATTCTATGACAGAAAAGTACAGCCTGATCTAGAGGTAAAAATCGCTAGACTAGGACTTGACAAATCCATTTCTAATATTTGCTGTGCTTGAGAATTATTTTAAATACAATCAATGGTGTTTTACATACAGGAGGTGCCCAATAAATAGTTGTTGAATGAATAAAGTAGTTAGCAAATAGTTTTTGTCCTGAAGAATTTTTAATATTTCACAGAAGACTCATATACATAATTTTTAAAATTTTAAATTCATTTATTTTTAGTTTGTAACAGTTCCACAAGTCTGAAATTTTCTTCCTCTCTATCTTTTCCCCAAGATGGTGTGCAATCTGATATAGACTCTACATATACATTCATATTAAACAGATTGTCACATTTGTCATGTTGTAAAGAAGAATTATAACCAATGGAATAAACCACAAGAAAGAAGACACACACACACACACAAACCAAAACAAACAAAAAACAAAAAAAAGAGAAAGAGCAAATAGTATGCCTCAATCTTCATTCAGACTCCATAATTCTTTCTCTAGATGTGGATAGTATTGTCCATCAGAAGTCTTTTGGAGTTGTCTTAGAATCCTGCATTGCTAAGAAAAGCCAAGTCTGTCAAAGTTAGTCATCACACGATGAAAAAAAATTAAATCCCATAAGACATATAAGATAGAATTGTGACACATTTTGAATTGTTTTGTTTTCCAATTGTTATACTAATTCACAGAAGAGAGTTTTCAATGGATCTTAAAATATTTGAATATGTTGGAGTATGACAGAAAAGTATGTTTCTAAATTGCTTCATTGAATTTTTGTGATGCTAATTTGAAGAGGGGATAGGATTATTAAATTGTTACTGTACCATATTATGAATATTTTTTCTCATAATGAGTTAATGGAATTAATAATTATAGCTAGCAATTATAATGCTTTAAGATTTACAATGCATTTTACATGTAGATACCTTTCGAATTTCACAGCAACGTTTTGGAGTGTTATCCTTATTTTACAGAGAAGAAAACTGATTTTGGGAAACTTATCTAGGGTCATTCTCATGAGAAGTTTCTAATGTAGGATTTAAAATCAGCTCTTCTGATCTCCTAGTACAATGAGTGCTCTATCCACCATACCACCTAGTTGCTATTTGGAATTAGGAAATCTTACTTTTTAAAACTCAAAAACCTCAAATCTAGGGATTCTTTAGATTTAGGAACCTCAGAGACCAATCCATACCTCACTGAAAATTCTTTCTACACTATCTCTGATGAGTGGTCATGAAGCCTTGGCTTGAAAACTTGTGATGAGAAATTCCCTATTTGATGAGGCAATCCAATCAATTTTTGAATAACACCAAATGTTGAGGGTTTTTTTCCTTCTCTTCTCTCTTGACACTAAACTGTAATCTTCTTCTGTAACTTCTATCCATTACTCTTCATACTAGCCTCTGGGGACAAGTAGAACAAATTTAATCCCCTTTGTGTTTGACAGAATTTAAATACTTGAAAATAGCTGTCATCCTCTCCCCCTACTATCCCCTGCTACCCTGCTATCTAAATCTTCTCCAGACTGAATATCTAGAGGGCATACAACTTGATCATGGCAAGGCATGATCTTGAGGTTTCTCACTATTCTGCTGGTCCTCTTTGGGGGCATATTTTAGCTTGCTTAAGTCTTTCATAAGTATGCAGAAATGATCACAGGTGTGATTCATCCAAGGCAAATCAGAATTCCATTGAACACAGCAGACTTACCTCTCTCCTTCTTGTGATGTTGGTTTACTTCATTCATTCAAATATTGTGTCAAAATATGCTATATGGCTTTGTTAACTAATATTGATCTTGCAATTCAATAGTCCAGATGTTCTCCACATAAACTGCTATCTATTGCTGTTCCACTCTAGCCTATACTAATGCCACTGATCTCCCAATGTAGGACCTTATGTTCATTCCTATTAATTTGTATTTGTTAGATTTAGCCCATCATTCTAGCCTGAGCTGATCATTTTAGCTCCAGACTGTCAACTACCATGGTAGAAATTTTGTGACCTCTGCCAATCTGATCATGTTATCAAGTAGGATAGAAATATTGAATACAGAAAAACTGACTAATACCTGGGGAACTTCAGTAGTGATCAGCTGATATAGACCCATTGGTGACTATTCTTTAGCACTAAAAAACATTTGTAGACCTGTATTGTCATCTGGCCAGTGTCCCTCCATCTTAACCACAAAGATAAAAGCTTTGTCAAATGTTTTGCTCAAATGCGTACATTACTAGGTCTACAGTATAGTCTTTGTCTACCCTGGTATTTTATGTTAAAAAAGAAAATGAAGCCAGTCTAGTATGACTTATTCTTGAGATATACATCATGGTTCTTAGTGATTGTCACTTTCTTTACCAAATACACACAAACTATTTCTTTAATATTTAATTCCAGAATTTTCTAATCTATTTAATTAAAGCAACTACACATCCTATTTCCTTTCAGCTAATTATTAAATGCTAAGTATGCCAGTTTGAGGAAAGGTACGATATGACTTTAGGGAATATTTATGTATGACCTTTGCACCTTATGTGTAGAAGGCATTCAGGTCATCCAGTTCTGGAATCACCATACATTGTGAGTACTCACCTGACACTGGAATTCTCTTTTATACTCCACTCATGCTCTCTTGACACAGATCTTCCATGTACAGTATTATGAACATTTGATAATGTGAATCAAATTAATTTTGCTTTGATGTCCTTGTGATGTTCGTTGTGATCATTGACATCCTCCTAACGTGTTACAGAATTAGGGCTCTGTTATGTAGTGATGTGGAGTTGAGGCAATGTGGTATAGTGGCAACTGCACTAAGCTATGGCAGGAAACGTAGTTTGGGCTCTTCTCACTTCCAAACTTTGTGACCTTGAACAAAATACTTTCTCCCTCTGAGTTCTCATTTCCTCATCTATAAAATGGAGGCAATTACATACTTAGAGTTGTGAGAAATGAGTGAGATGACTAGGTGAAACCCCTTTGCTACCACACAATTCTAGCTAAATATAAATAGTATTTGTTATTTTGTCTTGAAAATGTTTGCTGATTCTGATCAGGGCTGTCACGGTTGTGAAAGTCAGTGCTGAGTTCACAGCAGATGCTCAATGAATGCTTACAAATTGAAAAAGAAGAAATCTACACAAGTTTGATTTATAGAAACAGAACTTGGATCTCTCTATAGCAAATCAACTGAGAGAGAGTCTAGACTCTAGAGCTTGTGTTCTACAAATGAGTATGTGCAAATATAAGGCATACTTATTGGAGTAATGATCTCTAAGGTGCTTTTATTCTCTAGCCTTAATGTTCTATAAGGCTTTTTCCTTAGTAAAACTCTCTTGCTAGATCCTTTCTGTGCTGTTTGCTTAGCTGCTTTTGGTGATATGGAGACCCAGCTGCTGAGGGATCAGTTTCAGTAGGGCAGCAGTTCAAGTAACTTTGATATGACCTTCAATAGTCAGTCCATTGCTATATAGAGATGAGGAAACTAAATTATCTTTCTTAGATCACACAGGGCTGAGTGTCAGATTTAGAACTCTAGCTTTCTGAGTAAGCAAATCAGGCTCTCCTACCAAGAGGATTTTAGTAGACTTTATGTTCAGGCTACCATGGAGCCAGTGTTGATTTTGAGTCACAAAAAGTTATCTCACATGAATTAAAGCCCGACAGTGCTTTGGAGTAGGGGAGAGATTAAGGGAAAGATATTTTCAAAATTCTTCTTTATAAACCCTATACCCTCAAAATCAAACATTCCTGCTGAGAATCCATTTCCAATGTGTGGGCACTAACTGCTGTGTCTGGAATTTGACTGTGTATAGGAAGGATGATATATGTTAGTTTTAGGAAATATGATATCAGGCAGAGATAAGTAAGGGAATACCAGTCAATTTATTTTCTTTCTGAATTTCTTTCTTTCTGAAAATCTTGAGTCTTGGAACAGGATAAGACCTTTCTGGCCCACTCTGACTCTTTCTCCCAGAAATATGTTTTATTGTGAGAAGAACTCAGTCTTCTAAATTTCCTCATGAAATTCTGGAATTGATATAAAGAAGGAAAAGACCCTGTCCTATTTTGGAAAGAGTCAGATTGGTCTAAGGCACAGATGTCAAGCTCTCAGCCTGTCAGTAAAACTGCTGAGTGTGGGTAAACCAGTTTAAAACATAATTGAAAAATGCTTAGGAAGATAAATAAAAATAGGATGCAACATAGATAATATTAATTTGTGGGTTTCTAAGTTAATATTGGCTCAGAGAGATCATTTCTATTTGATATTCATGTTTAGAACAATTGATAGAATGTCAGGGACAAATGAGACATCACACTTTTCCATTTTAATTAAAATTTACCAATGGTTCCCTTTCCGATTTAAAGGAATTTACACATTCTCTCTGTGTCCAAGTTTCTTTAGCTATATAAAAAGAGGAATAAGAGCTACCCATTACCCACTACCTTAGGGTTGAATTGAAGACTAATGGACAAAGAGCAAGTGAAATATGCTGGATTTGGAATGAGACAACCTATCTGAAGCACAGTTTTATCACTAACTAGACGTATAACCTTGATAAAATTATTTAACATCTCTAAACTTGTTTCCCCTTGTAAAATGGAAATAATTGTATTTGCACTTTCTAGTTCACAATTGCTGTGAAGAAAACCCTTTGTAAACCTTAACATGCTATAAAAAGTTAATGTCTGTGGTCTCTACATCTACCATAATTTAATGCTTGTGTGAGGTTGCCTATATTCATCGCAGAGTGCTTCATACTCTTCACATGCATAAATGGAACATCTATTCAATCTCCCGGCTGCCTCATTTATTCTAATCTGCCTTCACAGTGGGATGTCTAGGTCTACCATTGCATAGCTACACTCAAATTCTCTTGAATTCCTATGGGTAGCTCAGTTGTGGGAAAATATTCTCCTTCTGACCACTTTTACTCTTGAGCCCCAAGCAACGTACATCTATTTATACAAACCTGCCACTCACAATGACAGCACTTTTAGATCTTAAACATAACCTTCTAGTTAGCAGTAAGGCAAAGAGAAAGAATATCATTGTAGGTGTTCATATATTAAACAAATCCAGAAATAATAAATCCTTTACAATTCATGCATAAACCTGGCTCATGCTCTCCCACCAATCCTTTAGTATCTTGGTGGGCATGGAGATGAGAGAGGGAGAGTCATGAAATAAGAATACAGAGTTATATATTTAGGGATAGAGAGGAAAAATGAGAATGTTACAAGCCAAAGGCTTGTAATGAAAAATGAAAAATCTGATTGATGGGAGAGGTGAACAATATTAAGAATATTAAGATCAAGAAAGCCAAGAAGATAAAGATATTGAAAGAGGAAGGGCTAGGCATTCATTATTCACTTATAAGAAATGACCAAATTCCAAGACATATTAATATCTTGGAAGGGAATGATTTTTTTGTTTCTAAGAAGGAAGTCCTACAGAACCTGGGTATTTAGATACATCTGTCTCCATTTCTCTCTCTCTCTCTCTCTCTCTCTCTCTCTCTCTCTCTCTCTCTCTCTCTCTCTCTCTCTCTCTCTCTCTCTTTCTCTCTCTCTCTCTCATAGATAGAGATCACATCTAGTAAACATTACTTGAATGACATATGATTTTGGATGTAAAAAGGGTGAGTGAGAGATAAAAATGGTTCATATTTTTGCTTGTGAAATGCAGAAATGTATGATCGGCAAGAAGGCTGAATAGCTGATTTCCTAAAACCCCTTCTGTAGTCAGATTCGGGGTGGGGGTGGGGAGTCATTAAAGCTGAATCCACACAAATTTCAAAAGAGGTTTAAAAAAATGAAAGTGTTCTCAAATGAGTGTAATCTCACTGATTTGGGAGACCCTTTCAGTAATGAAACCACTAGAAAGGCAATAAACATTTATCAAGTTTTTTTGTCAAACGCTGTGACAAGTACTTGGGTTGGTCGCTGGTTTTTGTCTTCGAAGAGATCCTAAATGACATCACCATTGTAAAGTGAAATTTCATTGTGTCCAGCTGTGGCTAATTAGACCAATATGAACTTAGAATGCTCAACTTCAGGTTGTGCACAGGTAGTCCCTATGAATATTTGGGGTAGATATTCCAAATTTGCGCGTCCTGCTTTTACTTTGTGCTGTCTCATTTCTGCTTTGCTCAAAGAGCACAGCACCTTTTCTTTTGTGTGCATGCCATGCTGAGTGGTCCTGTGCCAGTGTCTCCCATGTAGTAAGTGAAATCCAAAGTTCTTGAGAGAGACCTTGAGAGTGTCCTTGTATCGGTTCTTCTAGCCACCATGTGATCACCTGCCCCATGCAAGTTCTCCATAAAACGATCTTTGTGGCAAGCGTACGATTTGCATTCGAACAACATGGCCAGCCCATTGGAGTTGTGCTCTCTGAAGCTGTTTGAATACTTGGCAGTTCAGCTCAAGCAAGGACTTCAGTGTCTGGTACCTTATCCTGCCAAATGATCCTCAGAATCTTCATAAGACAGTTCAAATGGAAGCAATTCAGTTTCCTGGCATGGCACTGGTAAACTGCCCATATTTCACAGGTACAAAAAGAAAGATAAAATTCCTGCCCTCAAGGAACTAAAATTCTAATGGTGGAAGGTGGCAGATAAAAAAGAAGCAAAAAGCAGGGGTAGGGAGAAGAAGAAGGTATATGTATGGGGTCATGTCATGATAAAAAAAAGTGTGGAAATTCAGAAGAATAGTTGGAAAGGGAATAAAGTATGACTGATTTCTTGGAAGAAGTTACCAGTATTAGAAGCGATCCTGGGGCAGAGTACAAAGATGTTTCAGGGCTAGAAGGCCCCAGGTCCTGAGGGAAATTCTACTGTGAGAAGGCAGTGAGAGTCTGAGTGTAGCCCCAGGCCCACTTGGGTTCTCTTACTTTTGGTACCTTTCCAGATCATCTTTCTATCATTTGATGCATTTGATTCAGTTAGAACTGGTACTCCTCAATGGTTATATGCTATACCTTGCTCACACTTACATATTACCTTTCCATTAAAAAAAACACAAATATAAATAAAAGTAAAGGTCATTTTTAGTTTTTTTGGTGGTAGAAATGTTCCATATTTTCCTGCTATATGGCAATATCAATAAAATTATTGTAAAATTGGGGTCACAATTTGTGTGTGTGAGCAAAATTCTGAATGCAACTAAGCCCACTTTGATTCTTTGATTCCACTCTGGGTCCATATAATTTTTTAACTTTATAATCTGTCCCAAGTATATATGCTGCTGAATAAATTGTAAAAGGAGTCCATCCAAATATACGCTGAAATCTACAATAGAAAATTTCCATTTACTTGTCCTTTCCAATGTAGAGAGACTGAACAAACTCTGAGGGATTACAGATACTTATCTCTTCTAAGGGGTATTGTAATTTATAACAGAAGTAGAAAGGACTACATTGGATTGAGGGTCATTTTTCTTTGTTTCATGGGTTACTATGCTTGAAAGCAAAACCATCACCAGTTGGTCCATTTCCTGGCAATGTGTCTTTTTGTAAGTTTCTTTTTTAGGTTTTTGCAAATTTTTATTATTTTTTTTTCTGTCACTTGACTTTTGCCAATATGACTCTTCTTCAGTGAGAGTCAACATTTTTAATGAAATTTTTTAAATAAAAAAATGAGAAAAATTCTGCAAAACCAATTAATACATTGAAAAAATAAATAAATCTGACCTTATATGTACCATGATCTATGCTCATGGACCTCAAAAGAGTGGGGAAATGGGAGAAGGTATTATCTCTTATTTGTTTTGGAGCTGAGCGTATTCTTTATAATTTTATAAGGTTCATTTTCATTTTTAATTCTTTACTTTTTCCCAATTAATAAGTATTTATTTTTTCTCTTTCTCACTCTCTACCTCTGCTTAATTAAACAACAATAGAAAATAAAAATAGAATCCTCATATCAAAACTTCCTGGTCAGGTGAAGAAAATGTTTTCATTACTCATGTACCAAAATGTATATGGTTGTGACCTGGGTGGATATCGAGCAAAAGAAACTGAGTAGTAGTGAGCCAGTTACGAAGAGAAACAGCAGTGTCACAAAAACCTAAAAAGATAAAGAGTATTAAGAAGAAGGTGATTGACAGTGTCAAATTCTTCAGAAAGGTCAAAAAAGATGAGGATTGAGAAAATTCCATTAGATATGGCAATTAAGAGATTATGTCTTTTTCACACTCAGTTGTGGTTCAGCCTCTCCTGTCATCACTCTTTCCCACTTTGAATCCCTTTGAAGGCTTTCACACCATATAATGTGAATCACTGAATCAGCATGGGCCAAATCATCTTCCAAAATATCTCAGTTTATGGATAGAAGGAAGAGAATACATGTTCCTCAAGGACTGGGCTCTTGGCAAATTTCTGAAGACCTTGAGACAATGAATAATTTTAACAAAATAGCAGGATACAGAATAAATTTACAAAAACACATTTTTGGGCAACAATGTCAGATGAGGAGGACAAAATGAAAAGGAGAATCCTATTCAAAACTATTAAAATTAAACAAATATATAGGAGTCAAACTATCAAAATACAGTTAAGGCTTACACAAATAAAATTATAAGTATTTTTAAAAGATATAAACAACATCTGTGATTTAATGGGTAGGTCTAGCTACTATATTAGTGACTCAGGAAAAACTGAGGCATTAAAATAAAAATTAGCAGAAATGTAAAATGTATTATAAGTATAGTAGGAAAGTAGAAGATGGGCACAGTGGTAACTTTATAAAGATCATTCCTAGCAGAGGATTTTAATTAAATCACAGGGAAAGTAAAAACAAAAACAAAAATCACAAAATAAGGACTCTTGATGACTTGGTTTCTGACATTTAACCCATGAAAATTTTGCAAGAATATTGCTAAATCATCTAACAAAAGTAACTGGAAGGATGACACATATACACGAGACTCAAAGTACAGTGGAAAGAAAGCTACAAACTTCTTATTCATGTCCTGAGAAATCATGAAATATTCAAGAAAAGGAAGTCAGTATTAATACTCAGAGGAGGCCAGACCCATATTTCCCATCCTGTGGATAATTGTAAATTTTTAATAGTTCAAGAAATGTTTATCGGCAAAGGCTTTGCTTCTTAAATTCTATAAATTTAAAAGGCTGACGCCCTCTTTCTCCTTCTCCTTGAGTTTTGGTCTTCAACCCCTGCCTCTGAGCTTCTGAAAAAAGAAGCAAAAGTTACCAGTCCCTTTTCCCATGTGGCCATTTGCTTCAGGTAGGGAAAGTAGACTCTTAGGTGTCTCCGCTATTGCCTTTTGAGGTATAGTTCAAGAGAGAGTCATCTCTCTGTCTTGACAAAGTTATTCAAGAAAATAGGTTCTCTTAGAAATAAATGTTTTGCCTCATTTTGCTAACCACAGTGCTATATTTCAAAACTCACAGGAGTACTTAATGTACAGGAGTCTCACTGTATATTAATGGAAAAACAACAGAAAGGAAAACCAATTTAAAAAACCTTTTCAAGAGAAAAATATTATAATGCATCCTTAAACAGAGTTCTCTCAGTATCCTGGCTCTGCAGCAAGAAGAAAGAAAACATAAAGTATTGACTTTGGTTACCAGTAGTTTGCCACCCTTCACTCGACTTTCACAGCTTTTTTTTCCCCCGTGATTCTGAATTGTAAATGAGTGGTAGAAAGGGTCTTCATTGAATTAGGGAGGGAATCTATACTCCTGCAAACATTGCCAAGTAGTTGTGGTCTTGGGAAGGTCACCATTTCTCTGAGCATCAGCCTTCTCATTTGTAAAAAAAAAAAAAGAGAGGATTGAGACCAGGCAATCTCTCTGGTCGTTAGTACTTTCTCCCTACTATTCAAATTATCATGTACATACTTCCTGGTTTATACATTGAATCCTCATCCTCCCTCCAGAATGTAAGATCCTCGATTTTTTAAAAATTATCTTCATTTTCTCTAGCATTTGGTACAATGCCTTTCACATAGTACATGTAATGAAGGCCCAGGTAGGAGAGACTGCACCAATAAGTATGACTGATAACCAATCCACTTCTCTAGCTCAAGACTCCAAGGGAGAAAATGAAAGTCCACTGGAGAAATCGTTCACTTCGATGGTTTGACTGCGGAGCTCAGATGCTTTCAACCATTATAATGCAATTTAATTTCATTATTAACTAAGCCACCTAAACTTTCAGATGTTACCCACTTATGGAAGATTGCTAACGATCAATTATTCATGTGACTTGGGTCTTCAGAGGATCCTTCAAAAATTAGAGAGCAAATTATAATTAGAACAAGGGAGAACTGTCAGTTGTTTCCTTTCCTATATAACCTCAGTACATCATAAAGGGGCTGCATCTCTATTTACTATGAATTTGAGAAGTATAAATGGGAGAAAGATCATCATTCTGGAATTTTATCTTAGAGATCATGAATGATGACATCAGCTAGCATAATGGCTACCTGAATGAATTAAATTGATAACTTGCTTTGTGATCTTGGACTAGTCACTTCCCCTGAATTTATCTTTCATTGTTCCCGTTTTGCTTCTGAATGGTTACTTCTCTGTCTTTCAGTATGACAACATCTGATATTTATATAATCTTTTCCACTTGACAAACTTATCTACCTTTGTAGATTTTTCTTTTCTCCAGGATTTGTACTTCAAGGATTCTATTCTGCTCTTTATTTCTCAGCAAGAAGATTTTGAAGTCATTGATTGCATTTTTTTACCCTATAGGATTATGTTCAATTTTGCAGTACGGTATTCTTGGTCATGAGATTGTTGTTTTCTTTTATATTCAGAGCTTCCTTTTCCATTCTTATATTTGTTGCATTGTCTTCTGTGATTCTGTGTGATTTTTTTTCTTCATGGATACTTATAATATTTTTTCTTTGACCTAAAAAGGGGTGGGGAACTTGTGGTCTTGAGACTACATGTGGCCCGCTAGGTCCTCAAGTATGGCCCTTTCTCACTCCTGACCTAGAAGTTCTGGTATTTATATATTATATGTTAATTATTTTTTCTCCTTTAGTTTTGGTTGGGTACATATGTGTTGTCTTTTTTTCACTTTTCCTTCTGATTATGGGAAATTTTTTTGTGTGATTTCTTGAAATATTGTATCCAGGTGTTCTGCTTTATTATCATTTTACTAGATTACAGGTTCTTTGATTATCTTTCATTATACTGTTTAATGGGTCAGTTATTTTTGATAGTAGATTTCTCATAGTCTCGCAATTTTTCAGTCTTTTGATTTTTCCTAAAATTTTGTGTATCTTTAATTTCTTTTTCCTTTACCTTCTTACTAAATATTTCTTTGTATAGCTTTGGAATTTTTTCTTTAAGTTTTCAAAAAAATCCAAAAAAGATTACTGTAATCAGAAGATAAATGGAAAGTGTTTATTAAAAATCTATTACAATAAATTTTTTCTCTACAAAAAGATATTGTAACTACCACATTTGGCCTCTAACATCACAGTTCCTTAGTTATTTACAGAGGAAGTAGAAATGACACTAAAGAAAATAGAGGTGGAGAAAGTAGCCAGGTTGAATCAAGTATATATAGAAGAGGAGATAACAATACACATGAAGAAGAAGATATCAAAGAGATAGAAAAAATAATTGGTCCTTATTTGATACATCAACTATCCACCTACATGCCTATTTTGCTACCTATACAAATGCCTTATGGGAATTATCTACCCACAGAATGAAAACATCTTCAGTGATAGTATCAAAAAGAAATAAGAAATCTTTCCCAAATAATCCTTAAACATAGACCACATATCTACCATCTCATAATTGATTGAATTATGTAGAGAATATGGAAATCTCATTAGGCTAATGGCTGATTCTGAAAAAAGTGATTTAGTAGAACAAAATACCTCCTTCCAAGTTATTTTTTGACAAATTGTTTCCCCTCAATATATTAAGATCATTCAGAGTTACATAGAGGAGGTAAGAACAAAAAATAATTCTGTTCAGTGACCTTCTAATTACAAACATGGAATAAGCCAAAAAAATGGGAGATGTATACTTGCCACAAATAGTTGTCATAGACCTTCCAATATTGACTATCTTCATCTTTCATCATCTTTACTAATTTTCTGAGTGTGACATGAAATTTCAGTATTGAATTGATTTGCCTTTCTAATATTGTTCATGATTTGGAGTGTTCTTTCATAAAGTAAGTACCTTTTGAAATTGCTTGAAATTCTTTTGAGAACTGTTTATTCCTAAACTTTGACCACTTATATATTGGTCTTATTTATTACTACTAGATTTATGATATGCTTATCAGAAGAATTTGTGTAATGCTTTTAAGTTTAATCTGTACTATTTATACTTTCTTAGATCTAGAAAATCACCAAAGTTATAAATCAAGACTTGATTTTTAGCCATTGGCAATTTTTCATGCATAAATGTTCACATTAAATGTTTAATAATCAGTTCTTCTACATTGGAGATAACTCCAGCTCACCCATGTAATCTCTTGATTAAGAATTAACCCCCTATCCATGGCTATGAAAAGCACATAATCTTATTTTCCTCTTTTTAAGATAATAAGATCTGAATGATGTTCAAGTCACGTATCCATTTATATGGGGAAAGATGTTGATTTAAACCTAATTTGTAATTTTGCTTTCTAGTTTTTCTAATAATACTTATGAAATGGGGAGTTCTTTATTAGGCAATTAATAATTTTTAGGCTCATAAAAACTGGGTTATACAATTCAATTATTTCTGATCCTTCCCTGTCTAATACATTTCATCTATCTACTTTTCTATGTTCCTTCTTTAACACTAACAAATGACTCTAATTATTACCATCTAATAATATAAATTGAGTCAACGAAACTCTTATTCTTATCTTTTTTCATTATTTTTCTTGACATGCTAGTATCTCAAAATGAATTTTGTTTTTATTTTGTCTGACTCCATATTCCTTCTTTTGGAGAGGTACAGAAATTTTGGTGTCTTATCATTTGTTGAGAGAATTTTATAATTAACCACCACCTCTTCAAGATTTAGGATCCTTTCTTATGCCTTATCTGCTTGCATTCTGAGTTTGTACTGAATCTTACTTCTCTTGAAATCTTTGTTATTTCCACCCTTAAAAAGTGACTTCGTCATTCATTTTCAGGATGGGTTTTCCTTCCTTCCTTCCTTCCTTCCTTCCTTCCTTCCTTCCTTCCTTCCTTCCTTCCTTCCTTCCTTCCTTCCTTCCTTCCTTCCTTCCTTCCTTCCTTCCTTCCTTCCTTCCTTCCTTCCTTCCTTCCTTCCTTCCTTCCTTCCTTCCTTCCTTCCTTCCTTCTCTCTTTTTTTCTTTCTCCCCTGGGGCAGAGCTGAATATACTTCCTCTCATATTAGGGAATTTAGGTTTCACCAGCCTTAATCCCTTCCCTAAATGCCCAATGTAGTGACAAGACTGGCCCCAGTTGGTTTTCGGTCCCTTTTCCTTTTAGACTGAACACAAACACTTAGTGCTGGCCACTCACCCCAATTCTTTGTCTTCCTTTCCTTCTTTTCTCAGAATTTGCTTCCTTTTTAGGGTTGTGACTTGGTAGGAAGGTGTTTTTGATCCACTCTCTGATCGATCTTGGCAGTCCCTAACCTAGGTGCTGCCCAGCTCCTTCTCTTATACTCCATACCTTCTGAAATGTCAGGGCAGAATCAATGGCAGCTACTTTTAGATGGTTTAGGGAGACCTTAAAAATGAGGTATGTTGGCAAAGTCTCTGAAAAAGTAAGAGATCCTAATATGAACCCAGGAATAAGCTGGGTTGTCAGCTTGTGCATCACTTTCAGGGGCATAGAAGCTGGTAAGAATTAAGTACTGAGTGAAGGTTTTAAAGAGAATCATTTTCTCGTGTTAAATCATAAAAATTTTACCTTGTTAGATCTCTCTCTCTCTCTCTCTCTCTCTCTCTCTCTCTCTCTCTCTCTCTCTCTCTCTCTCTCTCTCTCTCTCTCTCATTATCTAGCATTTACCTAGTGCTTTGAGGTTTTCATGATGCTTCACATAGCAATCACATTTGATACTTACAACAAACTTCAGAGGTAAGTCCTATTATTACCTTCATTTAAAAACGAGGAAAGTGGGATTGAGACAGATTAAGTACATTTCCCATTGTCAAGTAGTTAATACAAGTCTAAACTAGGATTTGAACTCTGGTCTTTCTAAGTCCTACACTGCTCAATTTCTCACCTAACTGTTCTCCTTTCTATGAAACAAGTGGAGGTTAGACTAGCTGTGTCAGTTTGATGTTAAATCAACATTCATATTTTGTTCCAGCTATAATCTTAGAACATTGCTGGATTGTAATCTGATACCCCAGAGGGGAGAACCTTTACATGGTGCTGATTAGAATGGAGGTAGATTTGCTGAGTTGCCAGGGAATGTTGTCCTTGAATGCCCAGGTGCAACCTTGATAAGAACTAAGCAAGAATTTATGAAAGTAATTCTTGTACTTGAAGCAAGGTGGATTGAAATTGAGGAGGCATGGAGACAATGGGGAAAGACCTCAGAACATGGGACATAGGACCCTTGTGGGGAAAATCCTAAGACACTACCATTTTGGCAAGGAAATAGAGACATGGGGCAGCAATCTCTGGGTGTTGTTAACCTCTAGGACAATGCAAGGCTGGAGCATAGTTTATAAGATTGGAGTAGGCTATTAAGTGGAGAATGGCTGAGGGAGCCATGCACTGGCTGCCATTAGTTTAACTAATGATGATTGCTTAAATAGGTCCTGAAGTCAGTTGTTTCTACCTGCCAAAGTTCTGCAAAATGGTGGAAACACCCTCTAATTTTCAGTATCCTGGATTTAGATACTGGTAACCCTCATCCTACTTATGTCTTTGGTTATAGATCGGTTGATTTTCTTGGTCTCTTGGTGAGATGATACCTCTTTCTTTCATAAACACCCAGTTCACTCACTTCCTCTAAATAATGTGAGAAAACACATAGATTCACATGGGTATAAAGTATTTTTAAGAAAGTCATTTTTACTCATACATGATATAGAATTATGTTGGGAAAATCATGGATTTTGACTGGGAAAGTGAAATTGCTTATTAAATGAAAAACTTTCAATGATCAAATATTATTTTTATCATGTCCAATGATTGTGATCAGTTACTTACCTTGCTGCCAAAATAAAGGACATTCCAAGAAGAGAATGAAAAAATATCCCATGCATTCTTTTTATTTTTTTTTTCCTTTGAGAGATTAGGGGAAAAAAATAGCACAAGGGGAAAGAAATGGTGGAGAAGAAAGGGGAGATTGGAGTGGGGGTGAACACCAGTTCTTTGCCATGTAGCACTCTGAGAAGCATGGGGGGGGGAAGATTTAAGAAGTGACACTTTTGAATGTAAGCCAAAGCCAAGCCATCAAAATGGGACACTGTCTCTTTAAGTGCAAGCCTGCACAAATGAAAGGAAATTAATTAAGTATCCGAGGCTGGTGTGGCGCCATGGAAAGAATACACAATCTGGGTCCTGCATGCCAAATCTGAAATGAAAATGAAGGTGATCCGTCATATTCTGATGTTTTTTTAAGACAGAATATATGTTTTTGAAAGTTGACTAAGCAATTACCCAAATTAAAGACACTGGAAAAGCAAACAGTGGTAAAAATGCTTTAATTTTTTAGAGGGTAAATTAGTTTTAAAAAGTGTGCTTTTTATTATCTTAATGCTAAAAAGGGGGAAAAAAGGGAGGGGGAGTCCTTAACTCTTTAATGTCTACATCCAGGAAAAGTTATTTACTGCAGCTGCCACAGACAGAGTTCCCCAACCCAAAGGAAAACTTAAAACAGGCTCAGACTACCTCCCAGCTCCATAGGGGAGATGTAAAAACATGATCAGTCTGCTTGGTGTGTGGTTAAAGTACCAACGTCTCTCTAAAGACCTTTCCACTTTTTTCAGCATGTGGCTCCTGATGTCTCACAACCCTCTTTCCTTATTGTAGAGTGTTTTGAAGAATATTCACTCACCTTACACAAGAATCTACCACCTGATTCACCAAAGGAAGGTCGGTACCTAACACCTGTCAGCAGATTACAATTCTGTGTTGTGATAATCCTCTGTCAGTCACCAATGGTAATAGGAGAGAGAGGAATGCAGGAACCTGGAAGAGATGCTCCCAAAGGGCGATGGGATCTGTGCTCATTGCTCCATTTGGTATCTTGTCCTTTTTGCCTTTCTTTAGCACCAAACACAGCATGTTGCCCATAGTAGGTGCTTACTAAGTATTTTTGATATGTGGAATCATCATATATCAGTCCCCTTCCTACAGTTTGGTGCAACAAAACTGGCCTTTCTTCTGTGCCTCAGATTCATTTTGCATAGGCAATCCCCCGTGTTTGAAGTGTTCCCCATCTCATCAAATGTTTCATTACATTTCAGAATCCTCTTCTTTTAAGACACCACTTAAACACTACCTTCTACATGAAGC
Organism: Bettongia penicillata ogilbyi; assembly: GCA_023548195.1. Taxonomy (NCBI): domain Eukaryota; kingdom Metazoa; phylum Chordata; class Mammalia; order Diprotodontia; family Potoroidae; genus Bettongia; species Bettongia penicillata. The sequence goes on from JAJHZJ010000713.1 coordinate 5,034,011, forward strand.
CTTTCCTGATCCTACCAGCTGTTACTGCCCCATCTTCTAATGCTACTTTCTCTGACTACCTTGTATCTTTTTCTGCATATACTTACGTGTAAGAAGTGCAATTATATACACTTAGATGCACTGCATATACTTACATATAAGTATAGGTGTATGTAGTACATATATGTATTATACGTATATGTTCTTACATGTGCTGCATGTTCTTATGTATAAGTACACGTTATTCCCCACAGTAGAATGTAAACTACTTGAGAGAAGGGCTTGTTTCATTCTTTGTATTTGTAACTTATCTTCTAGCATAATGCCTGGCCCATAGATGCTTTTTCACTGACTGAACTGAAAAGGATAACAGTTGCCTGCAGCCCAGAAAACAATGCCTAATGGTCTGACATCTTGGAGATTTGCCTGACCTCTTTGAAGGCTGTGCCTTCAGCTACCTTTTTGGCTTTCTTTCTCATGGCAACATTCTTTTACCCAGAAACAGAAGAGGGAACAAAGCCCTCTGGAGCCTGCCTTGATGTAATAAATAGAAGAGAGGCCTTCCAACAATTTGGGATAATTGATTTAGAACTAGAAGGGACCGTAGAGATTATTTAGTCCAAACCTCTCATTTTACCCATGGAGAAACTGAGACACATAAATTAGTTTACTTGCTGAAGTTCACATAACTAGTCACTGTTAGTTCCAGCCAGATTTGAAACTCAGGTCTTCTGAAACCAGTTCTTTCTTTGTTGTTCTAATTTACCACATACACCCCCACTCCTTGGACAATTTCTGGGAAATCCTACTGTTGACTGACCTGGTATGATGTTCAGCTGATATAATCTTTGTTTGACTCCTCCTTCCTGATAACCATGTACCTATGCCTGACAGCTAGCATGATCACCCATTGTGGGTCATCTATTTGGAATGTGAGTCAGGGCATCAACTTTTCTGGTTTAGCATACTGAGGGAGACAGGTCACAAGATGGGCAAGCCCTATTACATGGTGAGCATGCCTTATCCAATTTCAGATGTTTTTACAGACCCAAGTAGCCTGGATTTTCTCTACTACTCTGTTGACTTTCCTTTGAGTCTCAACTTTTAATTCAAATGATTTAGGTTTATGAAGCCCCTCTTTTAATGAACTCCAAGAAGAACTACAGAATGTTAACACAGAAAGGGACTTTATAGGTCATTTAATCTAACATCCTCATTTTACAGATGAGGAATCTAGGGTCCAGAAGGGGGGTGATGGTGGTTTGTTCCAAATCACACAGCTCATAACAGGAAGGGGTGGGACTTTCATTGAGGCTTTCAAATATCCAGCTCTCTTTCATCTTCTCATCATTCCTGAGAAGGGAAATAGAAGAAATGATAATTGTCTTGTATAGCTAGAGAAACTGAATTCCAGAAAGGCAACATTGCATAGTGCTGGACTTTAAGTAAAGGTGCTTAATGTTCAAATCCTATTACAGAAATAAAGTAATTTAATCTCTTTGGACCTCAGTTTCTTTATCTGTAAATTGATTATTATATTACATACGTCATACCACTGTAAGGTTGAAATAGTATATTTAAAAATATTATATAAATAGTTATATTAATATCAGTTGTTTTTGTTACATGTCTTGATCAAGTGGATTTGATGGTGAAAATACACTAGGACCCTTGTCACTGACCTAATACGGATTGCATCATGTGGAACATGTATGGAGCGCTCCTTACTCCCCATTTGCCACTTCCAGGTACTCCTTCCTCCATCATCAGTAAGTAACCCCTTCTTCTTTTAAGGTTCATTCATTCTATATCTAAGACCTAATCAAAATTCTGTTGTCTGTTGCCTATTTATTTTCCTCCAGGGCATGCCTTTTATTTCTATAATTTCCAGTTTTCCTAGTAACTCTTCATCAAATGGTGAGTTTTGCCCGTAAAGATCTTTAGCCTTATCAAATACTAAGCTACTATAGTCATTTACTAATATATATTGTCTGCCTAATCTGTTCCACTGATTCTTGACTGTGTTCCTTAGACAGTACCAGCTTGTTTTCATGCGTACCACTTTGCAATATATTTTAAAATCTGACATTGGTATACCAACTTTCTTTACCTTTTTTTCATAGATTCATGTGTTAATTTTGACCTTTTGTTCTTACAGATGAATTTATTATTATTTTTTTCTGGCTCTATAAAATGATTCTTTGGTAGTTTGATATGACACTGAATAAGTAAATTAATTTGGGAAGAAATGTCATATTCATTATATTGACTTGGCTTATCCATAAACATTTTTTCCAATTGTTTAGATGTGACTCTGTGTGAAAAATGTTTTCTACTTGTGTTCATTTAATCCCCAGATTTATCTTGGTAGTTAGACTCCCTAATATTTTGTATTTTCTGTAGTTATTTTAAATGGGGTTTCTCTTTTCTCTCCTCCTATTGGGTTTTGTTGTTAATATATAGAAATGCCAAGGATTTATTTGGGTTTATTTTATATCTTGCAACTTTGCTAAAGCTGATAATTGTTTCAACAAGTTTTTGAGTTGATTCTCTAGTGTTCTTTTAGTAAACCGTTATATCATCTGTAAAGAATGGTCAGTTCCATTTCCTCATTGCCTATTCTAACTCCTTCAATTTCTTTTTCTTGTTTTATATGATAGCAAACATTTCTAATACAATATTGAATAATAGTAATGATAATGAATATCCTTGCTCCACCCCTGATCTTACTGCAAAGAATTCTAGTTTATCACTATAATGCTTGCTTTTGGTTTCAGATAGATACTACATTATCATTTTAAGAAAGGCTTTACTGATTCCTGTGCTTTCCAGTGTTTTTAATATGAATGAACATTGTGTTTTGTTAATAACTTTTTCTGCATCTATAGAGATAATTGTGCTATTTCTGTCAGCTTTGTTATTTATGTGGTCAACTATTCTAATAATTTTCCTAATGAACCAGCTCTACATTTCTGATATAAATCCTGTCTGGTAATTGTGTATGATTTTTGTGACATATTGCTGTAATCTCCTTACTAGTATTTTTTTTTTTGCTTTGCATTTTTCTTTCATTAAAGAAATTAGTTTATAATTTTCTTTCTTAGTTTGTGTTTTCCATGGTTTAGGTTTCAAAGCCATATTTATGTCATGAAATGAATTTGGTAGGACTAATTTTTTGCTATTTTTTAAAAACAGTTTACATAACGTTGTGATGAGTTGTTCCTTAAATATTTAGTAGAATTCACTTATATATTCATTTGGTCCTGGGGGGTTTTCTTAGGCAGTTCATTTGTGGCTTGTTCGGTTTTTTTTTCTAAGACAGGGTTATTTAAGTATTTCATTTCTTTTTTTCTCTTAATCTGGACAATTTATATTTTTGTAAATATCCACCCATTTCATTTAGATTGTGTGTGTTAGATTAATCAATTATTTCTGAAATGTCATGTAGAGCTGAGAAGATGTTTCTTTTTCTGTTTTCACTCATTTTTATTCAGATGTCTATCATTTTTAATTTTTCTAAAATTCTCTTTATCTCCTTGATTTCTTTCTTATTTATGTTATGGTTAAATTTGTCTGGTTCTGAGAGGAGAAAGATGAGTTTTTTCTAGTACTCATTTTACTATCTATACCATATAGGAATGTCAATACTTTAACCTTGTGTCTCTTATATTTGAAAGTCAGATTTTCTATTCATCTCTGTTCTTTTCATCAAGAATACTTGATTGCCGTCTATTTCATTAAATATCCATTCTTTTTCCTCTGAAGAATTATACTCACTTTTTCTGAGTAGGTTATTCTTGGTTCCAATCCTAACTCCTTTAACTTCTGGAAAATTATATTGCAATCCCTCTTCTCTTTTAATATGGTAGCTGCTAATCCTGTGTGATCCTCACTGTGACTCTCCAGTATTTGAATGGTTTCTTTCTGGCTACTTAAAGTATTTTTTTCTTTCACCTGGGGACTCTGACATTTAGCTATAATATTCTTGAGAGGTTTGTATTTGATGTTGGATGTGATAGTGAGCCAACAAAGTTTATTGACAAGGGAGAGTAACCAAGTAAGACTTGCACTTAAGGATAATCTATCTGAGAGCTGGGTTGAGAAAAGTCTAGAGTGAGGAAATAGTGACAAGAAGACTATTGAAACCGCTACTATTGTGATAGTTCAAGTATGACATAATGAGAGCCTACATGAGGGTAGTATGAGTGTCATAGGAGAGAATAAAATGTATGTGAGGAATCCTACAAAGGCAAAATAAATAGGCTAGCAAGAGATTTGATATAGGGGTAAGAGAGAGTGAGGAATCAATCGTCATACTGAGTTTGGGAACCTGAGTGAATCTCAGTGGTACAAAGGAAGTTAGGAAGAGATAAGGATTTGGGTTAAATATAACAAATTCACTTTGAATCATGTGAGTTTAAGCATTTAGAAATGTGAGAATGGATGTCAATGGAGTGTCTTGGGATTGGGAAAAGGTTAATAGATTTAGAAATTAAGAGATCACTGATAACTTTAGAGAAAGCTATTTGACTTGAATGATGAGATTGGAAGCCAAACTGAAAAAAAATTAAGAAGTGTGAGGGTTTGAAAAGACCATGATGGAAGAGTATGAGAGGAAAGGAACTATTGTAGATGGACTTTTCAAGAAATTTAATCACTAAAAGAAGAAAAGATATGAGATGAAAATTAGGGGAAGAAGGGAAGAATAGATCAAATGAGGTGATTTGGGTTTTTTTGACTGAGCAAGTCACTTCAACCTGTTTGCCTCAGTTTCCTCATCTGTAAAATGAGCTGAAGAAAGAAATTGCAAACCATCCCAGTATCTTTGCCAAGAAAACCCCAAATGGGGTCTCAAAGAGTTGGGCATGACTGAAATGACTGAACAATCACAGAAACAGGGAAAATAGAGGAGCAATATACTGGAAAAGATAAGATGGAATGATTCACTTGTCCATGAAAAGGAATGTCCCTTGTCACAGACAAGGATGAAGGAGGAAATAGTGGAACACAGTAGCTGGGTGATGTGAGATGAAAACGAACAGAGAAGAGGGGATTCTCAATGAATGGACTCATTTTTTTTCAGCAAATTATGAGGCAAATCTTTCAGATAAGAATGTGCTAGCAGAAGATTCCTAAAAAGTTGAAGGATGGATAAGAAAGTCTTAAAACAACTGTGTTGTTGTATGAGGTAGGGACTTAATGAGGGAAGTACCGTGTAGCAGTGAAGGCCCACTTGAAATTATGAAACATATAGTTTTATTGGACACCATGATTTTTTGATTTTTCTCCAGTTTCGTTCAAAGAATATGTTCAAGGGGCAGAGTGAGGATGGTACGATAGAGGAAGCCCTGCAACCAAGTTCTCCCAACATTCTTCTTCAAATAACTTTAAAATAATGCCTCTGGTATGGCAAAGCCAAGAAGGTTGTTGTGAGACATGTTTCCACCTCAAGATAACAGGAGATCAGAAGAAGAGATCTAAGATATTGGGATAGCATCTGACTGGAGCCCACATGGCAGCAACATCAGCTGTGGAGCATGATGGTGGTGACAGCAGCAGCAGCTGCTGCAGCAATTTCAGGAGTTTTCAAGCCAGAGACAATAGGGTAAATAATTCTAGTTGCCAAAGCGACCAGGAAAGACTCAAATAGGAAATTATGACTGCGTCCAATAAAACTTTATATTGGAGAAGAAATGTACAGAGCACCAACCCCAGAGTCAGGAGGACCTGAATTCAAAGCCAACCTCAGACACTTGACATTTCCTAGCTGTGTGATCCTGGGTAAGTCACTTAACTCTGATTGCCTAACTAAAGACAAACAAACAAAGTTTTATGGTACATGATCTCAAATGGCCCCTTACTGCTGCAAGACAATTCTTTTGTACTTCCCTCATTAACTCACTTCATCATTCACCACTACAGCTCTTCTAAGCCTTTTTTTATCCATCCTAAATTCTTCCTTGGATCCTCTGTCCACACACTCTCATCTGAGAACTTTGCTCATGCCATTTTTTCAGAGGCAGAATCAAGGTGAAAGTACATTTCATGAATGTATTCAGGACATGGGTTGTGGAGTTGAGTAAGCAGCAATTAGACCTGATTGATTAAATCTAGAGTGGATGAAGGGGATTAATATTAAATAAGTTTACAAGGCTAGGGTTAAGTAGTGAAAAATTTTAAATGACAGAAATGTTCCTATTTTATCCTATTCTTATTAACAGTAAGGAGATATTGCCAGATTATGAGCAGGGGATGAGAGGTACTTTTGGAAGATTATTCTGGTAACTCTTTGGAGGTTAAGTGGAGAAACGAGAAAGAGAGGGAGAGAAAGAGAGGATAGATAGATAGATAGATAGATAGAGTGAATAAATAGCCATAGCCCAAGCATAGCATCTTTTTTCCTCTCCTCATCCCTTTCCCTCTTTCCTTACTCTCCTCTACCTCTTTCTGTCCCTCTTTATCTTAACAGTATGATGTTTATTCCAGGATAAATAGAGAGTATGTATAGCACTGTTAGAACTCCTATCTTCCTTCAAAGCTTATCTGTGTTTCCACCTGCTAAGTAAGTTCTTTCCTGAACCTCTTTTCCCATCCCAAGTTTTCAGTATACTTTTTCTCCTGAAATTGCTTCCTATTGATTTAGGAAGTTTATGCAAATTGTTCTCCTTGTTTGTTTTTTTTTAACATTAAAAGGTTTTAAAAAATTCTAGTTTTTTTTAAATTTTATAGAAAAAAATCATCCTGTTGATGCCTCCAATATCATTTTTTTGCAGACTATTTTGACAGAACAAACGTGGAGAAGGCTATTGCAGAGAACAAGTAGCCAAAATCCTTAGTTTCTCTTCTAGCCATGGAAAGTTCCATTATAACAACTGAATAAACGGAATTAATGATATACAATCACATCTTTTTCTAACTTCATGTGTGATTATTAAAATGTTCCATGATAAGATTGAAATATTTGATCATTAGAAGTTCAAATTTAGTACTTGAGTAGTTGTACCTCTCATTAGGCATAGAATAAATAAGAAAGTTAGTAGATAGCCTATGAATGAGAGAAAAGGATTGAGAATAGAAAGAGTTAGGTAGTACATTGATTAAGAGTGTTGCACTTAAATTCTAGGGGAACTGAGTTCAAATATTGCCTCAGACACCTACTTTCCATGTGACTCAGGACTAATCACTTAACTTCTCAACTTTAGTTTCCTCATCCGCAAAATGGAAATAACAAATCCACCTACCCCTACTGTTTTTATGAGGCACAAATGAGATAATATATATAGAAAGTGCTATATAAATGCTAGCTATTATTATTACAATCTAACATACATAGAATGGTCCAAGTAAATAGGAGGGGTGAGTCTATGGGAATACATTATCATAAAAGGAGTCTAATAGAAAAATTATAGGAGAAAAGTGCTGACTTCAGAGAGGAAGAGATGAAAATAAGTAAAAGAGAAAGAAATTCATAAAAATATAAAAATAAAATTATATATAATACATGTTTAAAGAGAGAAAGAGAGAGACAGAGAGAGAGAGAGACAGAGAGAGAGAGACAGAGAGAGACAGAGAGAGGTGTAGGATCTTCATAGCCATAAATAGAAATGCCTTAATTATAACAGACTTTAAAATCTTTCTCTTAGTGTAAAAGCATGTAACACTGACAGCCAGTCCTCAATTTTCAATAATAAAATGATTAAAGGAAATGAATAGAAAATTTTCAAAAGGATTGCAAACTATTATTGTTCCACATCACTGATGATAAGAGAAATACAAATTAAAATAACTCCAAATATCCAACTTACAGCAAATTGACAAAAATGACAAAAGATGGAAATAGTGTTTGATAAGCTGTGGGAAGGCAGAGATATTGTTTTTGATAGATCTATGAATTGACCCAGACATTATAGATGATAATTCAGAATAATGCTAAAAATGATTTTAAATATTCTCATTGTTTAATCAGGATTTTACTACTGCTGTGCATATATTTCCAAGGAGCTCAAAATCAAAGACACACACACACATATACATATATAATATACATACACATAGGTCTCCCTCACTCTCAAAACCAAGTGAAGTGCAAGTCATATCATCATTTCTCTGATGCCATGGTCTTCTTCAGCAACGAAGGATGAACACAACACATATATGTGTGCATATAGACAAATATAAATATCATGTATATATGCATATATATAGATGTACATGTTTATATATAGTTTTACATGAATGCATATGTGAATGTGTTTGGCAAAGATTTGAGGGAAAGTAAAAAGTGGGTATTCAATGATTAGGGGATGGCTAAACAAATTGTAGCATATGAATATAATTGATGATTACTTTGAAAAACTGAGAAACCTAAAGAAGGAATACTAACAGAAATTAATACTAAGTGAAATAAGCAGAACCAAAAAATGGCATATACAATGATTCATATAATGTAACCAGAATGGAAAATTATGTGAAACTGAATGCTGTGTAATTTTCATGACTGAGATTGGTCCAATTGCAGTCACTCTTTAATTGAATGAGGAACTATGAGTGTGGAATGTTGATTATACTTTCAGATGTGTTAGTTGACTTTATCGATTTTTTTGGCTTCTTTTTTGGTCTTTGTTAGAAAAGTATGCTCACTAGGCATATAAGTTGGGGTAAGAACATATGAACATGATGTAAAGAAAAGAAAATGCATCAATAAAATTGTATATTGTTGATATGCTGTCCACCACATTGGTTGGAAAGAAAAGCAAACCAAACAGAAAATGTCTTCTCACTGACCCAAGATAGGAATTTCCAGATGCCATCACAGCAGGGTTCATACAACTTTTCCTACTTCTAGGTGGTCAAAATCCTGTTTTTTTCACTAGTCACACATTTTTTTAGACACAATAATATAGTTGATAAGTATATGTTAATTTGCTTCCTTGATCCAGGAAACTAGCACATTTAAATAAAGCTTCAGGCATTATCCTTTACTTCTACAGAGAACATCCATTATAGGTGTGGAATAGATTTTAAGCCTGATCACAGTGGAGTATTTTGAAATTCTCTTTTATAGCTCATAGTATCATGGAATGTTAGTTAGAAAATACCTTGTAGATGATCTAATCTTACCTCTTCTTTATACAAATTGAGGAATCAATATCTAGGTAGAAAGAATTTGTCAAAAATCTTGTAATTAGCTAATTGGTCTCAGTTCTAGAATTTTGCTCTCTTTGTTCCAAGTTCAGCACATTCTTCCCATTGTATTTTATTATTTCCCTCTCAATTTTCCTCGGCGATGGAGTGAAGACAAAATATGCATAGAAACAAACTTATATTTGATTCTACAATGTATGGACTGAATTCACTGGGAAAAGATTTAAGAGAGTTGAATGTAAACTTCTATATCTGAGTTCAGAAAAATCAAACACACAAGTATAAGACAGAGGAGGCATGGTTAGCCAAATTTGTCTGAGCTCAAGTCTAACCTCACAGTTTTACTAGCTGTGTGACCCTGGATCAGTCATTGACCTCTCTGGGCTCAATTTCCATATTCATAAAATGTGGATAATAATTACCGTTTTCCTGGCAGGGTATTTATGAGGACAAAATGAAATAATACTTTCAAAAAACTTTCCAAACCTTATAATACCATAAAATGATGAAGATGATGATGATGTTAACAACAATAATTGTTAGTGTGAAGAAAAAAACTCATTTTAGCAGACTACAAGTTTAGTATCAGTGAAAAGTGCCACAGGAAAGACTTAGAAAAAACTAATGTGATCTTAGGCTGAAAATTCTAAACTAGGAATAATATTCACATAAAAATTATTGATCCTAACTTCCACAAGAATTTCTATGGGGGAGGGGGCAGGAAGAAGCATTGGCTAGTGTTTTTGACACTCAAATTGGCTCAGAATTGCAGTAGCTGTCAACTCAGCTAAGTATACTTGGTGTGGAAATCAGTGTCATACTTAAGGAAAGACCAACTTTCAAACTGAATCATTAAGTTATTAGAAGAGTATTCTATCAAATGATGGTGATGTTTGGAAGGAAAAAAAAACAAAACAAACATACTGGAATAGAGATAATGCATTCTTTGAGCTAGGTTCACTTTCCTGAATGCTTACGCTAAAAGGCAAAGTGAGACACTTAGGGAAATGAATTTGGAGTTATCAAAATCAGAAAGTCAACCACAGGTCAAAATAAGCCGGAAAGGTATTTTTAAAGACTCACTGCATTGTAAAGCACTGTTAACAACTGAAAAAAATCCATTAATATACAAAAGAAAGAACTGGAATTTTTACAAGGCCAACAAAACAATGAACCATTAGCTTCATTCATTCGGGCCACAAAGTTTGGCTCAAGACCACGAAACTTCAGAACTTGGAAAGCAAATGCAATTTTTCTGAATCAATGAGATTATTTCAGTTACAGATATACATTAAAATATAAATGCACATAAAGGACCGGAAATACCATCAGATCAGCACAGTAGCAGAATATTTTGCCACAGTTATCTTTATGATATATTTTCAGTTAGTGGATTATGTTAATTTAAGAATTTAAAAAAAATAGGTTATCTTGAAAATATTATTACAACATGTTACATAAAATCATAGGAATAAAATCCTACATAATTACATGATATATTAAATTTTATGTGGGTCTTCTGTCATTCTACATGTGTTTGAAATACTTCATCATCAGGTTAAATATAGATAGTAAAGATAAATAAAGATCCAGAAGGCGAATTTTCAGGGGTGGCATTTTGCTCTATCAAGTCAAAAACATTAAAAGAAAAACTAAAAAATATAAAAGCAGTGGGCTCTTGCATTCTTTATCTTACTGTTGTTAGTCTCATGGATTTGAAGCTGGAATGGATCTCAGAGATCAACAAATCCAGTTCCTTCCTTTTATAGATTCAGAATCACACAGATACACACAAACACACACACACACAAATGAACACATAAATATACATACACTTTATACATACATGCACACATATACACACATGTATATTGTGGGTATAGGTGTGTATATGCATGTATACATATACATGTATATACATATGTATGTATGTATGCAGAGAGAGGTTATTTGACTTACTGAGACTCACACAGACAGTAATTGCCTCAAGTTGGATTAGAAACCATGTTTTTCTGACTTGGGAGTTCAGCACTCTATGTCCATTATGTCAAGTACATCTCAAAATAATTAGATGATAAAAATATGGTCTACTCTGCAAATTGCTGACTACAGCTTCCTATTTCCCTACAAATAAACTTATCAAGGTTGCTCTTGATATATTCATAGACGATTCTCATAATATTTATACATACCCTAGGTACACATACATTATGTGTATACATAATATCACAATGTATTTTCTACACTTTACATGCATACATATATAGGTATAATATACATATACACAATATATAATGCATATATACATGCATATATAGCATGTATACATACATGCACATATACATACATGCACACACTATGAAAAGTAGTCATATTGATCAGAATATACCAACATTTTCTCAGAAACCTTTTTTATATTGGATATATAATTGTATTATATTTTTTCTTGCAATTTTAATAGATATCTAGTGAACTGATCCCTATATGCCCTCATAATTATGTTACCTCTGTATACTATTATTCTCTACTTTGCCCTCTTTTTGCTCTTTCTGCCTCCTTTATGAGCATATATGGACAGTGAGATCTTTAGTTGAGAGGGAGAAGGAAGGGAACACCATGGGAAACAAACAAAGAAGAGATTGGCAATAGTTGTTATGGTGATTTGATATAGAGAGAGAGAATGGGAGGAGAGGAAAAGGTGTAGGATGAGAGGAGGTTTTAATTAATTATGGAGCAAATACTTAAAAACAGAGTAGAAAGTGCTGGCAAATCTGGAGTGGGGTTCTGGGAGAGTAGGGTTGAGGTAGAATGGAATGAGGGAGAATATTGTTAGGGAGGAGTAGGAAAGGAGTTTTGTTCTTCAGCATATAAGTAACTTTAAATAGGAATTGGGATAAAGCATATCAGGGAAATGACTAATTGGAAAAGATTAGTTGTTCCCATGGTAAAAGTGAAAAATGACAAATGGACCTCCTCAGTGTTCCCAATGATGTCAGCAAGTGAGGAAGGCTACCAGAATGTTGGGGGAACCCGCCCCCTGCACCTGCCTTGGGAAACCCATGGGATGACAGACACAAATCATACAGAATGGTTTGTGATATAGAGGTGTAACCTTTGTTTCTAATGCCTATCTTACAGAGACTATGGAGACTGTTACTTTCTCTTTCAGAACTAGATAAGAGCTTATTTATTGTTACAGTAACTTTTAAAGCTAAAATGAGGGAGAAAAAAAATCTAAGTGAATGAGATCATGGATTCATTTGAGTATGTGAAAATATTGTCTATCTCTCCCTAAATGCTCTTCCTCCTCCCCATCAATCTAATAAGTTTACAAGGGATAGGATCTATATAATTTTGCTCTTCTACCCCACTGCCTAACAGGGTAGGTAGTAGGTTTAATCAATACTTCTTGAGTTGTAATCTGAATTTTTCCAAGATTCTGATTTTGATTTATCTTTTTACTGTGACAACTTTTAGTTTTAATTATGCTCTAGCATGTTTTGGCATCAGCCAATAAATAAAAGAGCTTTCCTTTAATTCTTCTTGCCCTGGGACTTTTTCTGAAGTTTGCCTGATAAACAGTTCACTCTAAAATAAAACTTAAAAAAATAATATATGCAGACATTTTTTTTCTTTTTAAAGTTTCCTTACCAGACAGCTACAGTAGTGATAAATGCCCCTGTTACATTTCCCCCCTCATGAATGGGTGGTTGTTTCTTTCCACAGATTAAAATTAATCTCAAGGACAGTCCTTGGCTTTGCTCCCCCTGTTCTTTCCTAGAATGATGTAGAAACAACAAGCTGAAAAGTATTGACATTTAGGTAGCTTTTTTAAAAAAAAATTCAGTTTATTTTATTTCTACTTCTGAATTTTCTCACTCCACCCATCAAGAAGACAAGAAAAATGAAATCCATTACAAATATGTATAGTCATGTAAAATAAATTCACATATCAGTCATATTGAAAGAGAAGGAAGAAAAGGTGAAATAAGAAAAAGGGAGAGAGAAAGAAATTGGAAGAAAAAGGAAGGAAAAGTATGGGAAAAAAGACAGATGGATAGAAAGAAAAAGAAAAGAAAGAGAGAAAGAAAGAAAAAGAACAGAAGGAAGGAAGAAAGAAAAAAGAGAGAGAGAAAAAGGAATTATACTTCCATCTGTATTTGTTCAGATGAACATGGGGTTTAGAACCAGGAATTGGGATTTGGATCCTTTTCTGTTATAGTCATTTTAGGATCCCAGACTAAGTGATGTAGAGTTGCTTCTAGATCATCTAGTCCAACTCTTGATTTTATTGGAGAGGAAACTGAGACTCAGTGGGATTAAGTGACTTGTTCACGGTCATGTAAGAGGGAAAGTGACAGAATTAGAATTTGAGCACTTTCCTTACCATGTTGTCTAAGTTAGAAGCAAAGCATCCAAAAGGAAAGATAAGGATAATTGAAGTCACAGTAGCTATGTTAAAAGTCTGTCTCTGTTACTTGTTACCTGTGTGACCTTAGACAAGTCATTTCATTTCTCTTTTTCTCCCCTGAAAAATTCGATGGTTGACTCTGGATGATCTCAAAGTTCTCTTTCTGCTCCAAAAATAAGATCCTAGAATGGATTTTTGTGAAGTACCCCATAAGGTCTACTAGAGGGAGATTATTTAGTAAGATAGACATGGTTCTTGCCTTAATCATGGTCCTGGATGGTAGAGGGATAATATACAAATTTAGATAACCATGAAATAAAATGTTACATAGAAAATGTAAAATAATAAGTCTACATAGTCTTTAATATGGAAGGTTAGAGTCACAACATTTTTACTCTCATTCAAAACCCATGTAAGTATATTTTTCACCCTATGACAAATACAAAATGCCAAGTAACAACTGCAAAAGAAGTCAGATTACATATACATTAATGTTTAGTGTGTTGGGTGGTGCAGTGGATAGCACTGGATTTGGAATCAGGAAGACTCATCTTCATGAATTCAAATCCCACATTAGACATTTACCAACTGTGTGACCCTGGGCAAGTCATTTAACTTTGTCGCAGTTCCTTATCTATAAAATTGACTGTAGAAGGAAATAGCAAACCACATCATTTTCCTTGCCAAGAAAACCCCAAATGGTGTTACAAAGAGTTGGATATGACTGAAACAAGTAAAGAACAACAGCAAAATTAGCTATAGATAAATGGCTATGTAGAATAGTGACTATAGAGCTGGACTTGGTAAAACCTGAATTCAGATCCTGCCTTACACACTTTCTGTATGAACTTGAACAATTCAATTAATCTTTTAAGCCTCCGTTTTCTTATCTGTAAAATGAGGACAACATCTCCTTCACAGGGTCATTGTGAGACTCAGATGGGATCGCACACATAAAGAATTTAGCAAAATTTAGTGCACTATAAAAATCTGGGTTGTAATTTTTATTGTTGCCATCATTACTATGGAACATGTCCCAAAAGTCATAGTGTAGCTTTTAATAACTGTAGTAAGGTTTTGGAATCTTGAATGTGGTCAGTCAAAGAGATAGTGAAAGAGAAAAACCAATAAGAGAATCTCCAATACTTAGTCTAGCTGGCACTACATTCTTGCAGAAACCTCTTAAATCCTTGGCATTATAAAGAAAACCTATCTTGAAGATGAGTTATGAATTGTCCACAACACATTTGTCATATGCACAAAAGCTGAAAAGTGAGAGTAGATTTTGGGGAATGGGTGGAATGGGATTGGATATAGTTAAGAAAATCAACATCTGTGAAATCAGAAACAAGTTATGAATGGATAAATCATGAATAAACACTGGTTTCCCTGAACCTATGACTCTGAGTTCAACCTAAGCAGAATGTAGGCAGTGACTCTGAGTTTTAAATATAAGTGGCTAAAAATAGTGTTAAATTAGAAATTGACAACACTAAGCTTTCATTTCCCTAAAGTAGTTTAAAAATCCTGTCATCTATATGATGCAGTTAAATATTGGGAGATAAATATAAAAATATTGAGGCAGGGGGAAGTTAGTGCTGTATGAGTTCCCAAATCTCTAGATTTGAAATAAGGACACAGGTAGGCCTAAACCGCTTAGGGACATTGCCTCTTTTCTCTTTTTTTAATTAAGTAAACTCATGATCCTTGTTGGATGGACCTTCTAGTGTGGAAAATTACTCCGCTGATGTAAATGGGCCACCAGTTTATAAGAGAGTTTTAGAGAATTGAAATGAGAGCTCACTGCAACCATAATCAGAGAACTAGAATTTATTTGAGGGCGAGCTTGACCTCAAGTCTTCTTACTCCAAGGTTAGTCCTACATCCATTATACAACAATGTCTCTTAACCTAATGAAGTTTCAAACAAAATAAAGAACCAAAAAAGTGAGGAAGAATTTGATATACAGATTTTAATAAATGCTCTAAATATTGTGTGTAATTATACTAATTATTGAGGGATAATCTTGCTTTCATGCTGGATCACAATGGAAAATGAACATGGCAAGACCATTCAAATATTCTTATCTCATAAATGAACCGTCTTTACCTAAAATTTTTGAGGTATCCTTTGGGCTTGAGGCCAAATAGTACTCCATTATGGTATGGGGGAAACTGTGGGGTATTTGTCATCAGATGTGGGTTCAAATCTTTCTCCTCCTCTTGCTTCTTCTCCTCCTTCTTTTTTAGCCTATTTTTTATTATTTAGTCTCCTACTTATTAACTCTGTGGCCTTTGACAAATCACTTAACTGCTGGATGCCTCAGTTCTCTTTTCTGTAAAATGAAGCAGATGTATCAAGGTGATTTCTAATGTCCCTTCCAACTCTATCTGTCCTTTCAGATCACTTCTTTCTCTTTATCCTACCATTATTCATCTTTCCATAACCAAATGGAGAGCCAGCTGTGTGCCAGGCACTAACAAACTCACTAAGCACTGGGGATACCAAGGAAAGCAAAGAACAGTCCCTACTCCCAAGGAGCTCAGAGTCTTCATAGAAGTTAAAATGCAAATAACTATGTGAAAACAAGATATATGCGGGATAAATTGTGAGTTATCTCACTGTTAAGGAAAACTGTAGAAGGCTTGCTTTCACGCAGTGTGACAATGACAATTGAGTACAGTAAAACCATTCTATTCTCATCCCATATCCTTCTTGCCAAAGGGAGTTCTAAGCTGAGAGCCGAAGGAAACAGAAACCAGGAGGTGAAGAGAAGGGAGAAAATTCTAAGCATCTGGACATGCAATTGTCATCATTTAGAAATAGACTAGCTTTGTAATCAGGATAAGTCTCAAGAATAGAAAACAAATAAATAACCATGGGGTGATTCTTTTTTAAAAATTAAAATCAAGCTATGAAAAACCTGAAGATGCAAGGACTGGTCCAAAGCAAATAACTGTCATTTTCTTCTAGTATTATTACATTCCGCCTCCTATGGAAAATCAATAAGAAAAGTAACAGCAAGAAAGAGCGAAATCAATCACCCCAATATTCCTGCAATTAACGATCATGGGAGAACGTGGAGTTTTATTATTTCTCTGTGGCCTTCTTCCCCTGCTGGAATGAGCAATGTTAACTACATTGTGCTCTAATGAGCCATGCCCAAACTACTGTTTTCTGGTTCACTGTTTATTTGATTTCTTTATTGTAATGAAAGTCAGATGGCTAATGTTTATACTAGTAGTGTGCTGGGGGATAAGACTGGGAATCATTCTAATTAGCTGCAAGTGGATCTCAGATTTAACACAGAGGAAAGAAGAAATTTTTAGCAACAATTTTAAATTGAAGTTCTCATTTATTTTCATTATGGCCAGCCAAAAAGCAAGCTCATGTTTCCTGGAGCTTTACCACTTTATGGCATAGAAAACTGAATTTTGGAAGCTCTTCCTTGCCTGGGTGCTACCCTAAATCCTAAAGATTTGTCAGAGATTCATAGCCACATGGACAGTGAATCGTATCAACTCATGCACCACAGCACTGAGATATGATAATAGAGAACAGGGGATTGTGACCAAAATTTAGCAGCATACGTCTAGCTTGAAATTTCTCTTGGTTCATGATATGCTTACGTTGGAGATATTCAACTGGCTGATTTTTTTCAATTCAGACCTATAATTCTATTATTTAAAGTGACTCTTCATGTGAAAGATTCATCAGCCAATCCAAAATGGCAACTCATCTGTGACTTCTCGTCTTAGAAAGTTGCCAAGAAGCATTAAGAGATTGGGTGACTTATCCAGGGTCACTCAGCTAGCATATCAAATGCAGAACTTGAAAATCAGTTCTTTCTATCTGTAAAATGCAGAGTAGTAACAGAGGGCAGGTTATAAGGGTCTTTACAATGATCTAATCCTATACACTTCATGTATAGGGAGTCCTTAATACACTTATTGCAGTTCAATGCACTATTTAAAAATGTAGTAAGATTCCTTCTGAAGGCTTAGCCAAGGCTACATTCCTATTAGAACTGATAAACATATTTTATAAGAACTGCAATTATAGTAATCTTATTAGGATAATCAACAGTCATACTCTTCTGTAGAGACAACTTCATATAGTCCTATGTGCATGCATGTTTACTTATAGGCATGATTTTAATAAATATTTCAAAATTAGAAATTAAATATTGAGATGCTTAACATATGTAAGCTATTTCTAAATAAATGTTTTTCAGCAAAAAATAATACAGTGCTATTCACAGTCTTGTATTGAAATCTTTTTCATTGTGATGTTAAGCCTTTTAAGGAATTTATTTTAAATTTTTTTCCATTTCCTTTAACTTGGAGATGAAAGTGGCCAAGAGCACCCTCTCAAAAGAAAGCTCCCCAATGTTTGCAACAGTTAATTTATCCAACAGAACCCAAGGACTTTCACTTCCCCTTCTAAGATATTGTCTTCAGAACCAAAGCTTTCCCAATCTCCATTTTTTCTTAGCTATCTGTGAAACAGGGACAATTAAATTCCTACTTCATATCTCACATTGTGGTTGTGAGAAGCAAATGAGAAAATGCGTGGGGAGTGTATTGCAAACATTACATTTAATTAGATTAATTAATTACAATTAATTAATTTAATAGATAAATCCTCAGATCTATAATATTGCATATTTGGAGTTCCCTCCAACAATGCATTTTGGAGTTGTTGGTGGGATGGTAACCCAGTACAGCCTTTACATTCTTTGGAACTCTTCTTCATAGTCTCACAAAAGGTCATTCCAGTGGTTCCACCCAACATGCATTTTTTTTTCTTTTAAAGTTTCTCCCATTGGGATCATTGTGCACAATAACAGTGATATTGTCATGATGATCAACTGTGAAAGACTTGGCTACTCTGATTGTTACAATGATCCAAGACCATTCTGAAAGATTCGTGAGGGAAAAAAAATGTTATCCACCTCCAGAGAGAGAATTGGTGAAAGCTGAGTACAAATTGAAGTATAATTTTCTCACTTTTTAAACTTTTCTTGCTTTTGGGGGGAATTATGACTAATATGAAAATATGTTTTGCATGATTTCATATATATAATTGGTATCGTTTGCTTGTCTTATCAGTGGGAGTGGGAGGGAGGGAGAGAATTTGGAACTCAAAATTGAAAGAGAAAAGAATGTTAAAAATAAAGTGATTTTAAGAAAATAATTTTTTCCCATTGTGCAGAGATCATCAGAGAAAGATTCTGGTGTCTTCCTATCAACTACACAATCAATAAACTTTCTCCTTCTATCATATATTTCCCTGTTGATGATATTTGCTCCTATTCTTTGGAATACATTAGTGATTATATATTGCAGACTGCCTCTCCATTGACCTCTATGTGATGATTATCTTTAGTCCTTTAGATGCATTGTGTTCCGCATCTTATTGTTATATAGTAACATTTGGAAAATATGAGTTTTGAAAAGGTAGATCTTTACTTTCATGAGAAATTGAGGTGATAAAAGAGCTTTTCATTTTCCCAAAAAAAATCCAGCCCTCTCTGATCCTGCTGTTGAGCTCTAGGCTCAGCTCATGGTCTGTTTATCTGCATTTTTGTCCAAGATATACATATTGTTGGACAAGCTATAAGGTGATCACGCTAAAGCATGTGGACATCTGAACAACAGAAATCCATCTACATGACCTTTCCTGTTTGAATGGACAGGTCAAACCCCTTTAAGTGACTCCAAATGTCTTCCAGGAGGCTCCAAAATTTCCTGGAGTTTAATGCAAACAGTTCAATATCATGCTCAAACATGAACATTTGAATCTCTCCCAACGTGTAGGGAACCCCTCTTCAACCTGGGGTCTTTGATGAAATACAGTAGGAAATAGCTTTGGTGTGCACATATCTTCTTCTTTTATGCCTTGCCTAATGTTTATTAAGAGGATACTCTAGGTATTATTTCTGGTTGTGTATTTTCAAAAGAAGTGTGGATCATTTTGGTATGTGGATGTGAAACACCTTGCCAGAAAGGAACTTGTAAGGCATCATATTTTTTTTTCCTACCAAATCAAAAGCTTTTTCCATAATCAAGAAAACACAGTGGCATTTTCCAGTATCTACATTGCCAACTGGCATGTATCTGTGCTATGGCTTATTGTTGAACTTAGCTTTCAGGCATATACTTGCTCCCTACTAACACTGTGCTGATAGCATATACCCTAGATTTGTGTATAGAAAATTATTATAAAGATTTTGTGTAGATGAGGGAGAAATCATATAGGTTGATAGTTACTGCTTTCCATTGTCATTTTTTAATATTATTAATAAGAAATGAGGTTTTTTTTTCATTTCTTAGTTCTATTTCCTTCCTTCAAATGCTTTTTATGTTGGATCCTCATTGCCTTCACAATTGTGTTGACTTAAATATATATTTCATCTCCATTTAATCCACTCTAGCTTCTTTTCCTATCCTTATTCTTTCTAGTAAAATTTCTACTTCCTCTGAAAGCACATCTGGTACAATGGTGGTGTGCAGTGCTATGTGTGCTGGAGAAAATAACTGGATAAAATACGTTCTTGCAAGGTATTCTACTTTTATTCTGTTTGTAGTCCTTTCGTTTTCATTCTTGAACTATGCAGTCATATAGATCACCAGAAAATTTCCATGTCTTCTTTTTTCTTGTCCTCTCATATGTGGTTCTTAAAAATTTCAAGCTTCAGAAGTGAGGTTTTTTCCTTTTTTAAATAAAATTGAGTTGTTTATTTTTGTGATCATTTGACTTCTTGTGTCACCTTAACACTTTGATATCATCATCATAGTTGTCATCATCATCATCATCATCATCATCATCATCATTATCATCATCATCATTCACTGAAGTCCTTCTTTGACTTCCTTGACACCAATCATGGCATCAGGTAACCTTGGTTTCTGTGAGTCTAGACCAGGAGTAGGGAACCTATGGGCTCAAAGCCACAAGTGGCCCTCTAGGACCTTGGGTGCAGTCCTTTGGCTGAATCCAAATTTCATAGAATAAATCCCCTTTATAAAAGGATTTGTTATATAAAACTTGGATTCGGTCAAAAGGCCGCACCAGAGAACCTTCAAGATTACATGTGGCCTCAAGACCATAAGTTCCTCATTCCTGGTCTAGGCTAGTACAGTACAATCTATTGTAGGTTTTATCAAAGGTTGGAATATGGGCCCAGTGATAGACTGTAAATCCGTCATTTGAAGATCAATCTACCTATGTTCAGAGAGGGTCAGCACCATATTAGACAAAGAGTGATGAATTCTTTAGCCATACCCCCTCTCAGAGAAAACATTTAATTGTAGAGTGCTTAAGAACTGCATCAGTGGATGGAATATCAAAGGTAATGCACAGCTACTTGAATTATTGAAGTATCTTCTTATTGTTGTTTCCATTGTTATTATTTTTGTTTTCCTCTTATTTGGTAAGAAAACTTTACTGTACATTGGAAATACTTCTTCCATTTAGACTTTATGTATGGTATTTCCCATGACATTGGTGAATACCATTAGTAAGCCTATAGCATGTATTTGTAAAGGCAGTTTGGAAAATCATATAAAATCATGTAACCAAAATTTATGTAAGCCAAATTTTATATACCATTTTAAAGTTTGAAAAAACATTATACACACATATACATATACATACACACAGATATATATATACACAAAAATATATGTACACACATATGCACACACATACACACACACACATATAAGCTCATTTGTTCCTCATCCAGACTTGTGAGGTAGATCCTGTTATTATTCCAATTTGATAGCTAAGAAACAGAAGTTTATAGAGGTTGTAAATTTTCCAGAATAACATAGTTTATTTGTTTGAAGTAGGATTTGAACACAGATCTTCCTTATTTCAAATACAGTGCTCTATTATTGTTCAACACTATTACCTAATCCATGAAGTGGAATGAATGATGGCATGAATAGGAATTTGCTTAAAAGTAATAAGGATATTACACTTAAAAAACAATTATTGAAACTGGAAAGAGACATTTTATTACATTAGACATATATTTATATTTTGTTTTACATACATATATTATATAAAACATGTATGTATACGCACACTTGTATGGATGTATTTTTTCATTTACAAAAACTTAGACTATAAGGATAAATGAACTATTCAAGGGAGAAAAGGTAGAAAAGTCAGAGCAGAGACCTAAGGAGTAGACTGACCTGAGAAAACAGATTTAGCAGAAAAATTATAGCATCATAGTATTCAAGGCTTAAAATTGGAAGGGGCTTTTCTCATTTTGCAGATGAAAACCCACAGAGATGAAATGATCCAAGATCACTCAGGTAGTAAGTGGTAGATCTGAGATTTTTATTGAGATACTGTGAGAATACTCAGTAAGTCAATAAATATTTATTAAGCACGATCTATGTGTCAGGCACAGTAGTAAGTGCTGGGGATCTAAATATACAGAAGAAAGATAGTTCTTTTCCTTAAGGAATTTACACTCTAATGGAAAAAGACAACACACAAAAGAAAGCTGAAAAGGGGAGGAGTGGGTAAGAAAGTAGGAAAGTAAGCTAGTGGGAAAGGAAGAAATCCTTAGGTGCCTTTTTTAAATGGAGGCTCCATCTTCCAGACCTTCGGTATCATCAGTATCCTCTGCCCACCTGACAGGAAATTTCCTGGTGGGCATAATAGAGTCCAGTCCACAGGGGTGCAAGCTACTGGGAAATGAAGGAATACCAATCCACATGTTACTTCGTATTTATTCTTCATATACTTAAATATGTACTTGTTATCTCCCTAGCTAGGGACTGTTTCGTTCTTTATACTTATATTTCCTGTGCCTAGCACAGTGCCTCCCTCATAGTAGGTATTTACTAAATATTTATCGATTGATGACTGATCTCTAAGAGAGCCAAGGTCAAGGACACAAAAAGAAAAGTTTCAAGGAACAAGGGTTGACCAGTGATGCCCAAGACTCCTTCAATATCAAGCAGAATTTGAACTGAAAAAAAATCTAACAGGATTTGTGGCATGAAGAAGTAGGGAGGGATGTCATTAGTACTCACTGAAAGGTGTTTTATCACCATCATGAAGATGGGGGGAAATAGGGAGGAGATTAATGCATCAAGTGCCTGCACATTTGGCCGCAATGGTTCTGTGGAAAGAGGATGAAACAAGGTAAACTAAATGACAGGAATCTATATTAAAATACAGAAAAAGATTAAAACAAAGTCCGTTCTGTTCATTTTGTGAAAATATGTTCTTTTTAAGTAGGGGAGACCCTGAATTGTAACATTAGCCCCATTCGACTAGTTTGTGATGCATCTGATGATGTGAGCTCATTACTGAGTACAGAAGTATTCACTGGGCCAAGGTCACAGGTTTATTCCACATATGGGTTAGTCACTGAACAGCCTCTCTTTAACTATCTTAATGTTGCACCCTGTTGGACGCAAGGGGACTGTGCACGAGAATGGGAAGATATTGAATTGTGCCCTTCACTTTAAGAGAGGAAATAATCAAGAGTCTGTATCTTGTTTGTAGCACTGTTTTAGGATATGAAAACATAAAATGAGAAAAGAATACTGGACTTTGTGCATCAGTAGGGCTAGTCCTGTCCTGGACGCTTATTAGTTGTGTATTTCAATAAGTCACTTCATCTCTGTGGGTCTCAGGTTCCTTATCTGTAAAAGGAGATTGAATTAAGGTGATCTATAGAGTCACCTATCATTCTCATAGTCTATGAGTCTCCAGAACCTTATCAGTGTACCATGAATTATTCCAACAGTCTCAGAAATGTACCAGCTCCTCCACACCCAGAAGTGTGGGGTGACAGAGAGGAGGGACTGGAGGAGTAGAGAGAAATAATAATAGTAGATATGTATAACAACACATGTTTCTTAGAACGGGTGAAGGAACAGGATGACTCAGCTCACTTCTTTCACTTCTAGATGAAGGTTGGATTTCCCCTCCTTAGCAAAATTCAAAATTAATAATGAATAGTTTTCAAATTAAGAGTGTCCCCTAAGACCAAAATATCCCTTTTATACGAGTTGTTAAGTGGCAGCTTTGTCCATTCAAATACCCATAAGACCTTCATGAGGTTGAGGTCAGCTAAGAACACCATTTCCTGGTGTGTATTAGAAATGTATGCTTCTAGTCTATACTTTGAATCCCAGAGCTGCAATTTTAAAAAACCAGAGGAACTGGCCACTTCTGTCTACCATCTGATGATTGGCAAAAACTGTAGAAGAGCCCTTCTAAATTTCTGGATCCACGATAGATACCTTGAAATTAGATAGAAAAAAAGTAACCTACCTTACTTCTAGAATACAGTGTTTATGTTCGCTGCTGGTACTGAATAAATGTGTTTCCATGAAAGACCTTTATTCTGCAAGCACAGAGGTAAATGAAAAAGATTTGGAGTTACCTGGATGAAGAATACCTTTCTCTTTCAAAGGATCTTAGATGGCAGGACAAGTAGAAAATGTATAAATTCTCCAAGGATTGTATTATCTGAGACAGCTAGGTAGTATAGTGAGCATGAGCAATGGTCTTGAAGTTAAAAAGAGCTAAGGATAAGTTCCACCTCAGACACTTGATAGATGTGTGACCCTGCATTTAGTCTCTCTTGACCTCACTTTCCCCATCTGTAAAGAGGGGAAAATAATAGTAATCTCACAACGTTTTTGTAAGGACCGAATGAGATAACATGTTCACAAGAATTAAAGTGCTATTATAGCAGTAGTAGTTGGTATTATTAATATTGGCATGTAGGTAGCACAGTGGACAGAGCACTGGGCCTGATTTCAGGAAGACTTTTCTTCCTATGTTCAAATCTGGCCTCAGACACTTATTAGTTGTGTGACCCTGGGCAAGTCGCTAAACCTTGTTAGCCTCAGTTTCCTCATCTCTAAAGTGAGCTGGAGAAGAAATTGACAAACTACTCCAATATCTTTGCCAAAAAAAAGCCCAAACCCAAATGGGGTCATGAAGAGTTGGATGACTGAAATGACTGATCAATAACAGTAAGATTATTAATATTAATAACCAGTGTTGACAGATTTCCTGATGGGAAATTGATTTTCAGGACTTTTTTCTTTTTTTAATAATTGAAGCATTTTGTTTCACCTTAGAAGCCTAGGGAACCTTAGAAGGGGAAGAGAAAATTATTTCAAATTTGGCTTATGTTTTTAAAAATATTAAAATGCTATCCTTATCCCTTGGTTTCTTCTGGCAAGTATCCACTTGACTCTTAGTTAATTAGGGTGGTACTAGGATGAACTGTATAATATTGATAAGCATGATTATTATAAAAAGTAAAATAAGCTTACTGAGAATACCAAATAATTGGAGACTATGCCTTTAAGATCTGGCTCAAAGTTGCGCCAGGAAGATTTTAAAATTCAGCACTAGTAGCTGGTCAGAGGGTTGTTCTCGTACCATGGCCAGTAAAAACTCCAAATGAAAGATCTAATTTATCACATGTTGGGCTTGAAAGCCTATGTTCAGGGTACCAAAGGCACTCGCTGGTTGGCTTTCAAAAAAAAGTCTGGAGGAATCCTGGACTTCAACATTGGTAAGAATTCCAATTTACTGTTATGAGCAGGCAGTTAGTACAGAAAGGAATGTCTCTGCCCCTCATCCCCTCTCCATGCTCACACACATATGCAAAAAATTTATAAATGATTCATTCATATCTGTGCTTTACCACTTTTCTCTCTTCATTAAAGGAGGAAAAGCCTAGTTTTTGGTGGTACAATCCCAGGGAAAATTTTAGGGCAGTCCTAGAATCAGGAAGTTAATTTGTAGAAGTCTGTTGAACGGATTCAATCCAGTTAAATTTCCCCAGTGTTTATCAAGTGCTTTCTATGTATCAAACAGCATACTTTGAAAAAAAGAGATATAAAGACAACACCAAAATACTCCTTGCTTTCACAAAACTTACACTCTACTGAATCAATCAATCGATCAATATATATTTATTAAGTTTCTTTCGGCCAGGAACAGTACTAGATGGTGGTGGATAAAAATACAGAGGATGAAATAATTCTGATTACTCTAGAGGAGACAAAATAATGAAATGGGGAAGTTTAGGCAAGAGCCTTTTGTTTGGACCAACATATTACATAATGATGGAAGGGACCTGATACTTTTGTGTCCTTTTGTCTTGCTTATTAGGGAGCTTTAGTAACTTAGGAAGTGAAATAAATGGACTCTGAGGTCCTTTCTAGCTCTGAAATTCTTTTAAATGCCATTACAATCACTAGTTAGCTTTTCTTCTCCTTCATGTATTCTTTATCAGAGTGGACTTTGACCTTGTAGTTTCCATCAGGTCCTTAAAAATGAAACCAGGGAGGGAAGCCTACAATGAGATCCCACCATGGGATCTAAAAATGCTAGGGCTCTGAACAAGAGGGTTTCAAGTCAACTGAGTTTCAGTAGTAGCAAATCTAGAGTCAGATCTTGGACCTGAAACATCACAATAGAAGCAGAGGACAGAAGAACTCCCCTATAATAATGTCATATCCAAAATTTGGGGCTTTCAAGTTAAAGCAAAACATTTTGAAAGAAAAAATTCTATTGCATAGTATCACCTCCAAGTTACCCAATTCTTACAATACATGATATTCAAGCTCATGAGCCCCCATCAGTATAGCACCCTCATAACAATTAGCCAGTGGAATCAATTAGATTTAAATTAGAGTTTTTGCTTAATAGTTATAATAAAATATTTGCATGATAAACCTGGTGTATACTTTCTCACAAATACACATACTACTCATGAGAAGAAAAAATATAGGCAAATATTTATTATAAATTTGTGGCAATGGCAACTCACAGTGTCTGATACTATAGTGTCTTGTTGTGCTTTTTCTATCCAGTCCTTACCCAACTCCATTTAGTTACAATATCTGATGAGAATTTGATTGAACTCTGCTCTCAGTCACAGCTTCTCTGCACAGACCAACTTTCTTTTTTGTGCCAGTGTTGACATTCCTTAAAACTTCTTTCTCATTTGAATGACAGTCTCTCTATCTATATATTTCTGGAGCAGGAGTTCTTAATCTTTTCAGATCATGGATCCCTTTGGCAGCTTTTTGAAGCTTATGGATCTCTTCTCAGAATAATGTTTTAAAAATGCATAAAAAGAACACATAGGATTACAAAAGAGACATTATATCAAAACATGGGTCTCAAAACACTAAGAAATAAAGAATAAAAACAAAAGGAAAAACAAAAGTTTATAGACCCCAGATTAATAACCCTTGCTTTAGAATATGTATCTCTACTCCTTATTAGAGATTAGATCTCCTACTCAAATATTAGCTACATGTCAATCTAGAAGGCCAGTGTGGATGATGGAAGAAAGAGAAATTATCTCCTTCATCTTTCACCTATGGGTCTCTTGCACAGGTTAGATATTGTAACTTTTCCCCATCCTACCAAGAAAGTCCTCCTCTACTAAGCAAGATTTTATCTGAGTCTTGAAGGAGTCAGGGAATCTAGGAGTCAAAGGTGAGGAAAATCATATTAGGGAAGGGAAACAAATAGTACAAATATATGGCATGAGAGGAGGGAGTATCATGAGTGATGAACATCAAGGAAAACAATTTAACTAGATCATCGAGTGTATGTAGAAGAGTAAATACAAGAAGACTGGAAAAATAGGAAGGATTCACGTTATGAATGGTTTTAAAATCTAGACAGCTATGTCTATTTTTAATCTGATCCTGAATTTAATAGGGAAACATTGTAATTAATTGAGTAGAGGGAGTGGTATGGTCAAAGGCATGCTTTAGATGAGTCACTTTGGAGTCCAAGTGGAGGATGAACTTGTCTCAGGAGAAATGAGGTAGGGAGAAAATCATGAGGAGAGATTAAAATGACAAATGTGTTAAAAGAGAAAAGGGGCCATATGAGAGATATTTTAAAGGTTAAAAATGAACTGATTTGGAAAAAAAAGGACTGGATACATAGGGTGAATATGAATTATTGGCATTTAATATCAAGCAGAAGGTCTATCTCTTTACCAAAGACTAGAGTTAGGGTGAAAAGAGTTGGGTACAGTGTCAGAGTTACATCACATGAACAGGAAAAGAAGGGACTCTTCAAGGATAGCTTCAGGGTGAGACAAAATTCTGAGAGAGAGAAAGAGAGAGAGAGAGAGAGAGAGAGAGAGAGAGAGAGAGAGAGAGAGAGAGAGAGAGAGAGAGAGAGAGAGAGAGAGAGAGAAGAGAGAATGGGAGGAGAGAGTGTCATACGAGGCTGTGAAGAGAAGAAAACACTTGAAACTACTACTGTGGTAAGTAATATATCAACAAGAGGATTAGAAGGATTGTCTTTCTGCTATGAAAACTCAGTCAAGATAATCTGGCATAAATTTGTCATGGACCTAATCAGGTAAATTCTAGCATCAAATCTATAGGAGCAAAGGAGGCAAAGACTGAATGGGAAACTCCAGGTATATTACATTTCACCCTTCCCCTAGGGTTTTCTGGAAGGTACCCATAAGGGTTGGGGTGTCTCTCATCTCTACCATTGACTTCAGTCCCGACCATTTGCATTTTTTCAATGCTAGTGACTACAACTACCCTAGTTCCATTTAACCCCTTAATCATCAGAAAGAACTATTTACTTCAAAGTACTACCAGCCAGAACAAACATCTCCCTCCTAATACCTAACTAACAGGAATGATCACCACTATACCACCTCTGTCTCAGGGGAGAGGGCAGGGATTAGGTTAACAATTTATCTCAGCACTCATATATCATTAGTCTCACCAAGTTCCAAGTTCAACAACCTTCCCTCCCTGTATCATGTAGGGACCATGACTTCTCAGAACTTCTCCACTGAACTGGTTATAACACAAAGCCTGGAATCCTGGAATCTTAAGTCACTATGACTCAAGCTCTTGATCTGAGAATTCTCCTCCTTGAACTCAGTACCTAGAATGGAAAAGGATAAATGAAATAGATAAAAGCCACAAGTACATTTCTTAGGAACATGGTCCAAAGGGAAAGAGAAAATGGCTTCCTGCATAATATCCCTGCTGTGAGTGAAAATGTTCTTTACTCTTGTGCACCAAAAGAAATAGAGAGACATTTAAAGACAAAGTTAGTTTTGGCTATGTAGCCAAGGAAAGAGTCTGCTCCCAACCATGAGGTAGGCTGATGAGAAATTTAGGCACCTGTATAATCCTCTTGTCTCCAAAATTCAGATTCCTAATTTCTTCTACATGAGTTTTTATATCTTAGATGATTTGGTCATGTGCTAACACTCATTCCATATATATTTTAGTGTCTTGTTATCAATAAAATTTTTATTGGTCTCTATGATCCACAATTACCTCATTACATTCTTACTCCTAAGAATGAATTATTGGACTGGCCCAGAATACGCTAAAAATGAGTTTATGAGACATATAAAGCTAGGGAGAATTTGTAGTATATCTGATCTAGTATTTTCAATGCAGCAGTAAAACCACGGATATTTTTGTTTTTTGTTTTTTACAAAGTCCTTCATGATGTTAACCTCAAAAGATTAAAGATGAATTCCAAAGTATCTCAACAGCCTGGATCTAGTATCCAAGAATTTATTGAAGTCTTTGAATCAATTAATTCTAAATAGATTAAAATTCATATTTTAAACTTGCTACATCTGTTGGGGTTAATATGTTCCATATACTTAATACTCCCTCAATGAAGTGATATTTGTTCCAAAACTAACCATTTGCAGCTTTAAGGGTTATCATTTCATTAAAGTATACTAAGGTTTTAGAAAATATAAAATGTTCATGCTATCCATACTTCTTTTGATTTTATAGCTTTTCATAATAAAATTAATGACTTATTTTTATATAAAGCATTATGATTTATGAAAATCTTTATAACAACTCTAAGCAAGTCAACTTGGTAAGCATTCATTTAGTACCTACTATGTACCAGGCACTGTGCTAAACCATTGGAGATGCAAAGAAAGGCAAAAATTCAGTCCCTGATCTCAAATAACTAAGTCTAATGGGAGAGATAAAATACAAACAATTATATATGAACCAGTTACACACCAGATGAATTGGTGATGATAAGTAGAGGGAAAGCACTAAAATTAAGGGGAGTCAGGAAAGGCTTCTTGTGAAAAATGGTATTTTAACTAGATCTTGAAGGAAGTCAGGGAAACTAGAAAATGAAGATGAGAAAGAAAAGAATTTAAGACATGGAAACAGTCAGTGCAAATATATGGGAGAATACAATAAAAGAAGACTAGAAAAATGTAGGAAGAGTCCGATTTTAAAGGGTGGTATAAGGAAAACAAGGGACTTTATATTTGATCCTGAAGGCAATAGGAAGTCACTGGAGTTTATTGGGTAACCGTGATAGTGGGGGAGGTTAGAAGGGAGGAGAGTGACATGGGCCCCTTCTTTAAGTAGAGGTCTTGAAGTTCAAAGCTCTACCCTATAATCAAGGCATTTAAGTCCACATACTTCTTTCCCTGTTTTCATATGGTGTTGACATCAGTTGAAAATTTATTAATGTATTCACAATAGTGTAAACCTCTGGTTAGGAGAATTTGCAAGATTAGATCAATTGGTTGGTTCTTTCCCCTAATTTAGATTTTGTGTATTTCCAGTCAAGTTTCACCTTCTTTCACCCCCCCTCCCATCTTTTTTTGGTATTGATTAAGCTTATAATACATGATGCCTCAAAAGTCTTGGAACAATTTTAAACTTTAATAGCTTTAAGTTGCTCAAAGTCTTTGAGATACCTTTTTTTTTCTCCCAGGTTTATATTTTATTTTATTTTTTTTTGTTAAAAGTTCCTCTCTTATCCTATCCCCTTGCCATCCTATTTCTCTGTAAGCAAAGAAAACTTGTATACCTTACTAAATGTATACCTTACTATAGTATACCTATACTAAATTGTATATACTTTTCCTTCTTTAAATTCTGATGAGAATAAGGTTTCCATACTATCTAACCTCTACCCCTTCCCCCCTCCTCTATAACGGTAATTCCATTCATACCTCTTTTTTATGAGCTAATTTGCTCCATTTTGCCTCTCTCCACTCAATTGTATTTTTTAGGATCATCCCATAATAAATGCAGCCCCAAACCTTCAATCTATGCACACGCTTTCATACTATCCTAGTTATGATAACATTTTTAAGAGTTCCCACATAAGCAAACAGTTTAACCATTTTTATTCCTTATAATTAGTATTTCAACATTTACCTTTTTTATTTTCTACTGATTCCTGCAAATCAAATTTTCTGTTCAGTTGTACTCTTTTCCTTAAGAATACCTGAAAGTCATTTAGTTCATTAAACATCTATTTTTTTTTTTACTTATAGAATTATACTCAGCTTTGCTGGATAGGTTATTCTTGGTTGCAATCCCAGTTCCTTTGCTTTTCAGAATGCTATATTCCAGGTTGGGTTCTTTCTCTAACTTTTGCTCATTTTTAATGGGTTATTTCTTGACTATTAATTTTATGTTAGAGTCAGATCCTGCTTCCAGGATGTGGAGGATAATGTCTCAGGCTTCACATTTTTCTTGCTGTTGTTTTCTGAGCCCTATCTGGGGCCTCTGACTTCTTGGTTCTTTCAAATATTCTATAATGAAAGGCCAGGCATGGTCACTGTTCTTCTGGCTCACACCTTGGTCCATAAGTAACCTCAGGTACTCCTCTCTGCCCCTGAGCTGAGACCAGGGTCCCCAGAGTCACTGTTCCTTTAAATACTCTTGTTTCCCATGGTGTTTCAGGTAGTTGCAAGCTCACCCCTCTGCCCAAAATTTAAAGCAAAGATTCAGCTCTTTTGCCAGTGACTACAACCAGCAGGGCCCCCCACTCCTCTGTGATCACACTCATCAGCTTGTGCTCACTCCTCCTTGCCTGCAAACAAAGCCTGGGAACCTGTCTGGAAGCACTTGGGTCTTTGTAATGCCAAATCATGGCAGCATACCTGAAGACTGCTGCTGTGAATAATTTTAAAGTTCTACTCACATAGAATAATGAACTCTCTATTCAGTAATAAATTAAACATTATTCAATAAAGTAAAGCATAACACTCAGAGCAACATAGTTAAGCAAAATATATCATCTAATACATGTGTATCTCATAACACTCAGCATATCATATGGTACGTAACATATATCATTGCATCCCCAAAGTCAGGGGATCCCAGGCTAAGGTCTTCCCTAGCACTACACATCCTGAAGGGAGAACAGAAAATACAACACCATCCACTCCTAGGTCACTGTAAGAACAATCTCCTTTATCAATACACAATGGTAAAGTCCTCTCTCATCTTGCCTCGAGGCTGACTTCCAAACCCCATGAATCCTCTTGGATTCCCCCATGGGCCAGCTGCTCCTAATTCATGTCTGAGTTCATATGCAGGCAGCTCTTTGCTTCTGCTCCTTGCCTCCACTCACGAGGACTGTTCTACTCCAAATTCTCCCTGCTTCTGCCTGACAGCACGTTCCAGGGACTCCTGCCCAGAGCTTCTGTTTCTAAAAAAACAAAGCTTAACAGGGCTATAACAATATTTATACACATCACCAGTGCCATCAACTCAATTCTTTTTTATGCCTCTTAAAAGGAAATTAAGCTAAGCCCCTTCTCATGGGCAGATCTCCACTCTTCAGCTCAATTCACTCATAAAGAACAAAAGACAGGGCTTCTATCAGAGAAATTAACACAGACCAACAGACAGGACTTATGTCTAAGAAATTAACACGGATCAACAGAGGGAGTGCAACAACACAAACATTCTTTCTGTTAGGCCTTCCCACAAGCAAGTTCCCCTAACCTATTCATGCTTGCTTCTCTCTCTCAGCTCTGCTTCTCTCTCTACTTTCACTCCAAGTAATATAATATATGTGTGTATATATATATATATATATATATATATATATATATATATATATATATATATATATAAACAAATATATGTTCAATTTCCAATTAAAGGCTCTTGATCCGATCAAAGGCAAGACTCAATCAAAGACACTTGATTGACTGAAACTCAAACCACAAAACCAGCAAAAAACCCTGCTTTGCTTGCCATTATAACCTCATATCAAGTGCAAAAGAGAGGGTTCTTGAGATCTTCCCCTGATCAGTTTCTGGACCTCCATGTGGTGTCTGAGGTGAAAATTCCTGAAGCTAAGGCTGCAAACTCCAGTTACCTCCAGGGCTTGCTCTTTGTTGATTCAGTGGCAGTATCTGTCTGGAGGCATCTGTACTTTAATGTGAATGAACCACCACACATAGAGGTCAAATCTTTCCTAACATTCTTCCAAGTTGTCTGAGGTTGAATAGCTGCTTTACCCTGACTTTTACTTATTTCTTCTGCTCTACACTTTGAGGCATTATTTTAAGCTATTTAGTTTCCCACCTTTTTCTGCCATCTTCCCACTTTTCAACTAGGACAATCTAGTTTAAATATCCATCTTTAAGACCAATCCCTGGTTTGTAAAGCAAAATCATGATACAGGAAATGCTTAGATTATCTAAAAGAAGCAAAATGAGAATATAATAATATCTGTTAGTGAACAGGCTCAGGGATGAGAAATTTGGAAAATAGTAGAATTTTGCAGACTTCATTAGAATAGGTAACTGCAACTGGCATCTCTCACCAGTCTCAGTCTGAATTCTTTGTTGCATATTGCCTACAGGGACCCAATGGCTCACCTTCAACTCTCCTTTCTCTATTACAGCTAAGTTCTCTCTCTCTCTCTCTCTCTGTGTCTCTCTTTGCCCGTTACTCTCTGCCTTTGTTTCTGCCTCTGTCTCTCTCTGTCCCTCTATCTCCATGTTTCTATTGCTCCCTGTCTCTATCTATTACTCTTTGTCTTTGTCTACCACTCTGTAAATCTATGTCTATGTTTCTCTCTGTGTATATCTGTCTGTCTTTCTTTCTATCTCTCTGTCTCTCTCTTCATTCCTTCTTCTTCTTCTTCTTCTTCTTCTTCTTCTTCTTCTTCTTCTTCTTCTTCTTCTCCTTCTCCTCTTCCTCCTCCTTCCTCCTCCTCCTCCTCTTCTTCCCTCTCAGTCTGTCTCTGTCTCTCTCATCTTGCTCCTCCACCCATGTTGCTACTTTTCTCAGCTCATTTCATCCTGGGAGATGCTGAAGATGTCATCCCCTTCCCCAAATTGCTGCTCATCTCATGCAGTCTCAGCTCCTTTCACTCAACCTTTTTCTCAGACTATGTGCATTTCCTGCCCCCCAAATTCTCATTGAAATCCTCTGTCTTTCTCAAAGATTGGAATCGTCCAATTTTCAAGAAGTAAAATTTGTCCTTTGAATGACAAATCTAAGAATTCCCATAAACTCTCAATCCTCTTCTACCTCTCAATCTCAGAAGAACAGATCTAATTATTTACCAAATTCATATTTATGTTTGTGAATCATTTTCTTTAGAAGAGAGGTCAATTCTTGGAGTTCATTTAAACTAAAGGTGTCCGGGCTGAATAAAGCCTGTTACCACTGTGAACGTCTATTTAAATTGACAAGTAGTGACAATAACGTTCCATTCTGGAACCTTTCTCACGTAGCAGACATTTCCAGTAAGAAACCCACATACCTGAAAATTAAGATAGAAGACAATCTAAACATCTAAAGGTTGAGGAAAGGTGGTAATGGGGTAGAAAACGTGGACTAGAACTTTATTTGTCTTGAGATTTGTCAGGAAATGGAAAATAATAGTAAATCACACCTATCAATTTCCAGTAACATGAAACATTTAATTTCAGGTCACTGGGGGTTAAATAAAATCTTTTTTTTTTTTCTTTTCCTCTTGGATTGACATTCAGGCACACTGGGCTTTTAAAGGAAGCTAACCTTTTTCTTCTCTCTTTAATATGAACTTGGTATTTGGGTTTAGGTGTGGGACTAGCTTGGTTCTGAATGACTGTTTAGTTATCATAGGCCACGTGGCTGAGACCAGTATTTACTGCTACTAGGCTGTATGAGTCCGGGAATAGGTTGGACATTTTCATGGCTTGTGAAAAGAAAACACCCTGAGCAGAAAAGGAAAAGAAAGTATTGGATTACAAGTCAGGAGAGATCAGCTTTCAAGCCTTGGAATTGATTCTGCTGGCTGTATGACCATGCACAGATCCTTTAAAGCTCTCTGTACCTTCACTTTCTCATCTGCAAAATGGGGATAATAGTTTAGAATACTGAAAGTAGGGATGAGAGAAATAAAAAGGGATAATAATATAAGTGGAGATATGAAATATTTTGTTATTATTCAGTTGTTTCACTCATGCATGGCCCTCCGTGACCCCATTTGGGGTTTTCATGGCAAAAATATTGGAGTGGTTTACCATTTCCTTTCCCAGTCTATTTTACAGATAAAGAACTGAGGCAGACAAAGTTAATGGTTACACAACTAGTAGGTATGTAAGACCAGATTTGAATTCAGGAAGATAGTTCTTCCTGGCTTCAGGATCAGTACTCTATCCACTGTGCCACCTGTAATATATAATGTAATTTAATATCTGATTTAACATATAATATATAATGCATAATGTAATATGATATAAAGTAATATCTAAATGACACAATTTGTAAAATATAGAACTTTACTATATATCTTATATAATATAGGATAATATATTCTATTACATTATATTCTACTTAGTAGATAATATATAGACTATAAAATACATATAACATACATATTATGCAAAATATATGAAAATATGTTATATAAATGGGATTAATATACATAATTCAAGTGGGTATGGATATAATATAGTGAAATGATATATTTAAGGCATTTTGGAAAATTTCTATAGTATTACTTAAATATTAGTAATTTCTTACTTGGTTCATACTCTGACTCACCAGACTACTTTTCATCTATTTCTCAGCTACCTTAAAAGACTGGAAATGTCTCAACTCCTGTACCTTCCTTTTTGATCTGGCAAATTCCTCTCTGTGAGAAAGCAATCATATAAGACATGCTAACTTTTAACCCTACTTAACTCCTAATTTTCTGGACAAATTTTCCTCCTTGGTCCTATTCTAGTAACTTGCCTACATCTCCTCCATTAGAATGTAAGCTTCTTTGACTCAAGGGTTGTATTATATTTACTTATATTTGTATTGCCAGTACAATGCCTGCCACATAGCAATTGCTTAATACATACTTTATCTTATGTAGTCTAGTACCTTAGTAGGATTAGTAATCTCAGTGGATAAAGTAATGGGTTTAAAGACAAAGAGAAGAATAAAGTTGAGCACTTATTCTTGCTATTTCCTATTTGACAATGGACAAATTAGAGCATCACAATTATGGTTCCTGTAAGGACTTTAGACATCATCTTCTCTACAACTATACCATTAGAAAAGAAAGCCAGGTGTGGAATTTTTAATGGGCTTACTCAAAGTTACACGGTAGTAAGTGGTATACCTGAACTTGAACCAAGAGATTTTCTCTCTTCAGATCCATCACTTTTTCCACTCTACCACATTGCTTCTCAGAAGCCTCATTCAACTCCATGGTGCTTAGTTATCAAGTACCAGAATTGTGATCTGGGAGGGTGAAGTCAGTTCTTGATGCCTTCATCAAAAATATCATAGCATCTTCTAGCATTTCAAAGGAGAATCACTTTTATGGTTGTAGTTGGGATTAATGTCCATGTGGAGCTTTGCTTTCTATATGCTATGTACATTGGCTTTGGAGCATCATCAGATCACTGAAAATGGGGGTGCCCATGTAAGAGACATTAGGGACCTACTTCTGGAAGAAAATGTTCCTGTGTTCTCTTCCACACGTGTTGGAAGAGTTTTTCTAAATGACTGCTTAGTAAGAATGAAATGAGACTTTAAAGCTGCCAACTTGGTAGAGGTCAAGTCAAGATAGTGGAATGAGAGTTCTTCCCCATCCATGGGTGGGTCTGCATGTTAAGGTAAGCTTGATTAAGGGAGGTCCACATCTTTTCTTAATTTCTAATGAGGCACTGATTCTTAAAGGTTGTGATGCCCTCTGGCTCTGAAAAGTGTATAAATACTCTGAGGTGAGGTTTTACTTTGGGGCTTACTCATTGGAAGTATTTGTTTGGCCAGACAAGAATCTGGGAAGCCACTAAGGAACCCCCTGGCTTTGAAAACCCAGATGTTGATGCTTCTCTCTCTAGTAACTATGTGTGTGTGTGTGTGTGTGTGTGTGTATGTGTGTGTGTGTGTGTGTGTGTGTGTGTGTATATATATATATATATATATATGCTTGATTAAAGTGATTATTGACAACCTCAAAAGTTGCTTTCCTTTTAGAAAGGCAGATCTAAGAACCTGTAGAGTAGGCCCTCCTATGTATGCCAGAGTCCTTGTTGAGTTAGAATTTTGCTCAGCTCACCCAATATTTTTCCTGAACAACAACCAAGAAAACTAGTCAGAATGAATTCTGAACCAGAAAGCTAAGGGAAAAAAATACAGTGAACCAATTTTCCAACTAATGGAAGAATAGGAGAGAGAAAAATGAGAGAAGTCTGTGGATATTGTAGTGGGAGCTGGCTAAAAGAGCAATAGTACATCACTGATGGAGAAAATAGCATTAGTGATGAGGAACATTCTGGTATCCAGAAAACTGAAAATAAGAGGGCTGAGATGGAACACTTGGGCTAAAATCACCAAGGCACAAAGAGACCCCAGGGGACCACTGAATAAAAGGTTGGAATAGAAATGTGTCCTAGTCAACAACTTTGCTACCCCTTACCCAGTTCTAGGTCACAGTTCCATGGAGACAAAGCATAGTCATGTGTAAGAGAGTCCCTAGCTGTTTTTGGAACAATGCACATGTTCTAAAAATTTACCTGTGTGACTCTGAACCTGAAAGCAAAGGAGATACTCAGTTCAAAAGTTTAATTAGGTTACTCTTTCACAGGAGCCTCCAGTGGAATAGCTAGAGCAGGAAACAAAGAATAAGGCAAAATGTAGAATGTCAGTTCCTCTGATCCTGCAGAATTTCCCAGCAGACATGCAATAATTGAGACAGGAAGAAATCTATTGAAGCTGAAATATACACAATTCAATAGACCCAAACTCAGATCAGGGATTTGCAAAGTTTGGGAGAGGAGGCCACTGAATAATCCTCACCCAAAATCATATCACCTTGGAAGAACCAGAAATTTTAAGGTCCCAGATTGAGCTGTAAAAACACAAAAATGATATAAAAAGAGAAATTCAAGCCAGACAACCTCCGCTAAAAGTGAACAGAATTCAACATTAACATAAAATCAAAGTCAAGAAGTAGGCTGGAGGGACGGACAAATAAAAAAAACAAAATAACCCAACCATAAAGAACTGGTAACAGGGAAGATCAAGACACAGACATAGAAGACAATAAATTGAAAACATCTACAAGAAAATCCTTAAAGAAAAGTGTATTGTGGACACAAGCCGCAAAAGATTTCTTAGAAGAGCTAACGAGGAAAAAAAAGATAAAAACAAAATAAAAATCAAATAAGAGCCTGAGGAAAATAAATAAATAAATAAAGAAGGAAGATAGATGAGAGCTATGAAAGAAAGTTATGAAAAAGAAATAATGTTTTAAAATAGATGCCAAAGAAAATAATTCCTTAAAAATTAAAATCGACCAAATGATAAAAGGGGTATAAGACTTCACTGAAGAATACAACTCCTTAAAACATAGAAATGAGCAGAACCAAGAAGGCTTGGTAGAGGCTGGAGCTTGCCTGAGCTCTTTCAAATTCCCCTCCAAATAATATTAAAATAACACCTCAGAACAAATTTTGAAGTGGTAGAACCAACAAAACAACAGAGTGAAACAATTTTTCATCCCAAAACAACTTAGAAAGTTGACAGAAAAGGTCTGTCTCACTGGGGTGAGAGTGGAGGGCAGTCCAGCACAGGATGTGTCAAGGCAGACTAAACTTGGCAAGCTAGCAACAGGTCTTGGAAGAGACTGAATCATTGAACAGAGCAGCTGCTTTTGGAGTTTTCTACCCACTGAAAATAAGGAAGGTTGGACAACTGGTCAGAAGGAGATTTCAGAGGACCTTTTACTTGTACTAGGAGCAGAACTCTACCACATTGCTAACACTCAAGTCTAAGTTACAGTGCCAGAACAAAAAGGAGTACTGTCAGAAGTAGGAACCCTCGTAATAATTCTAGGGTGGAAAAGATTGCTTGTGATCACTCATAGACCAGAGCATTGTTTAGCAAAGTATGACTACACCTTTCCTTAGATCATGTTCTGGCCCCACAGAACTAGCTCTGAAAATAGTAGCACTAAAAATCTGACTCTTGGGACAGTGCTGCTTCTACCCCAGGAGGAGAGGCCAACTTTAACATAAATTTTAAAATCAAGAAATAGGCTTGAAAAATAAGCAAACAGGAACAAACAAAAAATCTTACCATAGGAAGTTACTATGGTGACAAGAAATGTCAAAATACAAAACTCAAAAGAAGATGATGGAATCAAAGTAGCTACATTCAAGCTGCCCAAAAAAACCCCCCAAAAAACAAAGAAACAAACAAAAAAAACATGACTTGGTCTTGAGCTTTGAAAAAGCTCACAAAGATTTTACAAATAAAATAAGAGAGGTAAAGGAAAAAATGGCAAAAAGAAATGAGAGTGATGAAAGAAAATCATGGGGGAAAAGTATAAACAGATTGGTAAAGGAAGCAAAAAATGCTGAAGGAAATAACACCTAAAGAGCTTAATTGATCTAATGGTAAAAGAGATGCAAAAATTCATTCAAGAGAGCTAAGAAAAAAAAGGAAATAGTCAAGTGGAAAAAGATACACAAAGGTCACTGAAGAAAATAATTCCTTAAAAATTAGAATTAGAGGAGTAGAAGCTAATGATTCACTGAGATATCAAGAAACAACAAAGCAAAACCAAAAGAATTTAAAGAAAAGAAAATATCAAATGTCTCACTGAAAAAAAAATGACCTGAAAAATGGATCAAGGAAAGACAATTTAAAATTATGAGAGTACCTGAAAGCCATGATAAAAAAAGAGCCTAGGTATTATATACCAAGAAATTTTCAAGGAAACTTCCCCAGTATCTTAGATTCAGCAGGTAAAATAGAAATTGAAAGAATTCCCTGTTCACGTCCTGAAAAAAGATCCCAAAATGAAAATTCCCAGGAATATTATAAGTAAATACCAAAGCTTCCAGGTCAAGGAAATACATACATACATACATATATATATATATATATATATATATATATATATATATATATATATATATATATATATATAATATACATATTATATATATGTGTGTGTGTGTGTGTGTATGTATGTATGTATGTATATGCCTTTTACATTAAAAAATCAGAGGGCTTGGAATATAGGAAGCCAGGATCACAAAACTGAACATAATATTTCAGGGGAAAATGGATAGTTAATGCAAAAGAGAACTTTATAGCATTCTTGAAAAGACCAGCACTGAATAGAAAATCTGTCTTTCAAATGCTTCAAGAGAAACATAAAAGATTCAAGAGAAACATAAAAAGGTAAACAGGAAAGAAAAATCACAAGCAATTCGGTAAGATCCAATTGTTTATAGTCCTACATGGGAAGATGATACTTGTAACTCCAAAGAATTTTATCATTAAAATGATAATGACAGTTAGAAGGACTGTACATAGAGGGCATGGCATTGAGTTGTCTGGTGGGATGATATACAAAACAATTAAAATTAAGAAGTGAGAAAAAGGGATGCACTGAGAAAGGGAGAAGGGAGAAATAGAATGGGATAAATTATCTTGACATTAAAGAAGTATGTAAAAGAGTTGGGTATAGAAATTTATTTTGCCCTATGGGAAAGTAGGAGATGAAGGGAAATAGAGAGGAGGGCACTAATATGAGAAATGGAGGACTGAGGAAGATGGTAATCAGAAGCAAAACACTTTTGAGTAGACAGAGACAGAGAGACAGAGACAGAGAGAGACAGAGACAGAGAGACAGAGAGACAGAGAGACAGAGAGAGTAGGATGGAGGGAAATACACATTTATTAATCATAACTGCAAATGTGAACGTGATAAATTCACCCATCAAATACAAGTGGATAGAAGAATGGAATAAAAATCAAAATCCTGGTGGGTGCAGCCCAGATGGCAGAGTAAAAACAGGGACTTCTCTGAGATGTCCCCCAAACCCCACAAATACCTGTAAATATTACTCTAAACAAATTCTAGAGCTACAGAACCTAAAAATGATAGAGTGAAACAAATCTCCAGGCAAGACAACCTGAAAAGACAACAGGGAAGGTTCTTTGCACAGAGCAGGGTGTGGAGTACAGTCCATTGTGGCCATCATTGGCACACACCAGCAGAAGCAGGCTTCAGGGGACTGAATCATTGGCAGCTGTGGCACTTTCCAGACTCCTCAACCCACAAACACCTAAAAGATTAGTGGAAAAACTCTGTTGTATTAATTCTTCATTGCTCAAAGAAGACCAGGCCATCAGAGTGAGGGAGGGCTGTGCAAGGTCACTAGCCTCACTTCTCCTCCAGAACCATCTGAATTCAGTGACCAGATATTCATCAGGATGACCCAGGATGCACTGGGAGACCTTGGCTCCTGTAGGTCAAGGTCTATGCAAGTATTCACTTAGGGTGAGGTAACATCCATTCATTGAATAGGCCTGTTTAAGAAGTAGCCAGGGCACGGCCCCTTTAATGAGGTAAAGAAAAAGAAAGACATCAGCCTGTGAGAGAAGCAGAAACAGTTACTATTGATAATTAGCCTTAAGCCAGGAGAGCCCAGAAGAACCCTTAGGCAGGGGCCCTGTAGTGTTTGATTATCATAGCAAAGGAAAGGAAGGGAAAGGTAGGGAAGGGGAGAGAAGAGAAGGGGAGGGGAGGGAAGGGGAGGGGAGGAGAGGGGAAGGAAAGGAAGGGAAGGGAAGGGGAGGGAAGGGAAGAAAGGCGAAGGATGGGATCTAGCCAGTAAAACCCAAGTCAACTGAACATCTTTTGGCCATTCAAATTTACCTTCAGGCAGCTATGTCTATTCACAGGGTTGTGTTCATCCTTCATTGCCTGAAGAAGACCATAACATCAGAGAAATGATGACATGAATTGCACTTGTTGAAAACCAAAAACAAATAAATAAATTTAAAGAAAATTCAAGAAAAAAATCCTTCAATGTTGTATATTTATAAGACATTCGAAGCAGAGAGACACAGAGTAAAATTATGGACATGGAATAGAATTTATTATGCTTCAGCTGAAGTTAAAAACAACAACAACAACAACAACAGGGATAGCAATCATGATCTCAGACAAATCAAAAGCAAAAGTAGATCTAATTAAAAGAGATAAGCAGGGAAAGTATACTTTGCTAAAAGATATGAAAGACAATGTAGTAATATCAATACTAAATTTTTGTAACAAATCGTAAAGAATTCAAATTCTTAAAGGCAAAGGTAAATGAACTACAGGAGAAAATAGATATTATTTTAGTGGAGGACCTCAACTTTCTCCTCTTAGAACTAGATAAATCTAACCAAAAAAGAAACAAGAAAGGGGGTAAAGAGATATATAGAATCTTAGAAAAGTTAGATATCATAGCACCCTGGAATAAACTCA
Source organism: Bettongia penicillata ogilbyi (assembly GCA_023548195.1). Lineage (NCBI taxonomy): Eukaryota > Metazoa > Chordata > Mammalia > Diprotodontia > Potoroidae > Bettongia > Bettongia penicillata. The sequence goes on from JAJHZJ010000713.1 coordinate 5,076,123, forward strand.
ATGGGAATAGAAAGGAATGTACCTTTCTTCTCAGGAGTCCATGACACACAAAAACTGATAATTTCTTAGGATGTAAAAACTTCACAATAAAATGCAGAAAAGCAGATATATTAAGTGCATTTTTAATCCAACAACAGATATATTCAACAGAGGGCCATGAAAACATAGACTGAAGAATGAATGGGTCAAAGAACAAGTCATAGAAACCATCAATTATTTTATTAAAGAGAATGACAACAAAGAAATAAAATACCAAAATTGATGGGATGCAGTCAAACAGTACTTTGGGGAAATTTTATGCCTCTAAATACATCAATAATATAGAGAAAGAGGAGATCAATGAATTGGACAATCTGCTAAAAAAATCATAAAAAGAACAAATTAATATCACCAATTAAACACCATATTAGACATCCTGAAAATCAAAGAAGAGATTGATAAAATTGAAAGTAGAGAAACAAAAACAAACATTGGAATAATAATTAAAGTAAGGGTTTTTTTATGAAAAAATCTGGTATAATAGGTAAAACATTGGTTACTTTGATTAGAAAGAAAAAAATAAAACCAAGTTACCAGTATAAAATGAACAGAGTGAATTTACTATGAAAAAAGATGAGATCATAAGCATTATTAGGAGGTATTTTGCCTGATTATATGCCAACAAATCTAACAACCGCAGTGAAATGGATGAATATAAATTACCCAGACTAACAAAACAGGAAATAGAATACTTAAATAATACTACCTTAGAAAAAGAAATTTTATAAGCCATAAATGAGCTCCTTTAGGGAGGTGGGGTTAGAACCAGGTGGATTAATGAGAGAATTTTACTAAAAAATTATTAAATAATCAATTCCAATACAATACAAGCTATTAGAAAAAATGGGCAAATGAAAGTTTTACAAAATTTCTTCTATGCTACAAATAAAGTACTCATACCTAAGCCAGGAAGAGCAAAAACAGAGAAAGAAAACTATGGAACAAAATCCTTAATAAATATTGATAAAATATTCCATTCTCATTCCTCTTAAAAGCTTTACAATGCATAGGAATGAATGCCACCTTTTAAAATATAAGTAATTATCAGTCTAAAACTAAGCGCAGTTATTACCTGTAATGGTGATACACTAGAAGCCTTTCTAGTAAGATCAGGGGTGAAGTAAAGATAACTGTTATCACCATCACTATTTAGTATTGTACTAGAAATTCTAGCTATAAAGTAACAAGAAAAATAAATTGGAGAAATAATCATAGACAATAAAAAAATGAGACTATTAGGTTTTACAAATAATATAATGGATTACCAGGAGAATAAATCCAAAATTCAAATTTTAGCAAAGTTGTGGGACACAAACTCCAAGAAATCATTAGCATTTCTATGTATCATGCACAAAATCTAGCAGGAAGTTATAGAAAGAGAACTTCCATTTTAAATAACTATAGATAATATAAAATATTTGTTTGGTCTTCCTCTATCCATAGATTAATTTCTTTGTTGATACGTGATTTTGCTTATTGTCCTAAGAAACACATGGGGACTATATATGAACACAATTAGAAAACATTCTTCAAACAAAGAGAAAAATAAATAATTGGAGACAAACTAATTCCTCATGGGTAGAATGAGCCAATTTAATAAAAATAGAAATGCTATACAAATTAATTTACTTATTCAGTGCCATGCAAATCAAAGTATCAAAAAATGGCCTTATACATCTAGAACAATAATGAAATTCATCTGGAACAAAAATAACTCAACAATATAAAAGGAATCAATGAAAAAATTGGAAGGAAGGGAATCTAGTTGTACTAGATCTCACATTGCAATATAATAGTATAATCATCAAAATAACTTGGCACTAAGAAATAGAATTGATTGGTGGTACACATTAAGTACAGTATGTACAGATACAAGAAGGTAGCTAGGTGGTATAGTAAATAGTTTGCTGGGTCTGGAGTCAGAGAGATTCATCTTTGTGAGTTCAAACCTCTCCTCACATACTTAACTAGTTGTATGAACCTGGAGAAGTCACTTACCCATGGTTACCTCAGTTTCACATCTGTAAAATGAGCTGGAGATGCAAACCATTACAATATCTCTGTCAAGAAAATCCTAAGAGATCACATAGAGACTTGACTGAAATGACTAAACAATTACAATGACAACACACAGAAATAAATGAACACAGTAAATTAGTTGTTAAACTAAATCAAGGACCACAGGATTTGGGTCAAGATCATACTATTTCTCAAAAATTATGGGGAAGACTGAAAAATAGGCAGAAGCTATGAATAAAACATCTTACATTGCATGCCAAGTTAACCTCAAAATTGGTACATGATTTAAATTTAAAAGGAAAAATCATAAGGAAGTTATGGACCAGGGAAGAAATTAACCTATGGATAGAGGGAGACCAAACAAGTGATAGTGAGGTTCATAAGTAATTTTTATTATTAAATTAAAATGGTTAGCACAAACAAAATCAATGCATCTAAAAGTAGAAGCAAAGAAAGATAATGGGAAAATAATCTTTGCAGCAAACTTCTTTAATAAATGTATGATTCCTGAAATATATAAAGAACTGAGTGATATTTACACAAAAACATGTCATTCCAAAATTCTCTAATTCCAAAAAAATGGTTTAAGTAATGACTAATATCAAGTAATGCAGATTAAAACAATTCTGAGTTACCATCTTATACCCATAAAACTGACTAAGTTGACAAAGATGAAGATAAATATCAGAGTGTATTTGGGAAAACAGATACCATAATGCCATGTTGATGGAATTGCAAACTACTCCAACCATTCTGGAAAGCAATTTGGATCTAATCCCAAAAGTCTATTAAACTCTACATATTTTTGACCCAGCAATATCCCAAAAAGATCAAGAAAGAGGAAAAATACCATTGTACAAAAATAATTATAGCATAAATATATATAACATATAAATTTATATTTATATTCCTTTTTGTGGTGGCACAAATATTGAAAACTAAGTGGATGCCCATTAATTGAGGAATGACTGAACTAGTTATAATAAATGAATGCTATGGATACTGTTGTGCTGTAAGAAATGATGAAGCGGATCATCTTAGATAAACTTGGGAAGATGTGTATGCAAAATAAAGTGAGCAGAACCAGAAGAACAATCTACATAGTAAGAACAATATAGTAAAGATATCAATTGTGAAAAACAGTAATTCTGATCAACACAATGACCTGTCACAATCCCAAAAGACCCATGATGAAGCATGCTGTCCACCTACAGATAGAAAACTAATGGATTCACAGTGCAAATTGAAACATATCTTCTCTTTCTTTCTTTCCTTTGCTTCTATTTTTAAACATAACTAAAGAAGGAATTCATTTTGCATTATTCTATATATTTGTAAGAGGTTTTATTTTCTTTGCTTTCTTGATGAGTGAGATAGGTAGGAGAGGAGAAAAAGCATTTGGAACTGAAAAAAATGAAAAATTTTGTGCTTTAAAAAAATAAAATGAGGAGCTGGTTTCAATTTTCTCTAAAATCCTTTCTAGCTCAAAAAACCATGATCCTATTAATGACGAATGGAATGTAGACCTTTCTAATGAATAGAATTCTAAAGACTAAGCCTTTTTATCTGCTCCACCACTGAACCCTTATAACTCTTAGGCCTTTTTTTTTTTTACCCTGCACCTGAGCCCTTTTACAAGTGTTGTCTCTTTCAATTAGAGTGTGAACTTCATGAGAGCAAAGAACGTTGTACTTTCCTATTTTTATCACAATTAGCCAACTGGCACATAGCAATTGCTTAATAAGTGCTTTTTTGCTTAAAAAATAAATGAAACAAAGTTGCATGATTGCGACAGACTTTCTATTCTTGGCAGTATCCAAGGCATAAAAACCCTGTTCACCCACAACACAAGGACCCTGTAGCTTCAAGAACCAAAATTGGGTTTTGTCTGTGTTCTTTGTCCCTTCCAATTCTAGCCCTGGATTTTCATCTTAAGTCCTGGGAGCTTGAGCCATGGCAATCATGGAGGTAGTATTCCAGGCTAGATTTCTATTCTAGGCCAATAGGGAAGCTTGAGAGTCATGGTGATGGGGTATAGGATGGGGAGGGTGGGGACTTGGAACTGAAACTTAATGGAATTGTATAGTAATTGACTTAAACTTTGACTTAATTCTTCATACCTCCTTAGAGACTGAGATGGGGGCATATTGGGAGAAAAGTATTGGGAAGGGTGTGTTTACATTTTTCTTCTTGTTCCATCTCTGAAATTCACAATCAAATTTATAAAAGTTAGTCTATAAAATGAAGATCTTCTGAAATTAGGAAATGCCACCACTAGAATACTGGTTAATGGCACAGACACCAAGTACCTCCTAATCCTCCTAAGGATGTTGGGGAACCTTCAGGGAGAAGTGAAATATAGCATACCTGGCCTTCAGACAGTGCAGACCAGAGTAGTCATTATACCTGGAATGTAGCCTATGTTCCAAAGGACCACCATCAGTAGTAGGGACTGTGAAAAGTATGCCACCCAAATCGCTCAGGGGTGGGAAATATGCACTTACAGTAGGAAGTAAGGTAAGAACAAGCCCAACAATGGCTAACTCTTGGATTAATCTTTGAAAGCTGGTCCCTGTCCTGCCTGGGGCTTTTCATTTATAGTTTGAAATTAGTCTTAGACAGAAAATTGTGACATTTGTTTGCTAGATGCTCAACAATATATGACTAATAATATTTTCTCTGTATTTTTGCTCATAGGAAGCACTTAGTAAATGCTTCATTTATTAATTCATTCAAATGCTATCTACATCCTTTCTTTGGAAAGACTTAAAACTCCTCAAGAGTTTATATTAGAATAAAAAAGAAAAGCATTTATTTCCTCTGATGAATATAAATAATAGCGCTCTCTTAATACCTAAAGGTGTACAAATTCACTCAAATACATTATTTTCTTTAGTGCCTTCACTAACCTCATGTAGTAGATAGTATAAGTATTATTATTCTAATTGTTTTGGATGAGAAAACTGAGGTTTGGATAAGCTAAAAAATTTACCCAAGACTACAAAGCCAATGGAAGAGCTGAGATTAGAATTCAAATTTCCAGGTCCAAGGTCTAGCATGCCATCTCTTATATTCAAATGATAAAATGGTAAAATTTAAGAATCAATTGTTAAGGACACTATGCAGTTGTATCTTCTAGAATTTTAAATTTTTAATAAAGAGAAAGTATGGTGAAATAGCATTTCTAATTGGGGAAATTAAACCCCAAGTTATAATTTTTTGAAGAGGAAACCGAATAATCATAAGCTTGATAAATCCAATTACAGAACAAGTCAGCCCAACATAGTGAACCGAGCTGGACATTGCAGATACAAAAATGACAACTTCAAATAGTTCCTCCTCAAGGAGCTTTCATTCTAGCTCAGAAGTCCACCCCCAAAGTTGTTTTTTTTAATCAGAGGTCACATTTGTGATAAATCCAAATGGGATCTATTTAACATGCAAGAAATAAAAACAAACAAAAGCTACTCCTCTTTCAACCAAAATAACTTTAAGGGATAATATTTAAAGCAAGAAGAGTTTGGAAGTTCGAAAACTGATTGTTTTCAGTAGATAAGCAGGTTAGAAACCAGGCAAGACAAGTTTTCCAGCAAGAAACCCAATTTTACCAAGTAGAAATAAGTCTCTCCTTGACAATTACCTTTTTATATTGTATGCTTTAATCGTGGTCACCCATTTCTACTTACATGCTAAAATAGAAAGTTGGATGTATATGAAAGTAACAGAACCTTAAGACCAGCTCTGGATAGCCTCAATTTTCTGGGTAATTTTCTGAATAACTCATGGTGAAAAAACAAAACAAAACAAAACAAAAAACCTTGCCTTTGCTTGAATTACTAAGATAACTGAAAGAAAAGTATATTCCTTGGTCTGAATTTACCTTAATTAGCAGCCCACATTTCCCAAATTAACTGGATTCTTACCTTTCCTCCACTTCATTCCCTTCAATATCGCTCTGATCTAACCTCCCATAATAGTTGGGAACACTGGTCTTTTGTTTCTATGTTCTCCTCCTTCAATTTTCCTAAAGTGGGGAAGGATAGGGCTATGAATAGGTCCCAGTGCCCCTCTCCTTGTTTGAAAAAATTACCAGGGACCTTGCGAAGACCATATTACTGAGTTCTGAGTTCTATGTATCTACATACGTATATGTGTGTGTGTGTATCTATGTCTATCTATATATGCTCAAAAAGATTGTTCTAGATTAATTTTTATAGCTGGTGTCCATGAACTTTCATATACACACACATATATACATACATATATATGTGTATGTATGTATATATGTATATATACATATATATGTATACACACACATACACATAAAGCCTACTAAGTGCCTAAACAATTTTTGCTGCATGTTATATGACTAATATTTTTAACGAACTCAGCGGAATGAGAACATTTTACTCATGAGCCATCTTTATATTTGGTTACTTCTTTAGCTATTTCTTTACATTTTGAATTTCTAAAACAAATCTTAGGAATGAAAAGATGGAAAAAACATTTATGCTCAAATAACACATTGTCTCAAAAGGCAAATGAGCAGCTTCTATAACCCCTATTGGTAGGTATCACATTTATTGCTTCAGCTGTGAAAATGGGTATAAATCCACAGAATGGACTGAAAGTCACAAAGTCTAGGCCTAGTAGATAAAAACCCCCCAATGTAGTATTCAAAAGAAAAAAGAAGTTCTAAAAAGGTAATATGTATTATAGAACAATCATTGGGTTCAAAGTTAAAATACCTTGATTCTAGGTCTTGCAAGCTGCGTGTGAACCTGGACAAGTCATTTCCCTTTCAGTTTCAATTTTCTTTTTCTTTACAATGGGGTGCTATGATCTAAGTAGGTGGTCTCTGAGGTCCCTTCCAGCTTTGAAATGCTATAAGTTTTACTTTTAAAGTCAGATACTATTACTGCCTCTAGTAGGATCCGTACTGTATTCTGCCATCAAATTAAATCACACGGTCATCTTGACAAATGATGTCAGTCACTGGTACAAGATTAAACAAGTGGTTATTCACATGAATGGTCAAAATATCAGGAATAAATGAGGAAGGCAGAAATATAGCTATCTGGCCAATATGGTTATCTTTCATCTTTACTTTCTGAGGTAAGACAGAAGAGGATGTTATAATTTCCCTGTTCCCCAAAACAATGACATTTCATTTTCAAAGTTCCCAGTGACATTTATGCTTCAACTGACCCTGAAGTATGTGGGGATTTTGAATATTCAATACTTATGATTACTAATTTATTAATAGTTTCTGACATAACCAAGAACAACATAGTGAGAGAGAAGTGATTTTTCCACATCTAGATATCTTCTCTTACGACTTCATCTCCTACCATCTTGGAATGAGAGCATGAGTCTATTGCTAAGCATGAGAACAGCAGGTTCCTAGCAATTTTTATTAAAAAATCTTAGTAATGCCCATGAAAAGGTCCTCTTTATGCATTACTTTGAAAAAGAATCCATTTAATTCAATTCAACAAACATTTATTAAGCAACTCTACCCTACAAGAGTCAAAGTAACAGTGGACAGAAAGCCATCCTTGAAGTCAAGAAGAGTTCAGTTCAATCTTGTGTATGATTCTTATTGTCCATGTTATCCTGGTTATATCATTTAGTCTTTCACTACTCTAGGCAACTCTCAAGGACTAGAAATTGCAGAGAAGCTGCATTGGAACAGTACATTTCTTCATTCAAGAATGCTGAATCAGTGAAATCATAAGTCTAGTTTCTATCCCTAGTCTCTTATCATTTAGGGAGTTCTTTACTAAATAATTTATGCTTTCAAATTTATCAAAGATACTCTTCAATCGTATTTCATGCTTCCATAATTCTCCTTCTTTAGTTTGTTCCCATGTTTTTCTTTCTATTTTTAAACTAATACCAAATAGTTTTGACGATTATTAATTTACAGTACAATGTGTAGTCTCTAAGTGCTAGATTCTCCTTATTCCTACTTTTCTTTCTTATTCCCGTCCATTTCTCTTATTCCTCCAAATGGTTTTTGTTATTATTTTGTCTCTCTCTACTACAAACTGTCCACTTGACTGTTTTATTGGTACAGCAATAAATCTATGGAATAACTTAGAATTTTCAACCTGAGGCACTTGGATTTAAAAATATATTTTGATTACTGTATTTCAATACAATTGGTTTTCTTTGGAATGCTATATATTTTATTTTCTGCACTTAAAAACATTATTCTGAGTAGGGAGTCAATAGGCCTTAACCAGACTGCCAAAGAGGTTAATGTGACACAATAGATGGTTAATAATCCCTGACTTAGGTAGTATTATCATTTTAATTATATTAGTATAATATAGCTATCGACACTAAATATCCTTCCAGTTATTTGTCATTTTTTTTTTGTTTTTTTAGGAGGGAAGGAAGCGAGCATTTATTAAGCAGTTAGTGTGTGCTAGGCACTGTGCTCAGTAGTTCAGTCAAACAAATTATATTTCAAGTATAGCCACCTCCCTCCTTTCCCCACCTCATAAACCTTAGCTTGTAACAGATTTTTTTTAAATCAATAATGTCAATCATATGACATATCTTATAGCATGTACAATACTCCACCCCCGGCATCCATTACCTCTTCAGTTAAGAGAGGATGGGACAGTTTCTCATCTCTTACCATGCTTGATCCTTATAATTTTACAGTATTTAGCTCCATTTTACTGTTCTCTGTTTACAACTTTGCATATTATTTCTGTTGTTCCTCATGGCACAGAGGAAAAGTATGGAGTTAGAGGATCTAGTTTCAAATCTGACTTTTGATGCTTATCATCTGCGTTACCATGGGTAATCACTGAACCTATGTGGTCCTCAGGTCCTCATTTGTAAAATAAAGGACATGGACTAAATGACTTCTGAGATTTCAACTAGCACTAGATCTATGACTCTTGGGTGCCATTACACTGTTTTAAGATCAGTTCATGTATTTTCTCACATTCTTCATAATATTTTACAATGTAATAAGATTCCATTATACCTTCACTATATCTTCAGCATGCATCCATTCTCTCTATTCCTGCACCCATGGTATCGATGGAGGCCTCCATCAGATCATATCTTGGCTACTGCAATAGCCTTTAACCTCACCTCTCCCCGCTTCAAGCTTTCCTCCTCTAAGCTGCCAAAGTGATTTTCCTAAAGCACAGGTCTGACCATGTCATTTCTTTAGTCAATGAACTCCAGTGACAACCTGTTACTTTAAGAATTGAACATGAAATGTTTATTTGGCATTTAAAGTTTTCCAGCAAGTCAATACATATTTATTTAGTAGCTACTACGTGCCAGACACAACTGGTCCCTTCTTTTTCAGGCTTCTTATACTTTACTCTCTTGCATATAAGGAAGCACATGGCCAACTTGCTTTCCTCAAACACTACACTTCACCTTCTTAGTAGTGGCTCCCTTTGGCTACCTAGTACTTAGCATAGATCCTGAAAAAAAATGAAGAAATGCTTGTTGGCTAACTGGTAATGTGCTTAGCCATTCTCCAAAGGAGGGGTACCTGTTTTATTTGTAGTTATTTGCTGTCATAAAATTTACCACGATGAATATTTTGAAGTTGGGGTCTTTCCTTCTCTCCTTGAACACCTTTGGAGGTACTTTTAGGCTAAAGTGTACACTAATTTAAATAAATTTTAAACATAATTTTAAAAATCTGAATTTTTGGACCAGTTTTCAGCTTCATTAAAATTGCATTAGTGTTCCTGGCTTCCTAGTACCTTCAAAATATTTTCCATATTTTGTTATAATTGGGGGCAGAGCCAAGATGGTGAAGTAAAAACCGGGACTTGTTTGAGTTCTCCCCCAAAACCTATAAAAATGGCTCCAAAAAATTCTGGAACTATAAAATTAACAGAATGATGGTTTGAAGCAAATCTCCAGCCCAAGACAGAAATGTCTATTGCACCAGAGCTGGGAATAGAGCACAGTCCAGCATGGGCCATGCCAGCACAGACTGGGCAGACCTCAGGGGACTGAATCACTGGCAGCTGTGATGTTTTATAGATTTCTCAACCCCAAAAATCTTAAAGACAATAAAGTCAGTGAAAAAAAACCTATCACACTTGTGTGATAGAGTAGCATGATCTGGTCATAGCCCCAGGGTGGCATAGGGGGCAAAGAATCCCATGGCAGCCAGAGGAGCACCAATGGCAGCAGTTGTTTCTGGAGCTCTAGGCTCCAGATTATGGGGGGAATCAAGCAGCAGCAGTACACCCCACCTGCCCACTGCATGCGGAGAACTATCTTGTCAAAGAGCTCAAAAGTCAAGTAATTGTCTGGGGAAACGAGCAAAAACTGAGGAAAAAAATAACACTATAAAGTTTTACTTTGGTGACAAGGAAGATCAAAATGTACAAACAGAAGAAGACAACAAAGTCAAAGCTCCTACATACAAAGCCTCCAAAAGTACATGAATTTGTCTCAGGGCATGGAAGAGCTCAAAAAGGATTTTGAAAATCAAGTAAGATAAGTAGAGGAAAAAACAGGACGAGAGATGAGAGCAAGGCAAGAAAATCATGAAAAATGAGTTAATTGCTTGCCAAAGGAGACCCCAAAAATGCTGAAGAAAATAGCATCTTAAAAAATAGACTAACTCAAATGGCAAAAGAGATCCAAAAAGCCAATGAGGAGAAGAATGCCCTAAAATGCAGAATTGGTTAAATGGAAAAGGAGGTCCAAAAGCTCACTGAAGAAAATAATTCCTTCATAATTAGAATGAAGCAGATAGAAGCTTTATGAAAAATCAAGCAATTATAAAACAAAACCAAAAGAATGAAAAAATAGAAGACAATGTGAAATATCTCATTGGAAAAAAAAAACTGACCCAGAAAATAGATCCAAGAGAGATCATTTAAAAAGCATTAGGCTACGTGAAAGCCATGATCTAAAAAAAAGAGCTCAGACCTCATTTTTCAAGAAATGATCAAGGAAAACTGCCTTGGTATTGTCAAACCAGAGGGTAAAGCAGATATTGAAAGAATCCACTTATCACCTCCTGAAAGAGATTCCAAAAGGAAAACTCCTAGGAATATTGTAGCTGAATTCCAGAGTTCCCAAGTCAGGGAGAAAATATTGCAAGCAGCCAGAAGGAAGCAATTTGAGTGTTGTAGAAACACAGGCAGGATACCACAAAATCTAGGCAGCTTCTACATTAAGGGATTTGAGGACTTGGAATATGGTATTCCAGAGATCAAAGGAGCTGGGATTAAGACCAAGAATCATCTACCCAGCAAAACTGAGTATAATACTTCAGGGGAAAATTGGTTATTCAATGAAATAGAGGACTTTCAAGCATTCTTGCTGAAAAAGATGAATAGAAAAATTTGACTTTCAAACACAAGAATCAAGAGAAACATGAAAAGGTTAACAGGAAAGAGAAATCATAAGGGATTTACTAAAATTGAAGTGTTTACATTCCTGCATAGAAAGATGGTATTTATAACTCTTGAGAGTTTTCTCAGTATTAGGGTAATTGGAGGAATTGTAGATAGATGGATAGATAGATAGATAGATAGATAGATAGATAGATAGAGTGATAGATGATAGATAGATAGATAGATAGATAGATAGATAGATGGATGGATGGATTGATAACAGGCACATGGTAAGTTGAATATGAAGGTATGATATCTAAAAAAATATTTTGTTATAATCACCAATTTGTAGTGTGTGGGATTAAACTTTTATGTTATTTACTTGAACACAGAAACATTCTCTCTCCTTAATTTCTTATTTTCTTCTGACTAAAATGCCCGGTTCCTTCAACCAATCCTCCAATGTCAGGAACTCAAGTCTTTTCCCGATTGCCCTGCTGTGGACACTTTCCTATTTCACGATGGCCAGAATAGGACACAATGATTCATGCGTGGTCTAATGAGAGTGGAGTATAGTGAGACTGTCCTCTGTCTATTCCTAGAAAGTGTGCATATCTTTTAGCAGCCCAAGATTGCAAATGATTTTTTGGCTGACTGCATCACACTGTTGATATATATTGAGCTTGTGGTCCAATAAAATACCAAATCATTAAAAACAAAGAAACAGATAAAAATCAGCTATTATCATAGGCCCTTTCCATTTTGTGCTTGTGAAGCTGGCTTTTTAATATCCATTAAAAATTACTCTTTGAATCTTAGCAGTCAACTTGTTTTATTCATCTGATTGTATCAGCACTCAATCCATTTCTACTTTATTCATAAGAATACTATGAAGTACATTACCAAAAGCTTTGTTAAAATCTTGTTAAAGTATATGAATATCTTTTCTTTAATATAGTAGAATGATAATTCTGTCAAAAAAAAATCCCACCAATGGGGTTAGTCTAGTATGACTTCCTGCTGATGAAACCATTCTAAATCGTCATAATCACTTCTCTTTCTAAATGTTGGCCTATTATCTGTTTAATGATACATTCTATAATTTCTCCAGCAGTTAAAGAGAAACTTATAAAATTGTACTTTTCAGTCTCAATCAAACAATAAACATTTATTAAGTACCTACTTTGTGCCAGGCTGTGCTAAGTTTCTGGCCTTTTCCCATTATGAGAATAATTTGTGTTTCATATGTATTAATTGTTCTTTATTTGCTTGGTACAATTCACCTCTAAGGCCATTTTGTCAGAGGGGGAGAATTATTTTTATTTTTATGTCTCCTCTCATAGTTTATTTTATATTTTTCTTTCTTTTTAATACCTGAATTTGATAGCATATAATTATTTCTTGTTATAATATGACTTGGCTAAAACTTTGAGGAAAAGATGACAGAAGAAGCCAGAAGAAAAGGATTAGGGGTTTCTTAGCCTGAAGTAAAAGTAACTAGTAACCCAAATAACCCAAATGTAGTCTACCTTTTCTCTACAGTGATTACTCTGAGTGCGCATACAGATTGGACACCATATGACCCTGACACATCTAAAGGCACTGCTTTAAGGATCTGTGTATCAGTTGAACGTAGTAAAGAAGGAAGCCAAAAATAGGCAACTGGAGATTTAAAAAATACTAAATTACACAACAGTTCAAGGGAGAAAATGACATGTAAATCTAGTTTCCAAGCAGATGAACCAAAAAAGATTGGTAAAACATAGGAAAAAAATACAACATATGATGGAGAATTTTTCCAAAATATAGGGACTTGGAAAGAGTGAAAGACACATTTGGAATTTAAAAATACACAAGTGAAAAGAAGTTTGAAAGATGAGAAGATAAAAGATAACTTTAAAAGAATACATGATACCTTCACAAGCTAAAGTGATAGACCTTAAAGAAAGGATAAACAGAGATAACTTAAGAATTTGAGATCTCCCAGATGAAAGATGAGAAGATAAAAGATAATTTAAAAGAAAATGTAATGGTCAAAACGTAAAACCTTAAGAGAAATGAAGACATGTTGGTCTGGGCATCTTCCTTAAAATACTACCTCCAAAAGTATAAAAGCAACAGTACCTAACAAAGAGATCTTAAATAATCCTATCTCAAAAAAATAAAATTATGTCAGGAAAATGAGAGACTCAACATCATCCCCCACCCTAGACCATTTTAGGAATATCTGGTACAAGCAAACTTGCAATCTTATGCTTCAAAGTCTTAATTTAGGTATCTCTGACCAGTCTTCCTACAACAGCAATTACTCACACACCCCTCCTCCACTGACACTCCCTCTCAACACAAATGTATGCCATAGGAGTCACAACAATAGCTTCTGCCCAGCAACGTGACAGAAATAACTTGTGATGGGTGGAGTTTTTAAGTATTTCATTGGTCTGATGCTATTTCATGCTACCACCTTGTGTTATCCTTTGGAGTATTTAGTTTTACTCACACCATATTGGCTTTCATTTGTTTTTTTAAAAATAAAAAAATATACTTTTTAACATTGAAGGGGTTTGCAGAAAGCAGCCATCTTACCACCTTGCCCAACATTTGACTTCTCTATTTCATGGTCAGTCTTCCAGAAAGAGTTACTTGAATCATTTGATCCATTTCCTCATCTTTCATTCACTTTTTAACTCCTTACAATCTAGCTCCCAGTTCTATTACTCTATTCAATCTATTCTTTCTAAGCTTACCATGATATCTGGACTACTACATTCAATAGCCTTTTCTTTGTCCTCATTCTAATTTACTTCTCAGCTGCCTTTGACAGCATAGACTCCCTTCTCCCCATGACAACTCTCTCTTCCTTGATTTCTATTTTTCTCCTTGAACCCTGCTCTACCTATCTATTGGCTCCTTTTTAACCTTTTTTTAATTATTATTTTGTAAATAGCATTTTATTTTTTCTAACTGCCATGTAAAGATAATTTTCAGCATTCATTCTTTTACAAAATTTTGAATTCCAAATTTTTTCTCCCTCCTCTCCTCTCCTCCACTCCAGAGATGGTAAGCAATCTAATATCTTCTTAACCTCTATTGTGGGATTATCATCTATTTCCCGCTCATCAAATATGGGTATCCTAAAAGCTTTGTCCTTAGACATTTTTCTCTTCTACCTCTTATTTGACTTGTTGGTTATATTATTAGCTTTATTGATTTCCATTATCATCTCTATCCAATGATGCTCAAGTATAAATAGCAATAATAATATCCTTCTTGAACTCTAACCCCACATCACTCTTATAATTGAATATACTGCCTGGCATATAACAAGTGCTTAATAAATGTTTGTTTCCCTCCTTCCTTCAACTGCTTGCTCAGCTCTACCTAGATGTCTCCATTGGCTTTTGATATTTAATGCATCTAAATCAAAATTCTTTAAATCTTCTCCCATTCCATGCAAATCCATGCTTCCTCCAAATTTTCCAGTTTCCATTGAGGGTGGTGCTATCCATCTAGTCACCCTGATTCTTTCCTCTCTATCAACTCTTGATCTGGTCAGTTATCAAATATTTGTGAATTCTAAGTATATAACATTCCATACATGCCATTACTCTTCTGTTTACTTATAAGCTCACTAACTTAGCTCAAGTATTCATTACCACTCACATGGATGTGCTCATTTCTCTCCCCCTCCAACTAATCATCCACACAGCTAATAAATTAATATTACCAAGACCATGTTGCTCCACTGCTCAAGAATCTCAAGTGGCTCCCTACTGCCTCTCAGATAAAATGCAAACTCTTTAGTTTAAAGCCCTTCACATATCTTTTCAAACATTTCACATAGTTACCTTTCATGCACTTTATTTTTCAACAGAGCTGCTCTACTGAACTCCCATATTGTATTTCCACATCTTTGTCATTTCACAGTTTGTCTCATATGTTCAGAATCCATTCCTTCCTTATTTCTGCCTCTTGGAATTCCTATTTTACTTCAAGTCTCAGCTCAGGAGACATCTCCTAAATGAAATCATCCCTGATCTTACTAGCTTTTAGGATTCTCTACTGAATAGAGTGGGTGTTAGAAGAGCTAGGTTCAAATTCATTTTATACCACATATCTGTGTGATATTAAATATGTCATTTAACCTATCTGGGGCTCACTTTCATCATCTGCAAAATGAATGAAGTTTGATTTGATGACCTCCAAATTCTTTTCCAGCCCCAGAGCTTTTGATCTTACAAACATGTAAGTATATATGTATCTATTTATCTATCATCATCTCACTTCTCTAGATCCAAAACAAAAACAAACAAAAGACTGACTCCAACAACATCCAAAAAGAGCATTCTTTTCACAGTTTCTTAATCATACACAATTCCTTGGTCACACACTCAGTATGCTACCTTGATAAGGAAATAATGATGCTACTTAAAGACCATTATAATTAGGAAATCTGTCTCTCCTCCTTTTTCTGATTTTGGCAATGACAAGTTATTAGAAATGAAATGTAATGTTATTTTTTAAAGTTATGAGTAAATATTATGTGTAAAGTGACTTGCATTGTAGCAAAATTAAGCTCTACACTATTGAGGTAAAGTCAATTGGTAGTGAATATTGTGGAGTAGCCCATGGCCAAAGTGTGAAATACACAACACAAAATTCACAATAACTCTAGTCGTAAGCCTGGATGTACTCCTTGCTTTGGGAGGGTAGAGTGAGGGCAACCATTAAATGATTGATGAGTGTTCAGGATGGATAAGAATGCAAGTCTCTAAAATGTGTAAAATGCATATTTCCTTTTTTCAACCCTATAAACTACCAATATATGGTCAGTGTGTTATTTAAAAGGCTGGTAATGTGAGTCTTTGTTAGTGTTTCCCCATGTTTTATTTCCTTTTGCTTTTCTGGAACAACTAAGGCTAATGAAAGCTGACATCTCAGTGCTAAAATATGTTGACTCTCCTCTTTCGCCCTTATTGTACATTGCAAATGGGTATAAAAAGTCTTGTTAAGATATTTTAGAATTTCTCCAAAGTGAATAAAGGATCCAAGGTAATTTGCTTGCTTCTTGAAATGAGGACTAAACAGGCATCAGCAAAGAAACAGATCAGAATAAAGAGTTAACTTTGTAGTAATAAAAATTATGTAACCTCTGTTTCAGAGATATCCTGCTCTGGAATCTGAGAACAAGAAGCAACTTTAGAAAACAATTCAGTTTAGCACTCCTTGCCTCTAGGGTAATTTTTTGAAGATGGGTGTTTCTCTGTGCTATTATTTTTTTAGTATCACCAATGATGAGAAGAAACTAAGGATTATTTTTTGTATGTTTCTTTGTTCTTTAGATCAGAGCTTGTGAGACGGAAGGGAACCTAAAGATCATGTAGTTCAACCTCTTTATACGCAGCATAGTGGATAGAGTATTTGTCCTCAGAAAGTGCTGAATTCTAATACTCTTCAGGTACTGTTTAGCTGCATGATCCTGTGCAAGATCTTGTCTTGACTTCAGTTTTTTCATCCATGAAAGGGCATACTAATAGGTTCTAATTCACAGGATTGTTTTGGGGATCAAGTGGGATAACACATGTAAGATGACTTGCAAACCTTAATCACTATTAATCCTTCCAATTATTATTATTATTTTACAGATGAAGAAAGTTAGGCCCAGAGAGGTTAAATGCAGAGTTCAATACAATCACTGACTCCCTAGGTGATTTTATTCAAACATTGACAAGTTTCTCCCAGTGTTTTTCATCTTTCTCATATGAAACAGCTCTTAGGAAAAGCATTTCTGTCAGTGAGTTTAAAAAAATGACATAATTAGCACCAAGAAGAATTTTGAAAAGAGCATTATTTTGTTTATGAGCAGTGTTAGTCGCCTTTTCAAAACCATCTTAATCTTGAGTTCTGGGACCCTCAAAAATACTTCTTCCCAGGTCCAGATTGGTTACCAAGAAACTCACAATAACAGGCCACAAATTAAATTTTCACTTATTGAAATTGTTTATCCATGCTGGAAATTAAAGAGACTTCTTCCTTGTAGACAGAGTGGCAGAATTTTTGTGTTCGAAATGAAGAGACACTTTTTAGTGAGAAAGGAGAATTGCTTGAATTTTCTCCCTTCACAGTGTTTAGAATGGATGGTGATCAAGTATCTTTAATATCCAAACCAGGAGACTGAATTTCCATTTATGCAAGAAAATTAGGCCCAATATTCACTGAGGAGAAATAATGTTTGAAGTTCAAAATACTTGTTTTTTCCCCTGGAGAAGACCAATGAAGGATATTCTTTACGTTACAGAAGATATAATTACCCACAAACCGAAAGATGAGTCATTGCCAAAATGCTTGTATCTTTTCCACCTCCTCCTGTCCTCCTGCACTGGAATCATGCATGGGATCATATAGAGTCACAAATTTTAGAGTTGAAAAAAGACTTTATAGGTCATCAATTCTGACCCTCTAACTTTACAGATGAGGAAACTGAGGCTTAGAGATGTTAAATGATTTGCCCAGGGTCACCCAGTTAGTGTTTGGGGCAGATTTCAAATTTGGGTCTTTCTGAATCCAATCTACTTTTAGGAATTTTACCCCCTCACTATGCTACCTTGATAGAGGAATAATGATGCTATTTGAAGGCTATTATAATTCGGAAACGTGTGTTTACTCCTTCTCTGACTACGGCAAGGGCAATGACAAATGCTTGTTTCTTATATATAAGATTTTCAAAAAAATGTTCGATGTAGAGAAGAAGAGGAGAGAGAGAGAATTATATATATATATATATATGTGTGTGTGTGTGTATATATATATATGTATATATATATATATATATATATATATATATATACATATATATATATAATTTTTTGTTGGCATTGGGGAGAAGTTAGAAATTCCAGTTTCAGAAATTAGATTTAGCAACTTTATCTTTCACAAGAGTATGGGGGATATCAACATTTCACCACTTTCCAGTGGTGATAACCAAGCAATTTGCTGGAAATAAGTGTCACTGCATCATTGGAAATGAAATTTGTTAGCCATAGGCCAAGGCAATTCCTTAGAGTCCTGCCAGCTAATCAAAGCCAAAGCAGCATAGCAAAGGGCTTTTTGACAGTCTAAAAAATTGTAGACATTTATTTCCTCTCCTCTTGACACTTGTGTAGGGTTGGGGTTTCCTTCGTAAACCTACTTGGTTTCCCTAAGGGTTGTTCAGTGGGTTTTTCTGACAAATTTATAGTCTTGGATGGATTTGAGATCACAAGATAAAATCTTTGACAATTTTTTTTCCTTCCTCCATTATTTGAAAACATGTTTTGCTCATTAGGACTAGAGGTCTGATTCCTAAGGTTTTATTATCAAATTATCTAATGAAAAACTTGACACTAAAACAATTCTGAACCTACACCATCTATAGTCTGCTGGGTTAAAGAAACCACAAAACACATTACCAAGAGCTTCAAATATAATGAATCGCTTCAGTGAATGTTTCAGGTTGAGGGCCCCTTCAGACTCCCAAGAAGACATTTTTGTCTAGGCAGATGAATATCTATCACCACAGGATACAAAGAGACAAATGTAATTACTTGGAGCTAAAAGTTCCATTGGCCAAATAAAAATGTCATGTGTGCTTCCTTTCACATATGATGCCCATAGACAGACCTTCATCAGTGGTCAGAAAACAGGGAAATTATCCATTTGTACTGTCCTTGAATGTTTTATCAGTTTCATTTGTGAATCAAATGAAAAGAATGTATTTGATTTGTGCTTCCTCTAAAGCAATAGTTTGCGAAGCCAAAAATGTAGCTATTATGTCGTAAGAAAGTAAAAAAGGTTGATTTAACAGATTCACTTAATCAGAGAATCTCACTGTTGGAAGGTACCTCAGAAGATACCTAGTCCAATCTATACTTGGAAAAGGATCTTCTCTACAACATGACATTTTAAAAAATAACTTTTGGCAATTATTCTATTTGCAATCTTCTGTACCAAACAGAACAAATCTTTTTAATGGAATTGACTAACTATAGGGTTATATTGAACCCTGGTTGAATACCATAAAGACAGAGCTCTGATTCCATTATTTAGCCTTTTTATATAATAGTAATCTCTTTAAGATTGGTAACTTCCCCATTTCTTATACATAAGAATATTAAATAAGAATGGTTCCTCTTTAGTTCATTGTTACTGGTCCCAACTTTGTATCCTTTAATATGAATATGGATAGGGACTGAATCTGTAATTCCATTCATACACTTCACTTAGGTAAGAAAATACCTTCTAAAAATATACAAGTCAGCATTTATTTGTAACTTTGAGTCTTAGAAATTTGCCTAAAACATTGAGAGTTTATGTGAAATTCCTGGGGTCATACTATAAGTCCTGCTCTCTACCCACAACAACTGGTGGCTTTTCCCTGTATGTTTTAGTAGGTGGATTTTAACTCAAGAGAATTTTGTTTCTAATATGCAGAATATTTTAGAAAGTGTTAGCTTAATTCATTACTTCTAGGTCTACTTTTGTGTCATCAAGAAGTATTTAATTTCATTCTTTATCAGATTACTTATCCTGTAACAGGATTGAGTTTTTACTTACATGACTGTGGAATCTTTATTTTAGGAACGAATATTAGTCTGGCAACACACCTATCTCATATTGTAGGCAGGCACATGGTAGGTAAAAAAATTAATTAAAAAATTCTCTCTCTGACTAATACATACTCATCCCTTTTCTTGACCTGAAATCTAGCTGCCATCTCAGTATTTGGCTAAAATTGCTGTCTCAAAAATCCACAGTGACTTGTAAATCCACAAAACCAATGGCTTAATTTTCTCCATTCTCATTTTTTTCTTGACTTCCTGTTTTGATTGCCTCTGCCATTTGGAACATTGTTTCTTCTTGTACTGAAGGACACTGTGTTCTCCTGATTCTCCTCCTACCTTAAACACTGTGTGTCTCCTTCATAGGTTCCTCTTCCTTCTTCAATCCCTTAGAATGTTGCTTCAAACACGCTGACCATAGTTTCCCTTCTTTTCCTTTCCCTTCTCTCCCCTCCTGTCTTCTCCTCCCCTCCCCATCCTGGCTTCTCTACCCAGGTGGAAGTATGTTTCCATGGCCAAAAGCTGTCTTTTTTCCTTTGGGTTTACTGGCTAGATTTCTTGCTCAAAGACCAAGCCGTAAACCTAATTTACTCTGGAGCTCATAGATTAAACATGTCTCCTCTCTCTTAGCAAAGAGTGAAAATAAATACTAAATAATAACTGTTTCTCTTTTACCTGGGAACCCTGAGGGTATTTCCCTCCCAGTTTGATTTTTTTTTTTTATTAAAGGGGCCATCCCTTGTGTAACTGCTTAAAAAAAGCCCATTAATCAAATGGGTATATCTCACTAAAAGTGAGAATCTGATAAGACCTTAGCCTAAAATGGCCAGGGTCTCACACTGCATCCTGGGCCATCTCCAGTTGTCTTGATTAATATCTGGTCACTGGACCCAGATGGCAATGGAGGAGAAAATGAGATTTGTGACCTTGCACAGCCTTTTCTCACTCAAACCAAAGTCAACTGCAAGTTCTGTCATCATCTTGATATTATGGTCCTTTTCAAGAATGAAAAAAATCACAAAAAATAGTACCACCATATTTCCACTTATTAAACCTTAGAACTTCATAAAATCTTTAACTCATCCTTGGACACCATGTTCACTGTAAATTTTTTCCATCACAATAATACTTGAATCTATTCATTAATTGATCTTTCAACTCTTCTATCTGAGAAGAACTTAGCATAGGGAACTTGCCATTACAACATTATTATAGTGGCTTCTTCAGCTTGCTTATCTAGCATCAAGTAGCATCAGCACACCCATACTACTTCCACCTAAATCTTCCTGTTTATACTAATCATCCTGTTGTTGTTCTATTGTTTGTATCAGTAAGCACCCCAACATACACAGGGGGCCTGCTCTCTCAGGTTCTTAGATCTGCATTCATAAAAAGAAAGGCAACTTTTGAGGGGTTAACAAATCACTTTAATCAAGCACATGGATCATTCCTTTGACCAAGCATACATATCATTCACCTAGTTCAGGGGAGTCAGCACCCTGAACTTCAAAGATAAAACAGAGAAATAAAAAAAGTTAACAGACATGGATTCCTCTACCTGACCATAATTCAACAGTCAGGTCCATAGTTACCAGAGAGGGAAGAACTGACATCTGGGTTTTCAAAGCCTAGGCTCCTTAAGTGGCTTCCCAGAGTCCTCATCTGGCCAAACAAACAATTCCAGTAAGTAAGCCCCAAAGTAATCAAAGATCAACAGACATGGCTTCCTCTGCCTGAATTCAACAGACAGTCCAACTGTCTGACTGTAGTTACCAGAGAGAAAAACCCTGATATCTGGGTTTTCAAAGCCAGGGGGTTCCTTAAAGTGGGGCTTCCCAGAGTCCTTATCATGCACTCAAATCTTCTTGCAAAAACTAAACCCCCAAATAAAACCTCATCCTCAAAGTATTTATACACTTTTTAGAGCCAGAGGGCATAACACTCTTGACTCCAAAAACA
This sequence comes from Bettongia penicillata ogilbyi, assembly GCA_023548195.1. NCBI lineage: Eukaryota > Metazoa > Chordata > Mammalia > Diprotodontia > Potoroidae > Bettongia > Bettongia penicillata. The sequence goes on from JAJHZJ010000713.1 coordinate 5,098,081, forward strand.
AAAACAAAAACAAAAACAAAAGTACTTGGGACTCTCCTACAAAACAATCCCCTAATGAGGCTTCCCACAATGGGCAGGCCCATCAATAGGTGGGAAAGATCTTCTTTAATTGCATTATTCAATCAGAAGCACTTTTAGTAAAACAAAAAGAAAAAAAGATCCTAATTTGACTGCCATCACATTGTTTCAGCAGTGTCTGGCTGTTTGTGACCCCACTTGGGGTTTTTTTGGCAATGATACTGGAGTCCTTTAACAGTTTCTTCTCCAATTCATTTTACTGATGAAGAAACTGAGACAAACAGAGTACTTGCCCAAGGTCACCCAGCTAGTAAGTAAATCTGAGGCAAGATTTGAACACAGGTCCTCCTGACTGTAGTTGGGGACAGTGCTCCAACCACCACTCCACTTAGCTGCCCCACTTTTAGAGAGTCCCACTCAAACTTAGTCCATTTATTTTTCCTGCTTGTGGGACCCCAGAAATATTGTGTATAAACTCTATACTGTATAAAGTACTGAACCTGGAGTTAGGTAAAACAGTTCAACTCCAGCCTCAGATATTTACTAGCTGTGTGGCTCTGGGCAAATGACTTAACCATTGTCTGCCTCTGTGTTTTCATCTATAAAATGGGGATAATAAAACCTACCTTCTATAGTTGTTGTGAGAATAAAATGAGATAATACTGTAAAATGCTTCTCAATACTTAAAGCTAAATAAACCTTAAAGCACTAAATAAGTGTTAACTATTATAACTCTTGTAATTATAACTATAACTATTACTATTTCAGCTAACATTCTTTCTATCTCTTTAATGGAGACCTGGGTTTTCTCTGAGAATATAAGCACCTTTCAACCCTCTCCATTTGTAAGAACTTTGTAATCCACTTTTCCCTTGCTTGCATAGGAAGAAAGAGGAATTGTTATACTCCTTGTTCTCCATTGTTTCTAGCAGAACATTTTTCTTTTGCCATCTTACAATGACCTTTACTTATCTGAGGTTCATGGAATCTCCTTTACCAATTTTTTTCCCTTTGTTGTTACCATTTACCAAATATCAGAATATTTTTTTCACTTTTGTCAATTACTTTAACACCTACAATGTTGTCATTCCTCTTCGTCACATTCTCTGACATCATCTTTACTTTTAATATATATTGGTGACCTCTTTGATAAGCTCACCTAATGATTCTTCAGTATTCTCTATTTCCCTTTTCATACCATCTCTTAAAATTGAACTACTTTCAAGATCTAGAACTTTTATTCCACTCTTCTACCATAAGATTTAATCCTTCTAATTCTCCAACTGTCTCATTCACACTAAATTTGCTCTTTGACGCATAGTTGCTTGATCTATCATATTTCCCCCATCCATCTTCCCCACCAGCTTCACTTGCTTCCATATCTAGTCATGGGGTTGAAGAATTTGATGATTTAATGATCTATAGGTTTGAATTCACTAGATTAATTTCCTTTTGATACTGCTTTTACCTATCAATACTCAGTCCCTGCCCCCTATCCAATACCTTTTATCTTGCCCCAAGAATGCTGATCATCAGTGGTTAAAGTTGGTATCATGAACAGATTTCATCTACTATAAATCATGGTATACCATCTCAGTTGCACCCTCACTATAGCTACAATACCAGTTGACTAGGTATTGAATTTCTTATTTTTTAAATTAATTTTTAATTTTCACATTCACATCCATGAGATTTTGAGTTCTAAATTTTCTTCCCCTCCCTCCCTCCCTCCCCCCCAAGATGATGTGCAATCTGATATAGGTTTTATATATACATTCATGTTAAACACATCTTCACATTACTCATGTTGTAAAGGAGGATTGGAATCAATGAGAAGAACCACAAGAAAGAAGAAACAAAAAACGACAAAAAGAGAGCAAATGGTATGCTTCGATATGCATTCAGACTCCATAGTTGTTTTTCTTGATGTAGATATCATTTTCCATCATAAGTCTTTTGGAGTTGTCTTAGATTCTTGCATTCCTGAAATAGCTAAGTCTATCAAAGTGAGTCATCACACAATGTTGCTGTTAATTTGTACAATGCCCTTCTGGTTCTGTTCACTCCACTCAGCATCAGTTCATGTAAGTCTTTCCAGGTTTTTCTGAAGTTCATCTGTTCATCATTTCTTACAGAACAATAATATTCCACATTTATATACCACAACTTGTTCTACTATTCTCCAATTGATGGGCATCCCCTCAGTTTCCAATACTTGCCCACACCAAAAAGAGCTACTATAAATATTTTTGTACATATGGGTCCTTTTCCCCATTTTTATGGTATCTTTGAGATACAGATCTAGAAATGGTATTGCTGGGTCAAAAGGCATGCGGTTTTTTTAAAGTTCTTTGAACATAATTCCAAATTGATCTCCAGAATGGTTGGGTCAGTTCACAACTCCACCAACAATACATTAGTGTTCCAATATTCCCACATCTTCTGCAATATTTATCACTTTCCTATTTTGTCATTTTAGCAAATCTGATAGGTATAATGTGGTATCTCAGAGTTGTTTTGATTTGTATTTCTCTAATCAATGTGATTTAGAGCATTTTTTCATATGATTATAGACAACTTTAATTTCTTCATCTAAAAACTACCTGTTTATATCCTTTGACCATCATCAATTGGGGAATGACATATTCTGATAAATTTGACTCAGTTCTTTCTGTATTTTAGAAATGATGCCTTTATCAGAGACAGTGGTTATAAAAACTGTTTTACAGCTTTCTGCTTTCCTTCTAATCTTGGTTGCATTGGCTTTGTTTATGCAAAATCTTTTTAATTTAATGTAATCAAAATTATCCATTTTGCACTTCATAATGTTCTTTATCTCTTATTTTGTCATAAATTATTCAAATCTCCATAAATCTGAAAGGTAAAATATTCCTTGCTCTCCAAATTTGCTTATAGTATACATCTTTATTTCTAAATCTTGGTAGATGGTGTAAGATGTTGGTCTATGCCAATCTCTTCTAATGTAGCAAAGCTGTCATAAGATAGTAATTAACTCACTGGTAGACCTCTCTGAAGAATAATATAACAAATTCTTGGCGTAAGTGCTGATTTTTTAAATGATCCAAAGGAATTAAAGTTAGTCAAGGAGATTTTCTGGAGGGCTTGAGTTTTGAGATTGTCTTTAAAGAAATAGAATTATGCATACCCTAGATGAAGAGAATTATATGTGTGGAGAAATGGATCCAAAATAATGTACAATGTATACATGAAGGTAAAGAGGTCACCTTACAGGGAAAGAGGAGTAGATGAGATGAGAATGGAATACATTGGGTTTCAAGGAGGAGAGACAAAATTGAACAGATTACTTTGAATCCTTCACTATCTGAGTAGCTTTGCTAAGTTGGCATTGGGAGCCATCACTGCTGTTTGTTTAAAAAAATCATAGGGTCCTAGACATAGAACTGGAAGGGACCATGGAGGTTACTTAGTTCAACCTTCTTTTTTGATAAAGAATATGAGGACCAAAAAGAATGAACAACTTGCCTCAAGTCAAACACCAAAGTCAATGTTCTCTTATTCCTGTTATTCTAAATTCAGGGCTCTTTCCACTGTACTGAAATAACATTACCAGGAAATTGCTATGATGAAATTGAAGTCAGAGTTAAATTAATCTCAGAGTTTTATTTAGGGTGAACTGAAAGAAGGAGAGAACAGAGGGAGGGAGAACCAGAAGAGGATGCGGGTCTAAAGACTAGAGAATATGAGAAAAAGAGCTTGGTCCCATTTAAGATCTAGTCATGCCTGTAAGTGAACCTTGTCTGTGTTCTTTGGACCAGATCTAAGGGTTTCATAGTGAAAGAGAAAGAAGACAAGCACCAAGCACCCCAATAAACTATCCCAGAAGTGTTCAAGGTGCTGTTACATTTGCTTTGGCCTCTGTCCTGTGGCTCTCAAGCTGGTACATACTGTTATAGGACAGTGAGCTACCTAACATTTAAGTAGAGGAATTGGGCATGCAGAGACAAGTATTCCAAAGCCACATACTGAGGTCAGAGTAGACCTGGATTATGCAAAAGTACTCAGTGTTATGAATTAAGCCAAGGTCATAACTATTTCCACTCTTTTATTGTAGAGTTCCGAATTTGCTTAGGAGATGTTTTCATCATGTCTAAAGGTAACATATCTCTTAAAAATAATAATACTAATAAGGAGCTGTGGTAAGGTTCAGTGTCAGGGCTTCTTTGTACTATTCAGAATCATGTATTTCCAGGGCTGACAACTAAATTTGCTGATCAGAGAAGTATTTCCCTAACATTAATTAGAATAATGGGAATAATGGGAACTGGCCCTTCTTTTGTTCAGGATTTCCTAGAACCTAATGAAAGTCTAATGGTGAGCCCAGTTTCCTCAAATAAGAATGACAGGAGAGTACATTTAGTTTTTAGCTATATTATCCAAGTCCACAAATATTGTGGAGGATTGAAAAGTGGCCAGAATTATATTGATGCCCACATTCCTGGGCAACCTGGTTCAATAGTGCATTTGGAAAGTATCTTGGATGAAGGTAAAACCTCCAAGGTACCTTTAGAGCCAGAAAAGCCTTAGAAAATATATTTCTTTTTTCTTTTTTTTTCCAGTGGGAAGTTGTCAAAGGACACTTTGGAGCAAGTTGGGAGGTCTACAAAGCATTCTCCATAGAGCTAATCCATATAAAAGCTAGTGATTTGGCCCAGGAAAAAAAATGGTCATAAGAGATGAATTCTGTTGTTGGAGTAGGAAGTTAGTGTGGTAGGTTAGTGGACAGTGATAGATATACTACAAATATGAACATTAATGAAACACAAATTTTAATGCTTTAAAGAAAACAAACAGAAAAAGAAGTTCAGGCAAGAGCTGAAACAAATAGAACAATTTTGTCACTACCTCATTAAGTTTTTTATGAATATATTATAGGTATATTTAAATGTATGTATCTATATGTATGTGTATATATGTATATGTGTACTTATAAATTTATATGTACACATTTATACATAAATGTATATATATATATATGTTTTATATTACATATATATTTATACACACACACACATACGTGCATATGGAACAAAAAATACAAATGTCACAACACCCAGAACACTACTGGGATAGTTTATTGGTTTGCTTGGTGCTTGTCTTCTTTCTCTTTCACTATGGAATCCCTACATCTGGTCCAAAGAACACAGATTATGTGTGTGTGTGTGTTTGTGTGTGTGTATCTATATATAGATATATATCTATATATATAGATATACACACACTCATATATACGTACAACTATGTACATATATATGTATACATGCATATATGTATATGTATGTATATATATATCTGTTTATACATACATAAAATATTTATAAATGCATGTATATATGTCTATGTGTGTTTATATGTCATAAATAGGTACGTGTGTGTATTCAGCAATATGTGTCTGTCAAGTGAAAGGAGTCAACAAATCTTTACTAAGTGCTTACTATGGGCCCTACATTGTACTAAGCACTGGAGGCAAAAAGAAAGACGAAGACAGTTCCTACCTTCCAAGATGTCACATTGTAATGGGAGAGACAATGTGCAAGCATCTGTATGGATATAAGATATACAGAGTGAATTGCAGGTAATCTCTGAACTGAGGGGCTGTGTGTGCATGTGCATTTGTTCTTGCATGTCTATAGCTATCAAGCTCTCCATTTCTCAATTCATTGTCTCATATCTAGAGACAAAGGAGAGAGGAGGGATAGAGAAGAGAGAGAGAGAGAGAGAGAGAGAGAGAGAGAGAGAGAGAGAGAGAGAGAGAGAGAGAGAGAGAGAGGGAGAGAGAGGGGAGAGAGAGGGAGAGGGAGAGAGAGAGGAGAGAGAGGGAGAGAGAGAGAGAGAGAGAGAGAGAGAGAGAGAGAGAGAGAGAGAGAGAGATGGAGAGAGATAGAGAGCCTCACTGGACTCAGTCAGAGGACCTTGCATTCCCATGCTTCTTCAAGTACGTCTTAGCTGAATGAACCTGGGCAAGTTCTCTTCACCTATCTCAGCCTCTGTTTCCCCGTTTCCCCATTTGTAACATGGGGTATTAATAGCACCAATGTCATAGGGCTTTTGTGAGAATCATAGTATATGTTAAGGGTTTTGCAAACTTTAAGTGCTTTATATATCTGAATTATGATACTTCATAGCAATAACTGTATGTCATGAAGCTCTACAGACGACAGACATGGGTTATTTGAAAGCATTGTGCTTCTTGCCAAAACATGAAACAGTAACCTAATCTAATAGAGCTGGTGACTATTAGTTATTCTCTTTGGAATTTGTATCAACGGTACATGTTTCCAATGAACAGAAATCATTAGATCATACTTTACAGCAGGGTTACAATTGTCTGTATAAGAGGTGAGTGAGTGAGTGTGTGTGTGTGTGTGTGTGAGTGCACATGTGTGCATAAAGGCACAGTTAACCCTTGCTGATCAGAACATTATTATAGCTACATTTATTCACATTCTCTTTTTGTTGTAACTTCCCACCCTGAAAAATGCTTTATGATGTATGGAAAAGAGAAGGGTTCAATATTTGCCTTTGATAATTCCTGGCTGTGTCATCGTAGTCCAGTTAGGCTCTCTGATTTATAGCTGCCTCATCTGAATGAATAGACTTCTTTAAGTAGTTACTCAGGGGATGGTGCCTTTAATAAAAAATAAATAAAACTGGGAGGAGAAGACCCTCAGGGTTCCTGAGTAAAAGAGAAACAATTACTATTTAGTAATTACATCCAGTCTGTGCTAGGTGGGTGGAGACTTGTTGTCCAGTCTATGAGTTCCAAAGTGAATTGGGTTTGAGGCTTGATCTTTGAGCAAGAAATGTAACCAGTAAACCCAGAGGGAAAAGGGAGCTTTTGGGCATGAAGTGTACCTTCCCCTGGGTAGAACACCAGAGGAGAGGAGAGGAGAAGGAGAAGGGGCAGGGAGGAGGAGAGCAGCTGCTACTCACTCACAGGTTGTGGTTGTCCTTCGTTCCTGGAGAAGACCATGACATCAGGATGATGACATGACTTACAGTTGACTTTGATTTGAGTGAGGGGAGGACTATGCAAGGTCACCAACCTCACTTTCTTTGCCTGCCACATCTGGGTCCAGTGACCTGATATTCATCTTAAGTTATTCAAGGGATGGCCCCTTCAATAAAAAAAAAATCAAACCAGAAGGGGAAGATCCTCAGGGTTCCTGGATAGGAAAGAAATAATTACTATTTAGTTATCACATTCACTCTAACCCCTGACCTGGATAGCCAAAAGACACAGACTATGAATAAGACAATTCAGAGAAGAGTTGGAGCATACTAATGCCTATTTGCCAATCTCCCTCACTACTTTGTATTGTGATATTTCAACCTCTTGGTAAAACATAATAGTAATTATTATTTATAGTTGAACGTGAGAACATTTTGGTGTCTGATACTTCTTTTATGTAGAGAAAAAAACTTCTTTCACGTCTGATTAATATTTGACATTAGGAAACTTTCTATTCCTTCCTTTGGGGTGACTCTAGACTTGAGCCAAATCTATATTTTAATAATATTTTACACAAGGTGCTGGGGTTGACTCATATAGAGCTAAAAAAGTTTGAGAAAAAGAGTTCTATTCTTTAGACTTTCAGGTTCCCCAAGGATTATACCTAGTCTACACTTATGTGGATTCAAGAAGATGGCCCCTTAGTGGAGATTCAGAGAATGCAGAAGCTGTGACTAGCAGAAACTAAAATTGTTAGATAAGATAACTCTTAACCCTGCTTTTCCACATTTACAAAAAAAAAAAGATTTTATGACTCTTATTCCTTCAGGCATACTTAGTCTAGCTCCATTTAGATTCAGTTTTATTCTTTATCCTTCCCAGCATTCCCAAAATTTTGCATTTATGTGAATATCTATGTACATCTGTAGTTAGTTGTATATGTGTCTTGGTGCTTGACATATTGGGTTATGAGCTCCATGAAGACAGGGTTTCATTTCCTACTTCCTCTAACTTCCCACAGCACCTGGTTCAGTACTCTGTGAGCAGTATACACTTAATCAATGTTGTTGACTGACTGACTGATGGGGTGAGAGAAGACAGGCAGAGAGAGGAGCTGTGTTTCCAAGTCCTTGTAGCTTTGAGTGGTCTCTTCTGCAGGATGACCTAGTTTAATTAGTTGCCATGATTTGGAATAGTCTTTGCCTCAAAATGATGATGATACAATTTTACACTTCACTGCTTAATATTTTCCACCAGCTAAATAAGTAGGAATTGATTTTTAGATAAATTAATACCAAACTGTCCTCTATTGGATTTCTCTCTGACAATAAGAACTATAGGATCTGTAGTTAGTAAGGACTGGAGAAGTTACCTAGTCCAATATCCCAACCAATGCCAAAATCTTTACTAGCATCCCTAATAGAATTTGTGTGAATAGTTATGCGGACAGTGGTCTCATTATCTCATTTATTCCCCTCCCCAGTCCTCATTTGAATAATTTTAGTGGTTAAAAAGTTATTTCTTAGATTAAGCTGCAGCTAGCCTTTGTTCATCAGTTCTAGGCCTGTTCTCTGGTGTGAGAGAATAATTCTTCTCTTTTTGTCACATGTAAGCCCTATTCGCTATGAATTGTTAGGTAGTTTAACTGGTTGTTGGCTACGTATACACAGAAAAAAAATCTTAAGGGTACTGTTATAATCACTATACCAACTAAATTCAGGGACTTTGGAAGAGAATGACAGATATGAGTACTGTTAAGAAGTTTCTGAAAATAAGATTTTGCTTTCTGGGTTGTTTCATAGACTATAGTGAATATGCGTAGTAGGTTATGGTTAGAATGCATTGAGAAAGAGACATTGTGAGGGATTATGAAATCCTTGACTAGAAATAGAACACCTCAGTGGAAAAAGTGCCATTCTAATCACTATGTACATCATACAGAGAGAAGGGAAAGACAGTTGTTGGCAGTGAATGTTAAGTTATGGTAGTGTCTTAGAGTAGGATTCTAATTTCTAGGTTAGGACACTTGGGTAGGAATGAAATGCATCTGAAAAGGACTGGAGATCTATCTATCTGTCTATCTATCTATCTATCTATCTATCTATCTATCTATCTATCTATCTATCTATCTATCTACCTATCTATCATCTATCTAGGCACATATACAACTCAATTCCATAAATATTTATTAAGTTAAGTGCATACTATGTGTGCCAGGCAGCCTCCATGATGAAGTTTCCTGGTGATAAACTTTTCATAAGGGGGCATGATGATGATGATGATGATGATGATGATGATGATGATGATGATGATAGTGTGTGTGTGTGTGTTTGTGTGTGTGTGTGTGTAAGAAAGACAGACAGGGACAGAGAAAGACAGAGATAGAGACAAAATCTGAGAGATGGAGACAGACAGAAAAGGACAGACACACATTCAGAGAGAAAGAGAGAGAAATTAGATATCTAGCCTTAAAATGAGGAAGATCCAGGTTCAATCCCTACCTCTGACACATACTGGCTACCACATTCTGCACATATCATGTCACCTCTCAGTGCTCTAGGTTAACTCTTTGACTATATAATTCAAAGAAACTGCTGAGCTACATTGGTACAGAGAATTTTCTTAACTGAGAGTTCCATAGACCAAAGAAATCAGAGATCCAGTCTTTATGAATGTATATACACAAATGCACATACAATGTCTTTACATATAAACACTATACATATGTTAGTATAATATACACACTGTAAACATTTACATATGTACATACAAGCAATAATGTATATTTGTAAGACTGACATATACACTTTTACCTTAGTAATATGACATTGAATAAAGCTGTGCATTCACATATGTACATATACATATACATGAAGATATTAGCAATTTAGAAAAAAGTTTTAGAAAATGTTAGTATATTTGTTTATAAACACAGTCATATGTGCATATATACATACACATATATGTACATATAAATATGCATGTGTGTGTTTTTCATTTCCCACTCCCAAGGAGTCACACTCCTTGGATCTGATTCATACCCCCTTATGAAATGTTGATCACCAGGAAACTTTATCGTGAAAGTTGCCTGGCACATAGTATGCACTTAATAAATATTTATGGAATTGAGTTGTATATGTGCTTAGATAGATGATAGATAGATAGACAGATAGATAGATCTCCAGTCCTTTTTAGATACATTTCATTCCTACCCGTGTCCTAACCTAGAAATCAGAATCCTACTCTCAGACACTATTATAACTTAACATTCACTGCCAACATCTATCTTTCCCTTCTCTCCATATGATGTACATAGTGATTAGAATGGCACTTTTTCCACTGAGGTGTTCTATTTCTAGTCAAGAATTTCATAATCCCTCACAACGTCTTTAGGTTCCATTTGACTTTCCCCAAAAATCTTATTTGTCAGAGAATATCAGGTTTGACAAGTCTTGAGACTTGAATTCTCTGTTATGTCCCACATATATAACCTCAGGAAATCAGCAGATGTTTCTATTGATGCCTCTCCTGATTACCACAGCTGTAAGTGATCTCTCTCCATCTGGATTCTTATAGTACTTAGTATATTCTACAAATGGCATTCCTCACATGTTGTTTTGCATTGTAAGGCATTGTGTGAATTACATATTCTCTCTACTATTAGACTATAAACTTCATGATGACAGGAACTATAACATACATCTTCGTATATCATGAAACAACTAACAATGAATCTCAGATGTAGAAAGAGCTCAATAAATAATTGTTCAAATAAGGGGTAAATAATCCAAATCAACCCTCTGATAGAAATCTTCAGCTATTTGGAGAGTTAAATTTGTGACTAAGAGATCTTTCCTTATATCATATCACTTAGTTTACCCATAATGCCAACCCTGGAAGAGGAGAGGTGAAGAAAAAATAGGCCCCTACCCTCTCTTTCAGGTCTACTCCATTTTGGAAAGAGGATTGAGTTCCTTGCTTGTTTGTCTCATTTTTATCAGTTTTTGTTTAGAAATCAAAGCCAGGGTTACTGGCTCCAATTATCTGATACTTTCATGATAATGAAAGAAGGCAACTAAGAGTCACAGATTCAGTGTTGGAAAGGATGAAAGATATGGCATGTTATCAAGAATATCTTTATTTTATTTATTTTTAATAAATGTTTTATTTATCTTTATTTTATTTTATATTTTATTATGTAACTTTATTTATTTGCATTATATTATTCATTTACTTTTTACTTAGGCTGGGTTGGTTTCCCTTTAAGATAACAAGGAATCTGTCCACAGGGAGGGGTTTGAAAGACTAAGTCTTGAACCATTTGCATGGTTTTCTTGTCAGTCAATCAATTCATATTTATTTGTTTCATTTTCATCTCATCATTATTTCTCATGCTTTATTTTGTGTATTTTACAACAATAGCTAGTTCACATTGGTATATCGCTTTAAGGTTTATAAAGTGCTTCATAAATATTATTTCATTTATTTTCACTACAATTTTAGAATTAGGTGCAATCTCTAATTAATAGATGAGGAAACTGAGACAGATAGAGATTAAATAATTTGCCTAGGGTCACTCATCTATATCTGAGGTCAAATTTGAACTCAGTTCCTCTTGATTCTAGATCCAGTCCTTTTTTCATTGCATGTGTCTAGTAATACATGTATATAATAGTCAGTTAAGAAATATTGACTAAGTGCATACTACCTACCAGGAACTATACTTAAGCTCTTAAGGAGCTCACAGTCAAATGTAGAAAATAAGATGTAAATAACTATGTGTAAATAAAATATATAGTGGTACAACATGACAAATGTGGAAATATGTTTAATATGACAATATAGATATAGTCTATATCAAATTGCTTACTGTTTTGTGGAAGGGTGGGAGGGGAGAAAGGAGGAAAAAATATATTTGGAACTCAAAATATCAGAAAAATGAATGTTGAAAACTATTTTTGCATGCAAATGGAAAAAAAATAACATTGTGGATTAAAAGAAGGGGGAAGTTGAAGAAGGTAGTTAAAATTGAAAATGAAGTCAATTGAATTCATTCAAAAAAATAATCAAATGAGATCATATTATGTTTTTATGTATCCATGCATGTATGTATGCATTTGGTAAGCAACACCGAGTTGTTTATATGAGGTATCATTTTTAACAATTATAATTTAGAATGTGTTTTGTTGAATTTGCCACTGCTATTCCAAGTAAAAGATAAATAAATGAATCTATCTATTTCTATATCTATATATGCAGGTACATGGCACAGTAGAGAGAGGACCAGATCAACCTGAATTCAAATTTGGAATCAGATATCTACTAACTATGTGACCCTGGGCACTTCAGTTTCCTCATCTGTGAAGCAGATATCATTGTTGCTCAGTTGTGTCCAGCTCTCTGTGACCTCATGTATCATACTGTCCACGGGGTTTTCTTCACAAAGGTAATGGAATGGTTTGCCATTTCTTTCTTCTGTAGATTAAGGCAAATTGGGTGACTTGCCCAGAGTCACAAAGCTAGTAAGTGCCTAGAGACTTGATTCGAACTCAGGTCTTCCTGATTCCAGGTGCAGCACCCTATCCACTGAGCCATCTAGCTGCCTCTAAAATTGGGATAATAATCACATTTATTTCCCAAGGTGGTTTTAAGGATCAAATGAAGTAATACTTGTAAAGCACTTAGCACAGTGCTTGGCACATAGTAAGAGCTATGTAAATGTTAGTTATTGCTATTGTTGTTATAATTATTTATATTATTTACTGAGTAATTTGGAAGTGAAATCAGAGGGAGGGGCTTAAGATTAAGGCATAGAGGGCTCAGCCTATAGGAAGCTGGTATAGTTGAACGTTAACTATGTCTTTCTGACCAAGGATGCTGGGGTGGAGATGGGGGAAAAAGACAACATGTCTTCTTAGCAAATTTTTTTTTTATCCTTTAATATTTTTGTGAGTAAATTGACTTTTGTTGAATTTTATAATCCACAAGGGTTTCATTGCCTTCCAGTTCTGAACCTAAATCATTGGATTGGCTTCTGCTAATCCTCATGCAGAGTCAGTAGGGTATAGTCAAACATGTTCAAGAATAGAGCCCCTCCTGTGGTAGGGCAGAAAGGATTGTGGCACCTTAAGCCAACACAACATGTGATCCTAGTGTCCATTCTGCATTCAGGCATTTACATAACCATATTTATATTCTTTGAGAGATACTATAGTATAGTAGATAGAGCATGGTATTTAGAAGCAACAGATGTTGGCTAAATGGCCTGTCTCAGATATTTACTCACTATGTGACCTTGGGCAGATCTGTTAACTTATCAGAACTCCAGTTTCCTCATCTGTAAAATGGTCACAACAATGATTGAACTGTAATTTTTTTGAAAGAGGGAAAAGGATCTATTTGTACAAAAATTATTATAGCAGCTCTTTTTGTGGTAGCAAATAATTGGAAATTGACGGAATGCCAATCAATTGGGGAATGGTTATGTTAGTATATGATTGTAATGGAATACTATTGTGCCATAAAACAAATGATGAACAGGAGGATTTCAGAAAAGCCTGGAGAGATTTACATGAACTGATGCAGAGTGAAGTGAGCAAAGCTAGGAGAACACTGTACATAGTAGCAACAATATTGTATGATGATCAACTGTGAATAATTTAGCTAGTCTCAGCAATGCAATGATCCAGGGCAGTTCCAAGGGACTCTTGATGAAAAATGCTTTCTACATTTGGGGCAGGGGAAAAAATAAAACTGATGGAGTCTGAATGCAGATTGAAGCATAAGATCTTTCACTTTCTTCATCTTTTCTTATTTTCTTTCACAACGTGACTAATATGGAAATACATTTTTCCTGATTGCATAGGTGTAACCTATATCAAATTGCTTACTCTTTCAGGGAAGGGGCTGGGGAGGAAAAGAGGGAAAGAATATGGAACTTAAAATTTAAAAGTCAAATTTTCTTTTCAGCTCTGGTCTTTTCATCAAGAATGCTTGAAAGTCCTCTGTTTCATTGAAAGACCATATTTTCCCCTGAAGTATTATACTCAGTTTAGCTGGGTAGGTGATTCTTGGTTTGAGTCCTAGTTCCTTTGACTTCTGGAACATCATATTCCATGCCCTTCAATCCCTTAATGTAGAAGCTGTTAGATCTTGAGTTATCCTGATTTATTTCCATAATACTGGAATTGTTTCTTTCTAGCTGCTTGAAATATTTTCTCCTTGACCAGGGAATTCTGGAATTTGGCCACAATGTTCCTAGGAGTTTCTCTTTTTGGATCTCTTTCGTGGTGATCGGTGGATTCTTTCAATATTTACTTTGCCCTCTGGTTCTAGAATATCAGGGCAGTTTTCCTTGTTAATTTCATGAAAGATGATGTCTAGGCTCTTTTTTTGATCATGGCTTTCAGGGAGTCCCATAATTTTTAAATTGTCTCCCCTGGATCTATTTTCCAGGTCAGTTGTTTTTCCAATGAGATATTTCACATTATGTTCCATTTTTTCATTCTTTTGGTTTTGTTTTGTGATTTCTTGGTTTCTCAGAAAGTCATTAGCCTCCATCTGTTCCATTCTAATTTTGAAAGAACTATTTTCTTCAGTGAGCTTTTGGACCTCCTTTTCCATTTGGCTAATTCTGCTTTGTAAACCATTCTTCTCCTTATTGGCTTTTGGAATCTCTTTTGCCAGTTGAGTTAGTCTATTTTTCAAGGTGTTATTTTCTTCAGCATTTTTTTGGGTCTCCCTTTGCAAGGTGTTGACCTGCTTTTCATGTTTTTCTTGCATCTCTCATTTCTCTTTCCAGTTTTTCCTCCACGTGTCTAACTTGCTTTTCAAAATCCTTTTTGAGCTCTTCCATGGCCTGAGCCCATTGAATATTCATTTTGGTTTTTTGGGATGCAGAAGCCTTGACTTTTATGTCTTTCCCTGATGGTAAGCATTGTTCTTCCTCATCAGAAAGGAAGGGAGGAGGTATCTGTTCACCAAGGAAGTAACCTTCTATGGTCTTATATTTTTTTCCCTTTTCTGGGTATTTTCCCAGCCAGTTACTTGACTTCTGAGATTCCTCTCCACCCCTGCCTTGCCTCCAGATCTGCCCAGCTAGTACTTGGTGTCTGAGATTCAAATGCTGCTCCCCAGCCTCAGGGCTTTCAGCAGGGGCAGGGCTGCTATTCAGTGTGAGAATAAGTTCAGGTGCTTAGGTGTGGGCAGGGCTGCCACACAGGGCTCAGATCCCTCAGGAGGTTTACGTGGAGATCTTCAACAATGGATCTAAGCTCCTGTCTGCTTTGGGAGCTCCTGGTGGCTGCTGCCTCTGCTGCTGCCTTCCGAGGGGGCCTGAGTTATGGAGACACCCGGCTCCCCTCTAGGCACGCTGAAAAGGCCCTCTCACTGACCTTTGGTGCCTGTGGGTGGAGGGATTTGCATGGCTGCTGGAGATTCTGTCCCTGAAGCCTGCTTGGATCTACTCCTCTCGGTGCCGTGCGACCAAGGCAGTGGTGGGCTCTACCCCAGGTCCGTTGAACAGACCTTTGGTGTTGGTTTTTCAGGGCTCTCTGGAGCAGATATCTCCTCCACTCCATTGTTTTGTGGCTTCTGCTGCTCCAGAATTTGTTGTGAGTTCTTCTTTACAGGTATTTTTTGGGCTGTGGGTTAGGAACTAGCATATGTGTATCTTTCTATTCTGCTATCTTGGCTCCTCCCCCTGGGGCTTCAAATTTAAAAAAAAGCCATAAAATTCTACATGTAATTGGAAAAAATAAAATATTATTCATTAAAAATAATTGCACATTCAGTTTGTTAGATATTTTCTTAGAAAGAGTTTGTAATTGTGAGAAAAAGAATCAAGAGCTATTTGATTCTTTTTAGGAAGAGGTTGGGGAGGGGAAAAGGAGAATGATGTATGAAGTGAAACCTGTAAGGACTATAGGAAGCCATTGTATGGCTCTTAGAATGCTAAACATGGAGTAAGGGTGACCACCTGTGACAATTATTGACTATGTGAACATGGTGATGTCACAATCTGTCTGAGTTTCAGTATTCTCCTCTGTAAAATTGTGACAATAGTTTCAGTAGCATTTAAAGAGTTGTCATAAGGATCAAATGAATTAATCTCTATGAAGAGTTACACAAAGATTAGTGGTTACTACCATTATTTATGCAAAATTATGGGGAATGTTCCTTTTTTATTCTTATCTATATTCTATATGCCTCTTGTTTATACAATGTTGTATGTGTCTTTGGAGACAACATTGTCTCCCCTATTAGACAGAGGTCATTGAGAGGAGGGAAAGTGTTTTGTTGCTTTTTTCTGTACTTTATATCCCTAGTCCTTATTTCAGTGCCTGCAACATACTGGGTACTTAATATTTGCTGACTTGACTTGTCTTTCCTTCTAGGCTAGTACAGGATAGTATACTGAGTAGACTTTGAATAATATATATTGAATGAATGAATTATTGAAGAAAACAATTGTGTACCTTCAAAAATTTTAACATTATCTTTATTGTAAGAGTTATTTCTTTGCAACTCGGACTGTGCATATCAACTCATTCTTCATAATGTGTTCACACATCATTCCTATATGCTCATGAATGAGAAAACATTTAGAACAAGACTAAAATAAGACTGGTTATAACTCTCTGCACCTTCCCTGTGGCCCCATAGCCATGGTTAAATACTTTAAAATTTTCTATTTTACTAGCTGCCAGAGAAAATAGCATAAAATGGAGACATTTCTTGAAGTGATGCTATTAACCAATCAGGGGTAGTCACTGCTGTCAAATCTATGATGTGAGAGGCCATTTTGGGGAAGTTAGAATCCTGGAGTGGTTGTCCACTGGGGGTATGTAAGTTTGAGCAATTAAATGACTCATTAGCTACAAAGGTCTGTAGATTTCTGCTACTTCTCAAGACCCAGGAACCCACTGGCACTCCTCTGAATTGACTTGTCCAAGAAGTTTTGTGATTTTTTTAAGGTTTTTCTTGATTCATTTGGAGAGTTTGATACTATTTGGATATCATAAGCATAGTAAAGAAGAACTATTTTAAATTTCCCAGTCCCAAGATAATCAAAGGAACCAGAGGAGGATTTGTAGCAATCTAGATACATCAAAAGAAAATGAAGATTGGCAGGGGAGCAATATTGGTGAGTGAGATTCACTGAAGTTTCACAAGGCAGTCTGACATTTAAATTGCAGGCAGCCCTGGGTCTGTTCCAGGAGCTGCCCACAGTTGAATGCAGTTTTGATCATTTGGCAAGATTGAGGTGGGGTAAAGAGAGGAGGGAAAAAAAGAAAAATCAAATTATTCTCGGAAATCATGTTTAATGTAGAAATCTGGTTAATATTAAAATACAATCTGCAGTTTTCATGTATTCTATTCCTCAAGGAAAATATTTCCTGTTCAAGGGACAGGAGCAGTAAGTGGTCCGTTATTACATCACTTCCTATGTCAAACCCAACTAGCATTCACAATGTCTTACCATATTGATAATGTTAATTACAAAATGATCTTTTTTTCCCTTTCAGTTAAAGGTCTGGGCAATATTCCAATCATATGGATCAATTTAGCTTCAGGATACTCTGGCCAAACTGCTATTTTGTGAGCTATGTAAGACATAGCATTTCCCCATGCTTGAAAATGGGAGCCCCTTACTCTGCCCTTTACTATAGCCCAATGTCACATTTCCAAGGAAACAAATTTTTTGATAGGAAAAACAAAAGCAGCCTAAGGGATGTATTCTCCCTATAGAACTTGGATCAATCAATTACATGTCTTCTAACAGTAGCACAGATAGCAATTCTCATCTACATGCTACTTTTCCTTGCGATAGCTTTGTGAAGCAGGGAGTACAAAGATAAGTAACTTCATTTTACACATGTGGAAACTGAGGCCTGGAAAGATGAAGTAATTTGCCTATGAATAGCCAATAAAGGTCAGAGCCTGGACCAAGAATCCAGGTCTCTAGGTCCAAAGCCCTTTCCATTACCACCTTTCCTTTCTGTAGCCATTGTGAACTGATAGCTTAAACTGTTGAGGGGATAGGAAATGATATCAGATGCTCACTGCTGTTCTGTCTTCCAGTCATTCCCTTAGGTAGGATGTATGAAGATTAGACAGTCATGCAGAACATGGAAGCAGACTTCAAGTCCCTAGACTATACCTATAATGAACTCAATGTTACTTAATAAGATTATAAATAGGAATTGTTGATCTTAGGGACATTTGGTTGTAGGAAGAACCTGTACAGGGCCAAAGTCATGGCTTGAGTTGTATTGGGAGGGGGGCATAGAAATTGTCACTTGCCCAGTAGGCTGAACTGAAGATCACTGATCCTATAGCACCCACAGGAAGATGAATGAACAAAAAAATATTTAAGTGCTTACTATGGTACCAAGTACTATGAACACAGCAAAGCAACAGAGTCCCTGTTCTCAAGGAGTTTGTATTTTAATTTGGGGAAGATAACATCTGGGGTGATTAGCTGAATAGAGAGGCTTGGTAGTCTGCCTAGGAGTCTACAGGGTATAGAAATATCACAGATATTAAATTCTAGTGGTCTGGAAATTATACTGATGGGACAGATGGTGAGGCCATATATTTCTTAGTGTATAATGACCAGGAAAGTGGATAAACCTAATAGTTCTCCATCTTACTAAAGGACTTAAAGTTGGTGACTCCCTGTTCATTCAGTGGATATGAATGACTGCATCCACTTTAGAACTGGCAGGCTGAAAAGTCCTGGCCCACCATCAATGACAAGGACTGAGTAGGTACAGGTACAGTAAGACAAGGTTGTGGTTCCCTTCTTGCCAAAAAAAATTTTGTTAAACTGTAAATACCTTAATCCAAAAGAAGAACTCCATGATCTGTCACCTATATTATTCAGACTTAGGGTCATTCATTCCTATTCTGTTATGTTTGGGACAGACAATGAGAAAGGAGAGAAGGTAAGAGGATTTAAAAAAAATTAAAAGAAAAGACAATGAGGGAGAGAAGGAAGAAGGAAAGAGAAAAAGAAAAGAACAGTTATGGATAGCAGGAAATGAACAGAGGTATGATCAGAGTTCTAAGTGGGACTTGTACCCTGTCAATTGCCATAATCCTTTCCAGGGTTCTGGTAGGTCTGAGACCTATTCCCTAGCTCTCAAGCCAGAGCTCTTGCCTAGTATGATTTCAGTGGTAGAATGAAGTTCACTTTCATTTGGTTGCTAAGTGTCAGACAGACACTATCCCATTAGAGTGAGATAAAAACCTGGTGATAGCCATGAGACCATTTCTGAGGACGCTGGCCAGGGTAAGGGGTTGAGCTCATCCCAACTGGTAATTTGGTAGTTGTTCATTTTTAATTAATTATTCTTGCTAACAAGGGACTAGGTTCTATTTTTACTACTACAAAAGTGCTGAAAATGTCCTCTAAATTTGGTATTCTAGAATTAAGATATATACCCATCCTTAGGAAGAAAGCTGCCTAAAATTTAGAACTCAAATGACGAATGGTCCCTCAGTCAGAGGTTACTGACCTCCTTACCTTACCCTTTATTGTCCCTGTCCCTAGAACTAGAGTAAATACTCTGTTTCTGTGAGGGGAGGCAGCATGTATTGACTGAAAGCATAGAACCTTTGTTTGGATCCTGCCTTTTAGACTTAACTACTTGTATGAAGTTGAGCAAATCAGTCTAATTCCCTCGGTCTCCCTTTCTTCCTCTATAAAATGAAAGGATTGGATTTGATGATCTCTGTGGTCCCTTTCAACTTTAAATCTGTCATCTAAGGATCATAAGGTGTAACAACATAAATAGCAACAAAGGACAGGAGTCCAGACTTCTTTGTGGTTTTCCATTTGGTTTTAATCACATGAGATTCATAGCTCATTGAAAGGATACCGTCCTCAGAAACCGATTAGAACATAAACGGGCTTTCCAGCCATGAAAAGTTTCAAAGCTAAAAGAGACCTTCACTGGTGAAAGAGCAGGCCAACAATTTCTGTTTGGACAGAAACAGAAGTCGTTAAGAGGTCCAATTCAGAACTCTACATTTGTACTGAGGGATACTTCAGAATGATTACTTGTGAGCTTACCGTAGAGTAATCTCAAATTAAATGTAGTATGTAGTCAACAAAGAGCAAGGCTGGAAATAGATTTCAAAGCACCCACTTTAACCCCTTTATTTGGTAGATGCAAAAACTGAGGTCCAGAGAAAGGAAATGACTTACCCAAGACAGACTGTATGGACAAGTGCCATGACTTCTGGAAATTACTTTTCATGTTTTGGTCTTGAAGATGGTCACAGAAAGAAATGAAACTCAAGAAATCTACACTTCAAATACCCCTGGTGTGAAGTATAAAGCTTTTTAGCTTAGGTCTGTTTGTCCTGCCCTTAGATAACATCCTTTCCACGTTTCCAGGTTGAGTTTGTTGAAAAGAATCCTTGTAGGATGTTACCTTTCCAGGGTTTCTGGATGGTGAATGATAGGATACAAGGCATTTTTGGTCATTTCCCAAGATATTTCCATGTGGGTAGATGAGCACTGTTGATTTTTAAATTATACCCTAGCTGCAGAAAGAATGCAGAATAACCAAATTATTGTAATTGGAAAAGAGGCAGCTAGCTGCCTCAATCCATTAAATGCTTCCTTCTCAGAAAGCACATACTGTCTCAGCTTATCAGGTACTTCCCATTAATTAAGAACCCGCTTCTCTGTTGGAGGACATTTCACAAAATCTGAAACAGCCCGTTAGCAGTTTGGGCTCTTTCAGAATTAAATCCAAATGGATTTTACTTAACTTAGGCATATCTCCCTGTACATGGGAAGGTGGTCATTAAATTCTAATGCTTGAATAATTGATCGTGTCCATCAAATTCACAAAATCCATTAATCATCCCTGATGCTGTGTTATATACTATAGTTCCAGAAGGAAAATCAGTTACTTTGCCACAAGAAATAACAATCAGAAAATGAATGTATTACATTTTTATTTACTTTCCTCTTATGAAAAATGATTTGATTCATTTTCTAAAATAATAATTCATTGTTATGTTAAAAAGGAAAAATACATTAGTAGCTACAGTAGATTTAAGCTTAGTACTGTGCCCACAGAGGACTTCATTCAGATAAAAAGGATAGTAAGACCCTATAGTTCTGGAATTGTGAGTGCCTTAGCAATATATGTTCTCTGTATGTATTACTACCATTATTTATTCAGTTTGTGCCCAGTTTTCCCAGAGATACTGTGTGTAACTGTGGGAGAGTGTACCCCAGCTTTATGGGGAAACTTTTGTAGATACTACTGTTTTGTTTTTTTTTTTTATCTTTTTGCTAAATGATTTTCTTGTGAGCTTATTGCATCTACTTGTAAATGTTAGAAGGAAGCCACTCCAGGAGGAAGCTTATGAGCTCTAATTTTAGAGGAATTATCAATGGAGTGTCCTGGAACTCATGAATGACATTATATATTATAGATATAGTCCAGAGGGGTTTCCCTAAATTCATTCATACCTTATCAATAAACTACCACAGAGACTGCTATGTCCAAATGAGCATATTCAAGAAACTTTCTTCTTCTCAATACCTATCCCACCCCTTGCTACTATATAAGCCCACATGGGAGTAGGTAATAAAGGCAGACAGCAATAAGTTAAAAAACAAGTAGAATGATAGTGGTATGTCCCACCCACAACAACAAAACTTACTTTCCAAGTGTCTGTGATGGAGTGTTAATGATGGAGATGACAAGACTGTACCCATGACCACTGTTTCAATGGAAGGTTGTGCTGTACACTTTTGAACATGCAGGTCCTAGAAAAATGAATGTATTTAACATATGAGAATTACTTAATAAATGTATGTTGAATTGGAATTATTTGATTCTAACAAATTGAATTGAATTGCATGAATACTATGGAAAAATAAAGGTAAATACATGGATTGAGGGAGTGGAAAATAATAGAATTAAGAAAGAATACATTTAACATGAATAATATGATTGTATCCAGTCTTCTCTTTAATTATGTCACTAAATCTTTCCCACATGTGACTTGGGGCAGTTTGATATATTCAAGAAACAGATTCATATAATGCTTCAGACTTTTACTACTTGAAGGAATATCATTAGGTCACTTAACCTCCTAAACCTCAGTTTACTCATCTGCCAATGGAAGTGAATACAAATAATTATAGATCCAAAACAGGACCAGTGTGGGGATCAAATGAAATCACATATATTAAGCATTGAATAAATATAAGTACTATTATTATTGACAGAATGATTAGTGGATTCTGATAACTAAAATATTTAAGACTTTACATGTGTACATATATATGCATATATAATATTTTGTATACACACATACATACAAATATTTATTTAAATAAATATCTATATCTAGGTACATACATGCATGTATTTTTATATATCTCTCAGTCTATCTCTGTATCTATATTGGTTCAATTACCATCCTTTAAAATCTGAAAACAGTATTGCTGATAATGTGCCTAAAAATGGCACCTTCTATAAATTTACTACTTGTCAAAGTCTTAGATCTGTAGCTACAGCCAGTGCTTAAACAATTTGTGTATGTGTGTGTGTGTGTGTTTATTCATAATATTAAAAACTGAAAGGTACCTACCTATTCCACCCTCATTATTTTAAGAGATAGAAACAAGTTCAAAGTAACATGGCTATGATGAGGGAAAAGCAGTGATTATAACCTAGGTTTTCATATTTCACATCCTGTGTTCTTTCCACTTAAACCACAGTGCCCAGGCTACTATATAACACTGATTAAGGTTGTGTGATTAGGTCACAGTAGCTTCAAGTTCAAGTTTTTTGATTCTAAACTCATTGATTTTTCTTCTATATCATGAAGAATTTCTTTGAAGATGCATTATTTATCCATTATTTTCCTGTAACTGGTGGTGTATAAGCATTGCATTTCCATAAATTCAATGTTGTCAAATTGGTAATGGTTCACAGGTTCCTCCTTGTCTCTCTACCCCCTTCTCCTCTCAGTGCTTAATGACTATCTGAGATTTGTTTTAGACACTGGAGGAATCACAAAGGAAATGCAAACCTGGTCATAATTTCAACCAGTCTCATTCAATGGGGCTCTCTAGGCATTAATAGTAATCATATTTTCAGAAGAAACAGACAAGCTAAAAAGTTAAGCATAAGTATTTACCAATTTTGCTTGTCATATCACATACAGTCGAGACATGATATATCGGGAAAAATACAATGCTGAGAAGTAAAATATGTGAGTTCTAATTCTCTTTTGTCCTCGACATGTTATCTAGCCTTGGTCCCTCTGTTTCTAGTTTCCATATCAGTATGAAGTGACAAGTAAGTAAATAAATAAGTAGAACTAAATAAATTAGGGTATATACATACATACATACATACACATACAAAAATACATGCAAATATACATACACATTTATGTGCACACCTATACATACATATTTATGTATATACAGATATATCCACATCGATATATACATATACTCATAACTTATCTTTTTAGCAATGTTAGAAAAAACCTGTTAATATATCTAAAGGAGTTTGACTACTGAAAAGAGAGGCTCTATGAGAAAGAAAGGCATTTGATAAATTATCATGATCTATCATGAAATCTAACTAAGTTTGTAATTGCCCTAGAATGCACTAATATTCTTTGGGTTATTACTGCATATACATTAACTTTGTCAAACATAAAACAAATTGAGGGAGACATTTAGATTTTCTTTCCAGATGGTCTGAAAGCAGCAAGGTCAGTCTTCAAGAAAGCCTGCTCCCTCTTGGACAGTTTTTAAATTTATCATCCCCCATTCAGGTTATAAAACTTGTTTCTGGTGATCTCTTCCCCAGTTCCCTTGTTTATAATCCATGGCAAAAGAAATCTTGAATTCTTAATTCTTCTTTTCCCATGTTCTTTATTTGAACAACTGTAATCACAGTCTACCTATCACATACACTTTTTTGGGGGGAGGGGTGAGAGGAGGTGGAAGAGGGAGTGGCACTCCAGGTTAGTATTACAATAATTTGGAACATATAATCTGTTGAGATAAGTGGAAGGCCTGCAATTCATGTTTTTAAGACATTACAGTCGATTTCTACCTCAAACTATCCTAAGAATTAGAGGTCAAAAGCAGAGCTTTAACTAGGACACACCAAGTGGAACTTTGTCTCAGGGTGCCAAAGGTAGAGGACCCTGGTAGTATTTGTAGTCAATTCCCAAACAGATCACATGCAAATCAAGAAATATTCATTAAGCACTTTACATTTGCCAAACACCTCACCAAACTGAATTTAAAAAGACAAACGTAAAAAAGTCCCTGTATTCAAGGAGCTTAATGAAAGATATATATGTGTGTGCATACATGTATGTATGCATGTTTATACACATGTGTTGTATGTACATCTACATATCACATATATACATATATGTATTCACAGATAAGTTCAGGATATATACAAAGAAATGCATAGAAACTAAGAAGACAGTAATAATACTGGGTGGGGCAGCTAAGTAGTTTAGAGTACTAGTCAGAAGTCAGGAAGACTTGAGTTCAAATGTGACCCCAGACACAAGGTTTGTGACCCTAGGCAAGTCATTTAAATGAGCTCTTGTTTGCCTCAGTTTCCTCATCTGTAAAATGAGCCAGAGGAAAAAATGGCAAGTCATTCTAGTTTCTTTGCCAAGAAAACCTCAAAGGTATCATGAAGGGTCAGACATGACTGAAAAATGACTGAATCACACACAACAAAAAATGAGGGGAGGGAGGAGGTGTCAGGAAAGATCTCTTGAATGAAGATACATTTGAACTAAGCCTTGAAAGAGCCAAGGATTCCAAGGGATGAGAGAGAGCATTATAGACATGGGGGGGGCCTCCTGTGGAAAAGTGGGGGAAAGAGATGTTCATGTATGTTGAACAGCCAGTATGCCAGCTGTGTTAGGGCATATTGTATGTGTGTAGTGACATACACTCAGCCCAGACAGATAAACTGAAGTCAAAGAGTGTAGGACTTTAGATGCCAAATAGAGCAGTTTGGATGATTTCCAAGAAGTAATAGGGAACCACTGCAGATATTTTGAGTAGGGAGTGATGTCATCAGGATGGTGCTTTTGAAAATTTGGCTATTGTGCAGACCAGAGATATCAAACACCCCATGGTAGGCTGCATGTAGTCAGTAATAGTTAATTAAAATGTAATTGGGAAATAGTAAACAAAATAAATAAAAACACAATAAACATAGTTAAAATTACATTTTAATGCTAAGTCAATATGGAGCCTCGAAGGATCCTTATACACAGATTAGTTGTCCCTGTTTCCATTGGAGTTTGACGTCACTGGAATGGAGAAAAATGGAGGTCAGGGAATTAATTAAAAGGCTATTGTGGTAGTTCAGGTTAAAAAAATAATGACAGCTTAAATAAAGGTTATTGTGGTGTGAGTAGAAAGAATAGGATGAATATGAGA
This sequence comes from Bettongia penicillata ogilbyi, assembly GCA_023548195.1. Taxonomy (NCBI): domain Eukaryota; kingdom Metazoa; phylum Chordata; class Mammalia; order Diprotodontia; family Potoroidae; genus Bettongia; species Bettongia penicillata. The sequence continues at coordinate 5,123,568 of JAJHZJ010000713.1, forward strand.
AATTTTGAGGAGATAGAAACTATGAGACTAGGCAAATGACTGAATGAGGGGCAATTGATTGTGAACACTTTAAGATGACTCCCAGAGAGAAATCCTTGAGGATTGAAAGACTGGTGATGCTCTTGACAAAAGCAGTCTGGTTGGAGGTGGGCTTAGAAGAGAAAAAAAAATTAGATTTTGTTTCTATATGTTAGATTTGTAACACTTATGGGATATTCATGTGGATATGTTCACCTGACAGAAATAAAAGAGAGATAAGGCTGGATACATAAATTTGTAAATTGCTTAGCATTTTCTGAATCCCCATTTCATGAGCATCCTTTCTACAGCTTTTGACAATGTTGTACCTCTATTCCTGGTAATTTTCTCTTCTTTGAGTTTTTCTCATACTTCTCTCTTCATAGTCCTTCCACCCCTATGGCCACTCCTCAGTCTTCTCTGCTGGTTCACTATCTATTTTGTTTAGTGATTTTTCAGTTGTTTCTGACTCTCTGTAACCCCAGTTAGAATTTTCTTGGCAAAGATAGTGGAGTAGTGTTTCATTTCCTTCTCCAGTTCATTTTACAGATGAGAAGATAGGCAAACAGTTAAATGACTTGCCCAAGGTCACACAGCCAGTGTGTGTGTCTAAGATTGGATTTGAACTCGGGTCTTCTTGATTCCAGTTCTGATACTCTATACACTGTGCCACCTAGTTACCCCTCACAGTGTACAGTATGCCCTTTAAAAACTCTGATGTACCCACCTCCTCCACCAAGCTTTGTTTTCAGCTTTCTTCTCTTCTCTCTCTACATTTTCCCACTGCTTTACTTCATCAGCTCCCTTGGATTTTAATTATCATATTTATGCAAATAAATCTCTTATGTATTTATCCAACCTTAGCAAGGCTCCAGTTCAGTATCGTCAACTTCCTATTAGACCTATTGATCAGAATTCCCATAGGCATCTCAAACTCAAAACAAATAAAACATAACTTTTGTCTGAAATTCACCCAATATCTGTTAATATCATACTTTTATTTCTTTGAGGAGAAACACTATCCTTTCAGCCAATTAGGTGTAGAACTTTGCTTTCGTTCTTGATTCCTCCCTTCCAATCAATCCTCATATCTAATCAGTTGCGAAAGCTTGACATTTCTGTCTCCACAATGTGTTTCATACACATTCCTCCTTTTTTCTACTCACAAGGTCTTTTTTCTAGTTCATCCTCACTTCTCGTTTAGGCTCTCATCCTCACCTACATGGAAATAAGCAATAAGTTCCTACTCAGTTTCTCCATCTTAAATCCTTTTCCTCTCTAATCTATCTTGGACAGATGCTTCAAAGTGATTTTCCTAAAGTGTGGGTTGGGTGAACTGTTCCTACTCTTCTCGATAAACTGCAGTAGCTCCCTATTTTCTCTAGGGCCAAATGTCAATTTAAAAAAAAATACATTTATTTTGTGTTTTCAACATTCACTTCCATAAGATTTTGAGTTTCAAATTTTCTCCCCATCACTGCCCTACCCCCACCCCAATATGGTATGTAATTTGATATAGGTCCTACATAGATATTCATATTGAACCTGTTTTTCACATTAGTCCTGTTGCAAAGAAGAATTAGAACCAAGGGAAGAAATCATATGGAAGAAGAAGTCAAATAAAATAAAATAAAAGAGAGAAAATAGTATGCCCCAGTCTGCATTCAGACTCCTGAATTCTTTTCTGTATGTGACATCATGAGTCCTTTGGAGTTGTCTTGGATTTTGCTAAGAAGAGATAAGTCAATCAAAGCTAGTCATCACACATTGTGGTTTTTACTATATACAATGTTCTCCTGGTTCTGCTCACTTCACTCAGCATCAGTTCATTCAAGTCTTTCCAGGTTTTTCTGAAGTTCTCCTGCCCATCATTTCTTATAGCACAAGAATATTCAGTCACAGTCATATGCCACAACTTGTTCAGCCATTCCCCTCTTGAAGGGCATCCCCTCAATTTCCCATTCTTTCCACCACAAAAAGAGCTACTATAAATATTTTTGTATGTGTGGGTCCTTTTCCCATTTGTACACTCTCTTTGGGATACAGAGCTAGAATGGGATCAAATGTCAATTCTTTTGCTTGATCTTTAGAACCCTTTAGAATCTGACTCCAACCTACCTTCCCAAACCTTTACTTCAATGCACTTTACTTTTCTTGACACATCGGATAGTACAGAGAAACTGTCTATTGTACTATTCTTTACAGATTACTTTCCAGTATTAGTCTGTGTGTCATTTCTTTGGCTTTCTCTCATGCTTGGAGTGCAGTCTCCTCACCTACTAAAATCTCTGACTTCTCTAAGCTTTTCCTAGATCTCCCACCTGCTAATGCCTTCACCTAAAACAGCAACAAAACAAACATCTTCATTTTATTTATCTTTATATATGGACATGTGGTGATCCTTGATTAAATATATCCTCATAGAGGAAATTGGGTACTTCAATTTTTTCCTTTGTTTCTCTAGTGCCTATGACACTAACTGGCACATAGGAGTTTAATAAACACTTGCTGATAGAGAGATCTGCATATCGATGGTAACTAAATCCATGGCTATTGATGAGTGTTGAGAGAGTATTTAGAGAGAAAAGAGAAGAGGACCCAGGAAAGAATCCTGGGATATGCCAAGTATATTGTAGTGGTTGAGACTTGCAGGAAAAACTTGAAGGGGATATTGAGAGGTAGTGGTCCACTAGATTGAAAAAGAACCATGACAAAGCAGTGTCACAAAACAGAAACAAAGAAAATAAATGAGAGATTCTAAAAGGAAAAAGGTGGTAAATAGTGTCAAAAAAGACACGTGAATCATAAAGGATGAGAACTGAGAAAAATCCATTGAATTTAGCAATAATGAAATAATTGGTGACCTTGGAATTAAACGTTTCAGTTGAATGGTGGAAGCTAGGCAACAAGAAATTGAAAAGTGAGTGGGATGGAAAAACCTTGAAGAAATGAGTGTAGACATTTTGGTCGCCAAAAATTCTGATTATGAAATAGAGGAGAGATAAAGAATCTCCATAAACAGATATTAGGGTCACTAAAGGAGTTTGTTTGTTTAACTAAGGTGGGGGAAATATAAAATCACCATGTAAAAAGTCAATGGAAAATGAGGCTAAAAATTAGAGAGAGATGATTTACAGTGAAATTGACAGAGGAGATGGGAAGAGAAAGGATCAAGGGAACAAGCAGAGAGTTAGGAAAGATATGAAGGAAGGTTACACCATTATCCCAAGATGTGACAAAGAAGGAAAGTATTGGGTTGGAAACTGAGGTTATTTGAATATTAAAGAATAGAGAAGAGAGATCTCATAAAAGCCAGGTATCTTTTTGCAAAGAAATGTAAACTGAGATCTATTTTTGAGAGGAATGACAATGACAATAGTAATAGTTAGAATTTATTCTTTATATATCACTTTAAGGTGTGCAAAGCCCTTTGCATATATATCATCTGAATTTCACAACAGCCCTATTCTCATTTTACAGAAGAAGAAAACGAGCCAAGAGAGGTTAAGTAACTTGCCCTGAGTCACACAGCTACTAAGCGTCTGAGGCGATATTGGAATTCAAGTCTTCCTGACTCCAAGTGCTGCTCTCTAGCCACCCAGTTGATAAAGAATTGAAGCAGTTGATGATGTAAGTGGTTTGAGAAGAAGAAAGTTGAGGATGTCCATGATGAAAAGTGTGATAAAGGATACACCAAATAAAGTAGGTAAGAAGTATACAGAGAACTCATCAGTACTTTTTCATGACTTCCTTCATTACTTCTTATGAGTAAGAGTGGAGATAGACTATAATAATAGCTCAGAGCTACCATTCATTTAGCTTTCTACGGTATGTAAAGTGCTTTAAATGTGTTATCTCTTTTGATGCACATAATTCTGGGAAGTAAATATTTATATTACCACTATTTTACAGATAGGGGTATTGAGGCTGAGAGGCTTAAGTGTTTTGTCAAGGGTCACATAGATAGTGTTCAAGTTAGGATTTGAAAATCAACTATTCCTGGCTCCAAGTTCAGGGCTCAACACACTGTGCTACTGAGATGCAATGCTATATTTCATCATCTAGTACTGCAAGATTTGTAAGATATTTTACATATGTTAGCTTATTTGATCCCCACAACATTGTGAGGTATGAGCTATTATTATCTCCAATTTACATATGAGGAAACTGAGGGTGGAAGAGATTAAGTGACTTGCTCAAGGTCACATAGATTTTGTTGTTTTTCAGTTGTTTCCAACTTTGCATGACCCCATTTGGGATTTTCTTGCAAAGATATTAGAATGGCTTGCCATTTCCTTCTCTAACTCATTGTACAGGTGAGAAAACTGAGTTATAAGGTTACAGTCGAGTTATAGAGTTACGAAACAGGGTTATAGCTGCCCAGGGTCATAGCTAGTAAATGTCTGGGGCCAAATTTGAACTCTGGTCTTCCTGATTCCAGGCTGAGCACGCTATCTACTGTGCCACCTAACTGTGCACTCTAGTATGTGTCTAAAGCAGAATTCAAACTCATGTCTTCCTAAGTCCAAATCCCATGCTGTATTCATGAATCACTATTTGCCTCATTGAAAGAACAAAGTTTAACACCTTATTAGCCCAAAGGTGTGCTGGTCCTCACTTTAACTTATGACCTTCAAATATTCCCCCTCTCCCATGACAGCCTGGTTTTCTGTGGTCTCTCTCTTCACCACAGGGCAATTTCGCATCACCCCACCCCACTCCACAACTGAGGGTATGCAGCATGCTTTGCGTCATTTGGTCTGGGTGTAGGAATGCCTAGTTATAGCTTAGCTCATTCAATTTTTCAATATTTTCCAGTATTAGCTATCATGCATTTTCATTAGTTTTGAACTTACTGAAAAAACTATGAGACCCAGTGTATTCAATAAAAGGGGAAATAGGGGTGGGTGGGGAAAGAACAGCTTCCTTAAGACATTTACGTTTGACTTTGGAAAGCTGGGCCTGTGCCCACTGCAGTGAAATGATCAGACTCACGGCTCAAAGTGATTTTTCTTGAGGTGTCACTGCCACACACAATCACTGTGGTGTTCTCTTTTGGCCAGGAGTGACTTTCCTGATCTTCCAGGACTCTGAAACCCATGCCCTGGCCCCAATTTATATGCACGTCTTTTTCTGTCAAGGTGAAAGCTGCAAAAGGCTCACATATGCTCTTCCCCTTTCCTATCTCCCCTCAGCAGAATAGGTAACCTCCAGAGGAGACATCCTCTAGTTATCAGTGTCTCCTGACAAAATACCTGGGGGGAGGGGGAGGGTTGAGGGGAGGGCAGAGAAGAGGAGGAGACAAATATGAGGCATGAATGGGGAACAAAAAAAGGAAAACAAATCTTTATAGTAACACAGGTTGAAGCTGCCCAACAACTGTATCTTACTAAATTTTGAGGCCAAGTTTCTGGTTTAAAACTGTAAAAAAGAAAATAGGGGAGGAGTTAGGAAAGGGAAAGTAAGAGGAATAGAGAGTGAGGGATGGAAAGAGGAAGGAAAGAAGAAGGGAGAGATACAGAGAAATAATCCAAATTATCTAGAGTTGTAAAGTGTTGAAAGCTATTTTTTACAGAAGAATTTTTTCATGTATTTTCAGGCCTTGATACAGATGGTATTTAGGGTTAGATCAATTAACGTCCTGTTTCCCCTTCTATATTTCCCTCTGCTTAATCCTCACATCCCCTGGATTATTTATGGGAGGGACCTAATGTTTAGCAACTTTTTGTTGTTGTAGTATTGAAATGTCATTTTTTTTTAACTAGAAGTCCCCAAACCACAGGAAATCCTTTGAAGGCCGTAATTGAAAATGACATATTGTAGCACTACTAGTGTAGAAGAAGTACTGCTACTATAGGGAGGAACCTATCTCTCCAACTTTGATCCCAGGATATATATGAAAAGAGCACCAAGAAGAGCAATGATATAAAAAAAGGCAAAGGGAGTTAACTTCTCCATTTAGTACAGAATTATAGAAAAGGACAACCAGAATTCTATGGAGGATGAGGATGGGAAGGGGGTCACATAAGAGAAGCCAAAATGAGCTCTGGAAAATGAACCTAAAGCTAGGGGGTTCTCCAATAAAGATAATTCAGGGATTTCACCACCATGAGATTTGGAAATCAGGGCCTATAGCTAGATCCTGTTCCTGGTGTTCTAGAATAGTAGATGAGGATACAGGTAGCTCCCACAGGAACTGAATAGGGATACAGAGCCCAGTAGTGTCTCCTTGAGGAACCGGGAGACAAAGTAAGAATTCAGAATCTGGGTACTTATGCAATGCATGGCAAGGAGGACAAAGCATTTTGTAGGAAGCCTAACACCAAGATCTCTAATACCCACCTCAGGCTGACTGGAGTCATAACAGAAGAGGATTGAACCAATTACTGATTGGACATGCTGCAAGGAAGAGATAAAATGGTCGTAGGGCAGTACCAAGAGTAGACCACCAAGAAACAGAAATAGAAGCCAGGGATCAAGGCAAAGGGCAGAAAAGTTAAAGCCTACTATCAGTCACCCCTCCCTGAATGGCAGCAGTAGCTCATCCAGAATAGAAAGGAAACAGGCACAGACAGGGTAAACCCAACCAAGAGTGCCAGAGAGGATGGATCCTGCCTTTGGCACTAAGTTCAAATCCAAGCACTAAAACTAGAGCTATGAACAAACAAAATCAACTACCCAAAATAATAAAGAAAAACATCAATACAACAAGAGGTCTCAAGTAGAAGTCCTCAAAGACCTTTGCTTGGCCCTATGACATTTCAAACTTTGTAAGTGATTTGGATAAAACCATCCATAACATGCTCATAGAATTTTCGGATAAACGAAAACTAAGAGGAAGATCCAAGATATTAATTACCATCGGGATCCAAAAGGCTAAAACACTGGGTTGGATTTAATAGGATGAAATTCAATAGTAAAACATGTTACATCTTGTTCTTGGGTACAAATTCACAAGTAGAAGATAGGAAAGGCATGATTCAATACCATTTATTCTAAAAAAGATACATGGAGATTTTAGTTGTTTGCAGATTCCATACTTGTCAGTAGCATAATGTAGAAGCCAGAAAAAAGTTAATGCAATCTTGAACTATGAACCTGTGAGGGTGAAACTTAAAGATTAATTGTAAGGAAACCAAGTAATCAACATTCCTATCTGCTTTATTGTTAATAGGTTCCTAGGTTTAGCTACAAGGAATTTTAGAGGTCATGAAGTCCCAAAATATCAATTTTATAGAACAGAAAACTGAGGCACAGAGTGATTAAAGTGATTTGCCAGTCACATAAGAAACTGTCTTACTAGGTTTAAGATCTCATATAAAATGAATTAGTTAACACTAATATCCAAATAGTCTCTACCTAGATTCTTGGCATTCTCCTACTATGCTTGAGGTTGTACTAAGCTGGCCTTTTTGGTACTTTTCCATCTTTGATTGGTCCTTTTTTGCCTTAGAATCCCTATTTGCTACTTGGCCTGTCACCAAATGAGATAAAATCTTACTCTCTTAATCCCTTTCAATGACTCCAACTTTTCTATTTGCTTCTTTTCAAACCAATGAATTGACACCTTCTTTTTGAATTTAGACCATTTCTACCCTAGTGTGTTCAATTCCTCAAATTATGGAAACCTCAGTATAATTTGAAATCAGATTGTCTGCCACACACAGAGTCCTATATTCCCTCTCACTTAAAAAAAGCCCATTAGGATGTGAACCTTGGACACTTTCCTTTTGATCAACTTTCATACCATAGCTTGACTGGGAAAGCTCTCAAGCTGGAATGTGGAAGGCCTTCTGCCTATTAACATGCTGGTCCATGCAACTCAAAGCTTATGAGTAGCTTCTTTATCCCAGGAATATTCCTGAATCCCATTCAAGTTCTTGCAGACACTTCAGCTCGTAATAAGAGGCTCTATTTGGGTCTCAGTAAGCTAATGTAAGGTATTCTCAAAAAAGAAGTGTTCTGCCACTCCACTGTGGCTGCGTGACTGCAAGTGTGTTAGAAACAATATATGTTGTGCCAACAGATCACTTCCAGGTCCTTCGGTTCTTTTGTAGTCAGTCATTTTTGTTGATTGGGACATATGTGAGATTGCTTTTGTCTAAGATGCCCAGTGAGCTGTTAACTATCAGAGAAATTCCTGAAAAGCTATGTGAGAAGGTATGAGACTTCCAGGCTCCTTGGATCAGCAGCTGTAGTATCTCCCTAATGCTAACCTCAGCCCCAGAAATACTCAGTGTTTTTTGCTAAGATTTCTTCCCTTCTCCCCCATCATCATACTTGCACTTACATTATTGCCATCAATGGATTTCCCTGAAAGTCTCTCATTCAAATTCTCCCCTTCATTACCTAGTTTGATCTGTTCAGTTGCAGCCCCTGGGCTTAGGGTGAGAGTGAAAGAATTTATTTTTTGTGATAGCAAACAAACCTCAGGCCTGAGCTTTTTTAAAAAATTAATTTATTTAAGTTTTAAACATTCATTTCCACAAAATTTTGGGTTCTAAATTTTCTCCCCATTTCTCCCCTCCCCCACCCCAAAACGCCAAGCATTCTAATTACCCCTATTACCAATCTGCCCTTCCTTCTAACATTCCTACCTTCCCTTATCCCCATTTTCTCTTTTGTCCTGTAGGGCACCATAATGTTCTATACCTCATTACCTGTATTTCTTATTTCCCAGCTGCAAGAACAATAGTCAACAGCTGTTCCTAAAACTCTTGAGTTTCAACTTCTCTTCATCCCTCCCTCCCCACCCATTTCTTTTGGGAAAGAAAGCAATTCAATATAGACCATATCCGTGAAGTTTTGCAAATGACCTCCATAATAGACATGTTGTGTAAGACCAACTATATTTCCCTCCATTCTATCCTGCCCCCCATTTCTTCTATTCTCTCTTTTGATCCTGTCCCTCCCCAAGAGTGTTGACTTCTAATTGCTCCCTCCTCCCACTGTCATCCTTTCCATCATCTCCCCCACCCTGCTTATCCCCTTCTCACCCACTTTCCTGTATTGTAAGATAGTTTTCATACCAAAGTGAGTGTGCATTTTATTCCTTCCTTTTGTTGAATGTGATGAGAGTAAGCTTCATGTTTTTTCTCTCACCTCCCCACTTCTTCCCTCCATTGAAAAGTCATTTACTTGCCTCTTTTATGAGAGATAATTGTCCCCATTCCAGTTCTCCCTTTCTTCTCCCAGTATATTTCTCTCTCACTGCTTAATTTCATTTTTTTAAAGGTATGATCCCATCCTATTCAATTCACCCTGTGCTCTCTGTCTCTCTCTATGTTTGTGTGTGTGTGTGTGTTTGTGTAATCCCACCAATTACCCAGATACTGAAAGAAGTCTCAAGAGTTACAAATATTGTCTTTCCATGTAGGAGTGTAAATTGTTCAACTTTAGTAAGTCCCTTATGATTTCTCTTTGATGTTTACCTTTTCATGCTTCTCTTCATTCTTGTCTTTGAAAGTCAAATTTTCTTTTCAGTTCTGGTCTTTTCATCAAGAATGCTTGAATGTTCTATTTCATTGAAAGACCATTTTTCCCCCTGAAGTACTATACTCAGTTTTGCTGGGTAGGTGATTCTTGGTTTGAGTCCTAGTTCCTTTGACTTCTGGAATATCATATTCCACACCCTTCAATCCTTTAATGTAGAAGCTGCTAGATCTCGTGTTATCCTGATTGTATTTCCACAATACTGGAATTGTTTCTTTCTAGCTGCTTGCAATATTTTCTCCTTGACCTGGGAACTTTGGAATTTGGCCACAATGTTCCTAGGAGTTTCTCTTTTTGGATCTCTTTCAGGCGGTGATCGATGGATTCCTTCAATACTTATTTTGCCCTCTGGTTCTAGAATATCAGGGCAGTTTTCCTTCATAATTTCATGAAAGATGATGTCTAGGCTCTTTTTTTGATCATGGCTTTCAGAGAGTCCAATAATTTTCAAATTGTCTCTCCTGGATCTATTTTCCAGGTCAGTTGTTTTTCCAATGAGATATTTCACGTTATCTTCCTTTTTTTTTTCATTCTTTTGGTTTTGTTTTGTGATTTCTTGGTTTCTCAGAAAGTCATTAGCCTCCATCTGTTCCATTCTAATTTTGAGAGAACTATTTTCTTCAGTGAGCTTTGAACCTCCTTTTCCATTTGGCTAATTCTGCTTTTGAAAGCATTCTTCTCCTCATTGGCTTTTTGAACCTCTTTTGCCAATTGAGTTTGCCTATTTTTCAAGGTGTTATTTTCTTCAGCATTTTTTTGGGTCTCCTTTAGTAAGGTGTTGACCTGTTTTCATGCTTTTCTTGCATCTCTCTTATTTCTCTTCCCAGTTTTCCCTCCACCTCTCTTACTTGATTTTCAAAATCTTTTTTGAGCTCTTCCATAGACTGAGATAATTGAATATTCATTTTGGATGTTTGGGATGCAGAAGCCTTGACTTTTCTGTCTTTTCCTGATGGTAAGCATTGTTCTTCCTCATCTGAAAGGATCGAGAAGATATCTGTTCACCAAGAAAGTAACCTTCTGTAGTCTTATTTTTCTTCCCTTTTCTGGGCATTTTCCCAACTAGTTACTTGACTTTTGGGTCCTTTGTCAAGAGTATGGTATACACTGGGGGTCTGTAAGATCTCAGTTCCTCCAAGGTGGCACAATCAAGCGTGTACACTGGTCTGGGAGCAGACAGAGATTTTTGTGCCCAGAATCTTAGCAGTTACCTCTTTATAGCAGTTACCTCTCTATAGCCACCTGATCTCTGGTTCCAGCAAGTTAGCACTGGGGGCTGATTTTCAGATAAGGTGGATGGGCAGGGCCACCATTCAGTGTGAGATAAAAATTAGTTCCCTCAGGGCCTCTACACAGGGCTGAGTTCAGCTCCTCACTGCCCCCAGGGGTTTTTACACTCCAGCAATGGATGCAGCCGGCTGTACCAGCTGTTAGGAACTGCTGCCACCTGTCTAATCTGCCTGTCTAAGGCTGGAGCTATAGGAAGGCCCTTCTCCCTTCCTGGCCAGCTGAAAAAACTCCATCACTGACCTTTGGTGACTGTGGGTTGAGGGATCTGTGAACCACTGCTGCTGGGAGTGGGCATTCACTGCTGCTGCGACTGGGTTTTCTGCAACTGGAGATTCCACCCCTGAAGTGTCCTCTTCCCACAGCCTTGCCATGCTACATGGCCAAGGCTAGGCTGGGCCCTGCTCTGGGTCCTGTGCAACCAACGTTTCTTTTGGGCCTTTCAGGTCACCCTGGGCTAGAAATCTCTTCCACTCGTTGTTCTCCACTTCTGCTGCTCCAAAATTTGTTTAGAGTCCTCTCTACAAGTGTTTTATGGGCTGTGTGGGGAAAGCCTGCGTATGTGTGCCTTTCTACTCCAGCATCTTGGCTCCACCCTCCCTGAACTTCTAAACAACAGGTAAAAGAGAAGTTATTTTTGTCTGGAGTATTCTTCCAAATTGTCTGAAAAGGCCCATAGCGAATGTAATTTTTTTTTATCGTTATTATTTTTTTGTGAAATGACTCAAACCTAGACGATGAAGCCTTATTCTATATCTGCCTTTACTGCCTGACCTCAGGTTACTTACATTTGACTATCAACTAAGAGTGATATCCTTCTCTTCCTACCTCCATAAATTCTCATATATCTGTCTTTTGAAACTGATTATGGCTTAGAGTCTTAGATAAATGCTTAATGCCAGTAGTTTAGCCACCATCAAAATAATTTCTTATATTTGTATAAGATTTTCCAGTTTTCAAAGCACTTCACATTTGAAAGAAGCTCACGGTTGACAAGATGAAAATGTCATTTTCCAATCTAGCATATAAAAGAACAGGGCACAGTAGAAAAGTGAATATCCCTGTAGTCAGACAACCATATTAATGTAATATATGCCTCACATTAAATTGTATAAAATATATTTATGAATGTATGTTGTGATTACTCTATATTTGGGCACTTCAATATTCATGTACTCTAATTTGTCATCTAATATGGTCAACTACCATGCTGATGGTAAGTTCTTCAATTTGAAAAGGCTACAAGCCAAGACCAAAGTGGAGGGAGTGTTAGTGCATGATTTTCTGTTTTCAGATGATTGTGCATTCAATGCAGCCTCTGATGCTGAGATGCAACAAAGTATGCATCAATTCTCTGCTGCCTGTGCTAATTTTGACCTAATAATTAACACCAAAAGTACAGATTCTCCATCAGCCACAACCACACCATTCATATGTGGAACCATCAGTTATAACAAATGGAGAAGTTTTGAATACTGTGGATAAGTTCACTTACCTTGGTAGTGTACTTTCCAGAGATATACACTTTGACAATGAGGTTGATACGTGCATTGCCAGAGCTAGCTCAGTGTTTGAGAGGCTCCGAAGAAAGGTTTGGGAGAGAAGAGGTATTAGATTGACTACTAAACTGAAGGTCTACAGAGTTGTTATGCTGACCTCATTGTTATATGCTTGTGAAACATGGACAGTCTACCAGCGCCATGCCAGAAAACTGAATCGCTTCCATTTGAGCTGTCTTAGGAAGATTCTGAGGATCATCTGGCATGATAAGATACCAGACACTGAAGCCCTTGCTTGAGCTGAAATACCAAATATTCAAACTATGCTTCAGAGAGTAACTCTGATGGGCTGGCCAATTGTTCAAATGCAAAATGTATGCTTGCCAAAAAGACTATTTTATGGAGAACTTGCATGGGGCAGGCGATCACATGGTAGCCAAAAGAAACGATACAAGGAAACTCTCAAGGTCTCTCTCAAGAAATCTGGATTTGACTGTGCAACATGGGAGGCACAGGACCTCTCAGCATGTGTGCCCACATAAGAAAAGGTGCTGTGCTCTTTGAGCATAGCATAATTGAGACAGCACAAAATAAATGCAGGATGCACAAATTTGGGATATACACCCCAAATATTCAAACAGACTATCTGTGCCCAACCTGTGGTACAGCATTCTGACCTTGTATTGGTCTGATCAGCCATAGCTAGACACACTGAAATTTCACTTTACAATGGTGATGTCATTTTGGTGCTCTTCAAAGACAAAGGACAACAACCAACCAACTCTAATTTGTTAAGTCATTCCCTAATTGATAGATAAATACTTCTCTTTCTTTCTCCCTTTTTTCTTCCTTCCTTCCTTCCTTTTTGTCAATTTCTTACTATCATAAAAGTGCTGCTATAAATATTTTGGTGTATCGGAACTTTCTTCTGATCAATGACCTCCTTGTTACTTGAAGAGGACCATGACCTCAGGAAAAGGATGCCATGACTTGCTAGTGAATTGCATTTAAGTGCAAAGTCACCAGCCTTACTTTCTCCTCCTTTGGAGTCATTTAGGTTAAGTGGCAAGGTATAGATTAGGACATATGGAGATGTCCCACACTGCTTAATATATGAGCCAAGGAATGGCACCTTTTATCAAAAGAGAAAATCAACCTGGGAGTGGAAGACCCTTTAGGTTTATGGCCAAAATAGAAAAAATTTTACATTCACTCTCAAAAAAGAGCCCAATGATCACTAAGTAGTGCTTCGTGGGACCTATTGGCCAATCAATGAGACACTGAGTGAATTGGGTTTAAGGTATGGACTTCAAGGAAGAAATTTAGCTAGTAAACCCCAAGATATCTTGCTAAGTTTCTGCCATCACAATTTACATTCCTTTGGGCAAAGCAACCACAGAAAAGTGTATGATACCTGATGTGAACAGAGGAAGAAGAAGGAATGATGGGAGGGGAGAGGGGGAAGGAGCTGAGTTGCCCAACTGGAACTAGCCGACTGGGTTACCAGTGGGGCAGCCTGGACTACTCATAGGTTGATGGTTATGGGACATGATGTCAGAAAGGTGATGTCATTGATGAGATTCAACTAAGAGTGGTTGGATGAGAAGCCCATTATCTCAAGAACCACTTAAATGCACTTTAGGAGACAATGAGGCTGACCAATGAAATACCAAAGTTGACTGGGACTCCTTCACCCCTCCACCTTTGGGTGAACAATGAAATAGATAAAGCTAAAAAAATCTGAAACAATAGCTCTGAATGTTTCCTCTCCCCACACATGGCATGTTTTACTCTTTAAGAATTCCAACCTCTCCTGAGTAGTGAGCATCTTCCTTGAGCAAAGGGTATCCTCTTAACCTGGGGTCTCTCTTGATGGACAGTCTCCTTAGGGACCTATTTTCCTTAATTGTCCCTCTCCCTTGTGGGGCTGATACCCCACTTAAGCTGGAGTCTCCCTTAATCTGCATCTCCCTTAAGGGACAGAGGAGCCTGCTTCGTGTGGTGTGTGTGTTGTGTTGAATTAACCCCCACACCCCAATTAATGTCTTTACTTGATTTGCAAATTCTTTCAAGACAACCTTACATGTCAATATTATGGGATGTCCCTGAAACTCATCACCATGACTTGCAAGTGAATTGTAGTAACATTGCTGCTTCTCTGTGACCTTTAGCTTGAGGACAAAATCAATGAGTAAAACAACTCCAGTCCAGTGGGAAGAGATATGGAAGACAATAAAATGGTCAAGTACCACACTATGCACTGAAGTCAGAAATAAGAAAGTTTGGAAGAAGAGTGGATTTTAGGTAAGTTTAAGATTCCTCTGGAACATACCAAATGAAAATGCTCAATAGTCAGTGGGGGATGCAGTACTGAAGGTTAGGGAAGAGTCATGTTATATATTTACAAGTATGAATTCTCTGCATAAATATGATAATTGAACTAATAGGATTGGTTGAGGTTCCCAAGAAAGAATAGACAGAGAAGAAAAGAGGGCTCAGGATATAGCTTTGGGGAACTTCGTCAAATAAAGATCTTTGATAGAGATGATAAGCCAGCAAAGGACAGTGAACTGGTTCCACCTATACAAGAGAATCAAAAAAGAAGGGTCCTTAAAACACAGAGAAGAGAGAAAGAATCCGGGAACTCAGAGTAGTCAATAGTTTCAAATGCTATCAATAGATTCAGGAGGATAAGGACTGAGAAAAGACTCATTAGATTTGTCAGTTAAGGGATTTGTGGTGATTGTGGAGAGAGCAGTATTTCAGTTGATGAATAAGCAAGATTATAAACGATTGAGAATTTGACTGAGAAAGGGAAAAGAGACATAATAGTTTGGTTTAGTGAGGCTTTTTTTTTTTCTTTTTTTTAGTTAATAGTTTTATTTTTCCACCCAACTGCTTTCTGGTTTTCCCAGAAGTTGTCTCTTCTTTTTTTTTTTAATAAAAATTTATTTTTTTAACTTTTTACATTCATTTTCACAAAATTTTGGGTTCCAAATTTTCTCCCCTTTTATCCCCTCCCCCCACCCCAAACACCAAGCACTCTAATTTCCCCTATCACCAATCTGCCCTCTCTTCTATCATCCCTCCCTTCTCTTGTCCCCATCTTCTCTTTTGTCCTGTAGGGCCAGATGACTTTCTATTCCCCATTAACTGTATGTCTTATTTCCTAGTAGCAACAACAATACTCAACAGTTGTTCCTAAAACTTTGAGTTCCAAATTCTCCCCATCCCTCCCTCCCCACCCATTCCTTTTAGGAAGGCAGGAAATTCAATATAGGCCATATCTGTGTAGTTTTGCAAATGACTTCCCTGATAGTCGTGTTGTGTAAGACTAACTGAATTACCCTCCATCCTACCCTGCCCCTCATTGTTTCTCTTCTGTCTTTTGATCCTGTCCCTCCCCAAGAGTGTTGACTTCAAATTGCTCCCTCCTCCTGTTGCCCTCCCTTCCATCATCCACCCCCCTTGCTTATCTCCTTCTCCCCCACTTTCCTGTATTGTAAGATAGGTTTTCATACCAAAATGGGTGTGCATTTTATTCCTTCCTTTAGTCGAATGTGATGAGGGTAAACTTCTTGTTTTTTTTTTCTCAGCTCTCCTCTTTTTCCCTCCACTAAAAAGTCTCCTGCTTGCCTCTTGAATGAGATATAATTTACCCCATTCCATTTCACCCTCTCTCCTCCCACTACATTTCTCTCTCACCATTTACCTTAATTTCTTTTAAGATATGGTCCCATCCTATTCAATTCACTTTGTGCTCTCTATCTCTGTATGTGCGTGCATGTGTGTATGTGTGTGTGCATGCATGCGTGTACATGTGTGTGTGTATGTGTGTGTGTGTGTGGTCCCACCAACTACCCAGATACTGAAAAGTTTTAAGAGTTACAAATATTGTCTTTCCATGTAGGAATGTAAACAGTTCACTTCTGGTAAGTCCCTTAAGACTTCTCTTTGCTGTTTACTTTTTCATGCTTCTTCTCATTCTTGTGTTTGAAAGTCAAATTTTCTATTCAGCTCTGGTTTTTTCATCAAGAATGCTTGAAAGTCCTCTGTTTCATTGAAAGACCATATTTTCCCCTGAAGTATTATACTCAGTTTAGCTGGGTAGGTGATTCTTGGTTTGAGTCCTAGTTCCTTTGACTTCTGGAATATCCTATTCCACGTCCTTCGATCCCTTAATGTGCAAACTGCTAGATCTTGTGTTATCCTGATTGTGTTTCCACAATACTGGAATTGTTTCTTTCTAAATGCTTGCCATAATTTCTCCTTGACCTGGGAACTCTGGAATTTGGCCACAATGTTCCTAGGAGTTTCTCTTTTTGGACCTCTTTCAGGTGGTGATCGATGGATTCCTTCAATATTTATTTTGCCCTCTGCTTGTAGAATATCAGGGCAGTTTTCCTCGATAATTTCATGGAAGATGATGTCTAGGCTCTTTTTTTGATCATGCCTTTCAGAGAGTCACATAATTTTTAAATTGTCTCTCCTGTATCTATTTTCCAGGTCAGTTGTTTTTCCAATGAGATATTTCACATTCTCTTCTATTTTTTCATTCTTTTGGTTTTGTTTGTTGATTTCT
This sequence comes from Bettongia penicillata ogilbyi, assembly GCA_023548195.1. Classification (NCBI taxonomy): domain Eukaryota; kingdom Metazoa; phylum Chordata; class Mammalia; order Diprotodontia; family Potoroidae; genus Bettongia; species Bettongia penicillata. The sequence continues at coordinate 5,140,446 of JAJHZJ010000713.1, forward strand.
TGGTTTCTCAGAAAGTCATTAGACTCTATCTGTTCCATTCTAATCTTGAGAGAACTATTATCTTCAGTGAGCTTTTGAACCTCTTTTTTTCCATTTGGCTTATTCTGCTTTTGAAAACATTCTTCTCCTCATTGGCTTTTTGAACCTCTTTTGCCAATTGAGTTAGCCTATTTTTCAAGGTGTTATTTTCTTCAGCATTTTTTTGGGTCTCCTTTACCAAGGTATTGACCCGTTTTTCATGCTTTTCTTGCATCTCTCATTTCTCTTCCCAGTTTTTCCTCCACCTGTCTAACTTGATTTTCAAAATTCTTTTTGAGCTCTTCCATGGCCTCAGCCCCCCAGACATCCACCTGGGGTGTCTGGGATACAGAAGCCCCGACCTCCACGTCTTTCCCCGATGATAAGAATATTTCCTAGTCATTAGAATTGAAAGGCGGGAACATCTGTACCCCATCAAAGTAGCTGTCTATAGTCTTATTTTTCTTCCCTTTTCTTGGCATTTTCCCAGCCAGTTACTTGACTTCTGAGATTCCTGTCCACCCCCTCCTAGATCTGCCCAGCTAGTGCTTGGAGTCTGAGATTCAAATGGGCCTTCTGCGGCAGGCAGGGCTGCTATTCAATGTGAGCTTAAGTTCTGGTGCTCAGGTGGGGGCAGGGCCGCCTCCCAGGCTCAGTTCCCTCAGGGGCTTTATGTAGAGACCTTCAGTAATGACCCTGAACTTCTGCCTGCCTGCTTCGGGGAGTCCCGGGCCGCTGCTGCCTTTGCCTCTGCGGCTCCCTCTGCTGCTACCTCCTGAGGGGGCCTGAGCCACGGAGACAACCCGCTCCCCTCTTGGCCAGCCTAGATGTCTCTCTCACTGACCTGTAGTGTCTGTGGGTGGAGGGACCTTCCCGGCCACCAGAGGTTCCATCCCTGAAGCCTGCTCAGATCTGCTCCTCTTGGCCGTGTGGCCAGGGCAGCTCAGGGGTGGGCTCCGCTTTCCGGAGTGCAACGGACCCCTGGGGAACACTCTCCAGGGCTCTCTGGAGCGGAGATCTTTTCCACTGTGTTTCTGAGCACCTTGCAGTGCTCCAGAATTCGTGGGGAGTTCTTCTTGCAGGAAATATATGGGCTGTGGATTTTGAGCTAGCATACCTGAGTCTTTCTACTCAGCCATCTTGGCTCCACGCCCCCCCCCCCCAAGGCTTTTTTTTTTAAAGGAGTTGTGAAGAATTGAGTATCTTTAATGGCAATAGGGAAGGAACTAGTAGATGGGAAGAGGTTGAAGATTAGAAAATTTCAATCTGCAAGAGGAGATGAGAGGAGGTGAGACCAAGGGATATCCTTGGTAAGTAGGACCATCTCATAGTCAGAAACTGGAGAGAAGAAGGAAGATAGGAAAATGATGGCAAGAAGTTTTTAGATGAAAATAGGAAAAACAGCTTAAGTTGAATAGATTCAATTTTCATAAAGAAGTAAGAGTTGAGGACTGCAACTCAGAGCAGGAATGGGGTGGGGAAGGTGGAGACACAGAATACTTGAGAAAATAATTAAAGTTTTGGAATACCTTCTGTGGAGAGTGAGAATAGGCATTGATTAAAAAGGAATAAAGTGATTTTATTGCTACAGTGAGGAACTGATTGAAGATTAATTTAAGATAAATTTATAATATGTCCCATTAGCAAGATTTTTAACTTGGTTCTCTAGCATTTGAGTGGTAATAGAGGAGAAAGATGATGGGAGCAAACCAGGGATAAGGTTTGACAAAAGATGACCAGCACTATGCCAAGGTCACACAGTTCAGCAGTTAAGGGAATATGGAGTTGAATTGTTTAACTACAAGGTCAAGATTGAAAATGGAGTAAAGTTTGAATCAGAGTTCAGATGATGTCCTCATTATCCTTGACCTCCGTTGGTCAAGCCGTTGATCATTCTGTCATTGTTGACACTGTTTATCATTCTGTCCTCCTTCATACTCTTTTCTCTCTAGCTTTTTGGGACATACATCTCCTGGTTTTCCTCCAACCTATCGGACCAATCCTCATCCAAATCATATCCTTTAATCATAGGTGTCCTTCATGGTTCTGTTCTGGGCCCTCTTCTCTTCTCCTTCTATGCTACTTGGTGATATGATGAGCTTACATGGATTTAATTGCCATCTCTATGCTGATTACTTTCAAATCTCTCTATCCTTCACCACCTTTTCTATTGCTCTCCCATCTGGCATCTCGAACTGCTTTTAGACAGTTCAAACTGGATGTCCAGAAGGTATTTTTAGCTATATATGTTCAAAATATAACTTATTATTTTCCTCTCTAAACAATCACCCTTTTCTACTAACTTCCCATTTCCTCTAGAGGGCAATATCATCTTCCCAGTGTTTTAGGCCCATAACCTAGGAATTATTCTTGACTCATCACTGTCTCTTATATCTAAATTGCTACCTATTGATTCTGCATATGTGACGTATCTCAAATAAGTCCTTTTCTCTCCTCTCATACCAATACCCTCTAGTACACCCTCTTCTCCTTATGCCTGGAGTATAACAATAGTCTGCTGATGGACCCGCCTGCCTCAAGTCTCTTCCCATTCCAATCTGTCCTCCATTTAAGCTACCAAAGTGATCTTCCTAAAGTCCAAGTCTAATCATGTGACTCTTCTATTCAATAAAGTCCAGTTACTTCCTATGACTTCCAGGATCAAAAACAATATGTTCTGTTTCAAATCCCTTCATCCCTTCATAACCTAGTATTTTCTTGCACCTTATTGCATATATATATATATATATATATATATATATATATATATATATATATATATATATATATATATATATATATATATATATATATTCTTTGATCTAGTGGTGCTTGCTTCCTTGTTGTTCCACAAATGAAATCAGATCCATAAAGATTAAATGCCTACCCCATATCAGGCACTGGGTTAAGTGCTGGGGATAGAAAAAGAGGCAAAACACAGTCCTTGTCCTCAGGAAGCTTATAATCTAATGATAAGACAATCTAATGACAAGACATTCCATCTCTCAGCTCTGGTATTTTCTCTGACTGTTGACCAGGCCTAGAAAGCTTTCCCTTCTCAACTCCTATTAATTTATCAGTTTCCTTTAACTTCCAATTAAATCCCATAAGGAAGGAAAGGACAATATATAATGAGGGGACTATGGCAAATACACCTTGACTAGACCATAGTATGAATTGAGAGGAGTAATGTAAAATAAGATTGGGTCCTAAGTGTAAAGGGCTTTGAATGCCAGGGTATAGAATTTCTATTTCATTAGAGGAGACATAGACATGGTTCTCACCATTACTCAGAAATATTCCACTTTCTTAATCAAAAAAATCTGACATTCCTTTATTTAACCACACGCTCTTATCACGCCATCTCTCTATGACTCATCCCTTCCAAATCCATTCTTCTCCTTCAGTGAAACTTCCAAACCCTTTTGCTCTTCAATACTTTCTCATGCTAGTCGTCAAACCATCGTTATTTAAGTGCCTACTATGTGCTAGAAACTGCGCTAAGCATTGAGGATAGAAAAAGAGACGAAGGCGGTACCTGCACCCAAGATGCTTACAATCTAATGGGGGAGAAAACAAGCATATCCAAAGGCAAGATATATACAGAATAAATAGGAAATAATCAACACATTAGAAAACTGATTGTCCTTGCAATACTGGGGCATCCAAGAAGGAGAGTCCCAGAGGGAGAATCTGTTCCCAAACATAAGTGTTGTTCAGATGTCTGAATTTTCATGATCCTGAATGAATTATCTTGACAAGGATAGTGGACTAGTTTTCCATTACCTTCATCAGTAGATTAAGGCAGGAACAGGTTGTTAAGTGACATGACCAGTGTCACACAGCTAGTGAGTGTCTGGGGGCTGAATCTGAACTCATGTCTATCAATAGTCCACACCCAGATATATACCAAATGATCCCCCATAGCATATGACTATTGTCACAACTTGAAACTCAGAGGTGACAAGTTGAATCATAGGGAACAACTTACTTGGACTCAAGGTACTCTGTGGGTTCATACTCCTAAAACTATAGCTCATGAGATACCACTGCTATGCTAACCTTTAGTAGTCAGTCAGCAGACAATTAATTCAAAGCAAAGGCATTTACCATGAAGATATACTAAGAATAATAGTAGTAAGATATTTCCATCATAAACCTGGAGTCCACTCTCACAAGTCCATAGTGGAAAGAAACTATTCAACATATCGCTATAGATTGTAATACGTAAGTAAACAAACAAACAGACAAATAAATTCACATCCAATGAACAGTTAGAAAGACATCACGTGACCAGAATTAGGCACCATAAGTTGTCTACCTTTTCTGAATGGAGAGGTGAGAAATCCCTGTGCTCCAAATTCAAATCTCCCAAATCTGCCAAAAGAAAGGCATTATTGTTATTCTCTTCTTATAGACAAGTAAACTGAGGCTCAAAGAGAATGAATGGCTTAAATCTCACAGTGTAGGCAAAGGAAAATATTGGAAACAGAATGTCATTCCCTTTGGAAAACTTGCCTTGTATGAATAGGCAACTTTTGAGACATACTTTTCAACTGACTTATAGCAATAAAAACCCACCTCCTTCTGGCCAATGTCAAATCATTCTATGCTGAAACAGAATGGTAAAATGGATAGAGGATGAGCCTTGTAATATGGAAGCTGAGGATTCAACTCCCATCTAAGAGAAAAAAACTTTGTGACTGTGGGAAGCTCACATAGCTTTTTAGTGCCCCAGTCAAGATTTTTAAGGTAAAGTTTGCAGATGAGTTACTATCTGCATTAGTGGTGGGACTTTCCACACTGGTGAGTTCCTTTCTCAAATTTTAAATAGCAGGCTCAGATCCCTTCCCCCACCAAAAAAATGCTACTTCAGTACTAGATTGAATCAAACATGAAATTTTAAATAGAAGATAATCAAAGACAATTTACTACTTGCACTTTTCAAGATATTTTTCCTAGCTCTAGGGCTTTCCCCTTAATGAAAGATAAATGATGGGTTATGAGTCATTCATCTCTATCTACCTTCCAAAACTCAACCATCAAACCTCTTAGCAAAAGAATTTAAGGTATGCATTGCTGACAGAGAGGATATGCCAGGAAAGCTCAGAAACAAAGAATACCTGGAGGTTAGTACATGTTTTTCCTTTGTTAGTTAAGGTAGGGTTTCCTTTCTGGGAAAGACTAAGGTTGTTTTGCTCTCAGAAGGTTAGCTGAGCAATGGGAATGATTATCAGTCTGCCTCCTTGTTGAAAATCAGTGTAGTAGGGATGGTTTTAATATTCCCAGAGCTCTTGGTTTATTTGCTCTCAGATTCCATTAAGTCTTGAGATGTTTATTAGGTCAATATTAAGAAACAGAATACAGAGAAGTTAGTAATTGACTGCAGACCCAATTCCTATGTCATTTGCATACTCATGGTTATTAATTAGGGTCTGTATAAAATAGGAAATGGCTGCTGACCTGACTGTGAATTAGTGATTTCCAGACCTCTCCTAAGGTCTTCTTAAAAGTTATATTTTCTTTAAGCTTGGTGGTGCATGTTTGCAATTCCTTTTTTCTGGAAGGTTGAGGCTGATGAATTGGGAAAGCCTAAATCCTCACTCTGACACCAATATGAGTGAGTCCCCAGGAAGGAGGCCTCCAGGGTGACTGGGTGCAGGCAGACTCAGTTCAGAAACACAACCAGACCAAAGCTCCTGTGCACAGATTAGTATTGGTTATTGCACTTCTAGCCTGGGCAAGATGATAGTGGTTAGAGTGCCAGGTTTGGAGTCAAGAAGACCTGAGTTAAAATTCAGACTTAGATTATTACTTATTGTGTGATCCTAACCAAGACATTTAACTTCTATTTGCCTCAGTTTCCTCATCCTTAAAATGAGGATAATAATAGCATACTTATGTCCCAGGGTTGTTGTGAGGGTCAAATGAGATGGCATTTGTAAAGTGCTCAATGCAATGTCTGGCATGTTCAGTCATTTTTCAGTTGTATTTGACTCTTCATGACCTTATATGTTTTTTGTGGGGATTTTGGTGCAAAAATACTGGAGTAGTTTACTATTTCCTTCTTCAGCTCATTTTACAGATGACTGAAGCAAAAGGGTTAAGTTACTTGCCCAGGGTCACACAGATACTAAATGCCTGAAGCCAGATTTCTACTCAGGAAGATAAGCCTTCTTGATTCCAGGCCTGGCACTCTTATCTATTGCACAGTCTAACTGCTACATAAATGCTAGTAATTACATGTATATGTCACATATATGATACATGTATGGCAAGGTTCTCAATATATTTGAGAATGTATATATGTGGGGTGGGTATATATGAATATGTGAGGATATGCATATATGTGTGTGTTTAGATGGAAACATATACATATTGAGGTTTAGGGATACTGGGAGCCCAAAATAGCAACACAAGGGTCCTAGCTAGATGAATTTGAACCAAGCCTTCTTTCAGCCAAAGAAAAACTAGGTTTATTACAACACTGTCTAAGATGGGTGTGATTCTAAAAATCCATTGGCCAGACTTTTAAGGGATGTCAGGGTTGGTGAAGCTTGGATCAACAAGCTGGCTAGATTGAATCTGAGCACTTTAATGGAAACGATAGATTTTATATACCAAGAGATTGTGGGAAGGAGCTAGGAGTGACAGAGTAGTCAGGGGTGACTGGAGGAGGGGTCTAGGGAGGATCTTGATGGGAATGGCTAGTAAGCTGGGGTGACTGTGAGGTAACAGAGAATGCCAGGAGTGCCAGGGACCTGGATCACCATGTAGTATGAGGTCTAGATAGGATCAAGGGTAGGTAGTAGCTGGGGTGATCTGGAGGTAACAGACAATGGAGGACTGGGCAACGGATAATTCAGAGATTGGGTATAGACCACAATGAAAGGGCAATGGAGAGGATTACTGAGATGCCTCCAGTGAAGAGACTTGACCATATGGGAAAGTTCAAGGAGAATTGGGGAGGATTTTTCCAGAGTCTGTACTCCATCACATACAGTCCCTCTATTGGTTCAGAAAACAACACTCATCTCAGAAAATTAACAACACAGACATTTCGGAGTGCTTTTGTCCAGAGTCAAACAAAATTTCATCCTTTGAGACTTTCAGTATATATTATCATGAATCTTCATTGTGCTAATACAGCTTAGAAAAGATGAATGATTTTTAGATCTAATCGACCAAGATGGATAGAAAGTCACCGATGCAATGAGTTTGTACATTTCTCAAGCTAGAACCCCATTGCCTCAGTCCCTTGGAATACTGCCATGTGTTTCCTGCACAAGTTGGGATTTGTCCAGAGGATGATAGGGTAACTTCCCATTGACCTATAGAAAAACTGTTTTGTGTCTATTTATTTTATTGTTTATTTTATTCTTTTTACTCTACATTCATTAACCTCCCTCCCTCACTGAACTCTCTTTGTAACAAGGAGCAACATTTAAGTAAAACAAACAAAACTGCATCAGGTTGTACTACATTCTGAAGGCTACCATCTTCCTACTAAGAGGAAAGAGATGGGCATCATCATCATTTATCCAGAGGTATTACTGGTTGCTACAATCCACTAGCGTTCAATTGCTATTCAGTGTTATATGTGCAGTGTTTTGTGAAGTGCAGAGACTAGGAAATTTGAAAGGCAACAGGGACAAGCAAGTGACTTTAATCCCTGAGACCACAGTATGTGTATGTGTATGTATATGTATATGTGCATGCATACGTGCATGTGTGTAAGTGTATGTATATGTGAATGTGTATATGCATATACAAACATATAGAGGCATGAATATGTACACACATATATATGCATATGTGTACATATGAATACGTATGTCTGTGTGTCCATGAAATCTGTCCCCTGCTGTTGCTAACTAACTGATATTAAGCCCCATTTACCAGAGACTGTCCTATGCTCAGGCCTTCCATAGTATATCCCTTTCTGAGAACAATTTTAGATTTCTGATATTTTTCTTAACCAGTACACACATACACACAACCACACACACGCATATATATGTGTATATATGTTTGTATATGTATACATATACATATATGCATGCATACATACATATGTGTGTGTAAATTTATATGTGCTGTAAATATATGTGCGTGTGGGTGTGGGTATGTGTATGCCTCTCTAAGATGGATGGATTTTGGGTAACAAAATAAATGAAATAAGAATTTTCGTTTCTCCTGATGCAAACTCTTCTTTATCCTAGATGAATAGTTATGGGGCTTACTCCAATGTTCTGTTCAATCTAAGGAGAAGTGGCTGAAATTGTGTTGCCAAGTGGAACATTTGTGGGTAATATGATGCAAGACAATATAATAAAAAGAATGAACTATAACTTTGTTGTATCATGTTGTCTGGGTAGCTAGGTAGCACAGTGGATAGAGCACCAGGCCTGGAATCAGGAAAGCTCATCTTCCTGAGTTCAAATCCAGCCTCAAACACTTACTACCTGTGTGATCCTGAGCAAATCACTTAATCCTGCTTATCTCAGTTTCCTCATTTGTAAAATGATATGGGAAAGGAAGTGGCAAACCACTCCAATATCTTTATGAAGAAAACCCCAAATGGGGTCATGGAGAGTCAGACATGACAAAACAACAAAAATCATATTGTCATAGATTTAGATTTCAGAAGGACCTTACAGGTCATATAGTCCGACACACTTATTTGAAAAATGAGGAAACTGAGGTTCAGAGAAGTTGTCATTTACCCATCACATAGTTGTCACATGGATAGGAAATGATAGAGCCAGAATTCAAACACAAATATTCTGACTTCAAGTCATTCAAGAGCTTAAGAGAAGTATTCAACTGTTCAATGTCACATAAGCTAGGTTATTTTTTTGTGTGTGTGTGTGTGTTTGTTTTGTTTTTGACTTGTTTATCTATATGTCCTATTCACATAGACATAGTTTTGAGTTGGGAATCTTGAGAAACAATCCCATTCTCAAAATCAAAACCTGATGTGTTTTAATATTTACCATTGAAACCAGTTGGATATGACAGGGTGTGGTGATATTGTCTAGTAAGTTTAAAGGACAATACAGTGTGTGGGTGTAAATATGGCAAACCCCTACAGGGCATCTATCTTCAGCAACTTTAGGTGCCAAAACTGCCTCACCACGCCCTATCTTCAATTACTTGGCAGCTCCATATAGAATTAAACGCTCCCAAGTCAATGCCTGGGCATAAGTTTATTTGGATATGAAGTGTGTGTGTGTGTGTGTGTGTGTGTGCGTGTGTGTGTGTATGTGCCTGTGTTTGTGTGCATGTGTGCGTGTGTGCGCATATGTGCCCGTGTGTTTTATCTCAGTAGTGTGGAGAGTCCAACTGTGGAAACTCCTTTCCCTGCTGCATAACAGCAACTCATTAATAATCTCATCTGTAATTTACAAATCTTGGAGAGAGTTGCTTGGTACATGGAGAGATTCAGTGACTTTCTCTTTGACAGTGCTCAGTGTTGCAGTCTTTCTCACTAGTTGTATTGCTATGGCTAGCATTCCTGGCACTAGAGTCTGTAGCAGTGATGATGTTGGGCAGCATTGATTTGTCCCTGATTTTTTTTGCTAGAAAGGCCTGTAGCTATTCATCATGACATTTAATGTTGACTTTTAGCTTTAGGTAGATACTATTTACCTTATTAATGGAAAGGTCCATTTATTCCTAGGATTTTTAGTGTTGTTAAGAGGTGTTGAATTTTGTCAAATATATCCACTGAAACATTCATGTAGTTTTTATTTTTTTGTTATTAATATGTTTTATTATATTTATTGTTTTCCCTATATTTAATCAACCCTAAATTTCTGATAAAAACCTAATCTACCTAAAGTCCTTTGCTAATATTTTGTTTAAAATATTTGCTTCAGTACTCATTAGGGATATTGGTCTCCGCCTTCTGCCCCAATTCTTGGCTTCCATCAGCATTTCCCGGAGGTTCAATATGGGTGCTAGCCCTATATCTATTTCTCTTTGTGCAATTTACTGATCAGGACATAGTTTTGTCCCCCAACTCCAGCTTTAACAGGCTAATCTGGTTATTGGAGATCCAGATTGATTCAAGCTCCCTGGAGGGCCATGGATAACTGTCTCTTCTCAATATTCTTAATCCCCTGTTTTGGTCACAAAATATTAGAGATCATGCTGATGTGGGTCCTTGCTCGGAAGCCTCTGATATATCCCATCTTAGAGGGTCCTGAAACACTGTCCCAGGCAGAGTCACTTCATTTTATAGTGATTTCATGTAATCTTTCTATTTTCTGTGTTGCTTTGATAGGTCAGAGTCAAGAGTTCACTGATTTTAAGCCCCTTTTACCAGAGATTGATCTTTGTTCAGTACCTCCATATCACATCCCCTCCTGAGAACAAGTTCAAATTTCTTGCCTTTTTTTAATAGTCCTGGACTGATTGGAGAAGTCTGTTCCTTTGGATTTTATTGATCATTGCTCCATCTTCTACTATTTCAAATCTTTGCTAGGGGTGAGGTTTGGCAGGGGAATTTGGCTTAGATAGAATTTTTTTTATATGCCCATTTCTTCAAGAAGTACCCAATTCTCTCCACTACCACCATCCTAGTACAGATGCCCATCTCCTCTCATGAGAATTATACGGTATATTGTTCTTGGTTCCAGTTTGTCTTCATCTCCAATTCATCTTTCATAAGGTATATTGATAATCCTGATGCACAGGTCTGACCATGTCACTGAACATGTCAGTTCAAGAAGAAACTCCAATGTTTTCTTACCTCTTGACTCTTAGACAAAACATAAATTCCTTCTTGGCTTTTAAAGATCTTCCTAATTTGGCTTCAGTCCAGTCTACCTTTCTATGCTGAGTATAAATTATTCTCCTTTACATAATCTAATTCCAGCCAAACTACACTGCCTGCCAATCCCTGGTCATCTCCAATATCTGTGCCTTTACATAGGCTTCCCTGTACCTTCAGCCCCCAAACCAGAAGAACATTCCTTTCTCACCTTACCTCCTAAACTTCCTAGCATCCTTCAAATGTCACTCACATGTTCTCTCAGTCTATCCTGATGTCTCAGTTACTATTGATTTTCCCTGGAACATTGCATTGTAACATATATACTTTGGATTCTTGACCATAAGATCCCTCTTCAGATGAGCAGACCTGAGTTCAAATTCAGCTTCAAACACTAGCAGTATGGACCTGAGACAAATTGATAAGCCTCTGTTGGCCTCAGTTTTTTCATCTGTAAAAGGGGATCATAATACCTACTTCCTAAATTTTTTGTATATAGATATAGGGCTAGCACCCAGGTTGAACCTTCAGGAAATGCAGATAGAAGCCAAGAAATGAGACAGGAGCCAGGGACCAATATCCCTAATGAACATTGAAGTAAATACTTAAACAAAATATTAGCAAAGGACTTTAGGTAGATGAGGTAAATTTTATCAGGAATTCAGGGTTGATTTAATATATGGAAAACAACCTACCTTATCAAATGAGATACTTGTAAAATACTTAGCATAGTGTCTTGCAAATAGTTGGCACTTAATAAATGTGTTTAAATTCGTTCGTTCGTTCGTTCGTTCGTTCCTTCCTTCCTTCCTTCCTTCCTTCCTTCCTTCCATCATAATATAGAATAGGAATTAAAGTGACACAAATAGAAAAGGGTGCTGACTCTGGAGTTAGACATTCTGAATTCAGTTCTCCCCTCTGATCTTTACTGCCTTTGTGACCTTGGGCAAATCACTTAATTTTCCCTGGTCTCAGTTTCCTCATCTGGAAAATGAGGGAGTTCAATAGATGTCCTGTGAAGTCCTTTTCAGCTCTGGGTCTCTGATCTCCTGATTATATAAGCCTATGGAATACAGTCATCCAGGGAAAATATTGTACCTCTTTTTGCCTGCTGGGTGGAAGGGCATGGTTATATATAAATATGTGTGTATACTTGCACATGCACATTGTGTGTGCATTTATATGCATGCACACATAGAAATATTCACTCATTTGTACATATATGTATACACACGAGGCGCATGTTTATATTCATGCTGGCTAAGTTACTCAAGAGTTCATACTTTTTAGAGATTCAGGGTTATTACACGTACAAAATAATGGCTCAGTTAAGCCAATTATTCTTCTAAGTGCAGACATCTTCTATTATTTCCCACTTGATAAGTTTGCATTATAATTTGCAGCTACAAAGGAGAACCCAGGCAAACCTGTTGACAGATGGATCCCAACACGGGAGTGCCTCTTTAATCTTTCAACTATTCTTTCTGCAAGAGCAAACATCAGACTAGTCCCAGTGCAGGCAGCTGCTTATTGATGTCTGACTGTAGGTGGCAAGACCCCTGTGAAACCAATCATCAAGCATAAAAGCTAGTCCTGTCCTGGAGAGCTAGTTAAACAACCTATTTTCAGTGTGAGTGATTATAGATTCTGATATAGAAGCTTTAAGAAAGACTATAGACTATGGGGAGTATTAGCATGCCAAAAGACTCCCAAACAAGTAAACTCTATCTTCCATTGGTTATTCCATTTTCTCTTCTACAGATTTCCCATCTTAGTGTGAATAGCACTCTGCCATTCAAATTAAAAGGAAAAATTCCTAAAAATGGCAAAGCCAACAAGAATAATTTGCATTCATATATCGCTTTAAAATTTGCATAGTGTTTTACAGGGTCATCTCATGTAATCCTCAGAACAACCCATTAGGGTGGGCGCTATTATCATTCCCATTTTCTATAATCTATATAAGGAAATTTAGGTTTAAATAAGAGCAATAACTTGTCCAGGATTATGGAGTTAGTAAGAGTGTGAAGAGGGATTCAAACTCAGGTCTTCTTGACATGAAGTCCAGTGCTCTATCCATTAGAGCAGGACTTCTTAAACTTTCCCTTGGAGACCTCTTTAGCACTTCTTAAACTGTGAGTCACAATGGGTTGCTTCAGAAACAATCAGCTTAAGAGGGAATGTGGCATGGAGGAAACAGCATCTTAAGGTTCTTCCCTATGCTGGTCAATTCCTCTCCTCCCTTCTCCCATTAAAAAGTGTTGAACTTTCTTTGAGATTAACTTGACTTGAGGCTTGGGCCACTGGTGTAATTTCCTGGTAGATTGTGTACAAAGAACAATTAAGAGTTCTAGCTCAATATCTGAGGCTTCTGACTAAGGACAAACTGTGCTCTCCAACTCTGGGAAGGCAATCTCAGCTGAATCGATGTGATGTGCCCATTTGCATATCTTTTCCCTGCTATATGCATAAAGATATTTCATCCCAATTCCATTTCATTCCAACATAGAATGTAAACTACTTGAGGACTGCCCTGACTCATGTCTTTTTTTGCAACTGTAGGAAGACAAACTAATACTGATTTTGTAGATTTGTGAGTCTAACTGTTCTGGAAAAGAAATTATCCTGTTTCAGGGACTCTGACTCAATCTAAGTGGCTTCTGTCTCCATGCTTGTGCACTGGCTGCCACCCATGCTAGGAATTCACTCCATCTTTATCCCATCTTTCAAAATATGCCTCAGACATCACCTTCTACATGAAATCTTTTTGGATTCCCCTCACTCAATGCCTTGCAAAATTATTGTTCATATGTGTGCATATATACATATACACATATATACACATTGGTTGCTGTCCTTCATTCTCAAAGAGGACCAAAATGACATCACTGTACTACAGTCAAGTTTCAGTATGTTCAGTTGTGGCTGATCAAACCAATAGGAACTCAGAATGCTCTACCATAGGCTGGGCACATGTGAACATTTGGGGCAGATTCTCTAAATCTGGGCATCCTGCATTTCTTTTGAGCTGCTTCAATCCTGCTTTGGTCATAGAGCACAGCACCTTCTCTGATGTGGGCATGCCACGCTGAGCAGTCCTGTGCCAGTGTCTCTCATGTTGCACAATCAAATCCCAAATTCTTTTTTTTTTTTGGGTTTTTATTTAATTTTTTTACATTCATTTTCACAAATTTTTGGTTTCCAAATTTTCTCCCCTTTTCTCCCCTCCCCCCACCCCAATACCCCAAGCAATCTAATTTTCCTTATATCCAATCTGCCCTCTCTTCTGTCATCTCTCCCTTCTCTTGTCTCCATCTTCTCTTTTCTCCTGTAGGGCCAGATGACTTTCTATTCCTCATTAACTGTATGTCTTCTTTCCTAGTTGCAACAACAATACTAAACAGTTGTTCCTAAAACTTTGAGTTCCAAATTCTCCCCATCCCTCCCTCCCCATCCATTCCCTTTGGGACAGCAGGCAATTCAATATAGGCCATATCTGTGTAGTTTTGCCAATGACCTCCCTGATAGTCGTGTTGTGTAAGACTAACTGGATTACCATCCCTCCTAACCTGCCCCTCCTTGTTTCTCTTCTGTCTTTTGATCTTGTCCCTCCCAAAGGGTTGACTTCAAATTGCTCCATCCTCCCCTTGCCCTCCCTTCCATCATCCCCCCCTTGCAATATCTCTTTCTCCCCCACTTTCATATACTGTAAGATAGGTTTTCATACCAAAATGAGTGTGCATTTCACTCCATCGTTTAGTCAAATGTGATGAGGGTAAACTTCTTGTTTTTTTTTTTCTCAGCTCTCCTCTTTTTCCCTCCACTAAGAAAAACTCCTACCTGCCTCTTAAATGACATATAGTTACCCCCTTCCCTTTCCCTCTCTTTCCTCCCCCTACATTTCTCTCTCACCATTTACCCTAGTTTCTTTTAAGGTATGGTCCCATCCTATTTAGTTCAATCTGTGCTCTCTATCTCTGTATGTGTGTGCATGTGTGTATGTGTGTGCATGCGTGTACATGTATATGTGTGGTCCCACCAACTACCCAGATACTGAAAAGTTTTAAGAGTTAGAAATATTGTCTTTCCCTGTATGAGTGTAAACAGTTCACTTCTGGTAAGTCCCTTAAGACTTCTCTTTGCTGTTTACTTTTTCATGCTTCTTCTCATTCTTGTGTTTGAAAGTCAAATTTTCTTTTCAGCTCTGGTTTTTTCATCAAGAATGATTGAAAGTCCTCTGTTTCATTGAAAGACCATATTTTCCCTTGAAGTATTATACTCAGTTTAGCTGGGTAGGTGATTCTTGGTTTGAGTCCTAGTTCCTTTGACTTCTGGAATATCCTATTCCACGCCCTTCAATCCCTTAATGTAGAAGCTGCTAGATCTTGGGTTATCCTGATTGTATTTCCACAGTACTGGAATTGTTTCTTTCTAGCTGCTTGTAAGATTTTTTCCTTGAGCTGGGAGTTCTGGAATTTGGCCACAATGTTTCTAGGAGTTTCTCTTTTTGGATCTCTTTCAGGTGGTGATCGATGGATTCTTTCAATACTTATTTTGCCCTCTGGTTCTAGAATGTCAGGGCAGTTTTCCTTGATAATTTCATGGAAGATGATGTCTAGGCTCTTTTTTGGATCATGACTTTCAGGTAGTCCCATAATTTTTAAATTGTCTCTCCTGGATCTATTTTCCAGGTCAGTTGTTTTTCCCATGAGATATTTCACATTCTCTTCCATTTTTTCGTTCTTTTGGTTTTGTTTGGTGATTTCTTGGTTTCTCGTAAAGTCATTAGACTCCATCTGTTCCATTCTAATTTTGAGAGAACTATTAAATTCAGTGAGCTTTTGAGCCTCTTTTTCCATTTGGCTCATTCTGCTTTTGAAAGCATTCTTCTCCTCATTGGCTTTTTGAACCTCCTTTGCCAATTGGGTAAGCCTATTTTTCAAGGTGTTAATTTCCTCAGCATTTTTTTGGGTCTCCTTTACCAAGGTATTGACCTGTTTTTCATACTTTTGTTGCATCTCTGACATTTCTCTTCCCAGTTTTTCCTCCACCTGTCTAACTTGCTTTTCAAAATCCTTTTTGAGCTCTTCCAGGGCCTGAGCCCACCCACTACCCCCCTGGGGTGTCTGGGGTACTGGGGCCCCGCCCTCCACGTCTTTCCCTGATGGCAAGGATACATCCTCATCATCAGATCCGAAGGTCGGGATCATTTGCATTTGTTGCAAAAAACTCTCTAATGTCTTATTTTTCTTCCCTTTTCTAGGCATTTTCCCAGCCAGTTACTTGACCTCTGAGATTCCTTTCCACCCCCGCCTGGATCCGCCCAGCTAGTGCTTGGCCTCTGAGATTTAAATGGGCTTTCCTTCTGCCGGCTGTCAATCAGTGAGCTTTAGTTCAGGTGCTGGGGTGGGGCCAGGGCTGCCTCCGAGACTCTGATCCCTCGGGGGCTTTATGCAGAGACTTTCAGAAATGGAACGGGTGAGGGCGGGGTAGGGGGCCCGCCTCCTAAACCCCGCTCCCTTGGGGGCTTTAAGCAGAAGCCTTCAGTAACAGAGCGGGGTGGGGGCAGGGCCGTCTCCCAGGCTCAGCTCCATCAGGTTTTATGCGGGAATCTTCCGTAATGAAGATCCTGCCTGCTGTTGGGGGATTCCTGAGTCTTGGGCCGCTGCCGCCTCAGCCGCCGCCCACACCTCTGCCTCCGCTGCTTCCTGCCCCCGTCCCTGCCTCCGCTGCTTCCTCCCGAGGGGGCCCGAGTCATGGAGATGCCCCGCTTCCCCTTTCCTCCAGCCCGGCCTTCTTTCTCACTGACCTGTAGCTTCTGTGGGCGGAGGGACTTTCCCGGCTGCCGGAGCTTCCGTCTCTGAAGCCTGTTCGGATCAGCTTCTCTGGGGCCTTGTCCAGGGCAGCGCTGGGGGTCGGGTCCACTTTCCGGGGCACGCCGGACCCTGGGGATGGGTCTTCAGGGCTCCCCAGAACGGAAATCTCTTCCACTCTGCTTCTGCACACCTTGTATTGACCCAGAAGTTATTGGGGACTCCTTTTACATTAATTCTATGGGCTTTTGGTTTCGGAGCTTGTAAACATGCATCCTTCTACTCCGCCATCTTGGCTCCATCCCCCAAATCCCAAATTCTTGAGAGAGACCTTGATAGTGTCCTTGCTTTGCTTCTTCTGACCACCATATGAACACTTGCCCTGTATTCATTAGCTCACCAGTTCACAAAAAACTAGTCTTTTGGGAGAGTGTACACTTTACATTCATACAATGTGGCCAGTCCATTGGAGTTCTGCTCTCTGAAGCAGAGTTTGAATGTTTGGCAGTTAAGTTCAAGAAAGGACCTCATTGTCTGGTACCTTGTCCTATCAGGTGATCTTCAGCATCTTCCTAAGTCATCCGGAAAGAGCTGATAAATAAATATGAATGTATTAATGCCCAATATGTGCCAGTCACTATTCTGGGCACTGGAAATACAAAGGAAAAAATGAAACAATCTAAGCCCTCAAGGGGACTAATTTCCACATATGGATGGTGTGGTGGTGACTGAATAAACACCTGTGTTTTCTTGATGTTAATTGTAAGGCCAAAATCAGCACAAGTAGCTGAGAATTGATCCATGCTTTGGTGTGTCTCAGCTTCAGAGGCTGCACTGAGTGCACAATCATCTGCAAACAGAAAATCATGCACCAACACTCCCTCCACTTTGGTCTTGACTTATAGCCTTTTCAAGTTGAAGACAATGCTGATGAATTTCTCCAGGCAACCAAATTTTGACATAATTTTCCATAAGCCCTTATGACTGACAATGTCAAAGGCCTTGGTCACATATATACATATGCACACACATATACGTATACACATACAAAATCTCAAAGGTTTGTCTTCTCTGATAGAATATAAGTTCTATCATTTCTTTATTTGTATTTTATTTCTTTCCTTTGTATTTCCAATGCCCATAATAGTGACTGGCACATGCTTGGCATTTATTACACTTATATTTATTGATCAATATAGTTTTATTATGAAAGTTTAGGTTTGACTAAAAGTCCTTTTTGTGGGGGAGGAAAGGATGGTTGATAAATTCATTGCAAAAAAATTTTGGGCCAGTTGTTTTAGGCACTGTTTCACATCTTAATGAACTTGGTATTAACTCTCCTCTCCTGATTGATTTGAGATTCCAAAGTCTAGGAATACAAGCAACTCTTGAGTCCAGGGCTCTAAAACAGCAATTTGTTTTAATGTAGCTGTCTTTTCTGGATGACACACTCTGAGCTTGCCACCTTCCATTCAACTCACTCTTTCATGAATGCTGATTGAAGTTTGAGGTAGTGGGATGGAGAAAGAGCACTAAGTTTGGAGGCAGAAGACTAGGTTGAAATTCTAGCTTTGACATGCTTATTACCTGTAACTCTGAGAAAGTCATTTCATTACTTTGGATATCAGTTTCTTCACCTGAGGGAATTGGGAAAAATGATGGTAAGATCTCTTCCCAGCTCTAAATACTTTGATTCAATAAGAATGGAGTGAGAATTTTAATTCAACATTTATTTAGCATCTGCTTGATGCAGATCCTTGCACTAACCCCAAGAGAGATACAAGAATATCACCAAACCAGTTACTGATTTAAATGTGCATTAACAAGCCAAGCAGTTCTCAAGAACAGTCCCACGATTTTACAAGCTGCTCTGTAGATCCCCACCCAATTACTCTCACTTCTCTCCTGGGATGTCATGGTTCTTTGATCACTCACATTATTTACTGACAAGCCAGGAAATTAGGAAGGACATCCCACTCCTCCAAGTATGGTCTGTAGACATGGAACAACTCTTAGTGCTCTTTTCACTGTCCTTTCATAGAGATAGAGAAAACTGGATCGGAAGGTGGCTGATTGACTGCGAAGCTTCCAATGAGTTGGAGGTTGGAAATTGCAGACACCTGGGTTGTTGTATTACTCATAAACCTCTTTTATAGCCACAATTGATGCCAGGTGAAAGTTGCTTGGAAAAGCTGGCCCAGCTCTGCAGGTGATAGTTTATAATGACACCATGATAAGAAGAGAGCTGGGAGGCAAAGCATTGAAGGCTTCTGAAAGTTCAGTGGAGATCCTTATCACCACCAGACAGTTGTTTACTTTCTTAATAGGATGACAACTTATCTGGTTCTCAAAGTTCTGCACATGGAGGAAGAAGGAAAGAAATGCAAAGCATTACTCCTCTTATCATTTTTTTTGCTTTGTGTAATTCTTGCACATGGCAATTATTGCCAGTGAAAGGTCCCTCCCAGGATACTGTGCACCTGTTCAAAGGATCAAATTCCTTTTTGTGATGTGTGGAACAGATGGGGTGGAAAGGGTGGGGGGGAAGGGTGTCTTTAATATTATCTATATGTTCCTCCACCCACATTCTGCACCTGTTCTTTTCTAGAGTGACTCGGAAAATGTCTTTATTATAAAACGACCTTCACTCTAAATTCCACTTATGAAGCAGTGGTTACAAATTGCAAGATCACAATATTACAACTACTATTAGTGTTCCTAAAGTACAAATATCATGGAATAATGTCTATTTTTAATCGTGAGAGCAATTCTCCATAAAAACGGCAATTCCTAAAGAATTGGGCCAATCTCTCTTAAATGCTGAGGTCAGGTTACTCACTCTCTCATACCAGCATATGTTCCAGATGCACTAGAAGTTACTATCTCTGGCACTGTGCTGGAAATCTTGGATCTCCTCAGTCTTCCAAAGTCATTTTACTTTTCTGATGTTATTGCGTTGAAGCATAAAAGAAAAAAAAGTTCAAGACAAACAAATCATTAAATGCTTTAGTAGATGAATGGTCCAGTTTGGTTTTATACTTTGATGGAACAGCTGTGATATATTTCAGACAGGTTGAGCCTCTTTAACAACCCATACCACATTCAACACATTAACCATGGGAGGTTATGAATATCACTGAAAAGGGCACTGGGTTTGGTGTCAGAAAATATGGGATGTGCCACTTACAGTGTGCTTGAGGTTATATACACATACACAAGACATTATATGTACCATGCACATATGTATAGATGCTTATATACATACACCAATATATTTGAAGGGTTTTTATGTGTTTACACACACATATCCATATGCTCCTCTAAATTGACATAATTTCATGTGTATATCTAGCTATACATATCTATAGCACATGTTACATAGTGCATATAGACACAAATCATATCTATATCAAAATATATATAAATATTCTTATGTAGAGTTAGAGATATAGCTATCTACATATTATATATATGCATGCCCACATATATATATACACAACATATACATATGTACTTTCATATATGTATATATGAATATATATGTATAGGAATGCATGTATATATGAGTGTTATATGTACACACGTATATGTATATATACACATACACACTCTATGGCTGCTATTGGCATAAAAGGAAAAAAGCTTGAAATGATTCATCTCTTTTTTTTTTTTAATTTTGGGAGCCTTTCTATTTTTCTTGGTGACAGATGAAAGTACTTAAAACTTGTCTGGAATGGTATGGAAATTTTGATCATAAATTTCAGCATTTTCAGTAACCCACCTGTTTAAAATAATTTTTCTCTAGCGTTTCTTATTCTTACCAATATCACACAGTAATATTCTACTCTGCTGTGGTTTCCAATTGATCTGAGATCATACATATAAAATTGTGTTTTAAATATAAAGAGGTAAACAGAAAGGATAATGGTGATGGTGATGATGATGATGGTGGTGATGAAAGATGGAAATTGGATAAAAAAGAAGATGTTTAGCAGGAAGAGGAGGAGTTTGTGGCAATGCAGAGGCACTAGAAAATATCCAACGAAGCTAACCAGGATGGTCAAAGTCCTTGAGTTCATTCCAGTGCAGATCCATTAGAAGAACCCATGTTTAATTTGGAGCGGGGGAAAATATTCAGTGGGAGACTTGACATTTGCCCTTAAATACTTGAAAGACTTTGCATGAAAGAATGTTAAGACTTTTCCTGTTGACTCCAGGAGACAGAAAAATGTGTAGAAATCACAAAGAGGCAAATTTAGGATTCATTTAAAGAAAAGCTTCCTAAAAATTAGAGCTGTGTTCAAAATGGAACAGGTCACCTTCGGAAATGATTTTCCATCTATTGGAAGTCTCCAAGAAAAAAGTTGGATGACCACTCCTTGGGTATGTATATGAGTCTTTTGTTCATCTAACTATTGAAATAACCTCTGAGATTACCTTCTAACTTAAAATCTAGAATTCCTGAGTTTATAACATTGTTCTAGGCCATGGCAAGGAAATATTTAAGGAGTTGTTTTTCCTTTCTCTCATAAACCTTACAATTTTTTATTTGAAGAACCTATCTTCATGGAATAGTTAAAAAGCCAAAAAGTTTTAAATAATTTATTGAATGCCCCACAAAAACATATTTTCAGATATAATTGGGAAAGGAAGGGAGGAGGGACTTAAGTGAAGAGCTAACTTTAATTCATCTGAATGAACTTCCCAACAATGGTGCACAACTCTTTGAGAAACTAAATCAAGCAAATGCATTGGAGATTGGGTAATAAATTATTTTGCTCCACATTGACACAGGGAAATCATGCATATAAGAGTTTGAACCATGCTGTGATGAAATAAATATGAACTATGGTCTCTTTTCCATCATTATAGGAGCTTACTGCTTCAAGAATGAAATTAGTCCAATGCCATTCTCTCTTGAGACTGTCAAAGTCTCTCTTAAAGAGCCCAGTTTGGATTTATGTCCTGCTTTTCCAATCCTAAGACTATATATATACTAGGAGACCAACAGAGATCCCATAAATGATGAGTAAGATAAAATGTTGTTAAGATGGAGCATGGCCTTCTGTTATTACTTGACTTCATTTGCTTGGAAAATACTTATGAATGCTATCCTGCTGGTAAAGCCTTAAAACATTAATATCACAAGGTCCTAGGCTTGTTTATTTTTCCCTCATTGTAATATTTTAAGTCTGTAGCTATAGCCCTTGACATTAGCTTCCATAAAAATAACTGCTTTACTGCTAAACCAAAGGTTCTGAAGTGACGTGAACAAACTGTTGTTATTTATACCCCAAAGTTACTAACAGGCTCAAGGAGCTTTGATCTTGTAGAGTCAAGAGGTCATAATCTGTAAAATAATTTCACCTGTGCAATTCAAATCTGGCATTAACAGCTTACAACATGGAGGAGAAATGGGGTCGATTGTTTAATACTTTTCTTTCTTAATAGAAACAGTTCTATGCTTGAAAAGAAGAAACTATACTTCTAAAAATATGAATTTTTGCAGAGTAGAAAGAGCATTTGTGGGATAATCAAACTATGTTGCCTCTCAAAATTTCAGTTTCTGCATCTATAAAACAGGGAAAGGCTTCTTGTAGAATGTGTGAGCTTATCTGAAATTTGTTGGAGAGTTCACAGAATACTTGAATGCTTGTTGATTGCTATATATATTGTATTTTCTGTCTATATTTTGTTATTGTGTGAGCATGTTTCTGATGAATGAACTGGACCTGTGATTTTAGTGGCGTAAGGAATTCTGGGTGAGGAAATTCCAGCAATACAGGATCAGTCACTGTTATGCAACTTTGAGTCGTAGAGACATTTCTTGGTCATTTAGAAGTCAAATGAATTGACTCAGTTACAGAATCAGTGTGTGTCATGGAGGTCACTTGGACTCAGATCTTCCTGATTTCCTAATTTCGTCTCACAAGTCTGTAATTCAATTCACGTCAGTTCAATGAATATTTATTAATGTCTTTATTCTCAAAGAGATGATATGTAATAAAAGGATAAGTTGTATTAAAAAAAGTATAATAAAAGGTAGAATGTGGTAAGTGAAAAAGAGAGATTGAATTAGATGATAGGAGAGATTCAAGAAGGGAAAAATCATTTATAACTATCAGGAAAGACATCAGAGTGAAAACACTGTCTTGGAAGGAAGGGCAAGATTTCAGTACATGAAGAATGGGAGGATTTTTATTTTCCAGGCATAGAATGTGCCTTGTGGCAGCTCATGAAATAATAAGGCAAAACTGGGAACCAGAGAGGAATGTCTGAAAAGTCTGAGTATTGAAAATGTATTAAAATGAACTAGGGAAGGAAAGGTAGATAATCATCTTAAGGGCAGAAATCAAGTATAAAATTTCACCAAGAGAAAATAAAATATGAGATGGAGCAACAACAAATGGAGAGTTACAAAATCATCAGATTTAGGAGCTTAAAAGAACCTTAACAGCCAGGACTAACTCTGGCCCATGGACAAAAGGAGTTCACACTACATGCCGTGTGCCATCCAGTATCTGCTTGAAGATCTCCATGGAGGAGGAATCCCTCAGCTCTAGAGATATTCCATTCCATTTCATTTTTAGATAGCTCTAATTATTAAAGTTTCCCCTGATATCAGGTCCTATTGTTGGTACATTTTTCCTGATTCTGTCCTCTGGGGTCACATAGAATAAATCTAATCCCTACTCTAGATTATTGCATTTCAAAACGTGAATATAATTACCATGTGCCCTGAGTCTTCTCTTTCTCAACCATGGTGGCCAGACTTGAGTGGGTAAAGTCTGATGAGGGCAGATTACAATAGGATTATCATCTCTTATTCATGGCATTCCCTTCTTAATGCAACCCAAGATCTCATTAATTTTTTTGATTGCTACAATAGATCATTGATTTATCAAGCTAAAATCCTCAATTCTCTTTTTCAAAACAATCACTGTCTTCCACACCTTTACAATCTCATACTTATGAAATTTAATTTTATACTAAGTGCTAGGCTTTGTATTTATCCCTGTTGAATTTTATCTTATTAGTTTCAACCCAGTGCTACAGTATATGTTCCCTTTGGATCTTAACTCTATCATCAATTATATTAGCTTTCCCTTCCAATTTTCTGTCACTAGCAAATTTGGTGAACGTATTATCTATACTTTCATTCAAGATATAGACAAACATGTTCAGCAGCACAGAACCTTGAGGTTATCCCACTAGAGACCCCATATCATGTTAATAATGAGCCAGTTCAGACATCTAACTAGTTCTGAATTTAGCTGTTTGCATTTTCCAATCAACATCTCAACTTTTTTCCCACTACAATGGTATAAATTACTTTAACAAAAACTGTACTAAAACCCAGGTAAACTATAGTAACAATGTATTGGGAGCAACATCCTGACCCCTTGCCTGCATGCAAGTTAGGCTAGCTTTTCCTTAAAAGGTATTAAAACTGTCCTTGAGATTTGATTGACTTAGGTCACTACAATTACTTCCTGGTTTTCAGAATTTAAAACAACCCTGTCTGTGAGGCATGGCTTATTTAACTGCAATGGGTAACTGAGAGACAAGGGAGCTGAGCTCAACTTAATTAAGTGGCAACATATTTGATGTTTTGTTGGATATTCTTCCCCTGCTGTTGACAGGGTACACTGGCTGGGAAACCTTCCCTCCCCCAACTCTTCTTGAACTTTCCCACTTGTCAATTCTCTGACATTTGTCTGCATATACCCATTCCAATAATCCTCTCAACTAGCCTTTCATTGTGATCTACTCCCAATCTCCCAAGTCTCTGTTACTTCTTTATTTATTGCAGCATACCCCCTCCTTCTCTCCCCAATTCCCAACTTCGCACCCCTGATCCTATATAGATCTCATTCTCCCTTGGCTATGTGATTCAGGTCCTTGGCATTCCCAGGCCTCCCAATTACCCCATACTACTTGTTCATTCCTAGATCCTTCCAACAGTCTTTCTGTATTTAACATCCATCTTGCCTCCATTAAGGTACTCAGATTCCTTAAGAGTCTAGCCAATGCTTAGATTCCTTAAGAATCTGGCCAATATGGTAGATGTTTAGAATCATGCCCACATTGTATTGGTGTTCTGATAAACCTTGTCTTTTGGCTGAAACAAAGATTGGGTCGAATGCATTTAGACAGGACCCACGTGTCCCTATTTAAAGTTCCCAGCACCCCTAAACCTCACTATGACTCAGTAAATCTTTTGGTAATTTCTAAATGGAGTATTTCATTTCCTTCCAATACTGAATTTAAACTACCAGAGAACTATCCTAAGTCAGGCTTAGCCCAGAACACATGATATTCTCCTCATCTAGCATTTAGTAATCCTGTAAAATAAATGAAATCAGATTAATTTGGCATAATCCATTCTCAATAAAGTCATGTTAATTCTTTGTAACCACCATGTCCATTTCTAAATGTTCGCCAACCTCTTCTTTAATGATTGATTCCATAATTTTCCTAGGAATCAAAATCAAACTTACTGGCCTCTTGTTCACAGATTCCATTCTGTTCCCTTTTATGAAACTCACACACCATTTACCCTTCTCCAATCTTGTGCTTCACCTGAGAGTGATTCAGTAATCACATGTACTAGATTTCAGAACTCAGGCATATAGTCCATCTTAGCCACATGACATGGGTTCATCAAAGTAGTTAGGTTACTAGGACTTCTCTTGTGTATCAGCTTCTTGTTTGATATTTATGTTCTGTCATTTCCAGTGTCAATGTAATTCTCCTTTGCAGAGAAAAGATAATCTAAATGAGAAATGAGCTACTCTGCCTTCTCTCTGTTGTCAGTTACCATCATTTCATCCACTCATAAAACAAAGGTTCTATCCCTTCATGGATCATCTTTTTTCCTCCCAAATATAGTGAAAAGCAGTATAAAAAAAAACCCGTTTGTCATTATTATTTATCTTCCTATGATAGTTTCAGCTTATTCTGGGCCTTTGCATCCATTAGACTAGTGACCAAGGGTGGGAAAGTTGTCACCTTAAGACCACATGTGACCTTCTATGTCCTTGGGTGTGGCCTTTTGACTGAGTCCAGGTTTTACAGAACAAATCCTTATATTAAGGGGGTTTGCTCTGTGAAGTTTGGATTTAGTCAAAGCACTTGAGGATCTTCTAGGTTCCTGATAACTCCTGATGAAAGGTAATACTGCACTTCAGGGCTTATACTCCTCTTGACTGAAAATGCTCCTCTCTCTCCTTGCATTATAACACAGAAGTGGATACAGGCAATGGCACTGTCAAATACTGTCTGCTCCTGTGTCTGGTGCTAGCACAGGAGTCCGCTGTAATTTCATTTAACCAGTGGCCAAATTTCCTTACAATTTCTGACTTCAGAACTTTTGAAGCTACTGCTGCTTCTTTTGCCACCATCTGGTCCCGCCACTGGTGATTCATCCTTCTGGGTTTCAGGTCAGCCTTCACCCTTATGTCACAGATCTCTCTTCTCAGCCTCCTAAGTTGTTTGGACTGGAAGAATGTCTCACTCTGACCTTCTGTTGGCTCTACCACTCCAGAATTCAATATGCCACATTATTTTAAAGTTTGGAGTGGAATGCTGAAAAGTTCAGATGTGTGCTCATCAGGAGGGATCAGGAACCCTGAAAAACAGTATTGTTTCTAGTCTCAAGGGAACAAGGACCCTGAGAGGCATCAATTCCAATTCTAAGGAACCAGGAACTTTGTCTGGGTAAGTACCAAAGTGTAGACCAGGAGAGCAGCACTCTCCCCAGGTCACACCACCCTAAAAGCACTGAAAACTTCCCAACCCCAGAACTAGTTCTGAAAACAGTAGTGTAAAAAAGCCTGAAGTTTGATATAGTGACTTACTCACATTGGGAACAGAGCCCAACTTTAACATGAAGTTCAAAATCAAGAAAAAGGGTGGGAAAATGAGCAAGAAATAACAACAAAAAAGAACCTGACCATAAAAAGGCACTACAGTGATAGGAAAGATGAAAACACAAATGCAGAAGAAGATAATAAAATCAAGAAAACCCAACAAAACCTCAAAGGGAAAAAATGGTAAATTAGACAAAAGTCCAACAAGAATTTGTGGAGGAACTTTAAAAACTTATACTCAAAATCAAATAAGGGTGACAGAGAAGAAATTAGATAAAAAAAACAAAGAAACAAAAATATGAAAAGAAAGTTAGCAGCTTGGTAAAATAAAATAGAATGATAGAAGAAAATAATGCCATAAAAACAGGTTTGGCCAAATGAGATACACACATACACGCGCATGCACACACTCACACACACACACACAGAGTCAGAGACAGAGAGAGAGAGAGAGAGAGAGAAAGAAAGAGACAGAGAGATAGAGATACAAAACTTCACTGAAAAAAGAACACCTTAAAATGTAAATTAACCAAAGGGAAAAGGATTTACAAAAGCTCACTAAAGAAAAAGAAATTCCTTAAAAATTAGAATTAGACAAGTAGAAACTAATACCTGAATTGAGATATCAATAAATAATACAACAAAATCAAAAGAACTGGAAAAATAGAAGAAAATGTGAAGTTGCTCATTAGAAAATGACTAGTCTGGAAAATAGAATAAGTAGAGATAATTTTAAAAAATATTGAACTACCAGAAAGTCATGACCTAAAAAAGAGCCTAGACATTGTATTTCAAAAAATTATCTAGGATAAATAGATATCCTATGACTAGATATCCCCCATATCCTAGAACAAGAGAGTAAAGTGGACTGAAAGAACATATCAATCACCAGCTGAAAGAGATCCCAAATTAAAACTCCCAGGAATATTTTAACCAAGTTCCAGACCTCCCAGGTCAAAGAGGAAATAATTCCAGTAGCTAGAATGAAACTATTCAAATAACATGAAGTGACAGTCAGGATCACACAAGACTTAGCAGCTGCCATGATAAAGGAGCAGAGATCTTGGAATGTGATATTTTGGAAGTCAAAAGACCTGGGATTACAACAAAGAATAACCTAACCAGAAATATAATCTTTCAAGAGGAAAAACAAATAGAAATGTAATGAAATAGAGAACTTTTCAAGCATCCCTGATGATAAGATCAGAGGTGAACAGAAAATTTGTCTTTCAAATACAAAACTCAAGAGATGTGGAATACGGTAAACATGAAAGAGAAATTGCAAGATTGAACTGTTTATCTTCCAATATGAAAAGATGATACATGTAACTTCTAATATTTTGTCATTATTAGGGTGATTAGAAGGACTCCGCATGGAATATGGTGTAGGAATGAATTGATTATATTGCATGAAACAAAAAACTGGATAAATAAAAGGGATGCCCTGGGAGAAAAGGGAAGGAGAGGAAGAATAGGAGAAATTATCTTACATAAAAGAGGCATACAAGGAGTTTATAAAGTGAAGGGGGAAATAGTGGGGGTGGGATGGGCAAGAATTGCCCTCCACACACATCTAAATTGGTTCAAAGAGGGGAAATATACACACATATTCAGTTGGTAGTAGTAATCTCTCTTGCCCAATGAAGAAGTAGGAGGGGAAAGGGAAAAGTAAAAGGGGGTATGTGTGATAAAAAGAAGAGTAGATGAAAGAAGACAGTGGTCAAAGACAAAATAGGTATTAGAGGAATGACAGGGTATAAAAGGAGAGTAGTTTTAATCTGCATTTCTCTAATCAATAGTGATTTAGAGCATTATTTCATGTCTATAGATAGCATAACACCCAAATACTTGAAGAAAAAGTTAAATGAATTATAGGAGGAAATAGGCAGTAAAACTATAGTAGTAGGGAATCTCAGTTTTTGCCTCTTGGTGCCAGATAAATCTAACCATAAAAAATAATGAATAATTTAGATATATTGGATATGATAAACACCTCTGGAGAAAGCAGAGTGGAAATAAAAAGGAGAAAAGGAATATATATTTTTCTAAGATACACACACACACACACACACACACACACACACACACACACACATATATATATGGCATCTTCACAAAAATTAACCATTTATTGCAGCAAAAAATCTAACGACCAAATACTGAAAAGCACAAATAGTAAGTGCATCTTTCATAATGCAAGAATGTTACATATCATAAAAGACTGTGGTAGTATATATAAAAAATTAACTGGGAATTAAATAACCTAATCCTAAAAATGAACATGTAAAAAAATCATAGAAACAATAATTTCATTAAAGACAATGACAACAAAAGAATAATATTCCAAAATGTGTGATGTAGCCAAAGCACTACTAAGAAGAAAATTTATATCTTTAAACATATACACCAATAAAATAATAGAGTTAATCAATGAATTGAGCATGCAACTAAAAAAAGACTAGAAAAAGGACAAATTAAAAATCCCCAATTAAATGCTAAATTGAAAATCGTGAAAAATCAAAAGAGGGATTAATAAAACTGAAAGTAAAAAATACTATTGTACTAATAAAACTAGGAGCTGGTTTTATGGGGGAAAAACAATGAAATAGATAATCCATTGATTAATTTGATTTAAACAAAGAAAGGAGAAAACCAAATTACTGGCATCAAAAATGAAAAAAAGAAATGCACCACCACTGAAGATATAATTAAAGGAATTATTAGGAGTTATTTTGTCCAATTACATGCCAGGAAAACTGGATGATTATCTACAAAAATAAAAACTTCCCAGATTAAGTGGAAATATAATATTTAAATAATCCTATCTTAGAAAAAGAAATTGAAGAAACCATCAACAAGATTCCTAAGGGAAAAAATTCCAAGGACCAGATTACATTACAAGTGAATTCTACCAGACATAAGGAATCTAAATTCAAACCTAAGCAATAATTAATGCCAATCCTATATAACTATTTGAAAAGAAAAGTTCAGTGCAGCCAACATGGTAGAGAGAAGCCAGGAAGTTTCCTGTTTTCCTCAGAAACAACATTAAATCAAGTCTCTAAAAGAATTCTGGAGTGACAGAACTCACAAAAAGACAGAGTAAAACAATTTTCCAGTTCAATATAAATTAGAAGGACTTCAGGAAAGATCTATCTCACTTGGGTAAAAGGAGAGCACAACCTAGTGCAAAAGATATCTGGGCAAGTCAGTAGGGGGCTCTTAGCCACAGCATGGATCAGCAACTGATCAGCAACTGCACCTCCCCCCCACACCCCTCTCCCCTATACCCTCCCCCTTGCTTCTGACTCATCAAGTACAGCAGGCCAGTTGCGGGACCTCCAGCCCCAACAAAGCATGAAAACTGCTAGCCCTGGAACCCTGAACACCACAGACATGACTAGCTCAGTCCACCTCAATGTAGTAAGCAAGCCACCAGCCCCAGAGGCCCTGGTACAGAAAACCAGTGACCAGGCCCCTGCCTCCCAGTGCAAGAAGGTTGGCTCAATGCCTCCTGTACCCCAGAAGTAGAGTTCAATTTTAAAAGTCAGGAAAGAAGCTAGAAGATTAGCACAAAAAAGAGCCCATACCATAGAACATTACTAGGATGACAGGGAAGATCAAAATATAAACTCAGAAGAGGACAACAACATTGAAATGCCTACATGTGAAGCTTCAGAGGGGAATATGAATTGGTCTCAAGCTCAAAAATTCCTCTTAGAAGAGCTAAAAAATGATTTTAAAAATCAAATAAGTGATGTAGAAAAAAATTGAGAAAATAAGTGAGAGTTATAAAAGAGAATTATGAAAAAAGAGTGGCTTGGAAAAGGAAGCACAATAATTGTTGAACAACATCTTAAAAATAGAATTAGAGTAATTGAGGAAAAATCTTCTGAAGAAAACAAATCCTTTAAAAGTAAAATTGTACAAATGGAAAAGGGGATGCAAAAATTAACTGAAGAAAATAATTCCTTAAAAATTATAATTGAGCAAACAGAAGGCATGACTCCATGAAACATCAAGAATCAGTCAAGCAAAATCAAAAGCATGGAAAAAAATAGAAGAAAATATAAAATACTTCATTAGAAAAGCAATTGACTTGAAAAACAGATCCAGGAGAAATAATTTAAGAAATATTGGACTACCTGAAAGCCAAGATCATTAAAAAAAACCTAGACAGAATCTTTTAAGAAATTATCAAGGAAAACTGCTCTGATATACTAAAATCAGAGTCTAAAATAGTCATTGAAAGAATCTACTAATCACCTACTGAAAGATATCCCAAAATGAAAACTCCAAGGAACATTATAGCCAAATTCCAGAATTATCAGGTCAAACAGAAAATACTTAAAGAAGTCAGAAAGAAATAATTCAAATATTAAAGAGGCACAGTCAAGATTACACAGGATTTAGAAGTTTCTACATTAAAAGACTGAAGGGCTTAGAATATGATATTCTGGAAGGCAAAGGAACTTGGGTTACAACCAAGAATCACCTGCTCAGTAAAGTTGAGCATAATCTTTTTTTTTTGGCAGGGGTGCATGGAGATAGAAATTCAGTGAAATACTGGGCTTTCAAACTTTCCCAATGAAAAGACCAGAACTGAACAGAAAATTAATTCTTCAGATATATGCTTCAAGGGAAGCATAAAAAGGTGACGAGGAAAGAAAACAGCAACAATATGGTATTCTGTAAGGTCAAATTAATAATATCCCTACATGGGAAGATGACACTTGTTACTTGTAAGCACTGTATCTCTATGAAGATAGAAGGAATATAGAGGATGTGAGTATAAGTTCACTTTGATGTGCCGATAAAAAAAAAAATTAAGGAGTGAAAAAAGAATTGTACTGGGAGAAGAGGAAAGGGAGAAGCAGAATGGGATAAATTGTATCAAATGAAGAGATAGAAAAGATTTATTATAATAGAGGGAAAGAAGGGAGGGGGTGGACATTGAACCTTACTTTCATTGAATACATACATACACACTCAGCTGGGTAAAGACATTTGTCTTACTCTATAGGGAAGTTGGATGGGAAGGGAAAAGAAAAAAGGAGAGTCTGGTAGAAGGTAGGGCAGATTGAGGGAGGTAGTAGTCAGAAGGAGAACAGTAGTGAGGAGCAACGGGGTGAAAGGAGAGAGTCAGATATAAATGAGAAAATAGGATGGAGAGAAATACACAGTCATCATAACTGTGAATGTGAATGGGATGAGCTCTACCATAAATTGGAAATGGATAGCAGAGTGGATTAAAAACCAGAATCCTATAATATGCTGTTTATAAGAAACATGTTTGAAGCAAAGACCACACAGAGTAAAGGTAAAAGGTGGAACTGAATATATTATTCTTGAGCTGAAGTTGCCCATAATTTTTGGTATATTGTCTCAGTATTTTCATTCTTTTTAATGATATTATTGATTGTTTCTATGATTTATTGCTTGACACAATCATTCTTTAGGATTAGATTGCTTAGTTTCCAATTCAAATCCCTTTCAAAGACTTCAGCCCCTTGCCAGGAAGTTTAGTTACACACACACACACACACACACACACACACACACACACACACACACAAGCTATAGGATGGTCATGCAGATAGAAAGATAGAGTGAGTTTTTTTGAATGAAGGACACATGAGGATAGTTGTAGATATTAGGGAAGGTGCCAGTAGAGAGGGAGAGATTGAAAATAAGTGATAAAGTGGGAGTGACAGAGTATGTAATCTTTTGGAGGAGATGGGTTGGAAGGAGATCACTTGAATAAGTACAGGAGTTAGCTTTGATAAGAACTAAGGTTACTTCATTATGTGATACAGGGGTGAAGGAGGAAATAGTGGTAGAAGTTATAAGTGATATGGGTTGAGGAAGAGGGGAGAAAAGGGAGCTCACAATGACTGGCCTCATTTATTTTTCTATAAAATTTGAGACGATTTTCTTAGCTGAGAATTATTTCACCCTATTTTCATAGGTATGTGTCACATCCTACTATTCATCAGGTGAAATTGGAAATTAATGAAAAAGCATTTATTAAACACCTACTATGTACTAAGTACTGTACTAAGTATATAGGATATAAATATAAAAAAAGAAAACATCTTCTGTTATGTTTGGTTTAAAGCCTTCTTTCCACCAAAGGTCTTTCCCGACCACTCATAACTCTCCACTATTAGTGTCTTTTCTCTGAGATTGTCTTCAATTTGCCGTACACACATGCACCCACACCCATGCACACACACACACACACATACACACACACAAACACCCCCCCAAATAATGAATAATTTATTCTTTATTTAACCAACAATTTAATACAATATTATTTTAAAACTTTATTTAAAAAATGAAAATTCATGGGTTTAATTACCATCTTGATGTTGGCAATTGCCAAATCTATCTATGATTCTCCAGCCTTTCTGGTGAACTCCACTCTCACACCTCCAACTGACTTTCAGCCATCTTGAACAGGATGTCTAGTATACATCTTAAACTAGATATGTTTAAAACAGAACTAAGTATCTTTCTGTAAAATGTATATTTTGATAAATATTGTTATTGCTATTTCATTAAATAAAAATTTTAATTAAAAATAAATATTCCATTAAATATTTGGTAAAATAATGAATTAATTCGTTAAATATTTCATTATGAATATATACATACATATATGTGTATGTGTGTATATGTGTATGTGTATGTACATATATGTGTGCATGTGTATGTGTACATTGAAGAGAGAGACAGAGAGAGACTAAGTCTTGTATAAACCTAATTGTTTGCACTTTTTCCCCCCTCTAATAGATTCTGAAATTCTTGAGAGAAGGGGCTGTTTTTGCCTGTCTTTGCATCTTTAGTATTAAGCAAAATGCCTGGCATTACCTCACTGTAAGTGAGTACCTGAACAGGCCTTAGACTAAAAGGCCAAAGTCTCCCATTACATCCTGGGCCATCTCCAGTCATCCTAATGAATACCTATCTGGTCACTGGATCCAGATGGCTCTGGAGGAGGAGTGAGGCAGGTGACCTGCACAGCCCTCCCTCACTCAAACCAAGTCAATTGCAAGTCATGTCATTATTCCTCTGATGCCATGGTCTTCTTTGAAAATAAAGAACAAATACAACAATGAAGCACAATTCCTGGTTCATGGTATGTATTTAATAATGGTTTGTTGACTTGACTTGACCATTATATCTGCTGCTGCTCTAGCATCCAAACTGTACCCCCGGAGACTGTATATATGGAGTATATGCCACTTTGCCTGCCAATACCTAGGTCCAGGTAGTCTCCTTTTCACTCATCCACTTTTTGTCCTTTCCCCCATATCTATCCCAGCCTATCTTTCTATCTCTTGTTGAGAATTGTAATCAAATCAAAACAACTGTTTCCTCTGGAAAGAGCAAACCAATTTAACTTCCTACTATTTCACTCACAATTTTAGTGATTACCTCAACTTCCTTCCCCGAATGCCACTCTCCTATCTATTATTTCCTCCCATATCTTATACCTGTCTCACTTTGGTGTCTGTATCGAGTATTAGGCATATAGAGAATGCTTAATAATTGTTCCTCATTGATTCATTCATTTATATAACTATCCATCCATTCATTCACTGCAATATGGGGAGATATATATATCTCCCCATATTACAGTGAAAGAATGAGTAAGAAAGTGAATTTTGTTTTAGGGTAGGAGTGGGGAATTTGTGACCTTATAGATCCTTAAGTGCAGTCTTTTGAGAGTACAAGGGGGAAACTAAGTCCCAAGTTCATTTAAGTAGCAAATGGTAAAATCAGCAGACAAATCTAGGGCTACTGACATCAGGTTCAAGACTCATTCCCACTCAGCCCACTAAAATATCATGCCTTAAACAGCTTCAGTCAAGTACTACAGAGGTTATACTGCAATTACTCCAGTCGCCCAGACAGCCTCTCATGTCCCCATAAGAATAAAAAGAAAACAAGGTTTTTTGCAGTAAATTCATTTTTATGGAAGCGGCCAAATCACATGGCCCTCTGTTTGAGTCTTTAGTACAGCAATAAAAACAGAATGGGTAGACAGCTCCCTGTAGGGGGGAAAGGCAGAGGAAGAAAAACATACATACAATCAAATAACCCACCTAATGAAAATGAGTTTGAAATGGGAGTCAAGTAAGTGCGAGAAGGCAAGCCATTTTCAGGACCCTTTGACCTTTTTCAGTCTACCTTTGGTAAGACTGCCCTTCGGTTTAGTGTAAAAGTGAAGAGGGAGGCATGTTGTGATTTGTTATGTGCAGGATTCCCTAGCCTGTTTTTCATTCAGGCATCAAGATAAGTATCAGGGATATTCTGCCTGAAAAACCTTCCAATTTCTAGTTATTTTAGCTCTCCTCTCCCCCCAAGCAATTCCTCTGATTCATTTCTCTGGATTCTCAAGATAATCATTCTACATCTTTATTTCACTTTAGTTCAGATTCTCTCATATTGCTCACTGATTTCAAACAAGAGAGTGGTTATCATGGCTATTCTAACTAGGAATTTTTGAGTTTAAATTTATCTCTCTCTCTCTTGCCTAGAAGTGAGTGGCCTAGTGGTTAGAAGGTTTGCTTTCTATTAGGATAAACTTGGATTCAAGCCCTACCTCTCCTACATATTCGCTATATAACTGTGGACAAATCATCTAACCTCTTAGTGCCCAACTATAAATTAAAGAAAAATTTCCAAACCAGTGAGAAGTTTGCACATCAGGAGTTCCCTATAATGGTGAAATTACAGATTTACACTGAGGACACAAAAAGAAACGTAAGGGGAAGTTTTCGTGTTCATAAGTCACAGATTCATAGGCTTAAGACTGGCACCTTAGAGGACATCTAGTCAAATACTTTCAATTTACAGATAGAGAACTAAGTTTCTGATAAGTTTAATGACTTGCTCAGTGTCCCATATGTATAAAGTTGCAAAGCTAAAGGAGTTTGGGAATTTATTCTCATTGGGAAATATTTTAGCATAGGAATAAAGCTGGTATTATAAATCTGACAATGTATATGTGTGTGTGTTTTAATTATTGACTTCATGGTACCTGATGTCTGTTTTCTGTCTCTCTGTCTCCGTCTCTCTGTCTGTCTCTGTCTCTCTCTCTGTTGCTCTCTCTCTGTCTCTCTCTCTCTGTCTCTCTCTCTCTCTGTCTCTCTCTCTCTGTCTCTCTCTCTCTCTGTCTCTCTCTCTCTCTTTCTCTCCCAAAGGCAAGGATTTGTCTTCAAATTTCTCCCCACACAACACCTAGAACTCTGCACGCAGTACTGGTACAAATGCTTGTGGAATCAATGAATGACTACTTGTTAAAGTTTGTATGGATTTAAAACATTCCTTTGCTGATTAGATGAATATTTTGCTTTTCATCAAAGGTTTCCAGGTGAACATTCAATTTCAGAGAGACAAATTTAAATACTATAAGTAAGTGAGAACCTGCGATGGTATTGTGCAGTGGTTATAAAAAAAGAGAAGCATTAATTACATTTCAATCTGGTTTGGGCCAGCACTCAAAAGTGGTGCCTGCACTGAGTGTTTGATACCTCTGTTGCAGTGGATACAGAGTCAGTCTCTGAGGTAGGAAGAATGGCTAACTTTGACACAGTGGCTGTATTACTCTGGGAAAATTGCTTAACTTCTTGACTCCCCAGGCAACTGAGAATGCAAGTACAAGGGAAGTTGTTAACTTTCATTGGCATGAGGAGTGTCCTCACCAAGAGTCATCCATTGAAATGAAGAAGGAAGGAAAGAAATAAAGGAAGGAAGAAGGAAAGAAGGAGAAAAAGAGCAAAGAGAAGAAGGACAGAGGAAAGAAAGGAAGGAAAGAAAGAAGTAAAGCAAAAAGGTCATGTTGAACCAAGAGAAGAAGACAATACCTACAAATAAATACCTTGGTCTTCTCTAGGTCAGACACATGATCTCAAAAATGTGTTTCAAAGTCAAGACTATGGCACCTCTTCACTAATGTGAACTTGAATAGTGGAATTATTGATCTCAGGGTCTATTGTAACTGCTTCAGTAATACAATCTTTTGATTATGATCCAAATGAGAATGTTATGCAAAAGTTTATGGTACAGATAATTTTTGTACCATGAATACTTTAAATATGGAGTCCATGTGGAAAAAAGCAAAACCTAGTAAACTGATCAATTCCAAATTGTACTTGAAATGCCCAATGCAAATGAAAAATTGGTCAATATTGAGTCTAGTAAGTCTGTTCCACTGAAGTCATCCAAATAAAATGGATCCATGCCAAAATAATGTAATTAATTTTACTCAATGATACTGAAATAATAAAATTAGTAGAAGAATGTAAAAGATGTTAGGAAGAAATGTAAAAGAGTCAAAAGAAAATCCACAATTGGAGAAAAATTTAAAGCTTAGAAAAATATCATGTACAGATAAATTGAGACCAAACTCAGCTGTGTCTTCATGTTTCTGAGGGAACATCAAAGACTAAGATATGCTTAACTTGGTCACTTCTTCAAAGTTTTAGGTTCCTTCTAAACAGCTCAAACCTACCTGATACCTTTTTCTGATCTTGCCTATTAGTCGTTACGTACCTCAAACATTCCACAATTTGGCTAAACTGGTTTCTTTTTATTACTTATATTCATCTCCCATTTAATATTCTTCCTCCTCACCTATACCTTTTTTAGGTTATATATTATTTTTTACTTAAAGCCTTCCCTGATCCATCAACCACTAATGTCTGTTCTTACTAAACTACTTTATTTCTTGCTATCAACACAGCCCTCCCTCACTCAAAACAAAGTCAAGTGCAAGTCATATCATTATTTCTTTCTGATGGCATGGTCTTCTTCTACAATGAAGGATGAACACACACACATCAACACAGTCACTTTTATGTGATGAATGTTGAATGCTAAGAAGAATATATCCAAAAAAATTACTATTGATGCTAATCAGTCCTGATGTGCACTTTCAGAATGGTAATATAGAGCATAACAGATTTAGAATATATTCTAAAAAAAACCTATATCATATTATTAAAACAGAGGAGCCATCATTATGATAAGGCAACTATGCAGCTAAATATTCCTCTCCAAACAATTTTATTATTTCAAATATAATTATGAAGCTGAAGAGTCCATAAAAGATTGAGGAGGCATTTTTTTCCAGCTAAAGTCAACTTAAGAGGTCAGAAGAAGAGAGAGGTCTGTAACAATGGGGTGGGGGCTGGCCGAGGGTTTGTGCGGCTTTACCAGCTATGGGCCTTGGAGAAGACTGTGAGAGTAAAAGCAGCAGTTCTCACAGCTCAGAGATGGCAAGGGGATTGGACAACTGACCTGAAAAAGATCACAAGGGACCTCTGTTTTAGAACCAGGACAGAAAGCAGTGCTTGTAGCTTTAAGGGAGCAAGTAACCTATCTGGATAAGGCCAGGATGAGACTACCTCAGAAGCACCAAAAGCTTATAAACCACCAGAACTACAGCAGCACAAAATGTCTAAAACTTGGGAGCATTCCCTCTGTCCAAGTGATCAGAACTCAACTTTAACATAAAGTTCAAAGTCAAGAAATAGGTGGAATGAAATAAACAAGCAACGACAACAACAAAACCTGACCATAAAAAGCTACTATAGTGACAAAGATCAGTATACAAACTTAGAGAAAGACAATGATGTGAAAACATCTACAAGGAAAACCTCAAAGTAAAAAACAAATTGCATATAAGCCCAAAATGAATTTCTGGAAGAGTTAAAGAAAGAGCACAAAATCATTTTAAAAATCAAATGAGTATAGAGGAAGAATTGGGAAAAGAAATGAGAGACACATAAGAAAATTATCGAAAGAAAATTAACAGACTGGTAAGAGGCACAGAAAAAATGTTAAAGAGAATACCACCTTAAAAACCAGAACTGACCAAATGGTAAAAGTGGTATAAAACCTCACTGCCTAGCTGCCCCCTCACAGAACTGGTCGAATTTTAAAAGATGAACAAAACTTCACTCATGAAAATAACTCCTTAAAAAGTAGTTATTCAAATTTTAGTGTGGAGGGAGGCACAGAAGGTCACTGAAAAATTGTTCCAGTGGAAGCTCATGCCTTCTTGGGACATCAGGAAACAAACAAAAAGTAAAAAAAAAATAAAAAATAGAAGAAAATGTGAAAGATTTCATCAGAAAAGAATAGTTATGGCTAACTATAGGTTGAAATGATTGGATTTGCCAAATGTAACTGAAAGTGGTTTACCTCTTGATTAGAGCCATTAAAAAGATGAAAAGAGTGAGAAGATAATAATTATTCATGATAATTATAATAACCATGGAATTGTTAAAGTCTGGGTGGAATCAGGGTAGCTACGTATTACAGTAGATAGAACCCCTGGGTCTAGAGTCAGGAAGATCTGAGTTCAAATCTGGCTTCAGATACTTATTAGATGTGTGACCTTGGGAAAGTCACTCAACCCAGTTTGCCTCAGTTTCTTCATCTGTAAAATGATCCGGAGAAGGCAATGACAAACTACTCATGTCTTTCCCAAGAAAATCCTAAAATGGGTTCACAGAATCAGACATGATTAAAAAGACTGAATCAATGACAACAAAAAATAGAATCATAAGACCCACAGTGGATGACATCCACATGAACTCCCCAGTGACCCTCTTTTAAACTTCCTTATTAATGTCAAAGATGCCACTATCATTCCAATCAGACTGGCTATGTTCGATGTCGCTCTTCACTTAAGTTCACTCTAAGTACTCAGTCAGCTGCCAAACTTAGTCATTTCTATCATTACTACTACATTTCCATTAGAGAAACCTGGGTGATATGACAGAAAGATTCCAGGAATGAGTTCAAATCCAGGTTCAAAGCATTACTGCTAGACAAGTCACTTAACATCTATCTGCCTCCACCGCCTCATCTCTAAAGTTGGAATATTAGCACCTACCTCACAGAGTTGTGAGGATAAAATGATATGGTATTTGTGAAAAACTTCACAAGCTATAAAGTGCTACATAATTGTAAACCACTTCTTTTCAAGTTCTCGTTCTTTTTTCTTTTTTCTTTTTTTTATGGTGGCAAAGAATTAGAAACTGAGAGGATGTTCATCAATTGAGGAATGGCTGGATAAGATATAGTATAGGGATGTAATGGAATACTACTGGGCTGTAAGAATGATGAAAGAAATGGTTTCAGGAAAAAAGAAACTGAGAAGCCTTGTATGAACTAACAAAAAAGGAGTATAACCAGATGAACAACATATACAATAACAGTGATATACTGAAGACACCAGATTTTGAACAACTTAGTAAATCTGATCAGCGCAATGACCAGTTATAATTTCATATCGCCTAGCCGGCAATTCAAGACCTACAGAAGGGTATTCCTTAAGGAACTCCAACTGAGTAATCAATTCAGATTATATAAGGAAATTGTAGAAAGTGTGCACTACAACACTGCAGATCATAAAAAATTTAACAGTAACCAAATACTTGGCAAAGCATGACCTTGTAATTTAGCATTACACATCAAAAGTTCACCGTCTTTCACAAATTCACAGACAACGAAATGCTTATACTAAAAATATAAGCCTCATCCTCAGTACAAAAGATGCTTATCATGAATTTGTACAGGGTGATCCATTTTTTTCAGCTACAAAAAGCAGCTGTTTTACTTCGCTATAATTGTCTATTGAGTATTATATACTATATAACATTTTGTGTGCATGTGTGGAGAAAAAGAGAGAGAGAGAGAGAGAGAGAGAGAGAGAGAGAGAGAGAGAGAGACAGAGACAGAGACAGAGACAGAGACAGAGAGACAGAGAGAGACAGAGAGAGATAGAGCGACAGAGAGAGAATGGACAAGTCATTTAAATTCTGCCTACCTCATTTTTATCACCTCTACAATGGGAATAATAATGGCTAATTCCCAAGGTTGTTGTGAGGACGAATGAGATACTATTGGTAAAGTTCTTAGCAAAGTGTCTGGCACATAGCAATTACTTAATGCACCTTTGTTTCCTTCTTCCTTCCTTCCTGTACAAAGAATAATAGGATAGTGTTTTGTCCTGGGACCATTTCTCTCCATCAAAAAGAGGAGAATGAAATAGTAACAATGACGATACTGAAAGGTTCTTCGTGGCTGACATCCACATGTGTTTAGCCAACTATATGTCATCAAATGATTGAATCACATAGAATTGTCTGTGGAAACAAAAACGCTTATGATGGCAATTTGAGACTAGATCTTTTCCATTGGAAATTGCAGAAGAGTTATCTCTAAGAAGCCTGGACTTAGTAATCAATGTAGATTATTAAAAAAAAAGTAGTGGAAGCTGTGCTATCATTGAAGGCTTAAAAGTGTAACACCTACTGAATACATTACAAAACCAGTCTTGGTAGCTAGAACTATTAAGAAGAAGCTTACTATCTTTCCTAAACTGATGGATAGCAAGTCTTCACGCTACACATATAGGGATATTTTGCACAATATTTTTTCCTTGAACCAAGCCATCATTCTTGACCAATTTGTTGCCCATAATCATCTGGATATTGTTTCATAAATATTTAAGAATATATTTTAAAAATAATATTAATATTTTTCATAATTGTTGCCATCTCAATAGACTATAGGGAATGAAGTTTCAAAGTATAGAGATCTTACTGATGAAATCAAAATCATATATGGGAAAAGTATGAGCTATATGCTATCCCCATCCTATTGTGAGCTATTGGAGTGGTACTGAGAATGCTTACAGTGAGATTGAAAAGAAAAAATTTACATCTGAATAATTTTATTCAACTTCAATAAGCAGTTATTTTGTGTGCTTATACAATGATTCATAGAACATCAGTTATAAAATCATACTAATAGGAGAGCAACATGTTCAGGATTATTTCTATCTTACCTTCATTTGTAAAGATATAAATGCAATTATAAAGGTAGTAATAATAATAATAAAGGAATATTAGTATGGCAGGCTCTTAACCCTGGATTGTTTCTAGCTAACCTTCATCTTTAAAGATTTAAATGAGATAAAAGCCATAGTATTAATAATAAAATAATAAAAATAATAGTGTATAGACTTGCCCTCACGTTGCTTCTATCAGAATCACATCAACGAAGATCAGAAAAAAGGGATGTTAATATTGATATGATTGCTAATACAAATATTTATGTTGGCATTAATAAGGATCACTGACGGAGAAAGTTCCTACTGATGGACCTTTTCTTAAAGACACATTGAATGATCCCGAGTTTGCTGCATCATCTCTCTATATCCTTTTATTTCTTTGCCCCTCCAAAATGATTGACCCAGAGAACAACAGCCAAATTTCACTTTAAGCAGTTAAGTAGCTAAA
Organism: Bettongia penicillata ogilbyi; assembly: GCA_023548195.1. Taxonomy (NCBI): domain Eukaryota; kingdom Metazoa; phylum Chordata; class Mammalia; order Diprotodontia; family Potoroidae; genus Bettongia; species Bettongia penicillata. The sequence goes on from JAJHZJ010000713.1 coordinate 5,182,255, forward strand.
CTAAAACTTTCAAGAGCAACCCAAAGCTGAGGAAATCGAAATCGTACCCAATGCCTTCTTCTTTTGCGTGAGTACCAGGATATTTAGTACTGCAGAATCCTTAGGGTGCAACCTCAGCCAGAAACAACGGACTTCTTTTAATTTGCCTCAGCATGGGTAATGTTTTCTTGCTTTTAAAATACTACCTTGGTCTGAAGATTATCCTCCATGGACCTGAACTTGAGACAATAAATAAATAGAACCTTTAGGGAATGGGATATAGCATTTTCTTTCTTGTTTTGGTTGTTCAAAGCAGGATCCCTTCACCCTTTGATAGTTCAGCTTTTGAGAAATTTTGGGTCTTTTTGAATGATGGATGAAATACATCACACAATCAACTGTGAGAAAAAAAAAAGACTATTTTCAGTTTTCTCCATGCTTGTAATCACACGTGTACATCCCTTTGCTTTCAGGCTTTACTAGTCTTCTTGGACTACATAACACAACCTTGGAAAAATAGAAGTTCGTATTTATAATATTATGAGTGTATAGGAAAAAATGGGGGAGGTTATGAATTATGGTTGTAATTAAGCATGTGGGCATGCAGGAGGGCAACCTTGCCAGGACTAAAAGCACTTTCTTTTTTTCCTTCCTCACTGTTTCTTGCCAAAACTGCCTACACAGATTAGACAGAATCAACTCTCACTTTTAGATTTATCTTCTTGTGCAAGTAGCCAACAGCAAAGGGTTCCCCAAATTTTGTGGCAATAGGCAGTACTGGCATTCATTCCAGATGAATGTTAACTTTGTGGGTGGGTATGTTTTTCTTAATGAATGGGCTTAGGTGCAACTTATTCACAGTAACAGCACTGAATTTGTTGGTGGGAGAGAAGCACCTAATATGTTGACCAGAGCAGGAATAAGAATAGGTTCTCTTACATACTAAGGCTATACTTTTACGTCTTCAACATTTTTCAATTAACATACATTTAATAATTTCCAACTATGTGCGATTTACCCAGGCTAAACATTCACAAAATGCAAGTGCTGAACAGGGAACTGATACTTAGATAGGGAGAGAGTCAGGGCCCGCCAGGCAGTTCATGGTAAATTTACATCACTGAGTCCTGATGAATCATATCTAAAGACACTGAAATAATTGGCTGCTACAACTTCTGAGATATTATCAATAATTATTAAATAAGTTGAAAATGGAAATGTAGAACCAGAGGTATAGAGAATACACCTAATATGATCATATGAGGAAAATTAAATGAGAACGAAAGGGCAAGGACTCCTTAAGGAGACTTAGAGGGGAAGCTTTCCAGGTCTTTTAAGCCACCCTACAGATGACTTCATATGTATGAACTCCCCAAATGGACTGAGTCCCTTTTGAGAGTAGAGACTGCCTCATTTTATTTCTATTTGCTTGCTTATTTTAAAATTGTATTTATATTTCTAGAGTTTAGAATAGTGTTGGACACATAATGGGTACTTGATAAATGCTTACTCACTCATTTCATGCATTAAAATTCCTTAATTTGTGCATAAATATTATACTACTTTTGGTTTTGTGTTGATATTAAATGTGATGTTTCCAATATTGTTTCTAAGAGAGTGGGAAATAGGTACAGTTCCATCATACTGGAAAAAGGCAAATATTCAATTTAAAAGATTATAACACAGTAGAATCTAGAAATTATAGATCAGCGAGGGTGAATCAGAGCCCCTAAAATGGGTAATGCTAATGGTATCATAAGTGAACATCTGGAAAAGAAAGTAAAGAAAGTACTGATTTCAAAGAGTGAGCCAATATGATGTCAAATAAGTATATGTCTCATTCTTTTTTTTTTTTTTTTGATTTTAAACAAGATGGCTAGATTGATAGATCAGAAAAATGTTATGGTTATTTGCCTAGATTTTGGGAAAGCATTTAGCAAATTCTCTACTATACTTGTGGAAAAATGGAGTAATCTATGGTAGACACTAGAGTAGGCATTAAAAAATAAAGATTATAATAAAGGATATTTATTTCAAAGATATAGCAAAAACAGAAGTGCAAAAATTTCCCTGTATCACCTTGATCTCTGTGATGAATGGGTTCAGACAATGCAGTTTCTACTGAGCAATGTTTCTACCAAATCCACATCCAAATACAACTTTCCTGAAGGATGAGTTCTGTCTCAGCTCCTGCTAGGCTGGATCCTGAAGTTCATTCCTTGAGTGTAAATCCTGTGCTGTTCGCAAAACCTGGCATGGAGCTGACTCCCAAAGGCTGAGCAACTCATAGCCTTGACTTTACAAAACTCCCACGGATGTAGATTCCAGATTAATCTGGCCTAAATTGAAAAAAAAAAAAGGAGACAACATCAATGCAGGCAAAAAACTGATGCCTATTTTCACAAGGCCACATGTATGCCTTAGAAGGAGAGAACTTTCCACTTAAAATGTTGTGTGTCTCTCTTTTTATTTTCTTTTTGCTCTTAGTAGCATTTTATTTTTTTTTTCAATTTTTGTAAAATTTTGAGTTCCAAATTTTTCTCCCTCTGTCCTTTCCAACCCCTTTCCCTAAGACAGCAAGCAATCTGATATAGGTTATACATGTACAATCGTGTTAAACACATTTTTACATTAGTCATGTTGTAAAAGAAGAGTCAGAATAAACGGCAAAAACTATGAGAAAGAAAAACAAAAAAAATGAAAGTAGCATGTATTGATCTGTATTCAGAATTCATAGTTTTTTCCCTGGATGTGAATAGTATTTTCCATCATGAGTCTTTTGGAATCGTTTGTTATTGAATCATTGTATTGCTGAGAAGAGTTGTCTATCATAGTTGATCATCGCACAATATTGCTGTTACTGTGTACAATATAATGTTGTTTCTTGCCAGATGCTAGCCTTAAAGGAATCAAATCAAAAAAAGGTAGTTAATGGTGTTCAGGTAGCCATCCAAGACCATCGTTCTATGATCTGTATAAGACTCACCTCTGCCTTCAAAGAGTTTGGAATGTCATAGGAAAGCTAGGTCATTGGCAAATAAATGACTCAGTGGATAGAGCACGAGATGTGGAATTAGGAAGACCGGTTCATATCTGGCCTCAGACATTTACTAATTGTATAATCCTGGACAAGTTCCTTCCCTTCCTTCCTCTCTCCTCTCCTCTTGTTCCCTCCCCTCCCTTCTCTTTCCTTCCCTTCTCCCCTAAAGCCTTGTACCCCATGCACTCTGAAGACCATGGATTGAACAGCAAAGGGTCCCTGCCCAATCCCCACTCAGTGATTGCTTTTGGACCCTCCTGGCTTAGAGTAAATGTCAGTAGCAACAGTTTCTCTTCTAAACAACAATGCTGAGGCTCCTGCCCTCTCAGAGTAATTCATCTATTTATTTTCTCTTTTTATTAAAGGGATCAGCCCCCTGACTACCTTTTAAAGAGGCCTATTCACTGAATGGCCATTACTTCACTTTAAGTGAATACCTGAAAAGGCCTTAGCTTAAAAGCCCAATGTCTCCCATTGCATCCTAGGAGGACAAAGTGAGGCTGGTGATTTTGCACAGTCTTCTTTCCCTCAAAACAAAGTCAAGTGCAAGTCATGTCATCATTTCTCTGATGTCATGGTCCTTTTCGAAAATGAAGGATGAACACAATCCTGGGCAAGGCATTTTACTTCTGTTTGCCTTAATCCATTGGAGAGGGAAATGGCAAACCACTCCCATATGTCTGCCAAGAAAACCCTATAGACAAAATGGTCCACAGGATCATGAAGAGTTAGATATGACCAAATTAATTGAACAACAAGGAAGCAGCATGCACACACACAAATACAGCATATACAAATGTGTGTGTATATATGTGTGTATATGTATATGCACATTATATATATGTATAAATAATATATAAATACACAACATATATAACAGCATGTCTATATAACTACAATTCAAGACACTAAGTGATAAGTGGAATGTAGTATCGCTGGTCAGACCACCTAACAGTATAGAGGGAGGGACAACCAAAATCACTACTTGTTTGGTTGATCAAGGATGATATGGAGAAAGTTACATTTGAAGAAATCCTTCAAGAATATCTAGAAATCTATCTGAATTCTGTCCAAAGTAGAAAGAACAAGCTGACCACAGGCATGGAGAAAGGAAGATGTATTGAATGTTTGTGAAGTAGTACAGAAAGACTTTTGTGCAGGACCCATGGCAGCAAATGATGGAAAATAAACCTGGAAATACACATGAGGATCAGATGGTGAAGAGATCTGAATCTCAGGCTAATCAGTTCATATTTTATCCCACAGGCAATGAGGAATTATTACAGGACTTTAAACACTAGTGTAATATAGGCAATGCTTTTAGTAATAAATCCAATCATGTTTTATGGAAAGGTTGGAAAAGATAAAGATTGAAATCAGAAAGGACATTATTTCAATAGTTGAACTATGACATGATAAGTATAATAGAAAGATACAAAAGCATTTGAATGACATTTTAAAATTTAAAAAGAAAATTGAATTTTTTTCTTTAGAGAACAGTATTGACTTTATTGTAATAGCTTATCTTTTTTATAACAAGAACAACTATATGATTTTTTTAAGATAATTTCATCCATGACCAAGAAACTTGAATACTTTCTCATCTGTTAAAAAGTGGTCATGAGAATAACATACACAGACACCAAAGGCATCCTTAGGGAAAATATGGGCAGCTGCCCACTCATCCATACAGAATAGTGGAAAGGACACTGGTTCGAAAATCGAGAAGACTTGAACTCAAATATTCTTCCAGACATTTTCTAGCTGTGTGACTCTTGGTTAGTCACTAAGTCTCTTAGCCTCATAAAAGAGTGATAGCAATAGCACCTACCTCCCAGGGTTGCACCCCAGAGGAAAACATAAGTGTGAGCTTAAGCTGGGGTTGAAAGCAGAACCAGAATAAAGAACATGGGGGCAGGGGTTGTAAACCATGTTCATCCCAAGAATGTGCGGTTAGTCCACTGGGATAAAGAGACATTCTACATGAGAGAATATATGTATTGTACTTTACAAACGTTGTTATCATTTTTCAGTTGCTTTCTTTCATGTTGGACTCCTCATGATCCTATTGAGGTTTTCTTGGCAAATATATTGGAGTGATTTGCCATTTCCTTCTCCAATTCATTTTATTGATGAGGAAACTGAGGCAAATATGACTAAGCAACTTTTCCCAGATTCGCACAGATAGCAAGTGTCTGAGACCTGATCTGAAATCAGGATATGAGTCTTCCTGACTCCAGACCTAGTACTTTATCCACTGTGCCACCTAGCTGCCTTTGCAAATCTTAAAACATTATATAAAATGAGATGAACAGTGTAATTAGGTAGTTTTAAAGACATGTGTATTAGCAAGTGATGATTGTTGAGGTTTAGGGCCTCTGGGACCCTGAAATAGCAATACACGATTCTTGCCAGAATGAATTCGACCCAGGCCTTCTTTCAGTCAATGATAAGGTTTATTAGAACCCCATATAGAGGGTGGGCATGATTCTAAAAATCTCTGAATTGGCCAGACTCTTAAGGAATCTGAACATTTTAATGGAGGGAAGATGGATATTATATACACAAAGACTTCAGGAAGGATCTAGGAGTGGCCAAGTAGGCTGGGGTGACTGGGAGGGGCCCAGAATGCCAGGGACTGGAACCAAGACCAAGAGAGAATGGGCTCCAGATAGCATCAAGAGTGGGAAGTAGCAAGGGGGCAATCCAGAGATAGCAGACAATGAAGGATTGGGCTAGGTTAGGGGTAACAGAACTGGAAGATTGGATGAAAGCTACAATGAAAGGTCAGTTGACTAGGATGGGTCAAAGTCTCAGGCAAAGGAATGAAACAGAAAATTGACCAAGTGGGAAAATTTAAGGACAGTTCTGGATAAAGTTCAAGGGAGGGTTTCCATGGCCTGTGAACAAATGGTACACAAATTCCTTTGGTGTAAGGGGCTTGTTAGTTAGACATCGCAGATCTGAAGTGTAAAGTAAAAATGAAAGGGAGACTCATTCCTTCCTCTGATCGCTACCTTTGGAATTTGTGGGAGTAAAAAGATCATTCTTTGCCCCTCCCAAAAGGTAAAACTACTCTTTACTCAACTTCCTCACTCCACTGAGCATCCTCAAAAACAAACCAAAACAAAACAAAACAGGGAAGACAACGAAGTTCTAATCTGGTCACCTGACCACCTAGATCATAGCTGTCTTATGCTTTCTCCATCCAACCTCAACAAATCTAAAGTAACGGATTATTATTGTTTATCTTCCACTCTCACAGAGGAGCCGGCATGAGGAAGGTGATGCCATGACTTGCAAGTGACCTGGATTTAAGGGAAGGAGGAATGTACAAAGTCATCCAGTCCTGGATGCAGTGGGAGTTCTTGGCTTTTTTAAGCCAAGGTCTTTCCAAGTTCTCACTTTGACTGAGGCAATCAATGCCCATTCAGTGATTAAGGGGAAGTAAGAAATGAGCCAAAGAATGGTTCCCTTTTACCTAATAAAAAAAAAAAATCTGGGAGGGGAGGACCCTCAGTGTTTCTGGCCAAAACAGAAAAAATTGCTATTTGCATTCACTCAGAGTCATCAGAGACCAAATAATGATCACTAAGTGGTGCTTGGGCTGGGATCTATTGTTGGTCAATCAATGACAGCCAAAGTGAATTAGGTTTAAGGCATAGTCTTTGAGAAAGAAATCTAGTCCAGAAACCTCAAAATATCTCAGTAGTCTTCAGCCATCAAAATTTACATTCCTTTGAGCAGAACACCTGGAGGTAAAGGTACGGCTCATTATGTGGACAGTGGGAGAGGAAGGAGGGGAGGAAAGGGGAGAGGAAAGAAAGGAAGAAGGAAGGAAAGAAGGAAGGAAGAAAAGAAGGGAGGAAGGAAGGAAGGAAGGAAGGAAGGAAGGAAGGAAGGAAGGAAGGAAGGAAGGAAGGAAGAAAGGAAGGAAGGAAGGAAAGGAAAAGCTTCATTGCCCAACAGGAACTGGCCAGTTGAGTTCCCAGTGGGGAAGAGCGATTGCTCCCCAGTTGTTGTTTGTCCTTCCTTCATGAAGAGGACCATGGCATTAGGAAGTTGATACATGAATTGCATTGACTTGGATTTAAATGAGGGAGGGCTTTGCAAATTTATCAGCCTCACTTTCTCCTCTGGAGCCACTTGGGTCCAGTTACAAGATATAGATCAGGACAACTGGAGAAGGCTTCCAAAGTAACAGATGGACATTGGGTGTAGAAATAGATCATGGTGAAGATAATGATGGTGACGATAATGATAGCAACAATAACACTTCAAAATTCAAAAATGCTTTGCAAACGTTGTCTTATTTTATCCTCTAAGCAATTCTGGATGATGGTGCTGTATTTATTCCCATTTTTCAGAAGAGGAAACTATGACATACAGAGTTAAGTGGCTCATCCAGGGTCACACAGCTACTAAGTGTCTGAGTCCAGATTTGTGTTATTTAGTTGCCTGTAGGCAGAAGAGGTGACTGTAAGGGAAGTAGCATGAATCAGGACTTGTAATGAGGGTATAGAGGTGGGAGGGATAAACTTCTATTCAGGGAATTGGTATTGTTGGGGGGAGGGAAAAAATCAAAATCTTAGGACTGAAGTTTTATTCTGTGAGATAGAGTAATAAAGTACAACTTAGGATGCTATGGCTACAATGTGGGTACAAAACTCTAATCACGGAATATATCTTCAGACACTTATCTGTGTGATCCTGGCTGTCTGCCCACCTCTTTAAACCAAAGTATCTTCTTTAAAACTGGGCTAAAAACAACCTCAATGGATTAATGTGGAATAATGTATGGAGAGATTTGAATGTCTAAAAGTTCTATATAAATGCGTGCGGTTATTTTCACCCTTAATATTACCTCATGCTCCTCTTCATCTCTTTTTAATGGAACACAGTTTAAAAATAGTCTGAGTTTAAGTTGATATGCTGCTTTGTTCTTTTACTTTAACATTTTGTGGCCTATTGCCAGGCAGATAAAATGGCTATTTGTTATTTTTGTAATTGAATAAGAGTATTGGGCTGTAAGTTCATCTTCTCTAGTTTCATCATAAGCATTTTGGGAAAGTGCCAATAGGAAATAGTACGATAGGTGTGAAACATATCTCATCCTGTTCCCACACAATATTGATTTCTTCTATTAGACCTCTATATTATGAAAACTTTTCATTCCTTGCAATTTGGAGATTAAGAGCATTCAGTCTGATGACATCTACTCAAAACATCACTAATTTATTATGGATCAGAATGATTGTGGGTAATAGTTCTGTTTGAATGAGACTGCTGTTAAGTAGTGCAGTGGATAGAGAGCTGGGCCTGAATTGAGGGAGACTTCTTTGTGAGTTCAAATCTGGCCTTAGACACTGGTAGCTGTGTAACTCTGGGCGAGTCACTTACCCCCATTTTCCACAGTTTCCTCATCTGTAAAATGACCTGGAGAAGGAATTGGTAAAACCACTCCAGTATCTTTGCCAGGAAAACCCCAAATGGGGTTACAGAGTCAGACATGTCCTAAAATGACTCAAGAAAAAAAAGAAAAAGAAAAATCTATTAAACTCTCAAGTACATTTTGGGTTTTGCATTTGTAAGAGAGGCTCTGTGGCATAGTAAGTAGAGTGCTGGCCTCAAAGTTAGAACAACCTTGATCTAAGTCCTGCCTATTACATGCACGAGCTGGAAAACCCTAGGCAAGTCATTTATCCTCTAGTGTGCTCTCTTAGGCAACTCTCTAATAAGATTATAATTTCAGAGAGAACGCCAAGTTGTAGTCTTGGAGTAGATAGTAGTCTGCAGTTGTAGATAGAATTTCTTCAGCTGGGAATTGCCTATACCAATAATGATTTACAGATTCCCATCCCTTACAGTTCCTGTCCTTTCATTTATAGCAGAATTTACCATCTGTTAGTTTATAAAGGAGAACAAAATTCTGGTGTTTAACATTAGCTACCTGATCATGTACTTCATTTATAATGGCTGATACATTTTTGTAACCTGAAGAGATATGTTTTGCGTAGTTTTTACTACTCCTTTGCATAATCTGTCTCTTATCAACAAGCCAAAATTTCCTAAGGATAACCTTTCCGTAATATCTTTTTTTGTTTTGTAGGCAATCAGGGTTAAGTGACTTGCCCAGGGGTCATACAGGTAGTAAGTGTCTAAAGCTGGGTTTAAACTCAGGTCCTTCTGATGTCAGGTGTGACACCCTTACCTACTGTGCCACAAAACTGCCCTTTCTGTAATTTCTAGAGACAATGACCTGATGCTGAATTGTTATCATCAACTGGTTCATTTTTATAAATAAATATTCATGACTCAGTCATTTGTTCAGCAATTACTTATTGAAAATATACTTGGTTGAGTTCATGTGCCTGTCACTTTTGATTAAACTCTTGTACCTCAGGTGTTTCAGAGTCCCCTTTTGAGATAACTCATTTTTGATTATCTTTGGACAAATCTTGTGGGACGTAAAGGTTATTAGATCTACTGAGGGTACAACTACAAATAATAAAAAAAAAATCCCTACTCGAAGCTTAAAATCAAGTGGTATATTTCCCCATATAAAATTATATATACATATACACACAAAATTGTATATAACATGGATGTATATAGAGACACTATTATTAGACATAAGACATATTATAATTGTATAAAATTATATTGCATGTAAAATTACGTAGACTATAAATGTAAAATGTAATAAATATACCCACATACAAACAAAGTAGTCAAACATATGGTAGTTTGAGAGAAAGGGAACTAGAAGTGAGGGAATAAGGACAGGCTTAATGCAGAAAATGGTGCCTAAGCTGACTCTTAAAGCAATAGACTCTATGAGATGTAGTTAAAATGAAGTCCATTTGAGGAAAGGGGAACGGTGGGTTAAAAAGTGTAGAAACAAGAGATAGAGTGTTGTCTACAAAGAACAGAAAGAAGGGCATTTTGTTTTCATCAAAGAATTCAGGAGGAAAAGCAACAAAGAATGATTCTGGAAAGAGAGATGAGATCAAGTTGTATAAAACTTTAAGAACTAAACAGAGCAGTTAATATTTTATCCTAGAGGTAATAGAAAACCAGTGAAGTTGCTTGAGTAGAAGAGTCACAAGGTCAGTTATTTGCTTAAGAATAATTAACTTGGCAGAAATACGCAAGTTAGATTGGAGTTGAGAAACACTTGAGACCATAAAACCAACAAGGAGGTTGTTGCAATAATCAAGGAGAGAACTGATGAAGGCAGTAGTTGCATAAGTGGAAAGGAGGTGTTATATATGAGATATGTGGAAATAGAAACAGTTAAGATTTCCAGCTGATTGGATATGTGAAGTGAAATGTAAGGATGTGCTGTAGCCAAGCTGGTACAAACTAGATCTGGTTGTTAAATTTTCAGCGTGAGCATTTATCTCTTGGAAATCATCAAATATTACAAATCCGAGTTTGATTTTTTGTTTTGTTGATTGTCTACACTTAAGAAAGTTGATGGAGAGAATATTAATGATGCAGATTGAAACTTAAAAGTATGTCATTAACCCTGAAATCCCAGAGAGGGTAGAATTGCCAGGACAAGAGGGTTGCAACATCATCAATTGCGATGAGATAGGTCAAGAAGAATTATGACTGAGGAGAAACCATCAGATTTGTTAATTAAGAAATCACTGTTAACTTTGGAGAGACGCTCAGTCAGTCAATCAATACGCATTTACTAGGTACTAAATTTAGTGTTAGGAACCAAAGAAAAACCAAAGAACATTCTGGTCCCTACTCTCAAAGAGCATACTGTCTAATTGCGTAGACAACATGCTAGGAACTAAGATCAAGTAGAATGTGTGTGTGTGTGTGTGTGTGTATACAAAAAACATCTAGTTTGAGATGAATAATAGGCAAGTCTGGAGGTTTGCAGAGAAGGTAGAGTTGAATAAGGAGATTTAAAAATTATCAGCATAGAGATAATAATTGAAATCCTGGAAATTCATGACAATGGTAGAAGGCTAAAGAGTAGGCAGGTAGGGAGATCATGGAATCATCAAGTACAAAAAACTTTTTTCAAGGAATTTAAATGAAAAGGAGAATAAAAATATAGAATGATAGTCTGAAGGAAAATTTTGGTCCAGTAAAGACTTGTGGTTTTTTTAAAAGTTAAAAGAAAATTAGGCATATTTGAGGGAAGGAAGAAGAAACCAATTGAGAGTTTGAGGATTTCTAGAAGAGACAGGTGGGGTACATGAATAAGGACACAATCTGCTAGAGAAGATGAGAGGATATAGGTTGGACCAAGTTCACATGTACAGAGGTTAACTCTGGTGAAAAGGACCATCTCTGTGACAAAAGTAGGACAGAATAGAAGATGATGTCAAAGGGTTTTGCAATGATGACAGTGAGAGAAAATATGCCTTAAGAATATTTATCAGTCCTCTCCCTCCTTCTTGATGAGGAAGTCTTAGTTTTTCTATAGATTTCATGGAGTGATGAGAGGGAAGAGCCCAGTGTTTTATTAACATTATATAGATTTTTGGTTGGTAACTTGCTGGTGTGCTGTTTTATATTGGACTATGTTAAAAACATAAAAAGAATATTATTGTGTAGGTGTTAATTTTTCTAAAATTGTTCTTTGTACTAGGCTTCAGGAATCAAGTCAGTGTGCTTAGCATATTTAGCCCAAATGTAGGAGGGCCAAGAATAGTAAAATTTCCATCTTTATGCTTGTTTCTTGATTAGACAATGCCCAAGTATTTATAAATATTGCCTTCATCTGTTGGTTCAGTTTGATGTCTGGAATCAAGCTCAAGGTCTTTAGTCTTTCTTTATGGATATTAATAATTTAAAAGTTATTGGGTCCAAATGACCTTATGATATTGGAGAATATTTCCATGAGATGATGTAACTGTCTAAAGTGCTTCTCAGTGGAGTCATATAATTTGATATCATTCATGTATATCAAATGATTATATGATGTTTTGATATGATTCCCTTGTTGGCTTAGAAGCTATACTCACTTCTCCTTAGGATTTAGAATAATGGATTGAGTGCTAGGCAAAACCAAAACAGACTAAATATGTCTCCCTGGAAGATGCCACATTTTATATCAATTGTTCTTGCCATTATTTCCCAGAAAGCATATTTTAAATAGACAATAATTTTGTACAGAAACATCAAATACTTGTGTTGAAAACTTCAATTTAAGATGACAACATAAAATCTTGTTGAGAAGTCTAGTATGGAGATGAAAAAAGTTTTGAGAGACTTAATTTCTGAGTAATTTAATCATTTTATTAATATGATCGGTGCATTTATTAACTAAAAAAAAAGATGGTCATTTGGGTGTTTTTCTTAGACTGATCTTGGCAGCAGGCTCACAGTTTTATATGCACTTCAAAGAGTAGGTATTCAATGAGGAACTGAGTATATTATATTACCTTTGGAAGAGGGACTATCTTTTTACCCAGACCACCCCTAGCCTTGAGCTTTCTATTCAAAGAACTTATGCCCCACCCAAGCTGAGCAGAGCACAATGTCTACCCAAATAGGCAGGGTCTTGAACAAGAAAGTTAGTCCAATCTCATTATCAGCAACTTCCTTCAAGAGACTGAACTTTTTCTTTTGTAAATCCAGACTTCATAAAAAGGGGAAACTCTACATCACCTCAAATCACTGGTTATTAATACTCATTTCTCTCACTAGTCATCCCACAAAATTGAGCAAATATCAGCAAATTACTCTAGAACGACCAATGATGCTTGTTGTCCTCCATTCTTGAAGAGGAACAAAATGACATCACCATGATAAAGTGAAATTTCAATGTGTCCGACTGTGACTGATCAGACCAATATGAGCTTGGAATACTCTACCACAGATTGGACACAGATAGTGAACATTTGGGGTGGATACTCCAAATTTGCACATCCTATGTTTCCTTTGTGCTGTTTCACTTCTGCTTTGCTCATAGGGCACATCACTTTTCTGGTAAGAGCATGCCATGCTGAGCAGTCCTGTGCCAGTGTCTCCCGTGTTGCACAATCATATCCAAAGTTCTTAAAAGAGACCTTGAGAGTGTCCTTGTATCATTTCATCTGACCACCATGTGATTGCCTGCCTTATGTGAGTTCTCCATAAAATAGTCTTTCTGGCAATTGTAGATTTTGCATTTGAACAACATGGCCAGCTTATCTGAGTTGTGCTCTCTGAAGGATAGTTTGAATGCTTAGCAGTTTAGTTCAAACAAGGACCTCAGTATCTAGTACCTTATCCTGCCAGATGATCTTCAGAATCTTCCTAAGACAGTTCAAATGGAAGTGATTCAGTTTCCTCGCATGGCGCTGGTAGACTGTCCATGTTTAACAGGTATGCGACAATGAGGTTAGCTTAATGGCTCTGTAGACCTTCAGGTTGGTAGTCACTCTTCTCTCTCAAACTTTTCTTCAGAACCTCCCAAACACTGAGCTAGTTTTTCTAATGTATGTATCAATGTCATTATCAATGTATACATCCCTGGAAAGTACACTACCAAGGTAAGTGAACTTATCCACATCACTCAAAACGTCTCCATTTGTTGTAACTGATGGTTCCATGTATGAATGGTGTGGTGGTGCCTGATGGAGCACCTGTGTTTTCTTGGTGTTAATTATTAGGCCAAGATTAGCACAGGCAGAAGAGAATTGATCCATACTTTGTTGCATCTCAGCTTCAGTGGCTGCATTAAGTGCACAATCATCTGCAAACAGAAAATCATGCATCAACATTCCCTCCACTTTGGTCTTGGCTTGTAGTCATTTCAAATTGAAGAACTTATCATCAGTACAGTAGTTGACATTGATGCCATGTTCATCCTCATTGAAAGCATTTGACAACATGGCTGAAAACATCATCCTAAAAATTCACTCCACTGGTGAATAAGAATGCATTAGAGCATTGTCCATTCTCCAGAACCCAGGCAAACATGCCATCATTAAATTGACATACAACACTGATGAACTTCTCTGGGCAACCAAATTTTGACATAATTTTCCATAAGCCCTCATGACTAACAGTGTCAAAGGTCTTGGTCAGACCTACAAATGTTCTGTACAGAACTCTATTCTGCTCCTGGCATTTCTCCTGGAGTTGTTGGGCAGCAAACACCATATCAATTGTTCCTCAGCCTTTTCTGAAGTCACACTGGCTCTCAGGTAGATGACCATCTTCCTGGTTAAGGATCAGCCTATTAAGGAGGACTCTAGCAAGAATCTTGCCAGCACTGACTAACAGAAAGACCCCTCTATAATTGCTGCAGGACAATCTATTCCCTTTATCTTTATAGAGATGGACCTTGGAGGCAACCTTGAACTCCTAGGGGATAACCTACTCTTGCCATATAACTTGGAAAATTTCAGTCAGTTTTTGTATAAGTAATGGTCCCCCTACCTTGTAAATCTCAGCTGAAATAGAATCAGCACCAGGTGCTTTGCCAGGTGAAAGGAGCCTAATGGCCCTCAAAACCTCTTCTTCAGTTGGAAGTTCAACTAAGGAGGGATTGACTTAAACCTGACATAAATGGTCAATGACCTCAGCACTTATTGATGATAATCTGTTGAGAACACTGTGAAAGTGTTCAGTACATCTCTCTAAGATCATGTCCTTATCACTAATCAATGTGGCTCCATCAGTACTGAGTAGTGATGTACCATCTGTCACAACCATAATAAGAGACATTGAATGATGCCTGTTGGATTAAGAAAAACCTAAGAGGTAAGCTTAGAAGAAGAAAGCAACCCTACAATAACTATAAGCAGAGACTATGAGATAGAAAAAGTGGCTTGACCATAAGGACTGCGGTAGCATGAAGAAGTGAAACAAGAGATGAAAAATTAAATTAGAATTGAAATGAGGTTTTGAGACAGAGGGGAAGAATTGAAAAAAAACTAAATAACTAAGAATAGAAAGTTTTAAAAACCTTACCTTATTAGTAAATTCTCTGAAATATAGGCTGCGACGGGGCAAATAAAACTCAATTTCATGAAACAACAAACAATATTACAACAATGTCAAAAGACTGAAGAAAAAAATGGAAGAAAATCTATTATCAAAAATTATGGTGCCAATAAAAAAAGGCCAAAGAGAGATAACATAATAATGATTAGATTCCTCAATGACCAAACAAACTAAAATGTAGAGTTAAAAAACGATCATGAGAGAATCGCGTGGATCTGCTCAATACAGAGTGGAATATGATATTCCAGGGCACGCAAAGAATAACACAGACTGAATTACCCCATGAATCTCAGCATAATCACATACAGGAAAAAAGAATTTTTAGTAGAATCAAAAAGTAAATCTAACCATCTCATTCTTTTATTCAATAAACAACTGTGACGCCCTATTGCCTTTAGTATCAATTATAAGTTCCATTCTTTTGATTTTAAAGCATTTTCCAAGCTGCCATGACAAATTTATTAATTACTCCTGCTTTCATCACTCTATAGTCTTGCCAGCCTGACCTAATTGTTCCTTACCCATGATCTTCATCTCCCATTTCTATGCTTATTCACTGGCTCTTTCCTATGGCCGACAACTTAGGAAGATTCTGAAGATCACCTGGCAGGATAAGGTACCAGAAAATGAGGTCCTTACTCAAGCTAAACTGCCAAGCATTCAAACTCTGCTTCAGAGAGCACAACTCCAATGGACTGGCCAGGTTGTTCAAATGTAAATTGTATGCTTGCCAAAAAAGACTATTTTATGGAGAACTCACCCAAGGCAAGTATTCACATGGTGGTCAGAAGGATACAATACAAGGATACTCTCAAGGTCCCTTTTAAGAATGTTGGAATTGATTGTGAGATATGGTCAGGATTGACTAGCATGGCATGTCCATAACAGAAAAGGTGCTGTGCCCTGTGAGTAAAGCAGAATTGAAACAGCTCAAAGGAAATGCAAGATGTTCACATTTAGAGAATCTACCCCAAATGTTCACACAGACTATTTGTGTGGTAGTGCATTCCTAGCTCATATTGGTCTGATCAGCCACAGTTGGACATATCAAAACTTGACTTTAGCATAGTGATGTCATTTCGGTACTCTTCAAGAACAAAAGACAAGAAGAAACCAACCAACCAACCTATGCCTGGAATTCTCCCCAACTTTCTCTTTTTGAATTTTGTTTTCTTCATATTTCTGTTCAAGCAAAATCTTCTACACAAAGGTATAGACTCTCTTGATCCTCACAGCCATCAGGGCTCACTCTTCCCCAAATAAACCTTGTATTCATTTTTGTATGTGCAAACTATCTCTATAGTCTTAGTGGGAAAACTTGATATTTTCTAAATATTCATTTATGTATATGCTGCCTCACCTAATAGAATGAGTGGAAACTCTTTGAAGGTACGATTTCATTTTTCTCTTTTCTAATATGGTGCCTGACACATTAGGAAAAGCTTATTGATTGATTCTTTACTCAGAATTCTGAGCCTTGAGAATGACAGAATTGATGAGATCCTTGACAACCCAGGGGCAAAGATCTTAGAAAAGTAAGATATACATGTATATCTGTAATAAAATCCTTTATGAATCTATTTCCCAGTTAGTCTTCACACAGCTTAACAGATAAGGAAACTGTCCCTGGGACCAAAGGTTCAAAAGGAATGTGATGAAGGGGAAGTTTGATTGTAGGTAATTGTAGGTTCAAGGAGTTACGAAACAGACATTTGACCTTGGGTTATGAATACTTATACTAGCCCTGTGTATCATCTCCAGCCTGCAAGCAGGCACACCCATAGCAGCTTAAGTCTCCTTTCAGTTCCAGGATCTTAAAACCTATAAGAAGATAATATAGATTCTGCTTCCCTGTGGCTTCTAAAGAAATAGTATGAGGGGGACAAAAAACTTGAGAGTTGTTTTTTTTTAAGTTTTTATGTGTAGGTTGTCTTGATTCTTAGAAAACAAACCAAAAACCACAACAAAAAGACACACCACCAAGAAGGGTAACTGGATGGGCAACAATGATCAAGTCTCATCTGCTAAGAAATTCTTCTAAAAATCCACATTGAATATATCAGAATGGGCCCACCAGGAAAGATGGTAATAAAATGACTTAGAGAGACTATTCTGAGGGTCTTAGCGTCCACAGTTTTCCTTCTCTCCAGTAAAGCATGGCTAAAACAACACAAACTCCTGGAGCTTACTAATTTTTCATGCCAATATTTGGGTATAATTTGTGTGTTTTATAGACCTGGAAAACCCACGAGAGGCTGCAAATTGCTGACATAACTGTCTTTGAATGTAACAAAGCCCATTACCATGTTACTGGGGGAGGGGAGGTAGAGAAGGAGAGATCAGTTTTCTAGGCACCCAGATAGGTTTTTCACTGTAGCTACTGAAATAATAAACTCCCCCAAATCTGGCTCCAACAAAAGTCATGTCAATATCTCATTTCGAATCATAGGTAATTTTTTATTGTATCATTTAAGAGGCTGTCAATACATACAACAAAGTTGCTATGTTGCTAGAATACTTAAACCATATACACAATAGTTGTCTAAATAACGATCTATTCTAAAGTTTTAAAGATTCTCTTCCCTTTTTCTTTTTTTGAATTTAATTCCTTTTCTTTTAGCCAAGAAGTCTAGGAATAAACTGCGTTTTGGAAACTTCATTTAGAACTTGCCCAGTATCTTTCTACTAATTTTTAGAATAATAACATGAAGAGATTTCGAGCAAAAGGATTTGCAATGTTTTCCCAAAAATGGTATTTAACTTGGATAGCTCTTATTGAATAAGAAACTAAAAGTGGAACCTAGAGCCTTATCTAACTCTGTCTGTACCTGGAGACCCAAAACTTAGGCCAACTCTATACCTGAACAAGAAACTTTGCTACAGAAATTAGTCTATATTCTAAGCAAACCCTGCTTCTTTTTACAAAGTTGAGAAAAGTGGGTGGCAAAGCAGAGAAGCCATTATAGGATTAAACTGAAATTATCTGTCAATTGTTTTAAATGGAATTTTCTTGTTTCCTGTTTTGCATGTTTAGAATGCTACCTAAAAGTTATTTAGTAAGGATGCATTTATAGCTAAGAGTTGTGTCTATGCCTGTCTTTTACTTCTATGACACTTGAAGAAAATATCTGTGATTAGTTTTCTTTTTCATTTAAAGTACAAAGACTATATTTTATTCTTTTTTTTTCACTTTTAAATTTTATTCCTCCTCGCCCAATAAGAAAGCAATGTAGACCAAATTTGTGCGTTAGGCATGTTCCAAAAAGAAAACAAACAAAGCAAGTGGTAATTTTTAAAAAAAAGAAAGAAAGAAGTTTTAATCTGCACAGAATCTATCAGTTCTTTCTCTGGAGGTGGATAGCATGTTTCATCAAGAGTTCTATGGAACTGTGGCAGGTCATTATCTGCATTAGAGTTATAGTTATCCCTTCCTCATCTCGGGGGTTAGGAGCACAGAAGGCACATGTTGACCCTTCCTACATAAAAGATAAGAAATGTGAATTATTATGGTATTAAAAGATAAAATGTTGATATCATACAATACTATACATATATTTTATGCATTTTTAAGTTCTAAACTTTTTCTGTCGTCTGCTGGCCTTTACGTGTTATCTGCAGCTTCCACAAAACTCCCCCAAATACCCATCTAATTTCTTATGCCAACCTGTGATATACTGAAACTCTGATAGGGAAAGTCACAATGTGGAAGGTTATGTTAAAAGTCTTTTAAAGGTTATTATCTTTACACTATTTCTGTTAACTTATAGATTCTTCTCCTGGTTTTACTCACTTCACTTTATATAAGTTCACTTAAATCTTCCCAAGGTTTTTTGCAACCATCACCTTTATCATTTCTTATAGCACAACATTATTCCATCACTTTCACATGCCAAAACTTGTTCAGTCATTCCCCAAATGATGGACACCCCCTCAATTTCTGATTTGTCTTTTCCACCATGAAAAGCTGATATAAAATTTTTGCATACGTGGGTCCTTTTTTATTTTTCTTTGGCCTCTTTGTAGTATAGTGGCACTAAGAGTATTTCTGAGTGAGAGTACAAGCAGTTTAATAATCTTTGGGTATAGGTACAAATTGCTTTGTAAAATGAATGTAGCATTTCATAGTTCAGTTCCACCAATTTTGTATTAAAGTCCCTGTTTTCCTGCATCTCCTCCAGCATTTGTCATTTTCCTTTTCATCATTTTAGCCAGTCTGATGGGACTGAGGTGGTATGACAAGGTTGTTTTAATTTGTTATTGCTGATCATATGCTTTTAGATGTATCTGATTCTTCATGACTCCATTTGAGGTTTTCTTGGCAAAGATATTAGAGTACTTTGCCATTTCGTTCTCCACTTCATTTTTCAGATGAGGAAACTGAGATTAATAGGGCTAAGTGGTTTTCCCAGAGTCATACAATTAGTAAGTATCTGAGCTGGATTTGAACTCAGGAAGATGATGTCTTTCTGACCCCAGGATGGGCACTCTGTTTACTACATCACCTAACTGCCCATACAAGTAAAGACAAAATAGTAAAATATAAGTTTGTTAGGAAGGGAGGGCACTAGCAACTAGAAACATTTCTAAAGGCAGAATGAGGAGATTGCTAAGGTACCTGTACAAAAGAATTGCTTAACAGAATGTCAAAGGATTTCTCCAACGACAATACCCAAGTTCACATCTATACTGAAGGATCTGCTGAGTCATTGCAGTGCTTTATATCTTCTCTCTATCTGCTTATGAATTCCTCTGAGTCCTGGGAGGTTTTTGTGTTCTTCCCATATCTGTCCATAGAAATACATTGATTCTTCACATTTTCCCTTTGCATTTTATTTGGGTTTTAGTACTTTTGCATCCTCAACACTCATATTTAATACCTTGAGTGCTAACATGGGATCTCTGATAGCAAATATACACCAAATTTCCTTTAGAGTTTTCCTTAGAGTAATACTCAGGTAGAATACTCTCAGTCAAAGCAAGAAAATGATCCTCATGACCCCTTGATGTATGTTGGTCCTGAGCCATACAAGTCCAGAGTCTTTTGGTCTCCAATTCTCAGAAATTGATATAGGCCCAGGCCATTTTTGCCCCCCTCCATGGGAAGAGCTACCTAAAGAACATAAGACGGTAGATTTATTTTTTAACATATGTATAATTTATTTATTTTCAGCTTTCAACATTCACTTCCATGAGAATTTGAATTCCAAATTCCAAATTTTCTCCCCACCCCCATTCCCAGGACAACATGAACCTCATCTACCCCTTCCTGCAGTCTGTCCTCTCTTCTATCACCCCCTTACTTCCATCCTATTCCCTTCTATTTTCCTGTAGGGCAAAATAGATGTCTATGCCCCATTGCCTGTGCAAAAGATGGTAGATTTAGAAATGGTAAAGACCTTAGAAAGTCATGAATTCATTGTGCCCACCCCCACCCCACCCCCACCTCATTTTACAGATCATGGGACTAAGGTCCAAAAATATTAAATTTCTTGTGCAAGATAAGATTTGAACATGAGTCCCCTTACTTTCAAGTTCAGTGCCCTATTCACTACCCTACATTGCTATGTTCTATAAAAGTGAATTAATAGACCAGCTCAGATGACAGACTTATTTGTGTTGGGGAAAAGGGTTAGAGGGTTTGGGAATACTGTGTATTTGCAATATGTACTCTCCACAGGCTCTAGTGGTAGGTCTTTCTGAATGGAAGTTAAAAATGAGAGTTCCTGAGTGAACTTTCCAAGCACAAGAGACAGCTCTGGCATTGACTGGTTTCCTATAGGTAGACAAAGTAGAGAGAGACATGTGTCTGCCCACATGGTCAGAGAGGGTAATTCTTGGACAACATTCATGAACTCCAAATGCTTATGGGGAAGGAAGAGATATTTCACCCCCCTAGACACTGGGATTCCAAGATCTAGCCTTCTAGACAGAGAGAGGAAAATTCTTGAGCAGGATCGGCTTTCAAATTTGCCTTGTGGATGATCTCAAGTTCAAAAGTTTCCAAAGTTAAGGTTTGGAAATTCTGAAGAGCAAGAAGTATTTCATGGCATCTTGGAGAAATAGATTAAGCAAACCATTCTGGAATTTTTCTTCTTTAGATAGCAAAATCATGACAACTGATGGGGAAGATGGGGTTAAGGAAAACAAAAAATAAATAGATTTACCACGTTCTACTAATACAATGAATTATTCAGATAATGCAGAACTGGATTAAAAGACAACTATTTGTTTGGCAGCCACTAAAGTACATGTCATATTGCTCCAAGTAGTGTTATATTTATTTTGGGAATCACATACTGTAGTAGATAGGTTGTTGTACCTTGAGTTAGGAAGACCTTTATTTGAATTCAATCAGAAACATTTATTATCTGTGTGACCCTAGGCCAATTCATTAGATCTTTTGAACCTGTTTCCTCATCTTAAAAATCAGGAGGTTGAACTCAATGTACCGCTAAGGTCCTTTTCAGTTCTAATTCTGTGATCCTAGGGAGACAATCAGCTCCTCTGACAAGAGTCTATCCTCCTCAAATGCAGCCAGCCAATCAACTTAGAGACAGGAATAATTACTGATAATCAATTAGGAATGAAACTAACAAGATGCAGGACTAGGTATTTTCCTTTTGTTTTTGTTACTGAGTAATTTTTTAGTCATGCCCATTTCTTCATGCCCTCATCTGATGTTTTCTTGGCAAAGATACTGGAGTGGTTTGCCATTTCCTTCTCCAGTTCATTTTATTTTCATTTGAGAAAACTGAGGAAAACAGGGTTAGATGACTTGCCCAGGGTCATAAAGCTAGTACGTATCTGAGGCTACATTTGAACTCAGGGAGGGGAGCCTTCCTGATCCCAGGCCCAGCCCTCTATATATAGCCACCTTGCTGTAGGTCTCTTGTTTTCAACATTTATTTGCACAAGATTTTGAGTTTCAAATTTTCCTCCCCTCCCTCTGAGAAGGCTAATTCTTAATCTCTAACATGCTCACTCAGAGCAACCTTCCCCTACCAATCCCAACCTCTGGCAGGGCAGCACAAGGGGACCCATGGATTTGTGCTATGGAAGCCTCTCGGAAATTTCCTTTCTTCTGCTTTAGTGGCCGTCAGCACACAGTATCTCTGCCTTTCCCCTCAATTTTGTGGCAACAGGCAGTGGTTGGTGGTGGTTGTCCTTCGTTCTTGAAGAGGACCAAAATGACATCACTGTGTTGGGGTTAAGGTACAGTGTGTCCAACTGTGGCTAATCAGACGAATACAAGCTTGGAAAACTCTCCCACAGATTGGGCACAAATAGTCTGTATGAAAATTTAGAGTGGAAATGTCTCTAAATTTGCATATCTCACATTCCTTCTGAGATTTCTTGTTGTCCATAAGTGTGCACTTACTCCATGAGACCTGGGCATGTATGGCATAGTCCCATCAAAGAAGGCAAGTAGACTTCAACCCAACCCCCAAAGCCCTCACAGAGTATAGAGGTATGGGAAAGCATGAGTGTGCTCTATACTTTGGCAACATTTAGCCACAGAATTAAAGAACAGAGAGAAGTGGAATGGAGATTCAGTATGTGACTGTGTGTGG
Organism: Bettongia penicillata ogilbyi; assembly: GCA_023548195.1. Classification (NCBI taxonomy): domain Eukaryota; kingdom Metazoa; phylum Chordata; class Mammalia; order Diprotodontia; family Potoroidae; genus Bettongia; species Bettongia penicillata. The sequence goes on from JAJHZJ010000713.1 coordinate 5,204,809, forward strand.
AAAGTGAGGAAGTGTGTTATACCATGTCTGAAGGAAAGGGAATAATATATACTTACATCCAATTCTGTCTCCCCAGATTTCACTTTGGCTGAGGACTGAAAAAGTGAACTTCCCAACATAGGAGAAGCCAAAGGTTTAGTCTTCAAGGAATCTACCCTCATAGGAGAAGGAATTAGAAAGGGTATAGTAAGGGAACAAGAAAAAAAAATAGACTGAAATTACCAAAGATTTCAGGAAGAAAAACCAACTGAGAACAATAAAACCTACCAGGAATTCTCTGAATCTGATATACAAAGGCAATAAACAAATTTAAGTCTCACTCTCCATTGGGAGATGTCTTCCTGTTGTAAAGGCTTTAAGATCATTACATTAGTCAAAAGGCCTTATAGCTCAAATTAATCAGAACAACAACTCGATTAAGGAATTAATCCCCTGACATCCCCCTATTGCCCCCATTCACTTATTCAACTTGGTTTAGCCCTAGTCAGCTCATAATGATTCAGAGGTTCAAAGCTTTGGTAAGAAACACTTCCTGCCCTCATGGAGTTCATTGCCTAGTAGGGAACATTCCAGTCTGATGGTTTTGCTACTAGCTCTAATAGCTTGCTTTAGCTTTCATTCTTTGCTGCCTATGGTGTAATGTGCCTGTCATAGAGTCCATGAGGGCACATAAACCTGTATTCACTTTCCTTCTGACAAAGTCAGCCAACAGACAATGTACGAATTCCAGGAATCTTGACAGAAATAATCTCTGGTTGATCACCAGCCTTTTAACCTGAGTCTAGTAATTCTATTGAGCAATTTATTTTTAGAGATCAAGCACTGAGGACTTTTTTCTCCTGCTTTTTCTGGGCCTTATATGCTCATTGTAAAGTAATGGAGGCAAGAAATTTGTTGAACTTATTACTGACTGGACTGCTGAGCTGTTACTATTTCAAGTACAGAGCACATACTGTGATGAGTCAGTGATCAAAATATGTTCAGTAATAATGGCTAGCATTGATTGATACAGTAACATTTAAAATGTTCCAAGAAACCACCGAGAAATTTTTTTTGGGGGATGGAAATTTCCTATGCTCTCTCTCTCTCTCTTTTTTTCTCTGCAGAGGTTTTGATGGTGCAAAGATGGTGCAAAGAAAAGAAAGTGTCAGAGTAAGTACTCATCAAGGGGAAGTCACAACGCTGTGGAGTGGAATGATGATTCCTCCCCAATGCATGACCCAAACTTCTTTGAAGAATTCTGATTGGCCAGTACTTCAGACCTAGCCATTCTAAGTTATTTTTAAGGTTGTTCATTTTGTTGATTGAATGGAACAGACTTTCTCTTGGATCCAACTCAGACTGGCAGAAAATGGTCTCTACATAGAAATAGGGATAAGATGTGAGGAAAGTTACATAATTGGAAGTTTTTAGAAATCTATCAAATTTAGAATTTTGGTTTTAGAGAAGACTAGTTTTCAGGTATATTTCTAATCACATGTATTTACCCCACTGCATGCACTACCACATGGGGGATAGGTAGGTAGCACAATGGATGGAATGTGAGACCTGAAGTCAGGAAGACCTGAGTTGAAGCCTGCTTAAACACTTGCTAGGATTATTGAGATGATCAGATTAACATATGTGAATCACTTTGCAAATCTTAAAATGCAATAAAAATGTTAGCTATTATTACCTCATTATTATACCATTGATTAAACTTAGTTAAAACCTATTGGCATAGACAAATCAATAAATGAATTATCTCTGGGTACACCATTGTTGTCTGTTTTAGATCAAAATCTAGAGGGCAAATACCAGAACTACTGAACTAGAAGCTGTGGGCCAAGCTGGTCCTAAGTTTCTTTTTATGGTGAAATTAATTTTCCTTTGGTACTTCTCTACCATTCTTTTCATGGTCTTCTCTCCTTGTTGAAAAAAACAAAAACCCTAACCCCGGATACCTCATGCTTCTCTACATGGTTTTGTTCTGGTTACTCAGGATTCCCATATTTGGTCTCCTTCCTTATCCCACTATTCCATTCACATGATCAAAATTACCCATCCTCTGCTTCAGTTACTAGAATGAATAAGCAAATACATTGTTAGGGTTGTGTGATAATGGGTTAATATATTACATCTGCTAGGTAGCATATTTATAATTTTACAAGTGTTCTGCAATCTGAAGGCAGAGAATATTAAAAAAAAAAAGCTAGCAGTTTAAATGTCTACCCTTCCATCCACATGAAAACTTTGAGACTCATCTATACAGGAATTGAGAGTATTTCCTTTCCTTTTCTTTTTTTTTTTTTTTACAGAATAGGTTTTTATTGATACATTTTAGCATTACCATAGTTTTTTGCACTATCCCTCCTTTTCCTAGAGAGTCATTCCATAAACTAAAACCTATTTTTTTAAAAAAGAAAGAGAGAAAGAGAGAGAGAGAGAAATCAGTATTATGTGATCAATACCAAAGATCTGACTATATGTTCAACACTTCTGGACGTCCCGCCTCCATAAAGTGATAGTATAAGAATGTCTTCTCATAGGTCCTCTTGCAAACATGCCTGTTATTTATAATTTTGCAACATTCACTTTTAAGTATGTGTGATTATTTTCCCCCACTTACATAGCTGTAATGATTGTATGTACTATTTTCTTGTCTCTTCTAACATCATTCTGCAATTGATTCATATATAAATAGATATATGCTCCCCCAAGTACATTTACCACAGTGATGGACGACATTTAACCCAAAGTTCAGATCAGGAGGGATTCTCTGAGGATGATGAGGTACTTCCTCCATGGTGAAGTCCATCCTATTTGTTGAGGACCTTAAATTGATTGCAACAAACCCTCAGACTTTGAAGAATCTATTGAAAAAGATGTAAATTATGAAGGATTTTTTGCCTGCCTATTCACATAGGAAAGACAAAGTGGATAAAAAGTATGTTGTCCAAATTTCTGCAACTATTTGGATAGATATCCTATAGTACTTGTTCATTTTAACCATGTTCTTGAAATATAACTACCACTTGTGTATGTATGTACATATGTGTGTGTGTATGCATCTAGTTATTTAGCTATCTATCCATCTACAGTGTTTATAACTAGTTCAGTCAGAGGTGAAGGAGAGGAAAATGGACAGGATTGCTTATAAGAAATTTTAAAGTTTTTTTTCTTCAAGTCACTATAAACTTTCAATGATAGCAATGGCCAATTTTTCAATGCTAACATTTTACTGATGCTGCTTCATATGGAATGTAGATTATCAATGCCACCAAAAAATTACAGATAAGCATGACATGGAAGACAATGTACAGGTACATAGTGGATATGCCAAAGCTGCTACATATAACCAAGAATGAACCCCAAAGAAGAACAGGACCAAAGATTTTATCAAGGATTTACATGTCAGGAAGAGAAGAGCTGCTGCTCAGATAGTGAGAGCAGATGACAAGTGGGCAGCTAGAATGCATCACTACTACCCTTATGATGTCAGGAGAAATTAAGAAAGCCAGCAAATTGGGTGCATCCCTATGGAGTTTTGGTAGAGTATCAACCAGGGTCCCATAAGATTAACAGATATAAATGGGTTATGATATAAATGATTGGAGGGAAGTCTCAAATCAATGAAATCACAAATATTTTACTGATGTCCTTTTCCCCATCACTGTTACTTCCCAAAGACTCCTCCCTCCACACTTGCAACAAATGAGGATGGTAAAGCAAAATAGGCATCTTTTTAAATTCTGCATCTCTCTGCCAAGAAGGAGAGAAAGGTTTTGACCGCAAAAGTCTGAAATTATAATTAATTACTGAAACAATCTGAAATTTGAAGTCGTTTAGTGCTTTTTTTTCTTTTGCATTATCGTGGCAGATAGATGATAGCTAGCTAGCTAGATGATAGGTAGATAGGAAGATAGAAAGACCAGCCTAGAGTCAGGAATATCTAAGTCAAATATGATCTCTGACAGTTATTAGCTGTATGTTGTTGGGTAAGTAAATTAACCTGCTTGCCCCACTTTGTCCATCTGCAAAATGTAGATAATAATGACAGAGATTACTTCCAAGGGTTCTTACAAGGGTTCAAATGAGATCATTGTAAAGTGCTTAAGCTCAATGCCTAGAACACAGTAGGTTCTATGTAAATATTAAGTTATTATTGAATACATACATACATAAATACTTGTGTATGGTCATGCACATATGTCTGTATATATGTATGTGTGTGTGTGTATTCAAATTATTTTCCAGGATGGTTAGACCGAATCAATCACACTTTCTACAACAATATATGCATCATTGTACTTAACTTCTCTTCCGAATTTTTGTCATCAGAATTGTTAAATTTAACCATTTTGTGTCTTAAACATCGGTTTTTTGGAGGTAACCTGAAAATTCTTTGAATTAGTTCCAAAATTCAGATATTCTGAGCAACTTTCTTGTATTATTTCTGAGATTATGATGCTCATTTTTAAAAAACTTTTTCTATTCTTCTATGAAACCGATAATACTTAAATTGTCTCTTGTATTGCTTCTTGACCTTTATGACTTTGGCTTGTATACAGATCATGTGTTCTTTAACATTGGTGCTTTTTCCAAATTTGTTAATCTCCCTTTTTCTTCTCTATTATAGATTTATTTTTTCCATTTTATTTTATTTTTACCTCACTGAGTGCCATAACTTCTGACATACGTGCGTCCCCAAGTTGATTTTTTCCCTCTTATCCATTTCATTTATCTTTTGAGTTATTTTGGAATTCTTATTGCTGTTGCATGCACTCTTGGTATTCTATACGATTCTTTGTTTTATTAGGCATCGGTTTATTTCCCTGTGCCTTGTTACATTCATTAAGATTGCATTGTCCTAGTGATTCTGAACCCCTCCAGGTCATTACCCAAACACCATTCCCCATTCCCACCATGCAACACTCTATTGTCCTCCCCCTCAACCTTCCCATCCCCAAGTTCCAATCAAATACCACTTACCCTTCCACTGTGCCCTCTGGAATACCTGTTCAGTAGGCAACAAACTTCCCTCCATCCTAAATCTTTTCCTCTCCCACTCCTTCCATCCTCTAGCAATCACTGAAATCTGGCTTCTCCCACCCCAGAAGATACAGTCTCTCTGACCACCCTTTCCAGTACTGGTTGCATCCCCCTCAGTTCACTGATCTGGGAGGAACTGAAATAATCCTTGCTCCCCATCAAGGGAGCACCTTCCATATTATGACCCTCCTGGCTTTAGAGTGATTATCAATAGTAATAGTTGCTGTTTCCCTCCTGAAGTCTCTCTTTTTCTTGGCCTCATTAAAGGGGCCATGCCCTGGCTACTTCTTAAACAGGCAATTCAATAAATGGGTGTTGCCTCACCCTAAGTGAATGCCTGCAAAGACATTGCCCTAAAGGGCCCAAGGTCTCCCAATGCATCCTATGTCATCTCCAGTCATCCTGAGGAATATCAGGTTACTGGATTCAGATGACTCTGGAGGAGAAGTGAGGCTGGTGACCTTGCATAGCACTTCCTCACTCAAAAACAAAGTCAATGCAAGTCATGTCATCATTTCTCTGATGGTGTGGTCTTCTTTGGCAAGGAAGGACAAACACAAAAACAAACAAGATTGTACTGTAAATTCTTTGAGGACTTAGTCCTGTTATCCCTTCCACATCACAGGGGTTAGGGACATAGCACCTCTTGATCTGGAAAATTTGCATAAATTTTTTTTGGCATTCTCTTCATACCAGAGAATAAGTCTGAATTATTATGGTATTATAAGATATACTATGCTAGCAATTATACAATGCTATACACATATTTTATGCATTTCTGAGTTTGTAAGTCTTTCTCTGTCATCTACTGACTTTTGCTTGTCATCTGTGGTTTCCCCAAAACTCTCTCAAAATTCGCATTTAATTTCTTATGCCAAGCCTGAGATACATTGAAACCTGAAAGAGGAAAGTCATGATATGGAAGGGATAACTATACTCAGTCTTCTTTTTAGTTTTAAATCCTCTCTGCTGTTTTATTTGCATGTGGTTTTTTTTTATTGTATTCTCTTTCTTTTGTATTTAGTACTTCAGCCTCCCCCTTGCATTTCCCCATAATCCACTTCCTTCTTATATTTTCTGATTGCATTTGATCCCATGTGTACAATACAAACTTTCTCAGCTTTTAAGATCAAGAATTAATTTCAATTATGAGAGATAGGGACACTCAAATCATTCCCCATAGAAAATTCTGAAACTGCTTATATGTTAATTGAGTCATATCTCAAAATTTCCCATGGGAAAACTTAAAAAATTCTAGTGATGACAATAACACTTGACACATGCAGCAGTTGTGAACTGTTTGATTATAGTTTCAAGTCTGCAAAAATACCAACTTAAAACATTCTTATTCTGAAATTATAAAACTTTCTACTAAGTGGCAAACGCAATCTGTATTTCTGATGAATTTTTATTTAGCTTGCCAAAATCTGGCTTTATGAGTAGCTATTTGATACTCAGAGTACCCTATGAATATGTCCCATATGCCTTTTACTCCCCCATCCCCCATTCCCAAATCAGGAAATAACATTTGGCCAAGCATAAATGGAGCTTGAACCTCTAAATGCTCTCAAAATGAAAATGGATGTGGACTTGGCCAAATGTATTGTCTCATCTCTGTTCAGCTTTTTTATCACCTGGCAGGGTTAGTTCAACTTTATTGTTTATGGCATCCTTCTGGGCTAATGAATACTTCTATTAGATTGCTGTACTTCAGAGACTACTTTATAGAAATGTAAATCAATTCTCACATTCATTAAATAGGCACATACGTTTTTGTCTACAGAAATGCCACTGAGATGTTATATTCTCCATAGTGGCTTATAATAGGCTACTGTGGTGGTCTAATGGGGGCAACTGTGGGTGGGACATGGTAAATCACTTGGTTTAGGGTCCTATGGAAGAAAAAATAACAGTACTACCAGTTGTCTTGTGTGACAGAACTTCAGTCACTCTTCTTGACCTTTTAGGAAAAGTCACTTATTGCCCATAATTGAAACTCTTTCATCCACTTGCCACCAAATCACCATGACTATATTTTGCATCTTCTTAATGGTGCACTAGTTGTTTTCCCCAGATAACTGGAAGCTCTTTGATGTGTCATACCTTAAGAATGGGGCAATATAGAGGAGAAAAGACTATCAGAATATGAATTTTGAAGTCTTATAATAATCCCATCATTTTATTTTTAGAAAAACTGATCAAGTGACGTACCCAATGTCAAACAGGTACTAAGTGAAAGACTTTTTATTAAAAACAAAATCTTAAGACTTCAAATCCTACATTTTCTCCACTGTATTACAGAACAGCCATAGAGCTCAAATGATTCTCTAAAAGTTCATACAACATTGTAGACTGAGTCACAGGCCTGTGAAATTATGGCTTTCAGTATCAAAAACTATTAAGAATTTATCAGTTGCCTTTTTGTTACATGACCCAATAAGTAGTTAAATCATATACCTAGAGGCAACAAGCATTTTACAAATTTCCATGAAGCTCCCAGAAATGGGAACTTGATTTAAAGTGCTGATTTTTTTATCTCTAAGTGCTCATATCTATAAAAAATTGATTAGTTAAAATTTTCTTGCTATTTGGTGATTTGGCAGTTGGCAGCAGTCTCTCTAATAAAGTATCTGAAATGATGACATTTGCAAAACAGGGAATGGAATTTAGAGATGGGAGTCTTGAAAAACTGAAAAATTGGCACAAAGTGAATGGGGTCACCAAGTACAGTAGTTTTGGGATATGTGTGTGCATGTGTGTGTATGTGTATGTGTGTGTGTGTGTTTATACAATGCCACCATTTCGCATCTATGTGTGCTTGGGAGGTCCTACACTTTTAAAGAAAGAACAAAACATGACTGATGTGCAAGAAGAAATTATCTGCTTCCATTAAGGTATAACATCAGGGCACTGGAGACAGATTAATTAGAGCTTAAAAGAGGTAAAAAAATGGGATCATAGCAAGCAGAAGTATTATTGAATATCTAAGCCATCAATAGTTCCACTCCATGGAAGACAGCTAAGGGATAAAAGGGCAGGAAGTTCCAGACAGTAAGCTGAGTGAACAAATGAGAACAGTACTTAAGAACAGGTTAAATTCTGATGTTGAGATAGCATTTAGAGGCAAACAGAAGTCATTTCTTTTCTCCTTTGTTTTATACTAGCTGCCGAGTAAGGACATTTCCAGGGTCTGCAAATGTTAACAATGCATAGAAAGAGGTCAGTGGGTTACAATTAAATTCTGCCAATTATTGGGAGTATGGAAGGGGTGTAGCTACTAAGAGTTAGCTAGCAATATGTACAAATATAAAATCTCAGACCAAAGAAAGTATAATTTCAAAATATTAATTTCATCACTCTCATCAGAGTCCACTGGGTATACACAACTGATCTATGTATGCCATTTATATGGTTTCAGAAAATTAGTGGTTGATAAATGGAAACAATTGACATCCTTCCACATACTAACTTAGGTTGCTCTTTACAGCCCGTATTATGGCTTCATGTAAGACAGAAGGACAAAATATGATCTTATGTGCATTAAACCATAGTCAGATGTAGGTGTCTGATTTAGCATTGGGTATCAAGTACAGAATTGTTTTTCTTCTCTGTATATTATGGGTGGGAAAGGGAAATGGAACATGTATTGTTTTTCCCCTTTTCTTGAAATCTTGAAAGTATATATGGATATGTGCTTTGAGGATAAGGTTGGAGCTTTCTCAATAAAACATTTTGTGCTTAATCTGGAATGGACATCCTGGATTGTGATCCTGTTTTTATGTCTTCCTCAGAATGAGGAAATCAAAACAAAACAAACAGGTTTATTGTATTCATTTTGTCATCCAGACTTCTGTATGGTACTGCTATTCTGGAATCTTGGGTGAATGGGAATGATGAAAGGGGGGAAAAAAGAGAATTATGAATAAGGTGGAATTATAATGATGCATATGTGCATGTACATAAACATGCATGCATACACATATAATTATATATGTGTGTGTGTGTATATGTATTTGTGTGTGTTGCACTGTGAGTGGAGCTGTCTGGCCCATGATTACATTGCTTGAAAGTATTAGTGGCAGTAGGATTTGTGATGAGATTTCAAGACAGAGCAGCTAAGTTGGCTGTTCCAGTTCTCTCTAATGTTAGGCAGAGTAGTGCCTTAGAGGAAGGACATTGTTCAAATTTTATCTCTGGCTCGTATTAGACTATGATCAAGTCTTTTTGTCTATCAACAGCTCAGGCATCTCTCTAAGACTGTCAAACACTGATGAATTGTTCATCTACAGTGGTAGACTGATGATATCACAGTAATAGGAAAGTCACCTTTGGCAACTTTGAAAATCTCACGAGTTATTTTTTATCATATTTGCAAAGTCAGGTTTGGCAAGGGTGGGGGTAGGTAGAATATGGTGCCCATAACCCCTCTCCCTCATTTTGTGACTTATTTTGATCAAGCCATAATAAAATGAACATAGAAATAGGGAAAAGCCTGACTAATTTAGTTTTGGCAATGATACCTAGTACTTCTTTACTGTATTTTTTTTCTCTCCTATAAGAAGCTTAATGAGGAAAAGACACACATAATCTTATGAACCCAGTCAAATTGCATATTTGAAATAAACAAAGAAGGGAAAAGGATCCTTATCTATTAAAATCATGATAATAATAACTGCTACAAAATACATTAAATGACTTGAAAGTATTGGAAAGGGAGTGCAGATAAAAACCAGTCTACAATTAATAACATATAAAAAGGAAATAACCCTATCCTGAACATTCTGCCCCCTTTTCCCTAGTTGTCATAATATCAGTTAATTTATAAGATATTTCTCTTATATTAATTGTGGCAGCATAACTAACTCTGTGCATACACACACACATATGATTTCACACATCCAATCCTGAATTGAGGCTGAAATAGATACCACATCAAAGGCACATATCATTTTATAATAATTTTTAAATTTGGAAGGAAAAGGCAATTATTAACTCCTCAGGACCTGTCTATCTCTGTAATTTCTGCTCGTATTCCAATGAGGCAGGAGAGGATTATTCAATTGTAATTGGGGAGGGGGTGTGACAGCAAAGAGATTGGAGCACATATGTCTCATATTAGAGACAATAGGTGTTCCCTCTCCCTTTATGGTACAATGAGACAGAAGGAGAGGATTAGGATTTTGTCTTCTATAATTTCCTAAAGACTTCAAATAAAGCAGCACAGAAGAAAGTTAAGATACTGGGGAATAGAGTGGCTTAAGAGCAAAGCCAAACAAATAGTATGAAAGTTCTCTACAAATGTTCAGGTGAATCCCTCCTCAATTTTTGAGTAATTATGCAGTGAACTGAATTAGGTCAAGTTACATAGGAATCAGTTCAAACTATCTCACCAATATGAACAAAACCTGATATTCTTATTAAATTTTCTTATCGTCATCATCATCATTAGCATGATCATCTTCCTTTTGGGTATTAAAAATTTAAACCTTATAAGTAGAACCAAAAAAATAACATGTACACAAATTAAAATGTTGTGGAAGGAAATCAACAAGACTTATTAACTGATTCCATATGAAGAGTGAGAACATGTGAGGAGGTGGGGTTGACTCTGTGTCATGAACTTGGGCAACTGGAAGGATGGTGATGTTCTTGACCAAAATATGGAAGTTCAGATGAGGAGTGAGTTTGGGATTGAAAGATATTGGGCTATATTTTACACCTATTGATTTTGAGATGCTTAGGGGATATTCAGTTCAACATGTCCAATAGGCAATTGGTGACATGAGACTGGATACACATACACACATATATGCATGCATGCATACATACATACACATATGCATTTATATATACATATATGTATATATGTATATGTATATATATATATATCAGAATCATTTGCATAGAGATTATCAACCTCTTGAGTGTTATGAGGTTACTGAGAGTGCAGAGACAGAAGTAGGGAAGATTCAGGAAAGAATGTTGGAGAACACCTAGTACAGGGCAAGATATAAATGATAACTCGGCAAAATATATGGTAATGAGCAGTCAGACTTGTGGAAGGAAAATCCGGAATCCCTTGCCAAATGCTTCAGAGAGGTCAAGTCAATAAGTACTTATTAAGTGCCAGGGGCAGCTAGGTGGTTCAGTGGATAGAGCACCAGTGCAGGAGTCAGGAGGACCTGAGTTCAAATCTCACCTCAGACACTTGACGCTCACTAGCTGTGTGACCTTGGGCAAATCACTTAATCCCAATTGCCTCATCCTGTGCCATCTCCAGTCATCCTGATGAATATCTGGTCACTGGATTCAGATGGCTCTGGAGGAGAAGCAAGGCTGGTGACCTGCACAGCCCTCCCTCCCTCAAAACAAAGTCAAGTGTAAGTCATGTCATCATTTCTCTAATTGCATGATCTTCTCGGCAATGAAGGACAAACACACACACACACACACACAAACACACACACACACTAAGTGTCTAGTATATGACAGGCACTGTGCTAAATGTTGAGAATTCAAAGAAGAAAACAAAAATCCCTGATCTCAAGGTGCTCACAGTCTAATGGGGGAAACAACATGCAAACAACTATGTACAAACAGGCAACACAAAATAAATTAGAGATAATTATCAGGGTGATGGCACTAAAATTAAGTAGGAAAACATAAATGAAAAGCTTTTTGCAAAAGGGGAGAGATTAGCTGGGACTTTAAGGAAGCCAGGGAAACCAGGTGGCATGAGAAATAGCCAGAGAAAATGGTTGGAGTCCAGAGATAAAGTGTCATGTGTCAAAAAGGGTGAGGATTGAGGAAAGGCCATTGGAAAAATCCATTGCATTTTCTACTCACTCACATACTTTCTGTTTCCCACCCTACTTCTGGCCTTGTAGTCAAGAATGTAGATTTAGTGGAAAGATGAAAAGCATAATGTTTTTTAAAAAGTGTTGACAATATACCTTTTTGTATATGAATTTCTGTGTTCATGAAATCTGACACCAAGGCAGAGACACTCAGATAAATTCTTCAGTGAAGTTTGGTAACACCAACCTGGACAAGGCCCCTTCTCACATGTGTTTTACACATAATGTAGCCCTATAAATCAAACCACTCAGTGCATAAATTTCATATAAAAAGCAAAGACTGTGAACACTTGGTGGGAGGAGGGAATCAAAAGCCCAGGAATCAGTAGTGATTATCATTTAGACCATCAGCAGCCGTCAGAGCAAGCAACTGCCTTTTGAGGTGTGATGTGAAGGGTGTTGAAAACCCCTTTCTCCCAGATAATCTCCCTATGCTTTCTCCTCACTGATCTGCAGCTGTGTCTGAAATACCCTGCATTGATGCCTTTTTTTTTTTTTTGGTTTTGTTTCAGGACCTCTTATCTGAAAGGGGCACTGTATAAACTAACTGTGAGGTTAGTAGGGGTTAGTTATTATTGTTTGCCATTTGATTTGAGATCAGTTTTGATAAGCATTCAATTCAGTGGCCATTTTCTAATGGTTCATTTATTTAATGATTGAAAAATAATATTTTTTTTAAAATTAATTTTTTCTTTTGCTTTCACTACCCAATGACTAGTTCCAACAAGATACTTACTCTTCTTTCTAAGAAATTAACATAGTTAAACAAAACAAACCAACATTTTGACCAAATCAGACAGTATATGTACTTTATTCACACCTGCAGTCTCCCACCATTCTTCTGGGAGATTTTGAGACACACTTCAACATCAAAATTTGAAAGTAGGACTTGGTGACTATACTCATCTTAATTCCTTTCAATGTTGTTTTCCTTTACATTATCGCTGTCACTGCATAAATTATTCTTCTGTTTCTGCTTTTAATTTAGCCACTTTTCTCACAATAATCCCATGGGATAATATTATATTGTTAAGGGTTCTGAGGTACAGAGAGATGAAGCAATTTGATACAAGGTCATGTGACTAGTAAATGCAGAGTACATTCTCAGACCTAGGGCTCCTGACTGGCTAAATCCATTATTCTTTAAAGTGCAAAATTCTACGTGACAATCATCCTCTTACCCCTTTTCAGAATTATTTCCCCGTGTAATAACTAGTGGTAGTATTCTGGGAACTTAAAATTTATTTTACTCCTATGTGTGGAATCCAGAAAAGTAAAGATTCCTCCGAAATGGTCTAATTATATCAAAAAAAAGGAAAGTGAATTAGATAATCTGAAAGTCAATTCTGCGACTCTAAGGATCTACTTAGGCCGTGTACTCTTCAATTTTTGTCGTTGTGCAGTCATTTTCAGTCGTGTCTGACTCGTCGTGACTCCATTTGGGGTTTTCTTGGCAGAAATACTAGAGTGGTTTGCCATTTCCTTCTCTAGCTCAATTTATAGATGAGGAAACTGAGGCAAACAGGATTAAGTGACTTGCCCAGGATCACATAGCTAATAAGTGTCTTGGACCAGATTTGAACTCAGGTAGATCCTTCTTCCTGACTCCAGTGCTGGAACTGTATTCACTGCACCACCGAGCCACCCCATACTCTTCAGCACTTTTGTAAATAATTAGGAAGATAGACTAAAATCTTCAGAATCTAGGAAGCTCTCTTTATGAAAAGATATGGAAAGGACATTGGTGACCATCAGTGAAACCCTTACCTCGAAAGGAATCCTCATTATAACGTAGCCAGGAAATAGTTATGGAAGCCTTTACTTGGAGATCTCTGATGAGGGAGAACATACTACTTTCAGAGGCAGTCCGTTCTGCTTTTTGGATGCAGGGCTTTTCATCATCCCTCTTTTGAATGTACTTCGGTTATCAATACCCTCCTTAACTGTTGTGCCCAAAACTAAACACATTACTCTACATATGACTTGCTTAAGGACAAGTACAGTGGGATGGACTATGGACTCCTTATTTCTAGAGTCTATTCCTCTCTTAGTGTAGTATAAGATCTAACAAGTATTTTTGGCTGCCGCATCAAGCTGTTGATTCTTATTGAACTTATAACACTGAATTCTCCACATCTCTTTTATGCAAACTTCTGTCTAACAGTTAATCCTTGGATGCTGCTGTAGCTATGAAGTTGATTGTTTTGGGATAAGGCTTTATGTTTATTTGTATTTGATTCATTCTATTAACTTCAGATCAATACTCTAGTTTAAGATTGTCTTGGATCCTGTATCATACACTATTTGCTATCCCTCTGAGCCTGTTATCATCTACAGATCTGATGAGCACGCTATGTACCCCCTTGATCCAAGTCATTAATAAAAATATTAAGTGACATAGGACTATACACAGATACTCAAAAATAGGTGTGCATAGTAGAAGAGCACATTTCTTCGTGTTTATCTCTGTCTTCTTATCTCTTTGCCTCTGTGTACATCATTTTGTCTTCATCCTCACTCCCTGCCCCTCCCTCTTCATTTTGAAGAGGGAGGGCTTCACTCTCTCTCTGCCTTGACTATGGAGAGCAAGGTATTAGGAAAGAAGTTTCCTCATCTCTCACTTGGACCCAAGATTGTCTCAAGCACACGTCCTAAATTGGACAAGCTTATAAGATTGTCTGCCTTCTATTTTTCTTTCTTTGAATGAGTTATTCAGGAGCAACTGTGGGGTAGATGTATCTAGGGCATCAGGGAAGAGGAGAATGGTAATAGACCCTTTAATAGCCCTCAAAAGTATGCATTGCACTCAGGAGAGTCAGTCCATCCAGCCTCTCCTCCAGAGTGGGTATGATCAGGTATATAGTCACTGGAGACCAACCTCCAACGTTCAGACTCTAGTCTTAGGACTTACATCCTAAAACATGCACAAGTTTCTCTTTCCCTCTCCTATCTGCCATTAAGTTACTATGATTGCTGCTACTGCCAAGCACGCTTTCCTCCATGACTAAGTTCCCTTCTCCTTTGCCTTGTTCAGAAACTCCCTGCATGGCAGAAATATGCTGCCAGGTCAGAGCTTATTGTAAGCTGAGCTCCTCCCCGTTTGACTAAATCGAATCAGTTCTCTGCTCCTCCCCAGTCTCACACCACTTTGGGAAAACACACACACACACGCATGACTATTTAGATATGCATATGTACATGTATGTGAACACATATACACAACACATACCATGAGCACATGCACACTATACAACATGTTTGTTACATGCAACACACTACATACTTGCACACATGCACATGCATGTGTAGGGAAAACGGTATATATGCATATGTGCACACATAGAATTCAATAGGCAATGTACTAACATGTATATGTACATGCACATATATGCACACATTATACATGTATATAGACAGTTGTGTGATGCATGTATATATGTGCACACACATGCATATACATCCACACACCCATGTGCATATACACATATATCCATACATGTGTGTATGCATGTATGTGTGTATGCATGTTAAAGACTTGCTGTTACTGTGTGTATGGTGGGCCCCGGA
Source organism: Bettongia penicillata ogilbyi (assembly GCA_023548195.1). Lineage (NCBI taxonomy): Eukaryota > Metazoa > Chordata > Mammalia > Diprotodontia > Potoroidae > Bettongia > Bettongia penicillata. Next base: position 5,220,264 of record JAJHZJ010000713.1, read on the forward strand.
TGCACATGTGTATATATAATTATATATATGATATATGCATCATATTGATATATGTTGATATATATCATATTGATAATGATATATATCACATATTGCATATATGTAGATGTAAATTATTGTATAATTATTAAAATTATACAAATTACATCATATATAATTATACATTTTTGATAATATAATAATATGTGTGTTTTTGTGCATTCAGAGTCCATCATACACACAGTAACAGCAATTCCTTAACATCTACTGTTGTCCCTTTTGCTGTTGTAATTATGGTTTCATTAAGATTCCTTTAAAAGGTAAAGAAAACTAATTTTTAAAAGGAAAACAGAAGTGCCCACAGTGTCTCTCACTCTCCCTACATGTTAGGTTATTAAAATATTTGTATTTGAAATTCCTCCATGCAAATAATTCCAAGTCAAATGTAAATATAACACTTAGATTACTCCCAGAAGAGCATTCATTTGCCCATTAATCCATTCAGACTCAGAGTAACAATAAAAATAATAAAAGACAGAAGTCTATAATTTGACTATATTGACTTCATCCTACCATTTCATAGGTGGTGGATAGTGGAAATCAACCTATCAATCATCAGGCATTTATCAAGTACCTACTCTGTTCCAGGCTCTATGACAGGTGCTAGGGACAGAAACTACTTGTATGAGTGGAAGGTATGTATAGGGAAGTGGCTTCTCTTTCCTACATATATTTTGTAACTTTTCATTTGGGTGTTCCATTCTGGAAGGCAACCTCTCTGCAGCCTAAAGGTTAATAGAATGAAGTCTTTTGCTGGATACAGAATTCAAGGATTCCAGAAAAAGCTTCAGGAAGGCAGTCAAAAATATAAATATGCAAATATGTATGCACACCAGCACATAGGCACATTCCAATACCAGAGATAGGAAAAATTACGAAGTGTGTATACTTGCTATTTATTGTGCTTCTCTCCTCCTCTTGTATTTACCTTCTTTGTTTTTGGCATAGGCTGCCCCTAGTGGATCCCATCTTTCTTGGGGCTTGAGATACAGTCATAATGAATAGAGCACTATACTTGTAGTTAGGAACATTCTTGTTCAAATACTATCTTGGACCCTTACTAGGTGTGCAACACTAGGACAGAGGTGGGGGACCTGCCATCTGGAGGCAACAGGTCCTCCACACCTGCCCCAGGGCAAGTCATTGAACCTTGATTAGCGTCAGTTTCATTATCTAGAACATGGGGATTACAATAGTACATTCCTTATGAATTGTTCTGAAGTTCAAGTAAGCTGATATCCACAAAAAATTTACACATTTTAAGGTTAAATACAAATCTGCACTGCTATTGATATTGTTTAGCATTTGCTAATCATATATCTTACAGAATGTGATAAAATAATTCAAGTTAGGTGTTAATAACTGATAAGACTTATAGAATTTTAAAGTTGGAAAAATCATGTAATCAAACTCCCTAGCCTTTGCAGAGAAAGAACTTGAAGTACATTTCTCAAAGATGGGAAATGACTTGATTATAATCACACTACTAATGTGACCACAGAATGCTATGGGTTTTGGTTGAAGAATATAGGCACAGGAGTAACTCTACATAAATTTTAGATCATATTCACAATATCAATGCCAGTTTTTAGAGGTAATGTTCCATATTCCAGACCACTGGTGTCATTTAAAAAATGCATTCCTACCATTAAATAGTTTTGATAGTTCCAATAAATGTACATTTAATTATTGTGTGATTTTTATGCATGCACTATACTGATAATCATATTATGCATCTTAAACAAAAATATGATTAAAATGGTGACATAAAGATAAAATAATATAAAATTTAAAGTCAATAGGATTCTGGAATTTACGGAATAGGGGAACAGATATGTACTTCAATAAAATCACTACGGTGTCTTTGTGAAGGATGAATTGGAGTAGGGAGAGACTTAAGGCAGAGAGGTTAATTAGGTGGCTAATGCAGGAAATATATACACACACATATACACTCTATGTGATATTATGTGTATATGCCACATTCAACACACATGTACATATATGTACACATACATACATACATGTCCACATCCATATGCATGTAATACACAAAGGCACCCATTTTCAATCCGAAATTATATTAAGAAGATTTACCTAAAATTCCTATTTTTTCAAATCTGTGAACACATGTAGATAAATGAGAATCAACAAAGAAAAGCCAAATATACTGTCCAGTTCCTCTCTCTGCTCAGACTGTTTTTCTTAGAAAGAAAAAAGAAAGCATTTCAGCATATTCCACACAGAATCCTAAGAGACACTACCACCTTCTTTCTCTTCTGAAACCCTTGTCTTTAATAGAGATCAATGATTAAAATGCTAATTTTGCTTTACTGAGAATGTTGACCTACATAATTTGAAATTACTCCATAGGCTCTATAATTACCAAGACCTTTAATAATCAGTTATCTTATTATTCATCAATTTCTTTTCTAAGAAAAAAGATTGCTCAGCAATTTTTTTTTACTACAATAATCTCCATAACGACACACCATATGATAGACTACTGATATCTTTCAATTTGGATGCCACAAGACATCATGTCCACTTCTGGTTACAAGTTAATTTAATGTCGTCAATGCCAATGTATGTTTAAGAGGCTAGGGTATTTCTTAGAGACATGAATTTCTTGCTCTGAATCCAATCTTTTCTTCAGAAAAAAAGACATTATGTAAATTATCTACACATTGCAAGAGCCCTACAGTGATATTTTTTCTTTTACAAAATTTATTCATTTTTTAAATTATTTAAACAAAGAAATAGAGAGCAAGTTTTGGCCTTCAGGGTGCTTAATCTTCCACATGGAGATTCCAGGATTTGTGTCTATATATATGCCAAGTCAAGTTGTTGTGTCAAATCAACAAGCATTTATTAAGCACCTACTATATACCAGGCTCTGTGCTAAGTGTTGGGTAGAAGAACACCAACAAACAAAAGCAAAATGTACTGTATGGTTTCTTTCCCTGCTTAGATTTTTCTTAGTAAGGAGCTGAAAAGCTGGTTTTAAAAAAAAACCAAAACAGATCAATATTTCCACAATATTTCACACACCATTCTAAGACACCTGAAGAAATGTTAATGGCACAGTTGCCCCTAATTCTGTCCCTTTTATGCCCTATCATCCATCTACCTTTCTCTTCTAACTTCGGAAATCCCATCTTCACAGGGTCAACTCAATATCCATTTATTTACCTGGGGCTGAATAGCCCAAGAGTGTGTCCAAGAGTGGGATCAAAAAGTCCTCTTTGGGTGATATCCATATGAACTCAGCTAAAATAATGTTGACAAAAAGCACCTAACAAATGGGTGAGTCACAGAAATTTGTTTGTGGAAAAATAAAGGTTTATGATGGCAATTCAGGACCAGGTCACTGCCAGTAGAAATTATACATGGTTTATTCTTAAGCAACCTGGAATTAGTGATGAATGGATGAATGTAGATTATACAAGGAAATGATAGGGATTGTGTGACACATGCTTGTAATTTGTAAGTCTAGTATTTACAGAATATGTAGTATAACTACAGTTTAAATGGCCCCTCTCACAAAGCCTGTGGATAGTTATTGTTCCTTTAAGGGAAAGGGAATGGAAGCTTGAGGAGGGACAGTTAATTGTCATCTTGTGAATAAGACTACAGTCTGTCAGTCAGCAAGTATTTATTACTATGTGCCAGGAGGCACTGAAAAAGAAGTAACATAAGTTATTTCCAAGAGAGTTTTGAGAAAGTCTGTAGAGACATTTTGAGAAAACAAAGTTTAATTCTTACTCCATGGAGAATTTACTATATGGAGAAGACACCTGGAAAGATTTTAGTTCTAGTTAGGTGTCTCTGTGTGTACCTTGTGAAGTGGTCAGTTGCTATTAATATATAGTTTATGTTCTTAATATTTTCTTCCAGCAATAAAAAGGCAACAAATATGTATTTCAAAATGTGTTGGTATTATATATTATCCAAATAAACAGCATGAGCTGCTGGTACTTTTCTTTGTACACAATAAGTGCAAAGCTTCCTTGTCTCGGAGATATCTACAGCCATATTAGCCTATTAAAATATTTCTACTGGTTCTACAGTCCCTTCCTGACTCATATGTCATTGCCTCATGCGTATAAAGTCATGAAAAACTTTCATATCCATAGAGCAAAAAGTAATGGTAGCACCAATTGCTTCTTGGTGTCATGTGTGGGACCAGTTACTTCCAGAACAGTACACTGTCATGCAGCTCTAACCTCTGTTATAGTCTAAATAGTAAGCTGCCTTGAAGAGACTGGCACTTGAGTCCTTTGGCATCACTCACTCAGTTTTTGGCTTGTTTCACTTCTCAGAGGTCAAGAAAAAAAACACAGTCTTTCACTCCACGATTCCTGCCCCACCAAAAACAGAAAAATAACAACAAACTTTTATTCAGTATCTAGTGAGTACAGACTGTTATTAAGATACTGGGATAAAATGACAGGGTACATTTATAGGATCTAATTTGTCTCTACTTTTACAATTACAAAGGTTATATTTTGAAAGAGGTATTTTGTCGTAGTGGAAACTCAATGGCATGTCTTTGAATTTAGGGAAAACTAATTAGCATCGAAAGAGGGGGGAATGTTTTCTCAGGAAGAGTATTGAGGATTACTGCAAGTTTTCCACAGGTACTACTAACTAGTGCATGCAAAAAAAAAAAAGAACTAAATTCTTCCAGATTGTAAAGGAATTCCCCAAGAGAAAAAGTAGAAATAATTACAAAGTTTTTTTCCTTTCCTTTCCTTTCCTTTTCCTTTCCTTTCCTTTCCTTTCCTTTCCTTTCCTTTCCTTTCCTTTCCTTTCCTTCCTTTCCTTTCCTTTCCTTTCCTTTCCTTTCCTTTCCTTCCTTTCCTTTCCTTTCCTTTCCTTTCCTTTCCTTTCTCTTTCCTTTCCTTTCCTTTCCTTTCCTTTCCTTTCCTTTCCTTTCCTTTCCTTTCCTTTCCTTTCCTTTCCTTCCCTTTCTTCTTCCCTTCATTTATTTGCTCATTTTTCTTTCTGCTTCTTTCCTTCTTTTTTCTTTTTTTCTTCCTTCCTTCCTCCTTCCTTCCTTCCTTCCTTCCTTCCTTCCTTCCTTCCTTCCTTCCTTCCTTCCTTCCTTCCTTCCCTCTTTCTCTCTTAATGAAGAAGGGAATACCTTATTTAGTCTATGAAGTCAAAGAAGGATTTCAATGGCAGGGATGAAGAGGGAGCTTATTTGAGCTATGAGTGATCTGTATGGGAGGCAGAAGAGTGCAGAATGAAATCAGGGAACAGACAGTAGTCCACTTTAAATGCACCTTAGATTTTTAAAAGGGAAATATTATGAAATAAAGTGGGAAAGATAGGTTGGAGCCATATTGTGAAGGGCTTTAGGTGCCATGGTAAGGAATTTTCATTTTATCTTATGGGCAATGGGAAACCATTGACGATTTTTGAACAGGTTAAGGGCTTGGCAAATACACACACATGCACACAAATATGTGTATACATATGTATGTATGCATATATATGTATGTGTTTATATATACATATACATACATATCTATGTATATAAATATATACACACAAAATTTGGAAAAGAATTATTTGCAACTGTAAAAGATGGATTGGAAAAAGGGCTGGCTAGAGGCTAAGAAACCAGTTAGAAGGCTATTATAAAAGCCTATATTAGAAGTGGTAAGAGGGTGGAGCCAAAATGGAGGAGTAGAAGCAGAGACCTGCTAGACTTCTCCCCCTAAACCTCTCAAAAAACCTGTAAAAATGACTCTAAACAAATTCTAGAGCAGAAGAAATCACAAAATGACTGAATGGAATAAAATTTTCAGCGCAAGACAATCTGGAATGTTGACAGAAAGGGTCTGTTGCACCTTGCTGGGAGCAGAACGCAGTTTGTCATGCCTCATGACTGGCATGGACAGAGCTGGAGTGAGCCCTGGGGGATTAAATCGCTGCCAGATGCTGCGATTTCAACTTCTTAACCCACAAATATCAAAGATAACTCCAAAGGTCAGTGGGAAGGGTCTTTCACCTAACTGAGAGGGAAGTGGTACCAGCCTCAGCCTGGCCTGGGCCCCAGAATCCAGGGTAGAGGTAGACATTACTGAAGTGGTGGTTGCTTCTGGAGTACTTAATAAAGAGCTCAGAAGTCAAGTGGGAAAATGAGCAAAGAGGGGAAAAAGAAACAGACTATAGATTTTTGCTTTCTTGTTGAAGAGGTATCGTCTTACATCATTGGTGAAGAGAATGATAAAACATACAACTAGAAGAAGACAACAAAGTCAAAGCTCCTGCATCCAAAGCCTCCAAGAAATATATTAATTGGTCTCAGGCCATGGAAGAGCTCAAAGAGGATTTTGAAAAACATGTAAAGGATGTAGAGGAAAAATTGGGAAGAGAAATGAGTAAAACAAGAAAATGCATCAGCAGCTTACCAAAGTAAACCCAAATGCAGAAGAAAATAATAGCTTTAAAATTAGACTAACATAAATGGCAAAAGAAGTACAAAAAAGGCCAATGAGGAGGAGAAACCCTTAAAAAGCAGAGTGCACCAAATGGGAAAAGAGGTTCAAAAGCTTGCTGAAGAAAATAATTCCTTCAAAATTAGAAAGAAGTGAGTAGAAGTTAATGACTTTAGGAGAAATCAAGAAATTATAAAACAAAATCAAAAGAATAAAAAAAGGAAACAATGTGAAATATCTCACTGGAAAAACAACTGACCTGGAAAATAGATCCAGGAGAGACAATTTAAAAATTATGGAACTACCTGAAAGCCATGATCACAAAAAGAGCCAAGACATCATCTTTCAAGAAACAATCAAGGAAAACTGCCCTGATATTCCAGAACCAGAGAGTAAAACAGATGTCCAAAGAATCCACTTACCACCTCCTGAAAGACATCCCAATAGGAAAACTCCTAGGAATATTGTAGTCAAATTCCAAAGATCCCAGGTCATGGATAAAATATTGTGAGCAGCCAGAAAGAAATAATTTGAGTATTGTGGAAATACAATCAGAATAACACAAGATCCAGCAACTTTTACACTAAGGGTTTGGAATATGATATTCCAGAGGTCAAAGGAGGTAGGATTAAAACCAAGAATCACCTAGCCAGCAAAACTGAGTATATTACTTCCAGGGAAAAAAATAGTCATTCAGTGAAATAGAGGACTTTCAAGCATTCTTGTTGAAAAGACCAGAGCTGAATAGAAAATTTGACTACAAATATAGGAATCAAGAGAAGCATGAAAAGGTAAACAGGAAATAGAAACCATAAAGGACTTACTAAAGTTGAAATGTTTACTACATGGAAAGATATTTGTAACTCATGAGACCTTTCTCAGTGCTTGGATAGTTGGAAGGAATGTATGTGTACCCAAACACATGTATTTGTGTGTGTATGTAAGTGTGGGTATATGGGGGTAGGGAGGAGGGAGAGAGAGAGAGAGTGCACAGGGTGAGATGAATATGAAGGAATGATACAAAAAAAGAAAATTAAGAGCTGGAAAAATGTACTAGGACAAAGAAAAAGGGAGAGATAGAATGTAGTAAAACATCTCACATAAAAGAGGCAAAAAAGCAGGGGAGAAGCCAAGATGGAGGAGTAGAAAGACTCACATATGCTAGCTCTGAACCCACAACCCATAAATTATCTATGGAAAGAACTCCCAACGGGTTCTGGAGCAGTGGAAGCCGCGCAGCAGCAGAGTGGAGGAGATTTCTGTTCCAGAGAGCCCTGAAAAACCGACCCCAAAGGTCCCTCGTACACCAGACAGCAGAGCCCAGCCCTGCCTTGGCTGTGCAGCCCGAGAGGAGCAGATCCGAGCAGGCTTCAGGGATGGAACCTCCGACGGCTGTGAAGGTCCCTCTGCCCACAGGTGCTACAGGTCAGTGAGACAGACTTCTGGGCTGGCTGAGAGGGGAGCAGGGTGTCTCCATAACTCAGGTCCCCTCTGGAGGCAGTGGTAGCCAGGAGTGCCCGAAGCAGACAGGATCTCAGATCCATTACTGAAGATCTCTGCATAAACCCCCTGAGGGAACTGAGCCTGGGAGGCAGCCCTGCCCCCACCTGAGAACCTGAATTTAATCTTACCCTGAATAGCAGCCCCGCCTGCTGCTGAAAGCCCTGAGGCTAGGGAGCAGCATTTGAATCTCAGATCCCAACCACTAGCTGGGCTGATCTAGGCAGGGGTGGAGAGGAATCTCAGAAGTCAAGTAACTGACTGGGAAAATGCCCAGAAAAGGGAAAAAAAAATAAGACCATAGAAGGTTACTTTCTTGGTGAACAGTTGTTTCCTCCTTTCCTTTCTGATGAGGAAGAACAATGCTTACCATCAGGGAAAGACATAGAAGTCAAGGCCTCTGTATCCCAAACATCCGAAATAGATATCCAATGGGCTCAGAGCACGGAAGAGCTCAAAAAGGATTTTGAAAATCAAGTTAGACAGGTGGAGGAAAAACTGGGAAGAGAAATGAGAGAGATGCAAGAAAAGCATGAAAAATGGGTCAATATCTTGCTAAAGGAGACCCAAAAAAATGCTGAAGAAAAAAGAGGCAAAAAAGAATTTTTATAATGGAGGGGAAGAAGGAGGAGATGAAAGGGAAGAAATGAGCCTTTTACTGGATTTTGTTTCAGAAGGAATGGCAGATTAGACAAAGGGGTAATTGAAAACAAACAGGTTGGTAGAGAGAAAAGTCAAGGAAAAGAATGGAATAGATGAAGGGTGGGATGGGATAGAGGGAAAGATAGTTAGTCTCACAAAATGACTGTTATGGAAGTGTTTTGCATGATTCTACATATATAACCTTTTTCAAAATGCTTGCCTTCTAAATGAAGTTAGATGGGGAGGGTGAAAGGGAGAGAATGTGCACTCATAGCTTTAAAAATGACTGTTAAAATTGTTTTCATATACCACTAGGAAATAAGAGGTATAGGCAATGGGGTATAGAAATCTAACTTGCCCTATAGGAAAACAGAAAGGAATAGGATAAGGGAGCAGACATCATAGAAGGGAGGGCAGATTAGAGGAAAGGGTAGTCAGAATACATGTTATCCTGTGGTGGAGAGAGGGGAAATGGGGAGAAAATTTAAAATTCAAATTTTTGTACACAGCAACAACCACAGCATGTGAGGAATTTTTCTGGTAGACTTAGTACTTCATTGCAATGCATGGACTTAAAAAATTTCCAATGGAATCTTGAGGCAAAATACCTTCCACATCCAGAGAAATAACTCTGGAATTGGATGAGAGAGGGAAACAGACCATTTTCTTTTGTATTATGTTTGTTTTCTTTTTGTTTTATGGTTTCTCCCATTCATTTTAATTCTTCAATGAAACATGTATTTAATAGGAATGTACATGTAGAACCTATATAAGCTAGTACGCTGTCTCAGGTAGGGAGTAGGTGGGAGGGGAATCAGGGGGAGGGAAAAATCTAAGATATATGGAAGTGATTGTTGAACATTGAAAACAAATCAAATAATTTAATTAAAAAAAGAAATTCAAAATTTTATGGAAATGAATGTTGAAAACTGAAAATAAATTAGTTTTAAAAAAGAAGTAATAATTGTATGAATTAAAATGATGACAATGTGAATGGAAAGGAAGATGTTGATAATGTGTAGTTAGAAATAACCAGACTTAGCAATTAATTAGATGTGAGGAATAAGAAAAAGAGAAAAGTTAAAGAAAGATAGGTCAGAGGTCTTGGGACTGGTTAGCTAGTATGATAATGCTGTCATCAATAGAAAGTGGTTAAATGGAAGGAGGGGATATCTTCGGGGAGATGGTGAGTTCAGTTTTGAATGTATTAATTTTTGGTTTTGATGGGATATCCAAGAAAAAAAATTTCAAGCATGCTTTTGGAATAATAGGTCTCAATCTCAGGCTATAGATTTGTGATTCATATCTATGGAGGTAAAATTAAAGTTATGGTGAATAGATGAGATTTCCACAAGAAAAATTAGCAAGAGAAGAGAGAAGACTTAGGACAAAAGTTTGAAATAGACCCACAGTTTCAGGGCAAGAACAGCAACTTTGATTCTATTTCCTCCTCAATCTGTTTGTCTATCTCTCCACCCCTTTACTCATAAACTGATTTTGAAGAAAAGTTGACCTTCGTTGTCTGCACTCTACTTCCGCATACTTAGTCATCAACCCCATGCAATCTGGTTTTGGATCCCACTGTTTACAGCAACTACTCTCTCCCCCATATTATGAATAACCTTTTAATTATTAAATCAAATATTTTCTCAGTTTTATCCTCCTTGAATTTTTTAGCATTTTGGCCTTTAAAATTTTGATTACCCCCTACTCATTTATTCTCATCTGGTAATTCTTGTACTTGTCTAATTGCTGCTTCCAATTTGTTATGTCCAAATATATATGTCCTATTCTTTTCCTTATATCTACGGCCCCTGTCTCAGGAGGTCAACTACATCCTTCATCAGCATGCTCTGGAGCACTCTTTGGCCACCGCATTGATTAAAATTCTAAAAGTCTGTCCAGACTTTTTTTTACAGCATTGTTGTTATTATTGTTTTCCTGGTTTTGCTCACTTCATTCTACACTAGTTCATACAAGTCTCAGATTTCTCTGAACCCATTGCTTTCATTTCGTAAAGCAAAATAATATCCCTATGCCATGATATGGTCAGTTATTCCCCAACTGATGAACACTCATTTGGTTTCCAGTTATTTGCTAGAGCAAAAAAATGCAATTATGAATTCTTTCATGTATATTTATCCTTTCTTTCTTCCCTCAATATATTTGAGGTATATGCCTAGTAATAAAATTGCTGTGTGAAAGGGTATGCATGGTTTAGGCCATCCTTAAAATAAATAAATAAATGAATGAATGAATGAATGAATGAATGAATGAATGAATGAATATATATATATATTCATTCATTCATTCATTCATCCATTCATTCATTCACTGACTGACTCAATGACATATATATATGTCATTGAGTCAGTCAGTGAAAGGCCTATATATTTACTTCACTTCTCTCATCTTCTCATATTAGCCTAGATTAATTTACCAGAATAGAAGCAAATTGCAAAGTAGCCCTCATTTAGTCACTAAAGACCTGGGTTCAGAGTCAGGAATATTGGAGTTGAAGTCCTGTGTCTGATACGTATTGGCTGAGACACATGATTGGAAAAGTATACACTGCAGTTCCAGATAAAGTATTACAAACTGTTCCTTCTAACTCCTTTATTTTATAAAAGAGAGAGTAGGCCCAGGGGGGTCAAGTCACTTACTCTCACATGGGTAATAAATCCATCTAGAAAGAGAGTCATGATGATCCCTGCTGCCTTGAACTTTGAAACTATAAAGAATTTAATCCAGAGAAGATGGGAGTGGAAGGTGTTGGAGGGGAGAGAAGAAGCGAAAATATGTATAGCTAAGTCTTAATGGGTTAGAAGCACCTGAAAAAGCACGGGATTCCTTCTGAGGATGCTCATTCTATGATGTTGGAATACAATAATCTTAATTAAAGCTTATGGAATGTCTGAGCATCCATGAGTAGGGAGGATAATGTTCCAAGGGTTAAGAGTGAAGATCATAGATGTTCAGGGAGCCAAAGGGACAAAAGGAGCATACAAAGGGGAACTACTAAAAACAACGATCAAGCATTTTGCTTAGGGTGGCCCGCCTTGTGGAACCTGGTCTCTAAGACCTGGGACTTGTCTTTTTGAGCAGAAATGGACATCAGAGCAGCTAAGCATAGGGGTGGTAGTAGAGGGGTGGAAAGGACTTCATTTTATCTTGCTGATCTCTGTGGGCTGAACTGGCATGAAGAAGTCATTTCTATAAATAAAAAGACAAGATAGAACAATGCATGGAGATCATAGGGGAAAGATTTTATTTTTGTAAATAATGTGCTCATCAGTTGGGGAGCACCTGAACAAATCATGGCATAGGAATATTACTGTGCTTTAATAAAGGATGAAGGAGATGATTTCAGAGAAATCTGAGACTTGTATGAACTAGTGTAGAATGAAGTGAGGAAAACCAGGAAAACACTAATAACAACAATATTTTAAAATTTATTGTGTTGCTCAGTGCTTTTTAACCCTGTACAGCTCTTCATGACCTGATTTGGGGTTTCTTGGCAAAGATACTGGAGGGAGTAGTTTGTCATTTCCTTTTCCAACTCATCTTACAAAAGAAAAAACTGAAGTAAGCAAAGTTAAGTGAGTTGCCCAGAGTCATGCAGATAGTAAATGTCTGAGGCTGGGTTTTTAACTCAAGTCTTCCTGTTTCTAGGCCAGTCACTCTATCCACTGAACCACCTTGCTGCCCCAGGGGAACCCAATTAAAGCTTCTGGATCCCTGATCTCTAATGTCCAAATGGTTTCCTTGATTGAACAAACTGTTCAATACTCTCTGAAAGGCGGTGTTTATTAGCCTCCATAAACTCTCCTTCAGTCCACTTTGCATAGCTGCCAAAATGATATTCCTAAAGCACAGATCTGACCAAGTCAATTGCCTGTTCATTAAACTCCAATGACCCCTTACTACATCAAGGATCAAACACGAACTCTTCTGTATAGTGTTTAAAACCCATTACCACCTGGTTTTAGTTCATCAATATGGGTTTATTATATATAAATGTCTCATTCATTCTATGGCCAAGCCAAACTGGATTTCTTGCTGTTTCTCACATGGAATATTCCATCTTCCATTTCTATGCCTTTTCAGAGGTTATTCTATGCATCTGGCTTGCACTTATTTCTCACTGCCACCTCATTGATTATCTAGTTTCCTTTGAGTTCAGTTCAAATGCTGTCTCTTACAGGAAACCTTTCCTTAGCCCCCTAACTGCTAGTTCTTCCCCCCAGAAAAAAATTCATATTTATTTATTTCATGTGGATTTTGTACATACTCTTCTGTATGTATGCGTTGTTTCCCTGAATAAAATGCACTTTTAAAGGTAAGGAATGTACCAATTCTGTCTCCTAACCCAGTACGTGGGCTTGGCATATAGTTGATTGGTTGATGGATTCATTGATACTGCCCATTTCTCTGGTCACTCAACAGTGAAGGAACTGTTTGCTCATTCATGCCTCTTCTACATGAATACAAGCTCTGGAGACTTGGCTTGAGGTGACCATTAGGGTACAACGTGTATGCTCACCAACATTCACATTAGAAAGAGCTGGTGCCAGAAGAGGTTGGGTAGAGGAGGTCTGTCATGGGAGCCCAGGATTTATGTGTAGAACTGTCCCTTGTTAAAAGTCGATGCAGGCAAATAATATTTTCAATAGTGTACAGCATATGGAAATTTCAGAAATGTCAAATATTTGATTTGGTTCTGTGCCTGGTCAATATCTTAAAGGTTTCTAAGTTAACTGTCTTTGAAATGTAATGTTACTATGATTCATTTTCCCATTCCCTACAGGTCAAGAATTCAAGGAAGATGCTATATTTTACCTTTACCAATAACCTCAATCAATTTGACCTCCTGAATTCAATTCCCAATGCAAGTTCCAGAGTCATGGGGTGTCTTATCGGGACAGTACCTCATGAAAATAGTGCTTCCAGCTCTGTCTGTTAGTTCATTATATAGGGCTTCCCACCCTTTTGCTCTTTCAACTATAATTGGATGGCAGGGGACATACACTATGTGACTTTCCTACCAAAGTAGCTAAGTGGCACATCCATAGAGCACTGCACCTGGAGACAAGAAGACCTGAGTTCTAGTCTGTTTTCAGATTACTACTATGTGACACTGGGCAAATCACAATCTCTGATTGCCTCCATTTCCCAACTGTAAAATGAGGCTAATAATAGCATCTGCCTCACAGGGTTGTTGTGAGAATCAAATGAAATATTTGCAAAGTGCTTAGCACAGTGCCCAGCACAAAGTAGATGCTTCATACATATTTATTCCCTTCTTCCTCTTGTCTACAGGCTTCAGACTATTTTCCTACAGGTTTCAGACTATTTTCCTTACAAAAAGAATCACAAAACCGGTAATTTTAGATTTCTAAAACACCTCAGTGACCATCTAGTCTATCAATATCTGATAAAGAAATCTCATTACAATTGTCTTTTGTTATTATAGTTAACAATTCCTTCAGAATCATATATAAACTCGTATCATCACAGATTCCACATAGATTGATACTTAGCCTGTCATAGTGCAATGTTCTGTTGCTTCTTTTTAAAATTTTTTCTTAATTCTTTTCTAGTCCTTTCCCTCAGTACCCTGAGAACAACCCTTCACTTGCAAGTAAATATTAGTTCCAAATATTAGTTTTATTTAGAGGAGAAAACCAAAACAGAGATTCCCAAATGAGCAATCATTAGTCCCAAAGGTGTTTATAAAGTTCCAGAATGACTTGTAAACTTAAAATATCAGAGTTTTTGGATATAAATCACTCCTTTCCCAATACAAGCCCTGTCTTTCCCCCTTACTTTCCATCAGTCAGAGGAAATCTTCCTTCTCTTCCAGGTTGTCAGAGATCCCTTTCCCCTGCATTTCCACAAGTTATCAACATCATTCCTTGACATTCAGATACCATTTATTCTTCTCAGTCATTTAAATAGGAGGAGTAGCTAAGGGAAAATGTCTCAGTACTCACTACAGTAATATTTTGAGACTTTGATTGATTTATGATCTTAATGCTGTTCCGCTCATTACTTTAGTATAGGTTGTAACCTTGCCATACTTTCTTGGTCAGTGCAATTTTAATTAATAATAATCATTTCAGTAATAATAATTGAAATTCATATAGAGTTTTATGTTTTGCAAAGTATACCCCCTACAAAAAATGTATGAGGTAGTCCCTGTAATTATTATCCTCATTTCCCCACTTACAGATAAGGACTTGTCCAATACACACAGCTGATAATTTTTGTAGCTAGAACTCTAACTAGGTCTTCTTATTAGATACTCCAAAATGGAGGTCCTATAGGCATCTCTAAGTCAGCATGTCTAAAACACGTTGCCTCTAATCTTATCCTTGATCTCATCTTTCCTATCATTATTGAAGATTCTATCATCCTTCCAGCTACTCAAGTTCATAACATGGTTTCTTTTTCATTTGCTCACTCACTTCACATATTCAATCATTTGCTAAATCTCTATGCTTCCACTTCTACAATATCTCTTGCATATATCTCCTTTCAGTCAGACACTATCCTAGTTCAGACCTTTATCTCCTCTCACCTGGACAATTTCATTATCATTTTCATTATCTCTCTTCTCTTTCCACTTCAATCCATTCTCCAGAGACCAACAGACAGTATTGATTTTCACAAAGCACAGGTTAAACTATCTAAGTTCCTTACTCAGTAGGCTCCAGTGACTCTTTATTACCTCTACTTCAAATATACATTCCTTTTTTTTGTTTGTTTTTTTGTTTTTCATTTTAAAATTTTCAGAACCTGCTGTTTCTAAACTTTCCAGGCTTCTCACACACTACTTTTTTCTACACATACTCAATAATGCAACTGCATATGTCTAATTGGTGCTTCTCACACACAATGCTCTGTCTCCTATTTCTGTGCCTTTGTACTGGCAACCATTTCTGGAATGTCCAACCTCCTGACTTACATCTCCTAGAATCCCTGGCTTCCTTCAAATCCAAGTGCAAATGTTGCCTTCTAGGTCTTTATTGCTATCCTTCTTCTCTTTATGTGACTTTTGTGTGCCTATTGGATTCATATTCATGTGGTCTCTCCGTTTAATGCAGCCTCCTCAAGGATAGGGAGTATTTTTGCATTTTCATGGATCCCCAGTGCTTTATCACAGTGCCTGATGTATGGCTGATACTTAATACACGCTTGTTGACTGATGAATTGCCTTTGATACATACTACCTCTATGACCTTGGGCAAGTCACTTAAACTCCATTATCCATAAAACAGGCCTGTGTTTTCTCATCCATGACACAGGATATTGGACTGGATGGTCTCTGAGGGCCCTTCCTGCCTCTAAATCTATGATACTGTAACTGGAATAGCAGATATAGACAGAAAAGCTAGATTTCACTTGGAAGGATTTTGTTTATCCTGCTAACATATAGTAAAATCAATAATGTTATTTATTTATATGCCTTCCAATTTATTTTCCTCATTTGTGCAAGGCTAAGTGATCCATTTGCAGATAAAAATATTGACCTACAAATCAGTTGCAACTGATTGTCAGAGAAGCATGGGAAAAAGTTGCAATTACGTCTTTCTTTTATTTTCTCTCTCTCTTTTTTTTTTCATTGTGGTCTCAACTAAGTCATATATTGAGTAACAGATGAGCAACTGCTGGGTAGCCAGGAGCATGTAATTTGAAGATTTCAGTGATTTCATCCATGTCACTAACAATTAGCTTCACAAACCAGTTGTCTGAATCTCACTGTCCCTACAAATCTCAAGTTTGTATGTGATTGGGGAAAACAAAACAAACAAGAAATGAGTAAAACAACAATACTTACAAAGCAGATGACAGAGGACAAAGGATGATATAGACATGGAATGTAACAAACCATGTATATGCAACCTTACCTTGTATTCTCTTGCTACATTGTTTCCACCAACATGCAACAGACCATCAGTAACACTTGGACTAAAAACTGCTGTATCCTAAAAGAAACACTCAAAGATATACATAGCACAAATAAATCCTGGTTAGTAAACAGAGTATAAATAAGCAGGAAACAGTAGCCTCTCAGGAGAGAAATGATCTTTTTCATCCCACTGTTTTTAAAGCCATCATCATCATCATCATCGTCATCATCATCATGGTGTGTATGTAGCACTTTAAGATTTGCAAAGTACATTACAAATTTTATATCATTTGACTCTCACAACAACCCTGGGAAAGGGGGAAGTTATTGTCCTCATTTTTTTTGTGGTTATTTTCATTGTATATGACTCTTTGTGACCCTTTTGGGGGTTTTCTTGGCAAAGATATTGGAATGGTTTGTTATTTCCTTCTCTAGCTCATTTTACAGATGAGGAAACTAAAGCAAACAGGGTTAAGTGACCAGGGTTATGTAGCTAGTAAGTAACTGAGGCCAGATTTGAACTCACCTCTTTCTGTGTTCTATCCGTTAAGCTAAATTTTATTTTGTTCCTATTAGGTACTGGTAGGTCACTGAATTAGATACTGCTAGTGATATAAGGATGAATAAATAAACTGCACATAATGCCATCTATAGAAGTTGTAATCTAAGAGAGGAATATGATGAGAAGTGTGCTGGTAAATATTTAACAATCAGCACTCCATAAACAAACAAAATACATGCACAACATATTTAACCAGAATTATTGACATTTTCGCTACCACTTTATTAAGTCTAGGCAATCAATAAAATAATAAATCCATCCCTGACATGTAACATTTGCCTATTTCCAATTTTAAATGCTCACAATGAAAATTCAGCATCTGACCTCAGTCAGTGTAAGCTAACTTTACTATAGTTGTAGATTTGTTATAACCCCAAACCCACTTTTGTTTCAGTTTTTGATACCAAACTGTGATTTCATCAGTGCTAGAAACTCTGGGCATAGGAAATCCCTCCATTACTGCAGATTATAGTTTTAGAGAGTTTTCTGTATTCACTAAAAGCTTAAGAGATATATCCATTGTCCTGTGTGGCAAAGACAAGAATTGATCCTAATTTTCCTTACTCCAAGGGTGGCTCTTGAAAACCTGGCAATTCTAACTTCAAAAAAATCCCCTTATAGCACAGTATTATTCTTTTCCATGAAGAATAGGGAATACAATGGGGTTATGCAGTGGCTCACATATGAACATAAAGTGCCAAGTGAGAGTTTATGCAATTTTGGCACTTCATGAAATGATCTTAGCCATTATACTATGATGTCTTGTGCCCAAATGATCATAACATAAACCAGAAAATAAGTTCATAAAAGAGACATATAGTTCTAATCAAAGTCCAAGGAAAGAAAGAATTTAGGGAAAGATTTCATGAAGTAAAACCCTTACCTGCAAGGCTTCATCAAAACTGAAAAGATGAAATCGCTTCCCTCACCAAAAAAAGAAGAAATACATATGACAAGCATAAAATCTCATTTTTTTTTTTATTTTTGTTATCCTGGGTTAGAATGGTTCTTTTCTTTATCTAAATAAGTTGTCTTCAAAGTGGGGCTCATATGTCCCAAAATGTTCATAAGATAATCCAATGTGACACAGGAAGAAAGTATTAGAACTGAGGAAAGTCATTTGGTCCCTTTTCATGTGCAATAGTCTATTAGAAAGACAGCTTTGGATCTTGTTGATCTTCAAAGAATGGGAAGGAATTTGGTGGTCAATGAAGGAATAGGACTGATGTTACAGGAATCAGAATTAGAAAAGTCATAATGACTTATTTGTGAGAAGGATTAGCAATTTGACTAGAACATAGCATGTATATATGAGATAAAGCTGAAAAGACAGTGTGGCATGAAGCTGAGGAGAGTATTGAGTAATAGACAAAGGAGTTTAAGCTTTTCAAATCAGGAAAACTTCTGAAGAGTTTTGAGCATAGAAACTTACATGTATATGAAAATTTAAGGTTTATACAATGCATTACATGCTTAATCTCATTTGAACCTCTTCATAGCTCTAAATATTATAGCTATGCATTTGCTCAATTTTCACTTGGTCAAACTAAGAGTGAAAGGTCAATTGATTTGGCCAAGATCATGCAACTTGCAAATGCCAGCCGCAGAATCTGAACCCAAATTTTGCTGGTTCCAAGTTCAGCCCTCTATCAACTACCCCAGACACTGATTTGAAGATTAATGACACTGAAGTTTGGTTAGATGGTTGTTTGAAAAATAGATTGGAACTGTGAAAGTGCATAGGTAGGAAAGTATAAAGAAATTATAGAGAAATCCAGTGTAGTTGAGGGTCTATACTGAAATTGTGGTGGTGGGAATAGAAAGGAAATGATTGATATGATATATACCCTATTTCCAACCAAGCCTTTCAAAGAGAGCTTTGTCAATTCAGTGACACATGGGAAGAATAATATGAATTGATACAGAATGAAATGAGCAGAAACAAGGGCACTAGGTTAAATCTGTTGTGTAGAACTCAAATAGAAATGGAAATCTATGGGCTTCATGTTGACTTAGAAAACCACAAATTAACCTTGTCTATAGCACATTAAAACTTAATTACTAAAATTAATCATAATTAATTATTAACAATTAATTATTAGTTGATTATTTAAATTATTTAATTTCAATTAATAGTCAATTCAAATAATATTTTAATCTAGTCTGAGTGAGACTTAGGAATCTTACAGACAGCTGGCAGTCTATAGGCAAGAAATTTAACACCTCTTGGTATAAACTAGAAGAAAAAGTGACTAAAAAGAAGATAAGTCAATAATATGTGAATAACTGGAAAACAATAATTGCAACAATGATCCTATGGAACAGATAATGAAATTATACATCTCTTCTTTCCATAGAGGGGTAGGGAACTACTACAGCAGAATACATATTATCAGACATGTATGATCCTGCTTAACTTTTTCCTTCTTACAGAGAAGAATTTAATTTTAAAGTGAGAGTGAGGAGATGTATGGGTGCACGTGTGTGTTGAAGGGATATTTCTGCAAAAGACATATAAAACAAAATTTATCAATAAAATTATTTTTAAAAATTGTCTTCATAGATTTCATGGACTGCAATGAATTTTAAGTCTAGGAAATGAAAGGTCATAAGGACAATGTAGATTTTTTTTCTTTTTTCAAGAAAGAGAGATGCTATGCCTTTTAAAGATCATTGGACCAAAAACAACCCTGTCTTTTCCTGGCTTATTTACAAACCAGTGAACTATCAAAGTAAATAAATTTTTCAAAAAGGTTCAAAAGATGTGATTCAGCCCCAACATTTGTTGTAATGGGTGGCATTTGATGTGCAAATAAAAATAATCAAATAATATTGAGATGAAGGCCCAGCTCCAAGACTGCTTTATGATGGGAGACAAGTGGCCTAAAGAAGGTGACAGTAGCAGAACAGAATAAAATGACTTTTATTCACTGACTTCCTTATCATGACTTCTTCAAAGCCAATTATAATTTTTGGTTCTTTTGAGGCATCAGGGACAAAAAAGAGTCATAAACCACTAGGACATACTGAATAAACATATACATACATTACATAAACATCATTATTATTCTTATTTAATAAACATTGTATCTACAATCTTTCTATTATGTATCCATCCAACCATCCATCCATCCATCTATCATCTTAAAAATAGTGAAACTAGGATTAAGAGATGATAAGTAACATCTAAAATCACCCAAGTAGTGTCAGAAGTGAGAGTTGAACCCAGTTTTCAAAAGTTTATGAAAACAATTTCACATGAAAACTTAGGTTGTCAGGGACTCCAACCAAATCTGATAGTTATAAAGTATGATTTCTTACCTCCTAATATACTTAAAAAGTAACTCGTATCTTCATATTTCTCTCTTTATGCCATAATAATCCAATTGATATAATCTTAGAAAATCAGCAGAAAACTGATATGGACTAGGAGATTATGCATTCATTGAACTATTCAGTGAAATTCAGCCTTTTCAAGAGTCCCTGTTGCCTTTTCCTAAATAGTATGTCTTTTTCATTAAAGTCTATAAAGCACTTTGTTAGTTTCACTCAGGTCACGTTTTCCATATCACAGTACTAGGAAAAATGAAATTATCTCTTCTGAGAGAAAGAAAGAGAAAGTTCTGAACGTGACAGGCACCTCTAAATACTGCCAAGGAAACAGCCAATACTCATTAGTAGTTGACTCCAAATTTTGTCAAGGTTCTAGTATATATGACCCCTATAATGAAAACCCAAGTATTTTTCCTTCATAACCATGTATTCATTCAACATGATGATGATCTGAAGATGCATGTAGGACTTTATTTTATCCTTTCCTCCCTAAATTTCATTTTAGAATCCCTGACCTCTATCCAAGGAGCACACCATTCTTTGAACACTCCTGTATTCAAAGGACATACTTGATAACAGAAGAATACAATGTGTAACACATAAAATAACCATTGGCAGAGAGCAAACATCTCCACCTTTGTCGTACGATAGGATTAAAAATATATATATTTACTCTTGTTACGACACATATGGTTCCACTTTTGTACCCCTGTCGATCGCCTGAGTTAATGACATAATGCCATATGTCCAAAAGCAAAGAATAATGGGGCTGACATGTGCTCATTCTGTCTGCAACAAACTGAATCATTTGTCTGCAGTTATAAAACATCATTCAAGTGACCCTATAAGTTGACATTCACTTACATGCTGTAGGCATTTGGGACAAAAGTTACTCATTTCTTTCTTTTGCTTCCAAATGTAAATTATAAACATGAAAACATTTACAAATACTAAATCTTCTTTGGAAGCTGGGGAAAGGTTGAGTTGGCTGACCACCAGTTGTAGCTTTGCTTTTGAGGTTGACCCTATGACACTTTCAGTGTGTCCTAAGACAAATGATGTAACATGTTGCTAGGCCATCATGACTTATATGAAAACCAGGGTACATGGGGGGAAGGCAGAGGCTACATGCTAACTATTGGAAAGCACAGAATTCTTATACGGCAGCATTTATGGTTTATTCAACAAAGACCTCAGGATCCAGGATGAAAGTAGTAGCACTTTCATTCATTTCCATAGCCCTCACCTGGTAGCCAGTTAGGTTTGTGTTAAGGACAAAGAGAAATTATAAATCAAACTGAAGTAGTCAGGATGATATAAGTCAGTTTTCTTGTGCTGATGTAAAGATTAGTTGTCTCAGACTTTTGATTAACATGGTGAGGTAAAAGACTACAGAGAAGCTATGTTTACCATATCAACCCTAACAAATATCTAAAAATGACTCCTGACCAAATAATATTTAAGAAATTCAAGGAATAACTATAATGAGAGCCTTCATCTACCTGAGAGCTGTACAAAAACAGAAACCATCAATACAGGAAAGGGAGTCCCACTAAGAAAGCAAGAGCAGACATGCATGAATAAGCGGAAGTCAACTGCTATTGGATAAGAGATGGCATAGTGCGCCCATTAGCTCCAAAGCTCTGTATCTGAGGTACAAGGTCAGGAAGCCCCGAGTTCTTGGTGCTCCAAGGATATTAAAAATCTCCAGTCCTACCACCTCTTTGTCTGTAGGAATGGAACCAGCAGGACTGTGACAGCACTGTCCCAGAGAAGCTGAAAGTCCATATCACTTTGACCTGAGGTGTTCTAAAGGGTAAAGAAACTTGTATTCTATAACCAAGGGACTGGAAGACTGTGATGCTCAAAAGGAGAACTTCCAGAAAGGTAAAATAGTTACCACTCTGATAATAGTCACAGAACTGGGAGTCTGATCAGGATGCTGTATCTACCCCCAATTACCCCTGCATATCAATCTGACCAGAGCTTATCGAGAATATCCTGGAGACCACAGTTCTCTGAATCCAGATGATACATAGGGGAAAGGACCTGCTAAAACTTCCGAGAGCTCTAAGTGCAGACATAACATACAAATTGGAAACTACAGTCTGAAGATGAGGAAATCAAGATTCTAACTTTGTTAAGACTAAACATGGCTCAACAGCATCATCCAAGAATGTGGGAAATAGTTGAACCTGAACCTGCAACAAAGTCCAAATTCATGATATGAGGATTGATATGTGATTAAATAGAAGAAAATTCTGAGTATTATAAATAAATATTATGAATCAAGTCAAATATAAACCCAGAAGAAGATAGAAGTTTCATAGCTCTAATTATATTTTCAATGGGGGAGGGAGGGGCAGGGAAGTCTTGACCATGGGATCTATAAGAATTGGATAAAATTAAACAAAGGATTTTTTTAAATGAAATTATAAATGAAGTGTCGTGGAGGGAAAAAAAAAGATTGAACAAGTACATTCAGGAGGTAGTAAACTTACTCCAGTAAAAGACTGCCTGAAATGAAAAGTATAACCCATAAATCTATTTTAAAAAACTTAGGCTTTATTTCAATGACTGGAAAAGACAAGAAATAATAGAACAATATTAAAAATTGAAAAAAAGGAGAAAATATAAGGTATCTACTATCAAAAACAACTTACCTGGAAAACAGGGTAAGGAGAAATAATTTTAGGCTCATCAGTCTTTTTAGAAACCATGACCAGAAAAGATCCTAGGTATCATATGTCATGAAATCATGTGTAAAAATTGCTAGAACTTATTAGAACCAAAAGGCAAAGGGAGAATAACAAGAAATCACTGGTCACCAATACAAGACTCCATCATAAAAATTCCTATGAACAAAACAGACAAAATCCAGAGCTTCCAAGTTCAAGAGAAAAGTACAACCAGTTGTCTGAATGAAAGAGCTAATGTATGAAGGAAACAGTCAGGCTGACACAAGATTTAATAGATAAATCTTTGAAGAAGGAAAATCTTGGAATTTTATATTCAAAACAACAAAGAATAAAGGCTCACAGAATGACTTAGTGTGTAAGACAGAATATAATAATTGTTCAGTTACTTTTCAGTTGACCCCTTTGAAGTTTTCTTGGCAAAGATACTGAAATGGTTTGTCATTTCCTTCTCCAGCTCATTTTTACAGGTGAGAAAACTGAGGCAAACATGGTTAAGTCACTGGCCCAGAGTCAAGAGTCTGAGACCACATTTGAACTCAGGAAGAATAGTCTTTCTGACATCAGGCCCAGTACTGGGGCCTGCCCTATATCATATGTAACAATACAGGGTTAAAAATAAGCTTTTAATAGAATGAGGGACTTAACTGCATTCCTGATAATAAGATCAAAATTAATTAGACCCTTTGAAATGTAAACACAGTAGTCAAGAGAAACCTACAAAGGTAAGAATATGTGCACAATTTAAGGGGATAAATGCTATCAAATGTAGAAGGACAGCATCAAGGATTACTGAGGAATTTAATTTTTTTAAAAATTGTTTTGGGAGCCAAGATGGTGGAGTAGAAGGATGCACGTTTACAAGCTCCAAAACCAAAGCCCATAGAATTAATGTAAAAAGAGACCCCCATAACTTCTGGGTCAATACAAGGCGTGCAGAAACGGAGTGGAAGAGATTTCCGTGCCAGAGAGCCCTGAAGAGCCGTCCCTGGGGTCTGTCGCACTCCAGAAAGCGGACCCGACCCCAACGCTGCCCTGGCCGCGGCCCCAGAGAAGCTGACCCGAGTAGGCTTCAGGGACAGAAGCTCCGGCAGCCGGGAAAGTCCCTCCGCCCACAGAAGCTACAGGTCAGTGAGAAAGAAGGCTGGAGTAGAGGAAGAGAGCGGAGCATCTCCGTGACTCGGGCCCCCTCGGGAGGAAGCAGCGGTGGCAGAGACGGGGGCAGGGAGCGGCGGAGGCAGAGGGGTGGGAGGTGGCTGAGGTGGCAGTGGCCCGGGACTCAGGAATCCCCCAGCAGCAGGCAGGATCTTCATTACGGAAGGTTTCTGCATAAAACCTGAGGGAGTTGAGCCTGGGAGACGGCCCTGCCCCCACCCCGCTCTATTACTGAAGGCTTCTGCATAAAGCCGCTGAGGGAACTGAGTTAGGAGGTGGGCCCCCCACCCCGCCCCACCTGCTCCATTCCTGAAAGTCTCTGCATAAAGCCCCTGAGGGAACTAAGCCTGGGAGGCCGCCCTGCCTCCACCCCAGCGCCAGAACTAAAGCTTGCCGCGGAAAGCCCATTTGAATCTCAGAGGCCAAGCACTAGCTGGGCGGATCCAGGCGGGGGTGGAAAGGAATCTCAGAAGTCAAGTAACTGGCTGGGAAAATGCCTAGAAAAGGGAAGAAAAATAAGACTATAGAGAGTTTTTTCCAACAAATGCAAATGATCCCAACCTTCGGATCTGATGACGAGGACGTATTCTTGCCATCAGGGAAAGACGTGGAGGGCGGGGCCTCAGTACCCCAGACACCCCAGGGGGGTGGCGGGTGGGCTCAGGCCTTGGAAGAGCTCAAAAAGGATTTTGAAAAGCAAGTTAGACAGGTGGAGGGAAAAACTGGGAAGAGAAATGACAGAGATGCAAGAAAAGTATGAAAAACGGGTCAATACCTTGGTAAAGGAGACCCAAAAAAATGCTGAGGAAATTAACACCTTGAAAAATAGGCTCATTCAATTGGCAAAAGAGGTTCAAAAAGCCAATGAGGAGAAGAATGCTTTCAAAAGCAGAATGAGCCAAATGGAAAAAGAGGCTCAAAAGCTCACTGAATTTAATAGTTCTCCCAAAATTAGAATGGAACAGATGGAGTCTAATGACTTTATGAGAAACCAAGAAATCACCAAACAAAACCAAAAGAACGAAAAAATGGAAGAGAATGTGAAATATCTCATGGGAAAAACAACTGACCTGGAAAATAGATCCAGGAGAGACAATTTAAAAATTATGGGACTACCTGAAAGTCATGATCAAAAAAAGAGCCTAGACATCATCTTCCATGAAATTATCAAGAAAAACTGCCCTGACATTCTAGAACCAGAGGGCAAAATAAGTATTGAAAGAATCCATCGATCACCCCCTGAAAGAGATCCAAAAAGAGAAACTCCTAGGAACATTGTGGCCAAATTCCAGAACTCCAGCTCAAGGAAAAAATCTTGCAAGCAGCTAGAAAGAAACAATTCCAATACTGTGGAGATACAATCAGGGTAACTCAAGATCTAGCAGCTTCTACATTAAGGGATCGAAGGGCGAGGAATAGGATATTCCAGAAGGCAAAGGAACTAGGACTCAAACCAAGAATCACCTACCCAGCTAAACTGAGTATAATACTTCAAGGGAAAATATGGTCTTTCAATGAAACAGAGGACTTTCAATCATTCTTAATGAAAAGACCAGAGCTGAAAAGAAAATTTGACTTTCAAACACAAGAATGAGAAGAAGCATGAAAAAGGAAACAGCAAAGAGAAGTCTTAAGGGACTTACCAGAAGTGAACTGTTTACATTCATACAGGGAAAGACAATATTTGTAACTCTTAAAACTTTTCAGTATCTGGGTAGTTGGTGGGACCACACATACACATGTACACGCATGCACACACATACACACATGCACACACATACAGAGATAGAGAGCACAGGTTGAACTGAATAGGATGGGACCATACCTTAAAAGAAATTAAGGTAAATGGTGAGAGAGAAATGTAGTGGGAGGAAAGAGGGGGAAATGGAAGTGGGTAACTATATGTCATTTAAGAGGCAGGTAGGAGTCTTTTTTAGTGGAGGGAAAAAGAGGAGAGCTGAGAAAAAAAAAAACAAAAACAAAAAACAAGAAGTTTACCCTCATCACATATGACTAAACGAAGGAGTGAAATGCACACTCATATTGGTATGAAAACCTATCTTACAGTATAAGAAAGTGGGGGAGAAGGAGATATTGCAAGGGGGGGGGATGATGGAAGGGAGGGCAAAGGGAGGAGGGAGCAAATTTGAAGTCAACACTTGGGGAGGGACAGGATCAAAAGACAGAAGAGAAACAATGAGGGGCAGGTTAGGAGGGATGGTAATCCAGTTAGTCTTACACAACACGACTATCAGGGAGGTCATTTGCAAAACTACACAGATATGGCCTATATTGAATTGCCTGCCGTCCCAAAGGGAATGGGTGGGAAGGGAGGGATGGGGAGAATTTGAAACTCAAAGGTTTTAGGAACAACTGTTTAGTATTGTTGTTTGCAACCTAGGAAAGAAGACATACAGTTAATGAGGAATAGAAAGTCATCTGGCCCTACAGGAGAAAAGAGAAGATGGAGACAAGAGAAGGGAGGGATGACAGAAGAGAGGGCAGATTGGAGATAGGGAAAATTAGATTGCTTGGGGTATTGGGGTGGGGGGAGGGGATAAAAGGGGAGAGAAATTTGGAACCCCAAAATTTGTGAAAATGAATGTAAAAAGTTAAATAAATAAATAAATTTTAAAAAATTTAAAAAAAAATTGTTTTGTAGTTCTGTGAGTGTTGTTCCTTTGTTGCTGAAGAAGACCATGCTATCAGAGAAATAATGACATGACTTGCACTTGACTTTGTTTTGAGTGAGGGAGGGTTGCACAGGTCACCAGCCTCACTTCTCCTCCAGAGCTACCTGAATCCAGTGGCCTGATGTTCATCAGAATGACTGGAGATGACCCAGGATGAGACAGTTGGCGTTAAGTGACTTGCCCAAGGTCACACAGCTAGTGAGTTTCAAGTGTCTGAGGTGAAATTTGAACTCAGGTCCTCCTGATTCCTGCACTCATGCTCTATCCACTGCACTACCTAGTGGGAACAGGGGAATGACTTTATAGAAAGAATGAGTTGAGTATGAGACAGCTGGTGCTACTGCTATACATGTTATATGGGAGACTAGATCTTTTTCTATATCTTCAAAGTCAGTTGATAAATTGAAGATAGAGTGTTAGTCAGGAAGTCCTCAATTCAAATCTGACCACAGACACCAGTTGTGTGATCTTGGGCAAGTCACTTAACCTCTGTTTCCCTCAATTTTCTCAACCGCAAAATGTTATAACACGAATACCTGACTCCCAGGATTCCAAGCAGCAAATGAAATACTTGTTTAAAAAAACAAAAATGCTTATCACAGTGCCTGTAACTGTGGAAGTAGGTGCTATATAAAGACTTAGTTTCCTCTCCCCTTATGTGCACATTGAATTGAGAAATAGTGTTCACTGGTGGTTCTTTCACTGTATAGCCCGTGAGAAACATGACCTCTTTTTTATACATCATACTCCATCTCCTCATTCAAGACTTTCCAAAATTTCCATCCCTTCCTCTCCTGGTCCCATGGTTGGAATATTCTCCTTCACCTCTGCTTTTTTGGAATTCCTAACATTTTTTAAGGTTCACCTTGAACACTGTCTCCTACAAAAGACTTTTACTGATTCCCTTAGTTACTATTTCCCCCTCTCTTTGCCCTCAATTGTATTTGTAATTATTTTATTTATACAAATTTTATTCCTCTGAATGTTTTTGCTTGGAATATTTTGTTTTTATCCCTACTACCCTGCAAACTTATTGGCTACTTTTAACAAATTCCTGTTGGTTAAATTGAGTTGAACTAAAGGAGTTAATAGTACTAAAACCAGTATTCAAATGAAGCTTAGTATAGCATATTTGAATTTAAAAAGCCGAGTTTACTCTGAAACGTGTCTTTAAATGTGAGGTGCCTGGATTTATATGCTGGATATCTCTTTATATCTTCCTTGCCTTTTTGATTTATGAATTGGAAGGGTTATAGCAAAACTTTCCACTATAAAGATCGTTTGCTTATTGAAAGTGTACTAAGAGCATAATAAAATGATATTACTTAGATTAATGTATAAGTTTAGCATGAAACAACTCACCAAGGGAATATTTTAAAGATCTAGACAGAGCAATAATAATTTATTTTTTGAGAAACAAAAGATTCTGAATCTTAAAGGAAAGAATCAGAAAAGTATCAATGAAGTGTGCATAGGATTATTATACTTTAGACCAGGGTTTCTTAACATAGCATCCAAGAATTTAGAAAATATTTTGATAACTACATTTCAATATAATTGTTTTCCTTTGATGTGTTGTATTTTTCTCATTAAAAAAAATATGTTCCTAAAAGGGATCTTTGTTTTCACTAGACTGCCAAAAGGTTCCAACATACGTAAAGAAATAAACAAGCAAAATCCTTCTATTGTAATTTTTAATAACTACACCACATTATTTTCTCCATATATAGACCATGACCTAAGGCCCTCTAAGGCACAGGGATCTCATAGATTAAGCCCAATGCCAAATATATCTAATTTTCAATCACAAGTGTTTATCTGTTTGGTTCTGTAATTAATCAAGTAACTAAAATCTTCAAAATAAAGTTCAAAATGAGATTTTTCCACATATGCCTAATAGGGTCCCCAAATCTCATCAAGAAAAGTACTGGATATGGAACCACTTTTATTTCATCCTCACAGAAAATGCCTAAAATGATAAGGATTCACAAGGGACTATTAAGAAATACAGAACCACGAATTAAACAGAATTTATCCGCTCCCTATCTTCCCACCCTCAAAAAGAGGAAACAAATCCAGAACTCAAAAGTCAGATCATTAAAAAAAATAAAAAAGGAAGAAATACATACATACATATATATATATACATGTATATATATATATATATATATATATATATATATTCAGCTCAAGTTGTACATCACAACTTGAAAATTTTCAAAGGAGACAAAAAATGAGAACAATCGATTGGAGGAGTTGTGAGAAGACAGTCACACTAATACCCAATTGATAAAGCTACGAAGCAATCCAACATTTCTGGCTATCAACTTGAATTACACAAGAAAGCTGACTGAATTGTCCATATTCTTTGAACTGTTGTTCCCAAGATTGGGCATGAACTCCCAAAATCAAATAAAGACTTTGAAACATTACTAGCGACCACTCTGTAGTATTAAAGAAGTGAAAATAAAGAGTATGCTCATGGATTAGGGTATGGTTGGAGAGAAAGACTATAGTATATGAATGAGAGAATATTATTTTATGATAAGAAATTACAGATCATGAGGAATCCAGAGAAACATGAGAAGGTTGTTTTGAACTGATTTAAAGTGAAATATAAAGAACACAAGAACAATATGTAAAATGACACCAACAATATTAATGAAAATATCTTTAAAAGGAAGTTAAATTCTGTTTAACCAAAAGAGCAATGAAGAATGAAGCAATGGAGAAAAAATAATGAACTACGATGAGGGTACTACAAGAGCAGAATGCATTACAGATGAACTTACTTTACTGAATGTGCTTAATTTATTTCTTTGATACAAAGCAGGATTCATGGTAGGGGGTGGAGATCCATAAATGACTGATATAAATACAAAAAGCACACAACATTTCATTATATTATTAGTTTCACTTACTTATCCAAGGCCCCAGATTCAAGAGGAGAGTTAGAAATAGAAACAAAGTCTGCAGATCCCCAGCACTGTGTTCTTTCCATTAGGCCACATTGCTTCTCAAGCTAAAAATAATTTAGCCTAAGGCCTTCCTCCAGTCTCCTTTCCCCCTTCCCCTAGACTCATATTTGCAGGAAAACCAAGCAGCTACTGATGTATTTTCATACGTTACTCTGAACCCTGTTGACTCAGAGCGGGAAGCAGCCTGACAGACTTGACAGGGGCCCAGATGGACATTGCTTGAACAGCCTGGCTTGGAAAGAAAGCATAACTGACTAACAACCGAAGCCCCAGAGGGGCCTCATTCAAAAGGGGTAAGCATGCTGCAGGTCAGGATTAAGGTGGCTTGGCAGAAGCACAAGGGGGGAAATGCATAGCGCCAGCCCCTACTAGGACTGGCTGATTTGTACACTTGGTGGCTTGAAAGATAAACATTTTGCTACATCCTGCTAGTGATTTCTCTGCCCACTCCCTGAGGGTTTTTTTTTTTTAACTCCCCTGATTTGTCTCAGATTCAGAAATCCTTTTCATGAAGACTAATTTCCACTTTACCTCTATATGCAGAGTAGGGGTGGGGGGAATCGCCCACCAGACAGACTACTTGAAATGTCAAAGGATCAAAGCCACTATTTTCTGACCCATGTGTTATCAAGGGTGTTTCCTTGCCCAGTGCAGGATGGTTGTTAAGTATGAGCTTGGGCACCAGGGTAGAAGTTGTTGGACTGGAGAATGTCCCCAAGGAAGGAGTTACTCCACTAACTGGAAGACCTGGAGGGGATGCTACAAGCTGCCCTGTAGTGGCTTTTACAAATGTGGTGAGATTTTCGGTATAATCATTTTTGCCACTTGCCATTTAAATAATTAGTAATTAGTAGATGAGGCCAAATGGTGTACAGTGGGTAGAGAGATAGCTTCAGTGCCAGTGGAGTCTTGGTTCAAGTCTTGCTTCTCACACATGAGCTGGGTGACCTTGGGCACTTAGTGTTCTAAGCAACTTTCTGATACTATGAGTTGCACAAAAGATACTGACCTGAATTAGTAGAGGGAGTTTCCTCATAGGGAAATTCCTTTATGCCAATGAAATCACAGTTCCATTCCCTGGCTCCTAATCAATAGGCAGGACACAATATAGTAGTGGATAGAGAAAAAACCTCAGTGTGAGTCCTACGGCCCCCCCCCCCCCCCAAGTTGTATAACATGGACAAATCGTGTAACCCCTATTTCTCTCTAAGTTATAAATTTACAATCTGCTTCAATATGGGGAACTTCCACACTGAATGTTACCTATACCAACGGAAACACAATTGCTTATTTAGAAATGGAACAAATTAATAGCCCCCTTGCCTTCTCTTTGGATACCAGAGCCTCTTAGGTCTTCATTAGGCCCTAATATTTCCTATACTACTAACTCTAACCCCCTCCAGATTGGCCTTTAGGAATTTATACGTTTGTTCCTACTTACTGGGGTTGTAGTTAGGATCAAATGAGATTTGCTTCATTGAAAACCTTAAAAGTTCTATACTGTATTTTTATTACATTGATACCAAACGAGAGGGAAGCTTTCCTTGTGCAAATGTGACCCGATAACTAAAACTGTTGCAGGTTCTTAGGCCTTGATTTCCTCTGCAGTCATAGCTATGAAAGAACCATCACCACGAACCATAGTTGCAAATGGCTCAACATCAGGAACAAATATGACTTTATCAATGGAAATGGCATTAAAGAAGAGGCATTAATATCTGCCATGTCAGTGTATCCCAAAGACCACTGGGTCTTTCCAACTTACCTACAGCAGAAATCTCTTACGTGTTTTGTCTCTCCCCATTAAAATGTAACATACTTGAGAACAAGGAATGTCTATTGGTATCTTCAGGACTTAGCACAGTTTTTTGTGTCCAGTAAGCATTTAATACTTTTTCATTCATTCATTCAGATTCAATTCAGATATTCAGATCTCGTTAGAAAGGCTTCTAATGTATTATTCTTCATTTGTTGATATAACAATGTGATTTCATGTTTTTGCTATTAATATGGTTTCCTGTCATTAGGGATCTCCTATTATTGGACTAACACTACATTTCGGGCATAAATTCAAGTTGATCACACACAGTGTATAAACTTTTTTTTAAGCATATAGTTTTTTCTAATATTTTAAAAATATTTTGCATTAATAAGAGATATTAAGCTATACTTTTTTTCCCTTGTTTTGTCTTTCCATGGTTTAGGTATCAAGATGATATTTGTCTCATGAAAGGAGTTTGATAAGATTCCATCTTTTTGCAAACATTTCATGTAAAAATGATACTTTTTTGAGAGTTTGATGGGATTTACTCATTTACCCACTTGCCTCTTTGGAAATTCCTTCACAACTTCTTTAGTGTCTTTTCCTGAGACTGCTACTCACATTTTTTTTCTTTTTTCTTGATCTGTTAACATGGGTATTATGTATATATATATATATATATATATATATATATATATATACATATATATATGTATATATATATATTCATTTATTTCATTTAAACTATCCTCAGTTTTGTTGGTCCATAATTGGGAAAAAATTGTTCCAATAATTGTTTTCATTTTCTTCTTTATTTGTTGGGTTTTTCCAATTTTTATATTGACAATTTAGTTTACTTTTTTAATTAGCCTATCTAAATGTTTATATAGTTTTATTAGATTTTTAAAAATTCCTACTTTTAATTTATCAATGTAATAACTTTTATTGTGTGTTGTTTTTCAATTCTATGTTCTCAGATTTTCATCATTTCTACTTTTAAAATTCCATGTGAATTCACTCTGCCAGCCTGTGCTGGTATCAGCAAGTTGGCTCCCCAGAGGGGTCATAGCTAATATTCTCAAGGTCCTAGGGTCCACTCTGTGGGAGGCCATTCCCTTAATCATTTCACTTTTGATACCCCACATCCTTCCTTCCCTTTGACAGGCAGTAGACCCATTTCTTTAACAAAGAAGTTCCCTCATATGGCATAATGGCAAATTTAACAACGGTTTGTAGCAATAGTTCGTAGCAATAGTTACAAAGCACTTCCCTAAAATTCTATAGCACATTTTCCAAAATAAACACAAGTCTGTGGGGGTAGAGAATAGGTATGAGTTTCAAGTACAGTGAGGTAGAAAACATACATGGCCAAGGCAATTCACAATTACAGAACTTTAGGTTCTCAGTGAACTTTCTTTCTTTGAAGGTCCTCAAGAAGTTTGATTGACTGGCAGTGGTTGATGACGAGTCATCCCGAATCAATTCTTTATTAGTCTGAGTCAAATAGGTCACTTGGCTAGCAAGCTGCACCCTCATGGATCTGAATGTTGCTGGGCTAATCCAGACAGATTATTCTGCTCCAGGGCAGCTATTGACAAACAGAGATGGGAGATTTATTCTGATATTAGGATGCACCTACTTTGTCTGAGTCAGGCATATGTCTAAGCTTCCGGGCTCTTCGCAGGATATGACATCAATACTGGGAAAGGTCAATCCATTAGACTCCCTTGGATTACTTTTTATTTCACAATTAGTCTTTAAAATCTTCAGCCCCTTACTCATTTAGGTATTACTAAATTATTTTTCAGATGAAGTGTTACAGTGGTCTTTTTAGTAAAGGCAATGACCTTAATTTAGGAATGACAGAAACCTCACATCTTTGATTGTCTTCGTTCCGAAGTTTGCTAGCTTCAGGTAAGAGGTAAAAGGGTTTTCTACTCTTATTTATAAATATTTCCTGGTTCAAAGGTTGCTTCTCTCAGTGAGGGAACTCTACCTTTGTTTATGATACAAAGGGCAATTACAATTCCTAGACTCCTTTTAGGTCCTTTGCAAAAGAAAAAGTGAGAATGATATTGAAGCAGTCCATGCCCTGGACCTAGATTGCCATCTCATTAGATATGTCCTTGAGTTTTAAATAACTTTATGCAACTTTCTAACATGTGAAATGTTTCCTTTACATCTAAAAAGACTTCCCCCTTTATTTTAAAATATTCAATATTGAACCTTGCTAATTCTACCTTTAATGATGCTCCCATCTTCTGGTGTGACTCTCTCATGTCCCTCCTTTTAACTTTCTCTGACAGTACTTTCTAATTTTATTTTGCATATTGTAATTCTTTGTCAAACTCTGTGCATGCATTCAATTGTCTTTTCCATTTCTACTAAGAGAAAAGATCACAAGATGCCCATGCCC
Organism: Bettongia penicillata ogilbyi; assembly: GCA_023548195.1. Lineage (NCBI taxonomy): Eukaryota > Metazoa > Chordata > Mammalia > Diprotodontia > Potoroidae > Bettongia > Bettongia penicillata. The sequence continues at coordinate 5,254,401 of JAJHZJ010000713.1, forward strand.
CACATTTCTTCTCTGTTCTCTCTCTCTCTCTCTCTCTCTCTCTCTCTCACTCACTCTCTGTCTCTGTCTCTCTGTCTCTGTCTCTGTCTCTGTCTCTCTCTCTCTCTCTCTCTCTCTCTCTCTCTCTCTCTCTCTCTCAGAGCAAACAGAACAGAATGAAATCAGACTCCATTTCTGTATGTTACTGTGCTTAACTTTCTCTGTGATCCATAAAGAAATTTGGCTTCTGAATGGGCACATCGCTTCTCTTTCTATTAGAATATAAATACATTATCATTATTTGGTCCCTTCCAATTGCTCAAGTGTATTTACTTTTCTAGATTTATATTGACTCCCATGTTTGTATTTCAGAGTTGGCACCCAACTCTGGTTTTTTCATCAAGAATGCTTGAAAATCCTCTTTTCTATTAAAACCGTATTTTTTTCCAATATAGGATTATACTCATTTTTAGCATAAATTGTTATTGATTATAAGCCTTTATATCTCACCTTTTAGATCATTATACTCAGATTTTTTTCACCTAATTGCTATATAATTTTGTATGATACTCATTGTGAGTTTTTAGTACATAAATCATTTCTTTTGGCCTACTAATTGTATTTCTTGTCTAACAATTTAAACTACTGCTGAGCTCAATACTCAGAGGCCACATCCTCTGCCTCTTCATTAATCAGGCCTTCTCCTATGAATCCAAACATTTGTATATTGAGTTCATTGCTAGAGAAACCTCTAGCACTGTAATGAGAAGGGTTAGGATCATTCCCTTCTACTCTTTGACTTTTGTTACTCCCAGTCCAAAGCCCCAAAGTAAAATGTTGCTTAAAACTTACATTTGGCTCATCTCTAGATTTTTTTGTAAAGAAAGAAGTCTAAAGAGACTTAGTGTATACTTTAAATTTAGTTCAGGGGGGAGGAGCCAAGATGGCGGAGTAAAAAGACTCAGGTATGCTAGCTCCGAACCCATAGTCCATAAATTTCCTGTAAAAAGAACTCCCCACAAATTCTGGAGCACTATAAGCCGTGCAGAAACACAGTGGAAGAGATTTCCGTTCCAGAGAGCCCAGGAAAGCCTCCCCAAAGGTCCGTCGTGTTCCAGACATGGAGCCCCTGCGCTGTCCTGGCCGTGCAGCCCCAGAGGAGCAGACCCGAGCAGGCTTCAGGGATGGAAACTCTGGCGGCCGCAAAGGTCCATCCGCCCACAGACGCTACAGGTCAGTGAGAGAGATTTCTGGGCTGACTGAGAGGGGAGCAGGGTGTCTCTGTGGCTCGGGGTCTCTCGGGAGGCAGTGGCAGAGGCAGTGGCAGAGGCAGCAGCAGTGGCTCGGGACTCCCTGAGCAGGCAAGAGCTCAGGGCCATTACCGAAGGTCTCTGCATAAAACCCCTGAGGGAACTGAGCATGGGAGGCGGCCCTGCCCCCACACTAGCCCCAGAACTTAAGCTCACATTGAACAGCAGCTGCTCCTGCTACGGAAAGCCCTGAGGCTGGGGAGCAGCATTTGAATCTCAGACCCCAAGCACTAGCTGGGCAGACATAGGAGGGGGTGGAGAGGAATCTCAGAATTCAAGTAACGGGCTGGGAAAATGCCCAGAAAAGGGAAGCATAATAAGACCATAGAAAGCTACTTTCTTGGGGGACAGATGTTCCCACCTTTCATTTCTGATGACGAGGAACAATTCTTACCATAAGGGAAAAATGTGGAAGTCGGGCCCTCTGTATCCCAGACATCCGAGGTGGATGTCTGGTGGGCTCAGGGCATGGAAGAGCTCAAAAAGGGTTTTGAGAATCAAGTTAGACAGGTGGAGAAAAAACTGGGAAGAGAAATGAGAGAGATGCAAGAAAAGTATGAAAAACGGGTCAATAGGCGGAGCCAAGATGGCGGAGTAGAAGGACGCACGTTTAAGAGCTCCGAAACCAAAGCCCATGGAATTGGTGTAGAAAGAGTCCCCCATAGATTCTGGGTGAGTGCAAGGTGTGCAGAGGCAGAGTGGAGGAGATTTCCGTTCCGGGGATCCCTGAGGACCCGTCCCCAGGGTCCGGCGCGCCCCGGAGAGTAAACCCGACCCCCAGCGCTGCCCTGGCCGAGGCCTCAGAGAAGCGGATCCGAGCAGGCTTCAGAGACGGAAGCTGAAGCAGCCGGGAAAATCCCTCCGCCCACAGAAGCAGGTCAGTGAGAGAGGCCGGGCTGAAGGAGAGGGGAAGCGGGGCGTCTCCGTGACTCGGGCCCCCTCGGGAGGAAGCGGCGGCGGCGGGGACGGGGGCAGGAAGCGGCGGAGGCAGAGGCGTGGGCTGGGGCTGAGGCGGGCAGCGGCCCAGGACTCAGGAATCCCCCAGCAGCAGGCAGGATCTTCATTACGGAAGATTCCCGCATAAAACCTGACGGAGCTGAGCCTGGGAGACGGCCCTGCCCCCACCCCGCTCTGTTGCTGAAGACTTCTGCTCGGGACCCCCAGGGGAGCTGAGATTGGGAGGCGGGCCCCCCACGCCACCCCCACCCGCTCCATTCTTGGGAGTCTCTGCATAAAACCCCCCGAGGGATCAGAGTCTCGGAGGCAGCCCGGGCCCCACCCCAGCACCTGAACTAAAGCTCACTGATTGACAGCCAGCAGGAGGAAAGCCCATTTAAATCTCAGAGGCCAAGCACTAGCTGGGCGGATCCAGGTGGGGGTGGAAAGGAATCTCAGAAGACAAGTTAACTGGCTGGGAAAATGCCTAGAAAAGGGAAGAAAAATAAGACTTTAGAGAGTTTTTTCCAACAAATGCAAATGATCCCGACCTTCGGATCTGACGAAGATGAGGACGTATTCTTGCCATCAGGGAAAGACGTGGAGGGCGGGGCCTCGGCACCCCAGACACCCCAGGGGGGTGGTGGGTGGGCTCAGGCCCTGGAAGAGCTCAAAAAGGATTTTGAAAAGCAAGTTAGACAGGTGGAGGAAAAAACTGGGAAGAGAAATGTCAGAGATGCAACAAAAGTATGAAAAACAGGTCAATACCTTGGTAAAGGAGACCCAAAAAAATGCTGAGGAAATTAACACCTTGAAAAATAGGCTCACCCAATTGGCAAAGGAGGTTCAAAAAGCCAACGAGGAGAAGAATGCTTTCAAAAGCAGAATGAGCCAAATGGAAAAAGAGGCTCAAAAACTCACTGAATTTAATAGCTCTCTCAAAATTAGAATGGAACAGATGGAGTCTAATGACTTTACGAGAAACCAAGAAATCACCAAACAAAACCAAAAGAACGAAAAAATGGAAGAGAATGTGAAATATCTCATGGGAAAAACAACTGACCTGGAAAATAGATCCAGGAGAGACAATTTAAAAATTATGGGACTACCTGAAAGTCATGATCAAAAAAAGAGCCTAGACATCATCTTTCATGAAATTATCAAGGAAAACTGCCCTGATATTCTAGAACCAGAGGGCAAAATAAGTATTGAAAGAATCCATCGATCACCACCTGAAAGAGATCCAAAAAGAGAAACTCCTAGGAACATTGTGGCCAAATTCCAGAACTCCCAGCTCAAGGAAAAATCTTACAAGCAGCTAGAAAGAAACAATTCCAGTACTGTGGAAATACAATCAGGATAACCCAAGATCTAGCAGCTTCTACATTAAGGGATTGAAGGGCGTGGAATAGGATATTCCAGAAGGCAAAGGAACTAGGACTCAAACCAAGAATCACCTACCCAGCTAAACTGAGTATAATACTTCAAGGGAAAATATGGTCTTTCAATGAAACAGAGGACTTTCAATCATTCTTGATGAAAAGACCAGAGCTGAAAAGAAAATTTGACTTTCAAACACAAGAATGAGAAGAAGCATGAAAAAGTAAACAGCAAAGAGAAGTCTTAAGGGACTTACCATGAGTGAACTGTTTACATTCCTACATGGAAAGACAATATTTGTAACTCTTAAAACTTTTCAGTATCTGGGTAGTTGGTGGGACCACACATACACATGTACACGCATGCACACACATACACACATGCACACACATACAGAGATAGAGAGCACAGATTGAACTGAATAGGATGGGACCATACCTTAAAAGAAACTAGGGTAAATGGTGAGAGAGAAATGTAGGGGGAGGGAAAGGGAAGGGGGGTAACTATATGTCATTTAAGAGGCAGGTAGTTTTTCTTAGTGGAGGGAAAAAGAGGAGAGCTGAGAAAAAAAAAAAAAAAAAAACAAGACGTTTACCCTCATCACATTTGACTAAATGAAGGAGTGAAATGCACACTCATTTTGGTATGAAAACCTATCTTACAGTATAAGAAAGTGGGGGAGAAAGAGATATTGCAAGGGGGGGGATGATGGAAGGGAGGGCAAAGGGAGGAGGGAGCAATCTGAAGTCAACACTTGGGGAGGGACAGGATCAAAAGACAGAAGAGAAACAATGAGGGGCAGGTTAGGAGGGATGGTAATCCAGTTAGTCTTACACAACACGACTATCAGGGAGGTCATTTGCAAAACTACACAGATATGGCCTATATTGAATTGCCTGCTGTCCCAAAGGGAATGGGTGGGGAGGGAGGGATGAGGAGAATTTGGAACTCAAAGTTTTAGGAACAACTGTTTAGTATTGTTGTTGCAACTAGGAAAGAAGACATACAGTTAAGGAGGAATAGAAAGTCATCTGGCCCTACAGGAGAAAAGAGAAGATGGAGACAAGAGAAGGGAGAGATGACAGAAGAGAGGGCAGATTGGAGATAGGGAAAATTAGATTGCTTGGGGTATTGGGGTGGGGGGAGGGACTAAAAGGGGAGAAAATTTGGAACCCAAAAATTTGTGAAAATGAATGTAAAAAATTTAAATAAATAAATAAATATAAAAAAAATATAAAAAAAAGAAAAACGGGTCAATAGTTTGCTAAAGGAGACCCCAAAAAATGCTGAAGAAAATAACACCTTGAAAAATAGGCTCACTCAATTGGCAAAATAGGTTCAAAAAGCCAATGAGGAGAAGAATGCTTTCAAAAGCAGAATTAGCCAAATGGAAAAAGAGGTTCAAAAGCTCGCTAAAGTAAATAGTTCTCTCAAGATTAGAATGGAACAGATGGAGGCTAATGACTTTCTGAGAAACCAAGAAATCACAAAACAAAACCAAAAGAATGAAAAGATAATGTGAAATATCTCATTGGAAAAACAACTGACCTGGAAAATAGATCCAGGAGAGACAATTTAAAAATTATGGGACTACCTGAAAACCATGATCAAAAAAAGAGCCTAGACATCATCTTTCATGAAATTATCAAGGAAAACTGCCCTGAGATTCTAGAACCACAGGGCAAAATAAGTATTGAAGGAGTCCATCAATCACCACCTGAAAGAGATACAAAAAGGGAAACTCCTAGGAACATTGTGGCCAAATTCCAGAATTCTCAGTTGAAGGAGAAAATATTGCAAGCAGCTAGAAAGAAACAATTCCAGTATTGTGGAAATACAATCAGGATAACTCAAGATCTAGCAGCTTCTATATTAAAGGATCGAAGGGTGTGGAATAGGATATTCCAGAAGTCAAAGGAACTAAGACTCACACCAAGAATCACCTACCCAGCTAAACTGAGTATAATACTTGAGGGGAAAATATGGTCTTTCAATGAAACAGAGGACTTTCAAGCATTCTTGATGAAAAGACCAGAGCTGAAAAGAAAATTTGACTTTCAAACACAAGAATGAGAAGAAGCATGAAAAAGTAAACAGCAAAGAGAAGTCATAAGGGACTTACCAAAGGTGAACTGTTTACATTCCTACATGGAAAGACAATATTTGTAACTCTTAAAACTTTTCAGTATCTGGGTAGTTGGTGGGACCACACACAGATGTACACACACACACACACACACACACACGCACACACATGTGCAGTGTGCATGCACACACACACATACTCTCATGCATGCACATACAGAGACAGAGAGCACAGAGTGAATTGAATAGGATGGGACCATATCTTAAAAGAAATTAAGGTAAACGGTGAGAGAGAAATGTAGTGGGAGGAGAGACGGTGAAATGGAATGGGGCAAATTATCTCCCATTCAAGAGGCAAGCAGGAAACTTTTTAGTGGAGGGAAAAAGAGGAGAGCTGAGAAAAAAAAAAAACAAGAAGTTTACCCTCATCACATTCGACTAAAGGAAGGAATAAAATGCACACACATTTTGGTATGAAAACCTATCTTACAATACAGGAAAGTGGGGGAGAAGGAGATAAGCAGGGTGGGGGGGATGATGGAAGGGAGGGCAATGGGAGGAGGGAGCAATTTGAAGTCAGCACTCTTGGGGAGGGACAGGATCAAAAGACAGAATAGAAACAATGGGGGGCAGGATAGGATGGAGGGAAATAACAGTTAGTCTTACACAACACGAGTGTTATCGAAGTCATTTGCTAAACTACACAGATATGGCCTATATTGAATTGCCTGCCTTCCCAAAGGCAATGGGTGGGGAGGGTGGGATGGGGAGAATTTGGAACTGAAAGTTTTAGGAACAACTGTTGAGTATTGTTGTTGCTACTAGGAAATAAGAAATACAATTAATGGGGAATAGAAAGTCATCTGACCCTACAGGACAAAAGAGAAGAGGGGGACAAGAGAAGGGAGGGATGATAGAAGAGAGGGCAGATTGGTGATAGGGGAAATTAGAATGCTCGGTGTATTAGGGTGGGGGAGGGGATAAATGGGGAGAAAATTTGGAACCCCAAATTTTGTGAAAATGAATGTAAAAAGTTAAATAAATAAATTTATACAAAAAACCCAAAAACCAAAAAAACCCAGCAAACAATAATTTAGAATTGGGGGAGAGATTTAAATAAAACAAAAACATTGTGTAAAACCTAAAAAAAATAAATTTAGTTCAGAAGAGCCATTTATTTTCTGCATATAAGAGAAATGCTAAAGATGAAACCTATTAACAAGTGTATAGTGACAGGAATTTAGAGAAGGAATAAGATGTGTACTATTCTGAAAGCTTGATCTTTAAGATATTAAACTATGATGTAGTTTGAAAGCACTTGATACCTCACTTTAATTCTGCTAAGTCCAAATAATTCCCTCCAGATCTATGTCTTTTTAAGAATCAGAACAAGGTCAAGCTCCTTCTCTACTGGTAGTCATTAGCATTGACATAGAAACTCCTCTGACCATTAGCAAGCTCCAACTGAGAGACCTGGAATTTGAACCTCTGAAATTGGCAAAGTATTTCCCCAGCCTGGATTAATAGGTCGTGAGATCCATCATTTATACATGACAGAATTAAAACAGAAGCAATAGCCAGAATCCCAAGACTCACACCTATCATTCCATAAGCCCGTATTTTACTTTACATGGATGTACCCAAAGTTGCCATTCTTTCCAGGGTACGGAGGAAGGGGATCAGTTCTACTCCAACCCATTTAAAAGGCTCAAAGATTCCTGGTTTGTATGATAAATATGAATCAGATCACCCCTTGTAAAGATCCAATGAATCAGTGCTCTTTCTTGCTAAATTATCAATAATATGAATCCTTCTTCATTCCAAAGCACCCAGTTCCATCAGCACTAAATTATTTCCCTAGAAATGCCAGGACACAAGCTCATCATTCTGTAAATTATGTGCCAGTCCAAACCCTGCAACTCTTGGAATCTTTTAAATTTGGCTATGTCCTTCCTGGGCGTTTTCAGTATGTGGTTTCAGAAGTTAAACATTAGATTCTTTCTACATTCACTATGAGCTCAGATTCTAATATTGATGCTGAAAGGCTTTTGTACGTACATGTGTATACATGTGTGTGTTCATGCGTCAAGCAATATCTTGTGATCATTAAAAACAATGAGGCATAGTTTTCTAGATAATATCTTGTATGTTCTCTTTCCTTTATTCAATTCTAGACCCAGATCACTGTCCATTAGTAAAGTGTCTTTTAGAGGCATGAAATGAGAAACTAACTTAATGTGCTGTCAGTCCAAATGCCTGTTATACATTATGCTGTTTACAATATTCCTCCACTTGTTATTTCTTGCGTGGATGTCTAGGTTGCACTCAGTATTCAGGGAAATCAGGAATACTATTTCCATCTGCTAGAAATCCCTGTTCTGTTCGGACTCTGTGAAAGACCTTTTCCAAAATACAGAAAAAAATATCTTTAATGAGTCTGTTTCCTTATTTTATACCTTAAACAAAAGATCTTGAAACATAGTTATGTTTGTGCTTGCATTCATCAAGAAATTATACATATATATACATACATACATATATATATATATTCATATGCATGAGAAATATTATTGGAGTAGTTTTTTGCTCTGAGTCAAAATGTGTTTTTTTTTCCATAATCCACAAAAATAAAACTCAAAAGGATTTCGTATATTCCATATCTTTTAGACAGTTGTATGGTTGTTATAAAAATAACTAAAAATATATAAAATGTCATGGATGTTACCTCTCACATTATACTCAAGAGACATGTGAATACAGCTATAAAAACCACTATAGCAATAAAAGGAAAAATTGGTCAGTTGCTATCTGATTTAGCGTTCCATCAATCAAATTACTAAGGGGTTATTTTAAAAACTAAACAAAATAATGCAAATTCATCTGGAGGAACAAAAAGTCAAACATCTCAAGGAAAATAAAAAAATATGTAGAAATAAAGGAGTCAAGATTTCTAACTATTCGGTAAATACAGTGACATGAAAACTATTAGGTATTGGCTCAAAAATAGAAAAAAAAGTGATCAATGGAATACATTAGGTTTGCAAAATCCAGTAATTACCTACCATGGTATCTTAATCTTAATACAAGGGCCACAACTACTGTGGGATCACAACGTTGACAAAGTCAATTCTAAGAAAATTTGAAATCATTTAAGTAGAAACTAGATTTAGATCAGTATATTAATTAATATACTACAAAAAAACTTACAATTGCTATGATATAAATATAGATCTTATCATAAGCAAATTTAAGGAGCAAGAAAGGAGATAACTTCCACAACTACAGTGAGGGGGAGAATTCTTAAATTAGCAAGGAATACAGATAATGAATAATGTAATAATAAAATAATAAAAAATATAGATAATAAAGATAATGAAATAGACAATTTTAATTACATAGTTTTAAAAGAAATTTTACCCAAATAAAATCATTATGGCTAAAATTAAAAGGGAAATAATGAAATTGGAAAAAATCTTTTCATCAAATTTCTCTTATAGCCAAGTCAAGTCAATAAGCATTTAAATATTTACTATGTGCTAAGCTTAGGAGACAGAAAGAAAGGTGAATAGAATCCCTGCTCTAAAGGAACTTACAATCTAAATGCAAACAACTAGTTCCAAACAAGATATGTAGAGAATTGATAATAATTATATAACAAGAACCCTCCCCCAAACAGATATGTCAAAGGATATGAAAATGAAATTTTCAAATGAAGAAATGTATCGATATTTAGAACTATCAACAACCATATGGGGGAAAATGCTTTAAATACCTTATAATAACAGAAATACATACAAATACAAATAAACACTATTTTGAGTGTCTATCCTACAACCACCAGATTGACAAGAAAGCAAATGTGGAAAATTGTGGTTGCTTCAAGGGCTGTGGGGCTAGAACCCTAATGCATTCTTGGTGAATTGATGAATTAGCCCTTGATGGTGATCATGTTTAGTTGTTTCAGTCATGAATGACAATTCATGACCCCATTTGTCATTTTCTTGACAAAGATACTGAAGTAGTTTGCTAATTCCTTGATCAGTTCATTTTACAGACAAGAAAACTGAGGCAAACAGGGTTAAGTGACAGGGATTCACAGCTAGTAAGTATCTGAGGCCAGATTTGAACTCATGAAGATGAGTCTTCCTGACTCTAGACCTGTGCCCTGTGCACTGGATAGCACAGCCTAACTGAATTAATCTAACCATTCTGCAAATAATTCTGGAACTACATCTCCAAAGTCATTAAATCCTACTTTCCCTTTGATCTAGTGCTATAATTATTGGAAGTGTATTGCACAACAGGCAGAAAGGACTAGATGATCTTTTGGATTCCCTTCCAGCTCTGACATTCTGTATAATTCAAGTGGAGATGGTCTAATAGAATTATAGAGCACAATGAATAATATAAATAATTTATCTGTAGTTATTAGTGTATGCTAGTGAGAACTCTTAACAGATTTTCATTGTATCTCTGGCAATTTTCTATATGACACTGAATATATCTCTCCATTCTCTGGATCTTGAGTTCTAGAGATTTGATTCTCTTTCTCTCTCCTATACTACATGCCACACAAAGTTGTTGAGACTGTGAAAAGTGTAACCAGGAGAAATACTCACATTTGTTAGGGCTGGAGTATATCCAGTTGGGAATGACTGCAGCTGGGCTCCATCCATTGTCACATGTGCTGTCCTAGAACCTGAATTCATTTGCCTTAGCCCTCTCAGATAGATAAAATATGTCCATAACTCAAGAATTTTGGTTGAGTTCCATGTGCTGGCTTCCCTGATTCCCTCTTTGGCCTTTTCTCATCTTCCATCCCATCCCTCTCTCCATCAGAAATGAATCAATGAAAACAGAGCACTGAGTCACAGAGAGTCACCCACTCTGTCTTTATGTTTCTCCCTATGTCTATCCCTTTTGGTCTATTTTTTCTTCTCTCCTCTTCTCTTCTCTTTTCTTGTTTCTCTCTTCTCTCCTTTCTTCTCCTTTCTTCTCCTCTCTTCTCCTCTCTTCCCCTCTCTTCTCCTGTATGGCTCTCCCTGTCTGTCTCTATCTATCTGTCTCTGTCTGTATGTCTCTATCTGTCTCTCTGTCTCTATCTCTCCTTCTTTCTCTTGAATATGTAGTTTAGAAATATCTCTGGAACTTCTTATAAGGGATAAGAAGTCAGGAGCTCTTGACAGTAGGGCAAATTTTATGTAACTACACGTTCCTTGGAGAAGATGGCCTCTGATAGTTGGAGAAGCATATCAATGCCTTCTATTTCCAGAAAAAAGATAGACCCTGAAGGAATTGTTAAGATAGTGATTTGCAGAGTTGAAGGTGAAATGACAAGACTATAGACTCAAAAAATGTCTCATGTTTTGATGTTGACATATCAAACTCATGGGATAGCATAATAGGGGTTAGAACTTAATGCTTTATGGATAATTCTTCTACAATAAATAGTATAGAAAGTACAAATAAGATATGATTCTAATCTTCATGAAATTTTCAGTGTAGTAAGATGGATGTGTCAAATAACTATAGCATAGAAGACACAAGATATCAAATAATCCTAAAATATAATGTAAGGGCATTAGGAAGGGGGAAAGTTCTATTTACCTAAAAGAAAAAGGGAGTCAATTGGGTTGGGCTTTAAAGGATGAGTAAGGATACAAAGAAAGACTAGGAATGTGAAGGAAGGCTGTGATCAGACCAGCAATCCCCTGATACAATTTTCCTACTACCCATAATATAGTTGCTTTACTTAGCAGAAGACAAAACTGCCCAAGGATCTGATTGGCCCCAGTTTCATTCACTGACACTGGTCATCTAAGGGTACAACAATTCCCAGTCATGTGAAATCTAGGCATCTAAGACTTGACTGATTTCTGAAAATCACATATCCTGTTCTGATGACCACTGATATTTCCATATGAACACTAAGGAAGTCATGTTTATAGAAGCTAGATACTGCTGTATTCTTGTTACGTATCCTTGCTATGTTATAATAAGATATACGTCCTTTTGTTAAGTGTTCAATGGCTTAAAAGTACTTCATTTCATTCCTACATGGAACCCAAACTAAGAGAACGCTGGTGTTAGAGGCAAACCTCCATGTAAAGTGAAGAAATTAAACAAAACCACGGAGCTGGAAAAACACATATGTTTAATGATAAGTAGTCCTGTTGGGTTGGAGTGTAAAGTAAAAGAATTAGTATCAGATAAGTCTGGTAAGGAAGAGGGCCATCAGATTGCAGAGGATATAAAGTTCGCACTCTATTGATTAGATAATAGGTGTTTCAAGCAAGAGAATATTGTCATGAGATCTATGCACAAAATTGCTTCAGGTAAGTGTGGTAGAAATATGAAAGATGACTTAGAGAGGGAAAGGGACGGGAGTCAAGAAGATCTATTTTTTTCTTTGCAGTTTTTTCTTTTCTTTTTTAAAATTTGTTTTCAATTTTTAACAGTCACTTCCATACATTTTAAATTTTCTCCCAGAAAGATCTATTTGTTGCCATAGTCCAGGGAGTTGGTACTAAGGGCTTTTACTTGGCTAATGCCAGTGGAAACAGAGCAGAAGAGAGAAATGTAAAAGCTATTGTACTTCAATGAAAAATGAAACTGAGAAAAAATAAGAGCTCAGATGACAGTATGGAAAATTTGAAATTATTTTTACTGAGAAGTTGAGGGAGATAAAGGGAAAAAGATACTATTTTATAAGTCATTACACAATCTTGCATAAAACTGAGTTATAGAAATGTTACATCACTGAACTAAAATTGACTATGAACTTGAACCTGCTTGTTGTTGAAAGAAATTGGTATATGTGAAGAGGAGATGGCCCAAGAAAAGGCCTTTTGTAACAAGGTCTAAGGAAGGATTACATATGTCTAAGCTTGTTGAATCCATGTGTCTCTGGTTTTTGGCTGCATTTTAGCCTCACAATTGAAATGCTCTGGCAGATGCCATGGCTTCAGACAAGTTTGTCAGTGGGCAATACTTATCTGCTAGTATGCCAACAATATTCTACTGGCTGGAGGGAAAAAAGTATTAATTATATGCTGTACATATTAACATTTTGATGTTTCACTCTCAGGTGACCTGTTACTATCAAGGAAGAGACAAGGACACTAGAAAAGGGGGGAAAGGGTCAAAACACATATATGTCACCAGTCTTGATAGGCTTAATGATATTTTTGTGAATGGATATGACTAACACATTATACCAGTTTGTGTCTTTAATTGTCAATATAAATCTAATAAATTGATATAATCTAATAAATAAGGAGGAGGTTAGCAAGATACTAGTTACTTATATTTTACTGAATATCAGCAAGGACTAAGTCCTAAGTAGTATATACTTTAATATCCATTAAATATTCACTGGAGGCATTTTACTAAAGCTTTAACAACCCTTTCCAGAATTAAGATTTTAGCAGCAGAAAGTTAAGATTTTTTTTTTATATTCAAGGGGAAAAAAGTATATTTTATGTAGTAAAAAGTAGAGAAACCTGAGGAGTTACAGTGAAGCATTTTCCTCCTTTCCTCTGGAGTCTGAATCCTTCCTCCATGGACAGCAGTAATACCATTGCAACAGGGGCCAAAAATATTAAAAAACATTTTAAAGCTACCACTGAAAGGAGAGAGTGGTACATTTAGACTCTTCTTTCTCCATTAATAGAGTTACCAGAGATGCCTTGTCCCCTTTTGGGTCATAAATTGAGACATCACTCAGCAGTTGTCCTGGCAAATTTCCCCCAGAAAGTCCACTTATGAAGTGACTAATAGCACCAGAGTCTAATTTACTTAATGTTTTAAGCCACTGGAGGGGAGAGGTAGAGAGCAGGATTAGGAGAGGAATCAGGAAGGAACCACAGATGTCCTTAGGCTGGCCCAGCTCAGGGTTGTTCCATAGTCTCCCCCTCTCCATTCTTCTTTTTATTCTTTTGACAAAAGAGACAGACAGACAGACAACTTATTTACCATCTTGTAGGAATCAGGAAACAAAGCCTGAATCCAGGATCAGAAAATACATTAAAAAGGAAAGGCTCATGTAATCTGGAATGAACATTAAATACCCCACAAGCTGGGTTTCCTAAATGCATGGGGGTACTCCAAACATCAGGGAGGAAAGGAAGATTATAAATGTAATGTAATATGCATTTTCCCTAAGTCTGGAAAACCAAGCTGATTGGAATCAGTCCTTAACTCTAATACCTCTATGAACCTCTTCCTACTTCACAGCTCTCCTCTTGAGTTAACCTTTTCCTTTAAGTACCTCATGGCCATGAGGAGAGTTCACTAGTCCATGAAGAAAGTGATTAACAATTCCACTTGGGGAAGTTTGTGTCATAAGAAAAATTGGGAATGACTCTCCTTTGATGGACTCTTTTTTTGCTGATTCCTAGGCTTCCCGTGCAGCCCAGTGTAATATGATTTACTATGTGGAGCCTGGTAAGGGGAAGATAATCTCCTCATACTCTTCATAGCTAAAACTCCACTTGTTTTGCCCCATCTCCACATCAAGGTTGTCTGTAGGCTGTTGTTTCAGCTAACCCAGGTCATGAATCTAGAAATCTCATGAATTTCCAAATCCAAGAGACACTTCTCCAATTCTATGACAGTTTTACTCCTAGCAAGTCTTAGCTCCTCTAGAGAACAAAATTCAGGCTGGAAAGATTATCTGATCAATTCTAGATTCAAAATGATGAAACAGAAAAAGAACATGTTTAAAGATGTTTGAAGACCTAGGAATCTTGCTTTTGACTTGATGGATCCCCCAAAACATGGATTATAATTTAGTTTATTGGGCCATTATGAAAGCAACTCAGAGAGCAAGGTGACTCAACAAACCTGAGATATCATCTGCATTGTGATGGACTTCTTGAAGGATTTCTTGCCCCTGGATATGCAGTCTGGGTTGAGGAAAAGTGCAGCATGTACTTAGAATGAATTCCAGTTAGAAGAGGGGGGGTGGGGGGGTGGGGAGTGGTTGAAGTGCCAGTGTTTTTATGAGTGTAAAGTCATGTACTTGGGTGCTTCAGTGCCAAGGGGAATTAAAAAAAAAAATAAGGACCTTAAAGCAGAAATGACCACATTAAGAAAAAGAGCATTATAAGAATTCTAACTAGTAGGAAAGGGGCTGTCCTGATGGAGAATTTTGCAAAATGACTAATTCCAGAAGACTGTATCAGGTTTTTCTTTCTTGATGGCTATGAAGAAATCCATCGATTATGGTGATAGCTGTTTCCCGCCTTTCTTACTGTACTTGGTCTTTTATGTTCCCTGAAGGCATCTGCACATTTCAAGAGAAACAAGTTAGAGAACAGAGTAGTGGAACTGAAAGAGGAAGAGGGATAGAAACAGATACAGAGACAGAGAGACAGACAGAGACAGAGATGGAGATTTATCTCAGATTTTAAAGGCATAACATTTCTCTGGAAGTCAAAGACACATGTATGTAATACAATTAAACAAGAAAGGATTAAAACTATAATTTTTTTATAAAATCATAATTGAAAGCATTTAATAAATATGTGTTTGATTAGCTAATTGTAGGAACTTCTAGAAGTATCCTCAGTCCAATTTATTGCCACAGAGACCCCTCTCCCCCCACCTCCATCGGTTCTAACGAAGTCTTATTGATAATCCTAAGACTGATACTAAGAAGAACTCCATAATAGTATGGACACCCCAATAAAAATGTGGATAATATGGGAATATTATCTGGGAATAATAAGTAGCCAGAAAATGGATAAAGTAAGGAGAGGCAGGGAGTGGGGGGAGGAGAGGGAAAGACAAAGACATGGAGACAGAGAGGCAGACAGAGATTTAAAAAGACACAGAGAGAATTTCAATGTAAGACTTTTCTGTGAAGGAATTAGAGCAGAAAATGACCAAGAGTAAAGGAGTGACCATCCCTCATGTAATTTCATATTTTGAATTGAACTATCTTTGGGAGTTATATGGAACAGAGGATGTGACTGGTAACACTCAAGGTTAAATGTACAAATCTTTAGCTACTAAGCTCTCTGCATACCATACCAGGTAATAACTCCAATGATCATATCAGTGGAAAGAGTTCACCCCAGAAACCCTGGGGCATAACTCTTACCTAGCATCATACGCAAGCCAAAATCCCTCAGGAAACTCAAGGGCAAACAGAAATGGAACATTTTCCTCTTTTTCATCTGCCATCCCTCTCTTAATTCCATCTTTGTATTTTATCTACAAGGAGGCAATTTTTAAAAAGGGTAATGGCCCCCACTGGAGATTTATAAGCTGGAAAGAGTTCGGCCCTCTCCAAAACAGACACAAGGAGTTGAAGTATTGAGGGTGGATTGAGTTTAAGTGCTTTTAGTGTTTATTTGAGTAAAACAGGTCCACTTTTCCTACGTTTACCTAATGGTGTTTCAGAGAAAGAGTGGAAAGTTTATAGCAGAGAGAAATCTTACTTACTGAGGGATTTGTGTGACAGGCAGTCACTGAATCAGACAAAATAAATTAACAAAAATTTAATTAGCTTGTATCATTCTTGTCAAAGCTGACAACTAAAACATGGAGAAAAGATCATGTTTTTCTCCAGAGAGTGTTTTATTTCTTTTCCTCATCTGAAAAGAAACTTTAACTTATACAACTATTTATAGATTTTACACGGACTGCTGTTTCCTGAATTTCAGGAAGGTTCAAGAGTTAAATCAAAAATGGTCTGGGGGACTTAACTTCTTCCCAATCCTGTCCCTACCCCCATCTATTTCTTTACTTGAGAGTCCCAGATTTGGTCCATTAGCTCAGTCATTTCTGCATGTGTTTTCTGAAAGGGAATTCAGTCACATACAAAATCCATCCGATGAATGGGCCAGTTGCCATGACTTCCATTTTCTCACTGATGTCTTATAATTTAGTCCATACTTCATTTCATGGAGGAAAATATTCAGAAAGCTATAGTAAGAATGATGAGGAGATTATTCAAATGAGAGGAAAAGTATAAAAGTTACCTACTTAATGGGAACACTCAAGTTAAATATGCTGGTACAGAGACAGGTCTGTGGTTCAATTTTCTCAGTGTAAGAACCCACCAAAATTTCCCTTCAGAAATGTCCTGCTCATGGAAGGTAGGACTTTGATTATGCCATGTTGGCTTACGTGGTCATTTTGGCAATCAGTAAGACATCTGAATACCATAACTCCTTCTCGTTGAAACTAACTCATCCAAATCTTAATAATTAAATCTTAGAAAGTCACACTGAAGTTAAGTGGCATGGCCAGGGTCATTTAGGGAGTATCAATAGAATTGGGTAATTTAAACCCTGGTATTCTTGATTCCAAATTCAGCGTTTTTTTCATATATACCGTGTTACACTGCTTCAACTCTTATAGCACATGTATATTAACAACTGCTGCCATCCATTCCGTCATGCCCACTCCCTGCTTTCTGCAGAACCCCTGGCCTTTCTTGTCATAGGAGCCAAAGCTATTACTGTGCAAAGGAATGCTTGACCAAAGGACTTGGAAATCCTATCACCTGTGGAAGATAACTACTGAAAACGACGCTATCATGCTATTATTATATAGTTCTGGTACATCTTCTTTTGGATAGACCTGAATTTAAGTTGTGCCTCTAACTCATTCATACTAGCTCAGTAGCCAATGTATAATCAAATTATACATACATGCACACACACACAAACACATACATGAATATGTAAACATATATTTGGTGCTATTTAGTCATTGCAGTTGTGTTTGACTCTTCATGACCCTATTTGAGGTCTTCTTGACAAAGATATTTGGATAGTGTGCCATTTACTGCTGTAGCTCATTTCATTGTTGAGGAAACCAAGGCAAACAGAGTTAAATGGCTTACCCAGGGTCACACAACAAATAAGTGTCTGAGACTGGATTTGAATTCAGGTCTTCCTGACTTCAGGTCTGGCACTCTATCCATTATGTCATCTAGATGTACACACATATGTATAAATATAAAAAGTATATACCTATACATATGTATGTATGTGTGTGTATCACATTTACTTCATCACTTTGAGATTTTTTAGCATGAAATAGTGAAAGATTATGTGCTGGAGGAATAACATAGTGACCATGTTCTAAGCTAGTTATTTTTTTTTTTAAATCTTATATTGCAACCAACTAAATACAGAAGTGATTTCTCTTTTGTACTTTTAATCAGTAGCACAGAATCTAACATTTCATTTTCCTCTATTTATGTCACCTATATTACCCTTGTCTTCACAATGACACAGTAAGATCTTTGAGGCCACACAATATGTATTATCTGTCTCTAAAAAAACAAAAAACAAAAACAAATTTCTCACAGTGATCACTTAGCACAGTGGTAGTTCATACAAAGAGGAATTTTTCCATTAATTATTTGTTAGATATTTTTAAAGGTATAGTTATAATCTTAGACCAAGAGCAATTTGCACAATGTCATGGACAATTAGGATAATCTTTTATTTTAGCTATTCTTTACGTATTCCTAGGAAGAAATAAATATTCTTTGAAAAAGAGGAAAAAGGAGGGAAGGAAATAAGAATTTTCTTGGAAGAAATTCTGGGAATAAAATAGATAATCCCTTTGCTTTCAGGGATAAGATTAAAAATATAACAATCTAAAATAATAAATCATTTCTAAGATAATATAATGATTCTAAAATATGGCATTAAAGACCCACATTACTTAACCCCCAACTATCCCTCTAACCATCTCTTTCTTTTTTTCTCTTTTTTCTTTCCCTACTATGGAGAAATATACAGTGAACATTTACTTAACAATTAGAACTTAATAACAAAACTTTCAAAGTGGTACTGGGCAGAAAGTCAAAATCTACATTTTAAGGGGGAATTTTAAGAACATACAATGAACAAGAGTCTTTATGGTATTTTTTTTTCTTTTCTTTTCTCTGGCTCCACTGTATGTCTTTTCTATTACATATAGGTATGATCATAGGGATTAACTGATAGAGATCCTCTTTAGACCTATTGCTTTATTCTTACATTATTCTTGAATTTTCATCATTTCAATTTTTAGTACTCCCCATTTTAGTGTCAGACATATGGAAATAAAGGGAAAATGCAATGAGATTTTAAACCTCTGACCCTGACAGTGTTTGTTGACCATGAAGGCAGCTGAAAGAGATTGGACCTTTGCCTACCTCATCCCTAATGGCATCAAATATTCCTAAAAGGGATTGCAAATTATAATTGCACTTTATTTTACAAGTTTTTTTTTTTTTACTTTTATACTTATAGTAGTCCAAAAGACATAGCCTCCACATCTGTATCATCCACAGAGCTATAACAAAAGCTTAGTCTGATTGAAAGTACACTCTTGGATTGCAATGAGAGGATCAGGCAAAAAGAGGGAGATAGTGGAGCCCTTCCATTATGGGCCTTGGCAAAGTGCCCAATGCAAATCCAGGGAAATAGATGGACGAGACAACTCCATCACAAAAAACAGAACCAGCTACCTTTAACTGGTTAGGGTTGGAAGATTTTAAATGTTCCAAGCCAAGTTCTTCTAGGTCTGGTTCTCTCTCTAAACACCTCCCCATGGCATGTTTACCATTCTCAAGCTGACAGAATCTTTGTTCTAAACCTTAAGCTGCACTAAGACTTTTGGGACACCTGGTATATATTTAACATGGATACTGGGGCCTCATTCTTTGTTGGCCAGATATACCTCATTTTACCTTTCCCTTGGGTTCTCCAGTACCCTGAGGGTTTTTTTGGGGGGGAGAGTCTTTTTTATTCTCTCCCATTGACTACTAGCCCCTCCCCACACACACCTCTCACTTATATACATACTGATTCCAGTTTAAGATGTCCAAGCACTCCAGGTCCATTTAATGACAATATCAGATTAACCTTTATTATTTACAAAATTGTATCACTTCAAATGTGCAGCAAGAATAAACATACAAATATTGCCCCCAATTCCTCAGGGTCATAATTCCCTCATGCTCCCCACTGCTAAACCATGTCAAAATGAAGGGAAGAGATGGGGATTAGGTGTGTAGTGTGACTCAATCCCTATATATCATTATTCCCACCAAGTTTCAAGTCCAGACTCTTACCCCCTTCCTCTTCTCTGGATTTGTGTCCTGACACCCTGGCTTCTCAGAGCTTCCCTAGTGGGGCTAGCTGTAGCATATAGTATAGAATCCTATGCTCCAGGGTCCCTGTGGCTCAAAGTCTTGCTTCCAGGCACCCATTCCCTGTATTTAGTATTGGAAAAGAAAAATGAAAGAGACCAAAACTCTAAATGTGTTCCCCTGACTTCCCCTCAGGCCCTTTACCATTCACTACATGGTATCACATATGTGAGCAAATGAGTCTTGTATTTAGCAGGACAAGAGAGAGATTGTCCCAGTCATAGAAATTTAAAGATACCACCAGTATCAACTCTGCAGGCAATGGAAAGATGTTGTTTTCCTACGACCCACATTGCAGACCAATGAAAAATGTCCATGACTCTGCCAGAAGCAGATTCCTGGTCTCTTCTCTGTGGGTGCTTCTATCTTAGGTCTTCTGGGCATGAGTCAAACCCCTATCACCCAACATGCATGCACATATACATGCATACACATACATTCATACATATGTACATACCTATACATGTAGATAGAGATGTTTATGTACTTCTATATGTGTGCATATCTCTATCTATCTATTTACCTATGGATTAATTTAGCATCTTTGGACATCTTAAAAAACAGCCACAAGAACTCCATGAATGTTCTATTTCTTGAATAATAGATCTAAAACTAGAAGGGACCTTAGAGATAAACATACTTTTCATTTTGCACAATGAGGAAATTAAAGCATGGAGATATGGATTGATTTGCTTAGTTATACAAATAGTAAATGGGTGGGACTCAAAATCAAGTATTTTTCACTCCAAGTCCAATATCCTAACCACTACACCGTATTTCCCACTTGATTCACAATAAAAAGGTAGGCCTAATGCAACCTATTACACAAGGATTATCCATTAAGATATCTTAGAAACTAAAACTTTGGACTGAATATAATGAACTTTAAAAGTATAAAATAGGGAGAGAGATAGCATGAGGTCCTGTGATTTCATTTGTATAGAAAGCTCTCAGAAAATTACCTTACCAGTACAAATAAATACCTTCTATATAACTTATTGTCTTAGACAGATGTCTATGGCAGAAAGAGGTTGTGCCTTGCCCAGGGCCACACAGACAATATTTATTAAAGATAGGGCTTGAATCCAGGTTTTTGTGGCTTTGAGAACAAAATAGTTGCTATAATTAATCAAAATATGTGACAATGTGTTTCATGATATATTTTGCTATCTTATTAACAAAATGGTGGGATGTAGTCTATTTGATGGATTTAAAACCAGTTGAATCACTGGATAAAAAGCTTAGCAATTAATAAATCAGGTCCACCTAAAGTGCCTTTAATATAATGTCTCAAGGCTTTGTCATTGATCCTTACTGTGTTCCATATCTTGGACTATAAGGAGCTTTACAGAGGAACTGACAAGCTATTTGATGCTGAAGTTAACAGGGATTTTATCTAGTACCTTTAATGCACAAACAAGGTATGAAACTTAATTTGGTACAGGGAGGGCATAATTTGAGCACTGATGTTTCTGTGTGCTGGATTATTTCAAATATCAAGGAAGCTCAGCAATTCCGTAAAAGGTTCTTACTCAGGTGTCTCTGAGTGATTTCTTACCTCTGATGTCCCAAGAGGGAGGGACCAGTAATTAAGGCTGTATGGGAGAGGAAGATCTCCAGTATGGAAGATTCTTAGCAGAACCCCAAGAAGAAAGTGGGTACTGGGTAGGAATAAAAGAGTGTGGTGAGAGCTGAGAAATCTTGGTGCCAGAAGGACTGGAGGCTTGAAAACAAAGATGTTTCTCCCCAGATCAAAACATACCTATTGTCTTCAACTGTTTAATCTGTGACTTAGATGGAGGAAAGATAGTATTCTTATCAAATCTACAGCTTATATGAAGATGGGAGGCATGGTTAAAATATTTCATAGCAGAATTAAGATCCAAAATTATCTCAAAAGGCTGAAATAATGGTCTAAATCTAATAAGGTAAAAATTTTAAAGGATTAAATGCTTAAATTTATCTTTGGGCTCAAAGTATTAACTAAATTAATATAGAACCAGGAAAACATAGTTAGACAGTTCATGTGAAAAAAAAATGAGGATTTGGACTATCTGCATGCTTATCACAATGAGTCAGCAGTGAGTCAATGAAGCCAAAAGAATTAATACGCAACGGGAAAAACACTATCATCAGAATCAAGAAGATAGTTTGTAGCATTCTGCAATGGGCCAACCATATCTGGCAATGGCTCAGAAGAGTGTAATTAGGAAGGTGAAGAGCCTTGAACTATTATGCCATGAAGATCCACTTAAGCAAGTAAGAATGATTAATTTTGAGAAGATTTTGGTTGAGGTTCACAGTGTTGGTACATAATAAATGTTTTCAAATATTTGAAGGAATATTCTGTGGAAGATGGATTAAATTTGCTTTGCTTGACGCTTAGAAGAGCCAAATAGTTTAATCAATGAGAGTGAGAAAAAAGATACTTGTAGTTTGATATAAAGAAAACTTAAATGGATTGGTTGCTCCAAGAGGTCATGGGTTTCTTGCTACTGGTGTCTTAAGAACAGGTTGAAAATTGGTGGAGGGGATTTATATTCAGCAATGTTCTTCCTAGATTCCTTCCAACTTTGAGATTCCACAAATTCTATTCTCACAGGGAGAACTTTAGAGAAATCATTCTTTAAAGGAATTAGTTAAGAACCTATAAAACAATACTCCAAACTAGATAATCCATGTCTTTTTTACCTCTTTCAATGATAAGATCTTTGATAAGTCTTTTAATATTATGAACCAATCATCAGTAAATCTATAATTATAACTTTTAAAAGATATACTTTATATATTTATGCATAACATTTAAATATTTATATATTCAGGGTATACTCAGAATAGATTGCAGAATACAAATTTATTGTACAAAAATAAAGTTCTGGTTTACTGAGGGTTAATCAATCAAGTCAACAAGCATTTATTACAATTGCTTTGTCAGGCACTGTGCAAATCACTGAGGGTACAAAGAAAGAAAGGAAAAAAATCAGTACTTCATCTCACAGAATTAATAGTCTAATGTAGGAGACAACATGCAAAAAAAAACATGTATAAACAAGATATATACAGGATAAAATGGAGATAATGAGGAGAGGCAAGCCACTAATATTAAGGAGCATCAAGAAGCCTTCCTGTAAAAGGTGAGAATTTAATTAAGGCCTGAATGAAGCAAAGGAAGTCCAAAGGAGAAGACAAGAAGGGAGAATATTCCAGGCATGGAGGGGCAGCCATTGAAAATGCCTAGAGCTGAGGCGAGGGAGTATCTCATGTGAGGAACAGGGAGGAGACTAGTGTCACTGGATCTCAGAGTACATGGAGGGGGTAAAGGAGTGAGGAGATAGAGTTTATAAAGAAGTAGATAGGGTGGAGCCAAGATGGCAGAGTAACAGCACAGATTTTCTAGAATACTGCCCCCAAGCCCAGAAAAATACTTGTGAAAAATGACTCTAAACAAATTCTGGAACTGCAGAACCCACAGAATGGTTGAGTGAAGCAAATCTCCAGGCCAAGACAGTAAGGAAGGTCTATTGCACCACACTGGGAGCAGGGCACAGTCTAGCATTGGCTGCACAGGCACAGTCACAACCTGAGTAGGCCTTGGGGGACTGAACCTCATGCACCTGTGGTGGTTTCCAGAATTCAGGACCCCAAAATGCTGAGGAAAAATTGGAAGGTCAGTGAAAAAAGCCTGTGGGACCACTGTGAGAGAGTGGAGTGGTCTGGTCCCAGCCCCAGGGTGACAGAGGTGAAGGGAAGCTAAGAAACCTGCAGCAGCCACAGAAGTACTAGGGGCAACAGTGACTGTTTCTGGAGCTCAAAAGTCAAGTAAATGCCGAGGGAAATGAGCAAAAACCAGACAAAGAATCAGACTATAGAATCTTTGGTGACAAGGAAGCCAAAACATGTGAACAGAAGACAGCAAAGTCAAAGCTTCTCCATCCAAAGCCTCCAAGAAAAATATGAATTGGAATCAGGCCATGAAAGAATTCAAAGAAGCTCTTGAAAATCAAGTAAGAGAAGTAGAGAAAAAATTGGGAAAAGAAATGAGAGTGATCCAAGAAAATTATGAAAAATGAGTCAACTGCTTGCTAAAGGGGACAACAAAATCCTGAAGAAAATAACACTTTAAAAAGTAGATTGACCCAAATGAGAAAAGAGATTCAAAAAGCCAATGAAGAGAAGAATGTCTAAAATGTGAACTAGCCAGATTAAAAGAAGA
Source organism: Bettongia penicillata ogilbyi (assembly GCA_023548195.1). Classification (NCBI taxonomy): domain Eukaryota; kingdom Metazoa; phylum Chordata; class Mammalia; order Diprotodontia; family Potoroidae; genus Bettongia; species Bettongia penicillata. The sequence goes on from JAJHZJ010000713.1 coordinate 5,278,468, forward strand.
CCAAAAGGTCACTGAAGGAAATAATTCCTTAAAGATCAGAATGGAGTAGATGGAAGCTAATGACTTTATGAAAACTCAGGAAATTATAAAACAAAACCAAAGAAATGAAAAAATATCAATGTGAAATATCTCATTGGAAAAACAACTGACCTGGAAAATAGATCCAGGAGAGACAATTAAAGATTATGGGACTACCTGAAAGCCATGATCAAAAAAAGAGCCTAGACATCATCTTTCAAGAAATTATCAAGGAAACCTGACCTGATATTCTAAAAGCAGAGGGTAAAATAAATATTCAAAGAATTGACCAATTGCCTCCTGAAAGGAAGGCAGTTTTCCTTCACAAAAGGAAAACTCCTAAGAATCATGTAGCCAAATTCCAGAGCTCCCAGGTCAAGGAGAAATTATTGTAAGTAGCCAGAAAGAAACAATTCAAGTATTGTGGAAATACAATCAGGATAATACAAGATCTAGCAGCTTCTACATTAAGGGATAGATGGGTGTGGAACATGACGTTCCAGAAGTCAAAAGAACTAGGACTAAAACCAAGAATCACCTACCCAGAAAAACTGAGCATAGTACTTCAGGGTAAAAAATGGTCATTCAGTGAAACAGAGGACTTTCAAGCATTCTTGATGAAAATACCAGAGCTGAATAGAAAATTTGACTTTTAAACATAAGAATCAAGAGAACCATGAAAAGGTAAACAGGAAAGAGAAATCATAAGGGACTTACTACATGGAAAGATAATATTTGGAACTCTTGAGACTTTTCTCAATATTAGACTAGTTGGAGGGGTTATATACATATAGCCAGAGGGTACAGGGTGAGTTGAATAGGTAGGGATAATATCTAAAAAATTATATTCAAAAGTGAGAGGAATATATTGGGAAATTGGGGGAAATTATCTCTCACATAAAAGAGTCAAGAAAAAAACTTTTTCAAAAGAGGGGAAGAGTAGGGAAGTAAGGAAAAAGTGAACTTTACTCTCATCACATTTGACTTAAGGAAGGAATAGCATGTACACTCAATTTGCTATGAAAATCCATCTTACACTACAGGAAAGTAAGGGAGAAGGGGATTAGTGGGGCATAGGGAGGATAATAGAAGGGAAGTCAAATGAGAGGAGGGAGTAATTAGAAGTAAACACTTTTGGGGAGGGACAAGGTCAAAATAGAGAATAGAATAAGTGGAGGACAGGATAGGATGGAGGAAAATGTACTTAGTCTTTCACAGCATGACTATTATGGAAGTCTTTTGTATAACTACACATGCATAGCCTACATTGAATTATTTACCTTCACAGTGGGGATGTGTGGGGAGGGAGGAAGGGAGAAAAGTTGGAATTCAAAGTTTTAGGAATGAATGTTGAGAATTGTTTTTGCATGCAACATGGAAATAAGAAAAACAGGTAATGGGATATAGAAATCTCTCTTACCCTACAAGAAAAGAGAGAAAATGGGGATAAGGAAGAGAGAGGTGTGATAGAAGGGAGGGCAGATTGAATGCACAGTGTCTTGGGATGGGGGAGGGGACAGATGGGGAGAAAATTTGGAACTCAAAATTTTGTGGAAATGAATTTTGAAAACTAGAAGTAAATAAATGAGTAAAAAGAAAAAAGAAGTAGAAGACCAGAAAGATGGGAAGGGGTCAGGTTATAAAGGACTTTAAATATAATAAAGAGGGCTCCAAACAGCACCTCATGTTTGTTTGCTGCTAAAATTAAAAACCAACTATATTAAGCAGGTTCTCTGTACAAAACCCGTTCCTAAGCACTAGAGATAGAAAGACAATAGGAAAGCAGTTCCTGATTTCAAAAGGTTTGCATTCTACTTGGCTTATTGTTGAAAACATTCGTAATTTGTATTTTCCAGGTTATCTACCTTGGCAAGTTTATTGATTGAATGACTGAGTCCTCACTTTGATGATTTAGGATCCCAAAATGAATCAGCGACATTAGTCTAATAAAGAAGTACAGGCCATTGGACTGACTCTAGAACACCTCATTCAAATCTCTGAAAAAACATATGGTCATGAGTCTGTTCTGTAATTTACCTTTTTTTCCCAGAAGCAAAGTGATTTTAAATAGAGTATGAAGAGACTGATTATTTGAAATTTTATTACAAATGACCCATCTCCAACCAGTTGGGAGAAGCTGTTCATGTGGCATTGTGATATTTGATAAAGTAAGCTGCTAAGAGTTGTTGAAAAGGAAAACAATGGCCCACTGCAATCTTGACTTCATAATGCAGAAGTTTCTTTTTTTTAAGGAGTTTTCTTTGGGAGTTGTAGGGGAGGCATAGAGGAGGAGCAAGGATAGGGGAAGGTTTCTTGTGTTAATGTTGCCATGAGCACATTAAGTCACATCAGACACACTGGACTCCAAGGACAAGTTCCTGAATCCTGTTCAAAACGTTGACAGCCACTAAATGTGTGAGGGGAAATGTGTCCTCAGCTTCAGTCAGGAAAACTATACTTTTAATCCAAGTTCCCCATTGTGACTTTGTGTATTTCTTTAGGAGACAAAAGAAACGACGCCTCCAGGTAATCATTTCATTTCAAGTGGTGGGCCAAGGTTAGCAACAGGCAGCTTAATTAGGACAGGGGAGCTAAAAGCCAGCAAAGAAACCACAGGCCAAGACTGAGAATGTTGGAAGCAAGGCTGGTTATATTCATTTTAGTCACACACATCACAGGCACCTTGGTTAAGCAGAGCCTATGGTAATGGAAAGACAATCAGGCCCAGCATCTTTACAAATCCAAAACCTTTTCCATTTTTTTCTCCATTTCTTCCTCTCTTTTCCATTTTGTTTGAGTGGCTCTGAATTGATTGTTCTTTATTCCATACATTTTATTTTCTGAAGGAAGAAATAAAAGGGAAGAATGATGCATGATTTTAGCCCTTTGTGGAATAGAACGGTGTGTTCATCTGTTATTTCTAAAATGTCCTAAACTGACTTATTAGAATAGAAGTCTTTTCTAATAATCCATTTCAGAAATTCTCTTTGAATGAACAAACTGTAAAATGGGAATGGAATGGAATTATATTGTGCCATGATAATTAAGGTATTTGAGGAATTCAGAAAAAAATATAGACTGATATAAAGTGAAGTAGAACCATGAAAGCAATTTACAATGTTCATAATATGTAAATGAAAACACACTAAAAGTCAACCAAGCTAAGATGATGTGACAAGATGGTGTTCTAGAGAATATATAATGAATATCTTTCCTGACTGGAAGGAAAGAAAGAAGTGTGAGACTATGGGTCCAGAATGTTCCACATGCTGTGAAATGCTACAGTGTTGTTGGTCCTTTTTACTAAATTATCTTTTAATTTTTGTGATGAGGATTCAATGGATATGATACATTCCTCAAAGGCATCGATAAAACAAGTCACTACCACCACCACCACAAACATAGTATGCATAAGGATATTAAAAATAAAAAGTTTTTTGGATTTTTTATTTCGGTAAATCAGGATTCCTCCACCTCTCCATGCCCCCCCCCCCCAAAAAAAAGGTTTCAAACATCTTAGTGCCTTTTCTCATAATGAAGAGCGAGACAAAGAGAAAATAGATTGTGTCAACCTCCAGGTCCTTTATAAGGTAATGCCAACATACCCCACTTATTCTCTGAATTACTTTGTCACCTTGATCTCTCTGATAAAATCTTCTTCATAAAGCCTAAAATACTCCCAACGTCTCCTTAATAACAAACTTATCTTAAAATTTCACAGCTTGCCATATGACTAAACAATTTTCTCAATGGTTTTCTAATGTTTTAATGCAGCAGTATTGCCCTTGGATCTGCCCAGGAGCTCTCCCTCTCCCCTGAAGACTGTTTCTGAGTTAACCTAAATGCAGAAATAATTATACACACACACACACACACACACACACACACACACACACACACACACATATATAAGAATGTATAATTTATTTTGGTATATATATGCATATATATAAAACACAAATGAATGAAAGAATACATAAATGAATGATTGAATAAGAAATAATAAATGAATGAATAAATAGCTCTGGTTGTATCATTCTCAGAGCCCACAAAGCGCTAACATCCTGGAAAGACTGAGAATTGTAAGCTTAATACCTAGGCCCAAGAGAAAAAATGTATGAAGATGATAAGGTGTTTTCCTCAGAGCAAACCTGTGAGATACAGTATAACTTTTCTTATGCTTGTTTGGAATTTCAGGACCACCACAATTTGACTCTAGATCATCTCTCTAGAGATTGCATACACCACTTCTTCTTGCTTCTCTCCCCCTCCCTCTACAGACACACAATCTTGTACTCTAGACATCTCAGTTAGCCCACTTTCTCTTCCCCACACCTAACATTCCATCTCTGGCTTCTACACCTTTTTAAAGACTTCTCTCCATACCTGAAATTCTCTCTCTCTCCTCACTTCAACCTCTGAATTTTTATCTCTTTTTGAGATTGTCTCAGTTTCGCCCTCCTTTGAAAGGTCTTTATTTATTCTCGATTATTAGTATTTTTCCCAGGCTCTAATTACTTTGTATTTACTTTACATTTGCATCTTTCTCCTGCCCAATAGAATGTAAGCTAAAGTTGGGGGGAAGGACTCTTTCAAACAGATATTAAACATTTAATAAATATTTTCTCATTGATCTTTCTTTTTTTCTTTCTTTTTTCTTTCCTTTTATTTGGGTGTTTGTTGTTTTTCCTAACATGCAGCACAGTGACTGGCTTATCATAGACACTTAATAAATGTATATTTAAGTGAATGAGAATGAGAGTTGGCATGACTTTTGGATATATAGCTACTTATGTTTCACAGCCTAGCATATAACCTATCTCCAGTTATAAAGACCACTTGTCTTTCAGTATGGTAGACTACCTCTTCAGATTCAAAAGTTGACCACTTAAAGCCTACAACAGAAAAGAAAAGAAAAAGAGAAATCCTTGAAATACCTTACATTGACCACTTTTATCTAACAGAAGTCATACTTCAGAAGTAGAAACACCCTAGGATCAGTGTGGCTCATTAGGGAAGAAAGCTTATGACAGGCAGCAGATGCAGTTGGAGAAGACAGGACAACTCAGGTATCTATCATAGCTGAATTAGCCTTTGCAAACCTTAATGTGCTAGATAAATGCTAATTATTATATAAAACCTTAAATATAGCTTTCAAAATGCTGTACATGTATTTTTTTCTCCTCTTAATCCTCACAACAACCATGAAAGAGTCATTCTATTTTTATTTTGCAGATGAAGAAACTGAGATTGAGACATTAAGTGATTTGCCCCAAGTCACTTGATTGGGAACTGAGGTAGGATCTGAGTTTATATCCTCCTGATTGAGGTAAATAATCGGCGGCTATTAGTGCATACTTTGGCACCTGCCTGTTGATCTCAGTCATCATAGATGCCAGGATTGGATGGAGCTGTGAATTTTAGGCACGCAAATTTTTAAGAATCTCTTTTATTCCCAATGACCAACTCAAACAGAATTGAAATGAAATGGGAACTCTGAATTTTGACTATAGCATTCACAGGACTTTTCTTGGGGTTCCTTTCAGGAGGTGATTAAGGAATTCTTAAAATATTTGCTCTGTCCTCTGGTCCTAATAGATACAGATAATTTTTATTTATTTTCTTTCCAAAAGTATAATTTCCAGGCTTTTTTTTAAATCATGTTTTTGAGAGAGTCTAATGATTTTTAAATTAAATTTTCTTGATCTGTCTTTCAGGTTGCTTTTTTTTGATATCAAATACTTTATATTTTCTTCTGTCATATACAAAATTCCAGGGGAGGAGCCAAGATGGCGGAGTAGAAAGACTCACGTATGCTAGCTCCGAATCCACAGCCCATAAATTTCCTGTAAAAAGAACTCCCCACAAATTCTGGAGCACTGCAAGCCCTGCAGAAACACAGTGGAAGAGATTTCCATTCCAGAGAGCCCTGGAAAGCCATCCCCAGGGGTCCGTCACACTCCGGACAGCGGAGCCCCACCCTGCGCTGTCCTGGCCGAGTGGTCCCAGAGGAGCAGATCCGAGGAGGCTTCAGGGATGGAATCTCCAGGCGGCTGAAAAGGTCCCTCCACCCATAGGCGCTCCAGGTCAGTGAGAGAGACTTCTGGGCTGGCCGAGAGGGGACCAGGGTGTTCCCGTGGCTCGGGCCCCCTCAGGAGGCAGTGACAGAGGCAGCGGCAGCGGCAGAGGCAGCTGCGGCCCGGGACTCCCCAAGCAGGCAGGGGCTCAGGGCCATTATGAAAGGTCTCTGCATAAACCCCCTGAGGGAACTGAGCCTGGGAGGCAGCCCTGCCCCCACCCAAGCACCAGAACTTAAGCTCACATTGAATAGCATCCACTCCCGCCGTGGATAGCCCTGAGACTGGGAAGCAGCATTTGAATCTCAGACCCCAAGCACTAGCTGGGCAGATCTAGGCAGGGGTGGAGAGGAATCTCAGAAGTCAAGTAACTGGCTGGGAAAATGCCCAGAAAAAGGAAGCAAAATAAGACCATAGAGAGCTACTTTCTTGGGGAAGAGATGTTCCTTCCTCTTTTCATTTCTGATGAGGAAGTACAATGCTTGCCATCAGGGAAAGACGTGAAGGTCAGGGTCTCTCTATCCCAGACATCCGAGGTGGATGTCCGGTGGCCTCAGGCCATGGAAGAGCTCAAAAAGTATTTTGAAAATCAAGTTAAACAGGTGGAGGAAAAACTGGGAAGAGAAATGAGAGAGATGCAAGAAGAGCATGAAAAACGGGTCATTACCTTGGTAAAGGAGACCCAAAAAAATGCTGAAGAAAATAACACCTTGAAAAATAGGCTAACTCAATTGGCAACAGAGGTTCAAAAAGCCAATGTGGAGAAGAATACTTTCAAAAGCAAAATTAGTCAAATGGAAAAAGAGGTTCAAAAGCTCACTGAAGAGAATAGTTCTCTCAAGATTAGAATGGAACAGATGGAGTCTAATGACTTTTTGAGAAACCAAGAAATCATAAAACAAAACCAAAAGAATGAAAAAATGGAAGAGAATGTGAAATATCTCATTGGAAAAACAACTGACCTGGAAAATAGATCCAGGAGAGACAATTTAACAATTATGGGACTACCTGAAAGCCATGATCAAAAAAAGAGTCTAGACATCATCTTTCATGAAATTATCAAGGAAAACATATATAAAATTCCAAAAGACAAAGTATCTGGGAATTAAAAATCAATTTATTCATTAGGCTAGCCGATAATCAATAAATTGATGATTAGTAATTCTCTTCATCATTAAAAGCCAATACACGAAGTCTTGGTTGTTTTAAATGTCCCTGTCTTCCTGATAACACATTATTAGACTATCCCCTGACCAGAAAAAGGCAACTCTAATTGGCTGACAATAATGAGGTGAGTTAAGAGCTCTCATCCTCTCCTCATCCACATCACTTAAGGGGGAAGGTCAGCTGAGAAATGCAATTTGATCAAGTTTTGAGCAGCCTCCAAAAATCTAGGCAAGGATTTCCTCACAGATCAGCAAGTCTCTGGCTTTATTTCTTTTTCAATGAGCTAAGTTGCCCCAAACTATAATGAAGGAAGGAAGGATAGAACCCCATCCCCCCATACCTCTCCACTCCACCCTTCCCCCATTTAACTCCAGCAGGGTAGCTGGGTCCTATTTATAGAGTAAACAGATACTAGGTTCCAATTTGAATGGGGCCCAACCCAACCTAGATTATGAGGCCATGCCCATGGTAGACACTTGATGTTATGACATTTCTTAGTTAGAATTGGCTGGGGAGTGACTTCTCTTTAATCTAATGTAAGAGATAACTTTTTGATAGAGAAGAGAATATTATAAATTAATATTAATAATCAAATTATACAGCATTAAAATTAATTTCCCCCATTTTATATTTTTAATTTTCTTTGTTCTAATATTTCTTGCTGTCTCATTGGATCATTGATTTCTCTTTCATCTACTTGAGTTTTTAAGCAACATAATTGCATAGGCAAGGTTTACCACTTTCTCTTCTAATTAATTATTCTTATCCTCATTTTCTTTTCCTACAGAGGTTTCATTTACCTTTTTAAAAAATTCCTTGATTTCTTCTTCCTAAGAATTCATGTGGAATTCATAAATTCACAATTCAAAAATTATGATTTTTCCTTTGAAAAATTTGTTGTAGGATTACTTTTTCTTTTGGGGTCTTGGTCATGCTCTGTGTCTTCTGCATTGTTATGCTGACTTCTACCTCCAAGGATCCAGGGTGGGAGAACCTGGAGCTGCTTTAACTTGAGTGTCCACCATTCCTATTGTCTTTTAGCTTTTGACTGACCAGCCAGGATTAAGGTAGAAGAAATGTCTTATTAGAGTTGTATGTTGGGATTTTTAACAGTAATTATTTTGTTTGATGTGAACTTAAGGGATTTGCTATAGCAGAATTCGCAGCTATAAGACGAAGCTGGATATTTAGGCAATCATCTTGACAGAAATTCTCAATTATCTAGTATTCAATAAATTTGAGAAAAAATTACGAAGGGAAGAACTCCTGGTATAATTAGGTTTAGATCAGCATCTTGTAACACATACCAAAAAAGTTAAATGTATGTATATATATATATATATATATATATATATATATATATATATTAATATTCAAGAGTCATGTCATATATAGAGAGAACAAGCTAAAAAGTACTTTTGAAAATGTACTTTTAATAGCTATTGTGAGAGAATTCTTCAGCAAACAAGGAATAGAGGAAACACACACACATATATATATATATATATATATATACACATATACATGTACATACATATATGAATAATGTGGAGAAACAGAACAAATACAGTACTTTTATTTTTCACACAAAGATTGTTTACTATTGAGCTCACACACACATTTCATGTTCAAATGTAGGAAGCAACAAAATGACATCAACTGATAGTAATGGTAGCAGATCACTACCAACTCAGCTCACTTTCTTGATTTTTCTACATCCTCAACAATTTCCTATCCACCCTTGTGAAACCTTGACCTTGATACTGACTTTCCTGGATTTCTAGCTTTGACTATCATTTCATGTATTTGACTATACACAGATAGAGACGCATAGATAGATACAGACACTCACACACATACATATAATTTAATTATTGGTATGTTTTGGTAGTTAAGTTGGTGATGTGAAGGTTTTCAAGCAGACCCACATTTCTTGGGGAATATATATTAACAATGAAGAAAAATTCCAGTGAAATTTCAAAATAAATTTTAAAATAAGTCCATTTCATGAATGACTATACCAAGAGACAGGATAGGAAGTAAGAACTACTCCAGGAGTTGAGACCTTGTGTTTGAAAATAGTGAAAGGAAAATTTTTCAATGGTATTTTGCCTAGAGTCTGTGAATATCCTGGAGATTGACTTAAAACTGGAAGAATTATTAGGAGCTGCTCTGGGTATCAAAGCCCCATGAATGAGGCCTTAAGCCACAGATTTCTGAGTAGGTGAATACATTGTAAAATGATGGGCTAGGATCCAACCAAAAATCTAGGGACATCCTGAGACTAGACTGAAGCAAGTATCTTCTAGATGAAGCCAACACATAGGACTAAGCCAGAAATCACAAATTTCCAGAAATTGATGTCCAAGGAAATTGACAAAGATAGTGCTACTTCTTAATTAAGATGCAGAAGACAAAGCATGTTATAGAGTTAGGCAGTGGATGTGTCCTAGTACCAAGTAGGAGTCAATTTTTGATTCCAAAATAGAATTATGACCAAAAGAACCAGGAGAAAGCAGAGCCTAATTCAGGCATCATCATATCGAGAACAAAGATCAGTAACTTCTGTACTGCGGTGGAGACAAGATCTATCATTGGTATAACATAATCCCACTCTAGGATTACAATGGTACACAAAATCTGACATTAGCTACTCCTTGTAATGATATTAAAGGGGATAGACCATACTTGTGTGCCACACTTGGCACAAAGAGATAATTAAAAAACAGCAAAGCAAAACAAAACAAAAATGAAGATGTAGATGTGATCAAATGGGGAAAAGCATAATTTTAAAATTTCTGTGTTAAGTGAATCCCAAAATCCTAGAGGAAGAAAACAACTGTGATAACTGTAAAACAGATAGATGCAAAGTTTGTGTGTGTGTGTGGGGGGGCGGGGGACAGATTGGAGAAAAATTTAGAAAACTCTACCCAACTAGTTTACATTTGAAGGAAAAAAACTTTACTGATTAGAAGAGGTACAAAGAAATAGGAAAACAAAAACTGAGAATGTAAAAGAGTAAATAGCGTATGCACTGTCAAAAACAACTGAAAAGAAAAACAGGACAAGGAGAGATAATTTAGGAATCTTTTTTCTCCCTGAAAACTATAACATTTTTAAAGAAATCATGAAAGAAACTTACCCCAAACTTTTAGAGACAGAAAGAAAAATTAAAATAGGAAGAAGGTACTGGTTAACTTTTGAAATAATAATAATTAAAATATCAATGATTATTAATATTAAAGCTAACATATAGATAAATGGGGATTAGGAGGCATCAGGTACTGTGCAAAGAACTTTATAATTACTATATAATTGCTATATCATTTTCTGACAGCAACCATGGGAGGTAGATGCTTTTATATTCCAATTTTATAGATGAAGAAGAGGTAAGCAGAGATCAAGTGACTTGCCCAAGGTGGTACATCTAATAGGTTCAGCACTTTATCCACTGTACTACCTAAATGTCTGAAACATACATAATATTAAACATCCAGAGAAACATCAGAGCACAAATCTAGAGTTTTCAAGTTCAAAAAAATATGCTATGCAGAGACAAAATAGGGGAAGGGCATAAGTGTTTATAAAGCACCTACCATGATGCAGGCATTATCTCATTTCATATCTCATTACAAATATCTCACTTCTCAACAACCTCGTAGGGTAGTTGCTGGTATTATCTCCATTTTACAGGTGAGCAAATTGAGGTAAACAGAAGTTAAATGACTTGCCAAGAGTCACATAGCTAGATGGAATCTGATGCTGAATTTGAACTCATTTTTTTTTGGATGAGAATTCTAGCCATTCTCACCCACTAGCTGCCTCAGAAATCAAGGACATTAAGTACGAACCAAGCATTTAGAATCACATAGCACATAACAGCAACTAATATAGAAGAAAAGGAAATTATGAAATATGATATACCAAAAGGTACAATCTAAAGTCAAAGTTTACAAACATACAATTTATCCTGAAAAAGAAAATGTTAACTATATTTAGTGGAGAAAAAATGCCTTCAACTAAATAGAGGACTTCAAACATTCCTGTTGAGAAGACAAGATCTGGGTCTTTAAAACACAAAGATATGTACTATCAAAACCAATGGACCTGGAAAATGGAAAGGTGAGACTTTTTGAGTAATTTGAAAAGTATAAATAATAATTTTGGTATTACATTTTAATAAGGGGAAAGAGATTAGCTTCTTTCTAGTGTTCCTAGGTTGTGAAAATGTTCCATTTTTCCCATAGGTATTCTGGATTTTCTCAATCTCAATTTTAACATTGGATTCCAATATTTCTAGAAAGTTCATCTGCATTCAGGTTTCATTTTTCATGATATTTTTCTGGAGCACCTATAATTCTTGGATTATCTCTTCACATCCTCTCTTCAAGTTCGCCATTCATGTGTTCTTCTGATCTTAGGGATTGCTTGTAATTCCCCCCGCCATTATATTTCCCATTTGTCTGTGGAATTTTGTATTCTATTTTAATACTTTGCAGTTTTTAAATTTTGCTCATATGAAAATTGTTTCTTCTTTTGTATTATTATCTCTAGTTCCTCATTTGACTTACTAATTTCTTTGATTTGTGGTCTAATGTCTATTGAGTTTGATTATTTGTTTTAATTTTTGATATTTTCCCTTTGATTGATCTTATGAACCAGTCTGGAAGTTATCATTCTTCCAATGTCATTTCAGAAACCTTTCTAGAGTTTGTCATGCTATCTTCCCCTTCCTTAGCAGACTTTGTCTCAGTTACCTTTGTTGTGAAGTCTAGTGGTGATAGAAAAACCCAGAAATTTTCTGCCCATTCCCTAGAAATTTCTGCCTCTTTGGAAGAATACTTTTAAAACCCATCTTTGAATAATATCTATTGCCTTCAGATGGTAAGAGTGATACCTTTGAGAGATGCACTCACCTAGGCTTCATCATTCTTTCTGTCCTTTCTGCATCTGATTCTTTTCAGTCTTTATACTGGCACCTGGGAGTTGGGGAAGGGTCTCCCAGGTGCCCCAAGAAGTCCTCACAATGAGATCTGTTCTCAATTCCTTTTCCACTCCCACCAGCTGCTTCTTTCTATCATCGTGAATTTTAATCATCAATGAATTTATGATTCCCTCCCTCTTCTTTCTCCTCCTCTTCTTATCTTCCTGGCATCACAATCTTTCACAGCTGTCTCTTTTCTTTTTTCTCTAGAGTTCAGCTGGCCACGTTCGCTGGCCTTAACTCCTCTTAAGTGAATTTCTCTGAGTGACATAGTAAAGACTACATAAATAAAATTTCGACAGATACACAGGCCATGGGTTGCACTGGGCCAGCAAGAGGTAAGTCAGAGAAGCCCACTGTGCCAGTATATCTCTTGTTCTTATATTTGGAACCATGTCTTGGAAAATGCAAAAGAGTTAACTCTGAAAGCTATGTCAAAATCTTTGGCAGGCTCATGTGTAATGGAGTAATGAAAATTCCTGGACTTTCTATAATTTGAGATAGGATGATTGGAAATGCTGAGAACATTGTGAACAAAGGACTAGTGAATCGGTTTTCATTTAATTTTTTTTTTCTTTTTTGCAAGAATTCTTTATTGAGGCAACTATGTGGCACAGTAGGAAGCTTTCTAGACTTGGAGTCAGGAAACACTGAGTTCAAATCCTATGTCAGACATTTGCAAGGTGAATGACCCTTGGCAAGTCTGTCTCTCAGTTTGCTAACATGTAAGACTGGGGTACTTCATGGGATTGTTGTGAGAATCAAATGACATAAAATGTGTAAAATACTTTGCAAATTTTAAACACTATTTAAATGCCAGCTATTTTGATTGTTATTAAGGATTTCTGCATATCTTTTTTTTTCCTTCCAGTTGAGGAGTTTTGTAAACCTGAGAACTGTTTTTAGTCTGCTTTTGGTGTGTTTGGGAAAGGTCACTCCTAAGAGATCTCATAATCTGCCATCTTTCCAGGATTATCTCTATGGAGTTTTCTTTAAATGCAACATGCCTATATATTTACTAGAAAAAAAATTGTAATTATATGGAGGGTCTTGGAAGTTAGTCTTTGAAAATAGTGAGAATGTTTCTGCACAGGGGACATGACCTTCAAATTTCTCCCAAAGGCCTTTATGTTTAGGTAAGAAAAGAAGAGCAAGTTAGAGGATAGCTTCAACATGTGTGTTTCACTTTGCAGGTTTCACTTCCCTCTCCACATTCCTTTGTCATTCTTAAAGACATTACAATAGAAAACAACCCATCTGTGGTTGATGCTTCAGCCAAGAACTATATTTAAATGAATTCTACCCTTACTGTGCAAGTATTTCAAGAGCCTAACCGATAATAAAGGAGAGGAGAGGTATTAAAGAGGTAGAAATCTAGATAAATACACAATAATTTTAACTAATTAATAGGGCCAAGTGGTTCATGTTGGCTAAAGAAAATATGTTGGGGTGATGAAGAGGAAATAAAACTGATGGATTCTGGGTAAATTTGCTCTGGGCCTGTTCACATTGCCAAAACCTTATTTCAATAAGTGCCAACACTAGAGAATTCCTCCAGGGAAATTCTTGTGCTGGGAAGGAGGGTATCTTATTGTTTTAGAAAAATGCCTCCATATTTCAGGTCACAACACAGCACTCTGATGAAATTGGTTTACAGAACATAATCCTTGTCAACCCACTTCCTTCTGAGAATCACAGAATATAAGAAGTAGGGCAGCTTTATATATTTTGAGGTCAAGTCTGACTTCCCATCCAATCTATAAATCCATTACAGGGCATGCCTCGTAGTCTTCATCCAGTCTGTGTTGAATACTTCTAAGGACAGGGAGAACACAACTTTATGAGGCATGAGTTTCTTTGTTGGGCATGTTCATAACTGTTTTTTATGTCAAGTTAAGACACTAAACATAGTTCCAGTTATGCCTTCTAGAACAACATAAAACTAGCCTACTGCATCTTCTACATGATAACCCTTCAGGTATCTGGATATAGCTATTATGTCTCATTCATTCATTTAACAATCATGTTTAACACTTACTGTTTGCAAGGCAATGTAGTAGATACAAATATGAGTTAGGTACCATTCCTAACCTCAAGGAGCATCAGTTTAATTCAACAAAATTTTATTGAATAATATTTTTAAAATCTATTTTGAATATCTATATCTGTTAGATACTATATCAGTAACTGAAAATAGAAAAATATGACAGTCCTTATTCTCATAAAAATCAGAAGATGATTAAAGCATACAAAATAATTATAACACAGAAAATGATGAGTATTTTTCTTTTTACCAATTATATAACTTCAATGTGAGAAGGAACTTCTTTATACAAAGAGAGAGCGGTACCTTCTCAGCAACTTATGAAGCTAAGTGATTTATTCAGAGTCTCACAGGCAGCATTTGAAGTAAGATCTTCCTGAATCTGAGTTCAACTCTCTATCCACTATTTCATACTACCTTTCAGCATGCATAAGAAATACTTTTATAGATTAAACAGAAAATATATTAGTAATTTAGGGAGAAAGGAAATATTTTAGCTGGGGTATATTGAAGGCTTACTGGAGAAAGTGGCATCTGAGCCAAGCCTTGGAAGAAGCGAAGAGTTGTACCAGCTGAAAAAGTGACGTGGAGATGCAGAGGCTGGAGAGGACGCCGTGTACAAATATATGAAGATGGATGATAGCAGATTAGCTGAAGGCTAGTAGTCAGATTGGCTACAAGGCAAAGTCTATGAAAAGGAGTAGTGTGAAGTAAATTGAGAAGGTAGGTTGGACCCATGTATGTCAAACTGAGAATCTTCTATTTTAGTCTATATAATATAGGGAGCCATTGAATGTTTCTGAAGTGATGAGTAAGCTGATTAAACCTGTGATTGATATGATTACTTTGGGAAAAGTGGAGCTAGGAATGCTGTGAAGATGTTCCAGGAAAGAAGTTATAAGAACTTAAACAAATACTTGTTGACTTTAATTGAAAAAGAAAAAAAATTGAGGTGGTCAGGAGTTTCAGAGGCTAATGAAAAGTCAATGACAATGGGAACTAAGGAAGAGCCAATGAATTTATTAGTTCCTGAGGGGTATCAGTGCCTTTAAGGTTATTCTATGGAAGAAGTTAACTTGCAGGTGGTTGATGAATATGGGGGGAAAACTCTGGAAGTTATCGAATTCAAATTGGATATGGATCAACAGTAGCCAAGAAAATAAATACATTCTTACGTTTTCCCAATAGAAACTAGTTTCATATGGAGGGAGATGACACTCCTGTTATATTCTGCCCTGGTCAGGTCTCTTCCAGAGTGGAAGTCAAATTTTTCAGTGGAAGTCAAATTTTAAGGACCTTGGAGTGCTGACGCATGTCTACCAGAAAGCTGTAAGGATGGCAAAAGAACTCAGAGCTATATAATAAAATGATTGATTGAAGAAATGGGGAAAATTGACTCTGAAGAAAAGAGAGATGAGATATGATAACTGTCCTGAAGTATGTGAAGGGTTGTCATATAAGGCAGAACAAGATGGGGCTTATTTGACTTTGTCTCAGATAATGAAAATAGGAACAAGGGAAGAGGCTGCAAAGGGACAGATTTTGGCATAATGATAAAAATAAAAACTTTCTAAATCAGTTATTGTTGTTCAAAAAAGGAATTGCAAGGTAATCAATTCTGCCATCACTAGACATCTTCTAGTAGTACCTGAATCCTGGGAATGAAATTGAGGAAATTCCTGCTCATAGAAGAGTTGACGGTATATTGATTTTTTAAGGGCATTAACCTGAAATTCTATGATTGTGTGAGTTGATGGTGATGAAATGGAGGTACGAAGGTAGATTAATCTTCTTGGGATATTTTTTTAGCCAAGGGAGAGAGAAAAACAAGAAAAAGTGGCAATGTCAATGGGCATTTTTTTTCCAGGTAAAGAGTCCTAGGTATATTTGTGTAGAGAATTTAAAGAGAAGTTGAGATGATAGAGTGAATATTACCAAGACATCAAGGTTGTGAAGGAGGTGAGAGGGGCCAGGATCAAAGGCATGAGGAGAAGGGTTAAACTTGGCAACAAAGAGAACTATTTCTATGGTACTGGTTAGAAGGAGGAGAGAGGAAGATAATAGGCAGAGAAAAGTTTTGAGCTGTGAAAAAGGAAAATGAGAAAGATAATGAAAAGTAGCCTTAATACTGTCATTAGAATTTGAGGTAACAATCATTTTCTGAGAGTGGAAAGAATAGTAGAACTTGAAGAGAGAAGTTTGGGGAATATAACAGACATATCACATAGGCTTAGTTGACTTTATTTAGCATATATTTGTATTGTACCTGATATTGTTTGATGACTTTTTTTAGAGCTGTTTGACATCTAGGAAAGTTGATCAGGGGAGGTGGGTGGTGTTTGGGTCACTGAAATTGAAAAGTGGTCAGGAAAGTTCAACAACTGTCCCAGTGGACAAATGAATTAAGGATGGAGCTAAAAGAATTTCAGACCTAAAATTAATGAAAAAAGAAAAACAAATTTATTAAGCCCTTACTATATACAAAATATTTTTCTATGCTTGAGGGATACAAATGGAAAGAAAGACAATTCCTGCTGTCAAGAATTTCACAGTTTAATAAGGAGAGACAAAACATTAAGGAGCTTTTAACTGTAAGTCAGATGTCAATGATCTATATAGTGCAAATGGTACTGCACATTTCTAGTGTGTTTTCTTTGAAAAAATAATTATGTCTGACATTTGAAAGTGCTAAGGACTTTGGTGGTGTGAACTTTCTTCTCTATGTCCTCAGGAGCTGCAACTGATGGGGAGAAGGACTATATCACCTATCTATCTATATATGTGTAAGTACATGTATATAGTATATATCTTTATTCCTCTCTGCAGATGATATAGCCATAGACATAGACATAGGCATAGGTAGAGACATAAGCATTGGCATTGGCATAGACATATATAAAATTATTTTGACACCGAAATTCTTCCAGCCCTAGCAATTGAGACCTAAAGTCTTAGACCCTTTGACCAATCTTAGTCCACAGGCCACCATCTCAACAAAACTGTAGGTATTTTGGTCTTGGTCTTTCTCCAACACTTCCATTGCCTTCTCTAAATAACTAAATTTCTGTTTTCTATCACATTTCTGTGGTGACTATATCTAGGCTCCTATACCATAATTTTCTAGGTTTCAAATGCCTGATTCTGGATTTATTGATGTCAAATCTCTATCAGATTAGACATTAGCTAATTACGTAATATTCAGACACTTAGAGTTGGGCTGTTTCAAGCTAGCTTACAAATGATCCATTGGATCTTGTATCTATTTGAAACTTATTTAATGGTACTTCGGTCTTACCTATTCTTTCCCTCCTAGACTGACCTCTATGTTCTGTTTTGGCCACCTAAATTAATGTGTTCCTGTATCAGACCCTAAATTGGTTCTTATATTTAGACTCTTTCATCTTGGTTAAAATTATCATTTTTTTTTTGCTGGCAACAGCCTTGTCTTTTCTCGTTAGTCCTGCTATCAGCTGAGCATTTGTTATCACAGGCATCTTATTTTTAAGGAACACTTGTTTGTATATACCAATAGTCATATATTTTCTGTTTAAAATATTTTTCCAATTATGTGCAAAAACAATTTTAACATTTATTTATAAACTTTTGAGTTCCAAATTCTCTCTTTTCCTCCCTCCCCTCTTATCTCCTTGACAAGGCTTGCAAATTGCTATAGATTATACAAGTGCAGTTATGCAAAATATATTTCCACATCAACAATATTGAAAAAGAAAACATAGACCAAAAACTTCCAAGAAGAATTAAGAATTTTTTAAAAATAAATATTGAATTTTCATTGAGACTCTAATCAGTTCTTTCTCTGAAGGTGGTTAGCATTTATTATGATAAATCCTTCATAAATATGTTGGATCATTGTATTACTGAGAATAATTAGGTCATTCAGAGTTGTTCGTCATACAATCTTAATATTACTGTGCACAATGTATTCCTGGTTCTGTTCACATCACATTGATTTATATAATTCTTCCTAAACTTTTATGAAACCATCTTGCTTATCATTTGTTATAGTACACTAGTATTCCACCATAATTGTACACCAAAACTTATTCACTTATTCAGTCATTCCCTAATCGATGGCATTTCCTCAATTTAGTTTTATAATCCTTTGAGACTAGTTCCAAGATGTTCTCTAGAATAGTTGGATCAGTTCACAATTCCACCAACAGTATATTAGTATCCTGATTTAGCTAATCCCCTCCCACATTTCTCATTTTTCTTTTTTGCCATACTGGCTAATCTGATAGGTGTGAGGTAGAGTCTCAGAGTATTTTTCATTTACATTTTTTAATTCTTAGTAATTTGTAGCATTTTTAAAAATATAACTATGGAAGGCCTTGATTTCTTCTTCTGAAAACTACCTGTTCATGTCCGTTTGACCATTTATTAAGTGGAGAATGACTTACATTCTTATAAATTTGACTCAGTTCTCTATATATTTTAGAAATGAGGACTTTATCAGTAAAAATGTTATTGTGATCATCATACAAATTTTTCTCCTAGTTCCATAAAGCCCCTTTTCTAAACATTTCTGTTTTCCTACCCTTTCACTCTCTTAACCTTACTATCATGCCTTCATCTGACCCCAAATGTGAGTGAGATAGGGCAGAGATGGGGTAAATGGCTTTTAGTCTAATAAATTAAACTTTCAGATACCTGTATATGTGTAAGATTGCCTTCACTAGGGTCACTAAAAATAAATTCAAACAGCTAAATTTCTAGGGTTCCTTCATTCATGTCAACTGTTTTGTGTCCCATATGACCTCTATAAAGTTGAGTGATACAAAGCAAAGCTCGGAAAAACAGGAAGATAGTAAACCTCTACAGTCAAAATCCCTCCCATAATCTTCTATCAGTCAATTCTTTCTATGCTTTATCCGTAGTAAACATTCATCTTCTCAAGTACTTTTATTCTCTATGTCTCACAGATATCTTCTCTCTATCTCTCTCGTTCTTGCTCTGACTTTACTTTCTCCCCCTTCATAATCTCTACTCAACAGTTAACCAGTTCAAATCTACGCTAATTTTTGTTTTCAATTCCCTTGTCCCTTTCTTATTGACATCTTGCCAAATCTCCATCCGAAATTCCTCCTCTCATACTCTTGTGTTGTAGAGTGAAGTTGGAGGAAATCATGAAACTGAACTGACTGGGTCTATTACAAATTAATACTGTTTGATCTTAACTAGACCTTGACCTTTTATATCTCTCTAGTTGGTTATCCCAACCCTCCGGGCTATTTCAAACCTTTTCTTCTTTCCTCAAGAGTAGCTTACTATTATCTCCTTTCCCTTACAGTTGAGAACCTCACCTCATATTTAGTTAGAAAATAGACCATTCATCATGAGCACCTTCTCTTCTATAAATTTTGCAGTCAATAGACATTATTTTCTCTTTACTTAAATCTCTAGTGGAAAAAAAAATGGTTCTTCTTTTCACCAAGGGCAACTCCTTTACCTAGTACCCATGATCTCCTATCCAATTTTCTATAGGAAATTCCTCCCTTTATTATCTCCCACTCTTGTCACTTTTCCTACTGGTTCCTTCTCTGATGTCTATAAAATTACCCAAGACACCTCAGTTCTAAACAACAACACTAGACAGTATCACCCCCTCCAGCTATTATTTTATAGCTCTCTTCTCTTTTTCAGCCAAAATTCTAGGGAGTGGGAGGGGAAGAGTGTTTATACCTACTGCCTCAGTTCTCAACCATTTGCACTTTGAATTCCAGTTTCAGTTTGAATTGCTTTTTCCAAACATACAAATTCTCTCGAATTCCAAATATAATAATCTTATCTCGGTCTTCATCTTTCTCCTTAGAATTTGACACCATTGGCCACCCTCTCCTAAATATTCTATATTTCTAGGTTTTTATGACACTGCTTTCTCTTGATTTTCCAATATGTTTGACTGTTCTTTCTCTATTTGCTTTAATGATCATGTTTCATAGCATTACCTTCAACTGTGGGTGTATCTCAGGGCTCTATCCTGGGTCCTTTTTTCTGCATATGTATGTTTTTAGTTGATAACATCAACTCCCATGGGTGTATTATTTCTATGGAAGAGACTCAAATCCTTATATCCAGCCCTAGTCTCACTCCTGCGATCCAGCTGTGCATCTTCAGCTGCCTATTGTATCCTTATAAATGATGTACTGTTTTTGCGGTTATTATTTAGTTGTTTCATTCATGTCTAACTCTTTGTAACTCCATTTGACTTTTATTTATTTCTTTGGCAAAGATACTGGAGTGGTTTGCCATTTCTTTCTCCAACTCATTTTACAAATGAGGAACTAAGGCAAACAGGGTTAATGTCCATGGTCGCACAGTAAATGTTTGAGGCCAGATTTAAACTCACGAAGATGGGTCTTCCTGACTCCAGGCCCAGTTCTCTCTCCACTCTGCCACCTACCTGCCCAGTACTGAAAATAGGGGACAGAATGAAGACTAACAGAACACATAGATGGTGACAGAGAGTAAATTAGCATATGCTTCTCACATAACAAGTCAATACTGTTGGGTTAATTGATAGATCAACAAAAGCATTTTGAAGACACTGCTAAGAATGAGAACTAGGAAACATTTAACAAGATAAAATGAAGATAATATAAATTCAAAATTCAATTTAATTTCTTTCTTTCCCCATCTCGTAAACATCTTTTAATTCCTTTGTTACATCAATAGGATGCCAATGGTCTCTGCCAGTTGGTTCCTGGCTATTTCATGAGCTTGGGAATTTCAACTTGTCACCTCTCCAGCTTTTATATGTTAGTGTACCTCAGGTGCCAGCAAGATTAGACAATGTTTGTGGCTTCAGCTAAAGTTAAATAGAGGCAAGAGCTTGTTCTCTTTTACAGATGAGGATGCCAAAGAACGAATGAATAGTCAAAGTCAACCCAAGTTTCAGCTTGTTGAGATACACACTGATTAGTTGACATGCACTTTATTCTCAAAGTGAATGCGTGTTCTAAGGAAACACTATACAAGGTCTTTGATTGCCACTGATGCCCAATCTCGATTCTTTTTTATTTATAAGGCACCATGGATCATATTCAGAGTTTCAAAAATGAGTCCTCATTCTCTTAACTAAATATGCACTTTTCTAAACCTGGAATTTGAGGATGAAAAAAGGAATGAGCTCTCTGATGTGTAAGTCAGAGGTGCCAGCAGAATATAGTTTGGTGGTTTAACAAAGCTCCTAAGATCTCTCAAGGTCAGACCTATTACATTTTACCCCTTTAGGGCTTTCTGGTATCTTGAAGGGTTCGGAAAATCTATATTTTCTGCCATGGCTCCAGTTCTCACTAGCTGTTTTCCCCATTTTATACCCCATTTGCTAGCATCCCAATTTCATTTAACTACTTAATATCAGATTAGTGTTTTACAAATAGTTATTTAGTTTGCTAATAAAGCAAGAACAAACACAAACTTTTCTCCAAAACCTAGGAAGCAAAATCCTCCCTATTCTACCTTGTTCTTTAGAGAGGTTGGGGTAACATTCAGGCTCCTAACTTAGCTCAGTTCCTATATAGCATTAGTCTAATAAAATTTAAATACAGATCCAGAAATTATGACTCCTAGGTTGGCATTTCCAGACCTTACTCCTTAGTGCATCACCACTGGGATGGATGCAAATAAAAGTCTTGATACTTGGATTTCTGCATCCTCATTACTCATGCTTTCGACCAGGCTAGAGCCTTGATACATTGCATCTAGAATAGAAAGAAAAGGACAAAGACCTAGGCCTGTTTCTGGGGCTGTATGTCCTAAATGGGTAAAAGAAAGTAGGCAAGACTCATTTCTTGCCCATTCCCATATGGAATGACTGAAGGAGTCCCTCACCCTCAAATGGGTTATTGCAAAAGCTACTCAGGTATTGAACGAGACATTTTAAATAATCTGGCTATTCCAGTTATACAAACAATTGAAAAAAATCTGTTCCCAAACACATGGCAAGTCAACAATGAATGTCCAAACATGTTCTAGGTCTTCTGTCTCGTACAAAGTGGATCACAGAATCTTTCACTTGGATGATGCCATCTTAAATGATCTGGACAAGCAAATCCCCATTAGAGTAGAAAGATCAGCAGACTTGGGGTAATGAGATATAGGTTTTATCCCCAGCTCTACCCCTAAATGGCTATCTGACTGACCCTGAGGAATTACCTTCCCCTCTACCTCTGTTTCTCAACAAGAAATAATAATAATTAACATTCATATGCCACATCAGCATTTATAAAGTTTTTACCTGTATTATCTCATTTGACTTTTACAATACCATGAGGAAGCTACTCTGATCCCATATTTTATTAATGAGGAAATTACAGTCAGAAAGATTAAGAGACATCTATAATCACACGGCTAGCAAGTGTCAAAAGGAGAATCTTATCCCAGTTCATATTTGTTCCAAGTCCAGCTCACTTTTAAGTATGCCTTGAGAAAGTTGGATTGGAAAATCTCTTAAAGTTCTTTCTGGTTCTAAAGTTCTATATCTACCATAAACATTAAAGGAAAGAGAAAAATACCCAGTAAGAACATCTCCCCTTTAGCAACTTTCTCTTTATTTTCTGAAAACCATATGCTAGCTTATCCACATAAAAAAACTCCTTGGAAAGATTGAGGAGAGACAAAAAAGGGAGATGTTACGGAGTTATCTGAATAGTTTTTATTTAGAAGGAGTTGGTACACTGATAACAGAAAAGAATAAGAAACAGAAAAGTCTCAGGTAAAGGTTCTTTATTAAGATAGTGCTGCTATGTCCAAAGGTAGCCTACACAGAGGCTACCTTTGGACAACACCATATGCATGTATGCATACGTGCATGACATGTGTATACATATGTATAGGTACATATATGTGTATACATACTTGTATACACTCATACCTATATATACACACATTTATAAACACATTCACAAATGTATGTCTGTGTATGTGTGTACATGTATGCATATATTATATATGTATATATAATATATGCAAACATTATACATAGAGATATATTGGATTCTTGCATAAATGGGTTTAGCTTGGCTCAATGTTAATTATTTTGTGCAGGGTTTAATAGAGTCCTAGTGGTTGGGGGAGATGGGATGTAAAGGGATAGGATAAACTTAGGTTCCATTTTTCTTTTTGGAGGATTTTAAAGTGAGAAAATTCTTTTGCGTCTCTATACATAACCTTTGAACATAATAACAACCATAATGAGGGACCATTAACATATTTTTCTGCTTCTTCTTTTTTTATTATCAGTATGCCAACAAAAAGTATTCCCTTTAAGTAAAAATCACTTAAAGGAATCCATAGCAAATCGCTCTTTTGGTCATTCACCTCAATTCCCCTTTCTCTTTCCTTTCCCTCCTTTCCAACCTCTCTTTCTCCTTCCTTTTCCTCTCCTTTTCTTCCTCTTGCCTCTCCTCCCCTTTCTCTTCCTTTCTTTCCTCTCACCCTCCCTCCTCTCTTCTATTGTCCTTTTTCAATGTGGTCTATCTTTTCTTCACATACAGTTTCATCTATGATGGTGAGTAAGGATAGAAAAAAGAAACAAGTTATTCACTGTAATTTCCTCTTTTCCACAGGAATAGTGATTTCAAAATCCATATGCAAAAATCATTTACCTTTTTACTTTTTTCTGAATTTGATAGACTCAAGAGCTGTCATTAAGACTTTTCCACTTAAGCAAGATAAATATATTATAAGGATATCTGGTAGATAGA
Source organism: Bettongia penicillata ogilbyi (assembly GCA_023548195.1). Lineage (NCBI taxonomy): Eukaryota > Metazoa > Chordata > Mammalia > Diprotodontia > Potoroidae > Bettongia > Bettongia penicillata. The sequence goes on from JAJHZJ010000713.1 coordinate 5,302,486, forward strand.
TAATTTTAATAATTCTATCCATCTTTCTTACCATTTCCAATAGTACTGGCATGTTACCAAGTCAACTACCAAATAACCTCCAAATTACAGTGGCTAGGAGAGTATGAGTGCCTCTTGGTTTCATAGCTGCTACTTTTACACTAGAGAGATTCCCACTTCTGATGATATTTCCAGGACAAGTTTAAACATAATACATTAAAAGGTTACGCAATAGTTTGTCATAAAGTGTGGAAGTCAGAGAAAGTTCCAAATCAGTCTCTGAAAATGGTGGAGTGACTACCGTCCATCTGGCAGAAGAGATAACAACATGATGAGTGGTCACTGTTTCTCCCCCATGGACGTTTCTAAAGCAAGTAGACAATCCTCAGCAGTGAAAATAACATCCCATCAAAGGGAAATTAGGGCAAAATAAGTGTAAACGTATGAATGAAGAAAATCTCTGGAGGTACATGTATGAAAGGGAGATGGAAAAATCTGGAGAGCAAAGAAACCATTTTCCAAAGGAATGCAAGCCACAGGCCTCATTCTATGAAAAGTTAACTCCCTGATTGGAGATTAGTCCCTGTGGCTTGGCTGGGTGCACAGAAGTTGTTTAGTGAGCAATAACGTGTGTTTCACCTTCTTCCCTAGGCAAGATAGGACAGAAACAAACAAACATGATTGTTCTCTCCAGAAAATGAAACAAAACCAAACTGCAATCTAACACACTGATGCAGTATTTTCCCACTGAAAAAAATCTCAAGGATTAAGAAGCACTAAACTCAAGTCAATGTCTCCCTTCCCCAACTCTGTTGTCATCCAAAGGTAGACTGCCAGTATGCAATTGGGTTTTCTTAATTTAGTAATTTACTGAGCTGCCCAAACAAGACCAAGTGGTAGTATAGACCAAGGAAGAAAACATTAAGCCCACCTTTGACCTCATTTGATTGTACTTTTAGAAAGGTCATGGAAAACTGCCAAATTCAGAAATGTTCCAACAGCTACAAAAGCAAATGTGGTAGACGAGTTGAGCAAGAGACATCAATGAATGAAGTCAAGTTTTTTTGAGCCATTGGTTTTGTGATAGAAAACACTCCCACTTCTCTAAGAAATAAATAATGATCACAGTGATCAAGACAACCTCTTTGATTTTTTGCCCTCTCTATGACTCCCATTCTGGAGGTTGGATTCAATAATTAAACAGGTGAATTCTCTCCTTAAACTAGAATCAAAACTGCTTATCATTCCTTTCTCGGAGGTCAACCTATGTTGTAAAAGAGGTAGGGTAGAGTACTGGGTTATGCCTAGAATCAGGAATAACAGAATATTGAATTATTCCTCTTCTACCAACTAGTTCTATTTGTTAGAGAGGGTTAGTAGGTATTGTAGGGAATTGAGTACTGGAGACTAATCAGCAAGATAAGAGTTCAAATTTGACCTCAGGGACTTGCTAGCTGTGTGGCTCTGGGCAAATCACTTAACCTCTCTGTCTGCCTCAGTTTGCTCAATTATAAAATGAGGATACTAATAGCACCGATCTCCCAGAGTTGCTATGAGGAACAAATGGAATAATATTCCAAAAGCCCTTAGCATAGTACCTAGCACACAATAGGTTTTAAATAAGTCCTTCCTTCCTTCCTTCCTTCCTTCCTTCCTTCCTTCCTTCCTTCCTTCCTTCCTTCCTTCCTTCCTTCCTTCCTTCCTTCCTTCCTTCTCAAGGAAGCCAGTGTCACTGGATCCTGGAATGTATGTGTATATATGTATATGTATATGTGTATGTATGCCTGGCACATAGGAGGTGCTTAATAAATGCTTGTTTCCTTCCTTCCTTCCTTCCTTCCTTCCTTCCTTCCTTCCTTCCTTCCTTCCTTCCTTCCTTCCTTCCTTCCTTCCTTCCTTCCTTCCTTCTTTCCTTCCTTCCTTCCTGCCTTCCATCCTTCTTTCTTTCCTCTATGACCATAAGTAAGTCACCCAGATTGCTAGCAACTTCCTAAGTTCATAAATCTTTTTTAATATTTTTATCAGTGTCTCAGATAAATATATAAATGGGATACCAATGACTCACATTTCTTTTCACCATAAAGGTATGAGGGAGAGAAAACTCTCAGAATGCAAGGTTACAGAATAGGGCTCCAAAAAGATCTTGATTAGCAAAGTTACCGTGTTAAATTCAGTCTGATAAAATTGAGTAGGGGTAATTACGAAATTTCACACGAGTTTAAAAAATCACCTTTAGAACTATAAAATGCAGCAGGAATAGTTGGCAGAAACAAACAAACCTTTAACAGAAAGCTAAATATGAGTTGAAAATGTGATGGGGCAGCCACCAAATTAATGTGATTATGAGCTGTATGAAGAAGACAGAATTTCCTGAAGCAAGGAGGTGACGATCTCTCTTTATCTAGAGTATTGTCTTTGTTTCTGGGAAGCACAGTTCAGAAAGGAAATTGATAAGCTGTACAGTATCCAGAGGAGGTCAACCAGGAAAGAATAGGGTCTTCACTCAATGTCATCTTAGGACTGATTGAAGGAAGTTGTGATAATTAACCTGGAGGAAGGAAAGAAGGAAGGAAGGAAACAAGCATTTATTAAGCACCTGCTATGTGCCAGGCATACATGCACATATACATGTTATACACATACATTTCAGGATCCGGTGACACTGGCTTCCTTGAGATTCCTCCCACAAAACACTCCATCTCCTAACTACAACCATTTTCACTGGATGGAGCCTGTGACTAAATGTCCTCATCACTACAGTCTGATTTCCTTGACTTTCTTCACTCCTCAGCTAAAACTATATCTTCCATATCTCCTTAATCTCCAATTTATCCTGTGTAAATCATAGTTGCTTTAATTTTGTCTTTCCTATTGGGATAAAAGCTCTTTGCTTTTGCCATTCTTTATATCCCAAAACATAATGTCCCAACACATAAAACAAAATGTGCCTGGCACATTTTGCTATTGTTTAGTTAGTTTCAGTCATGTCCATTTTTTTGTCACCTTATCTGAAGTTGCTTAACAAAATCACTGAAATGGTTTGCCATTTTCTTCTCCAGCTTATTTTACAGATAAGGAAACTGAGGCAAACAGGGTTAAGTGACTTGCCCAGAGTGACACAGCTAATAAATGTCTAGGGTTGGATTTGAACTCAGGAAGATGGATCTTCCTGATTCCAGGTTTGACTCTCTTATCACTGCATCACCTAACTGTCCATAGCCTGGCACATATCCATCATTCAATAAATTCTTGTTGACTTGTCTTGTCTTTCTGATCCAGGGTACTTCCCTAAGGTGATCCAAGTCCAAAATCTAGTACATTTCTGGTCAATATGCTTCTCTGGCTAGCTATGTGATAAGGCTCTCTTATCTCCACCCTGTTTCTGTTTCTGGGTCATGTGAGAAGTCTTCATGTTACCATAAAAGCAGAAAGTTCTGTCCAATCCCACAGATTCTCTGGTGTCCATTGACTCTCTTCCATCACTTCTTTGGCCTAAACTGCAACACAAAAAGTTGACAGACTCAGAGGCACAAGTCTATCTTGATCTCCATCTCTATATCACTCAGCTCTCTGATAGTCTTTCTCACTCAGCCCTCCGAATCTCACCCTGTCTTTCCTCTAATCCATTGTCTCTTAATGTCTGTACCTCCTCTCTGGGATTCCCTTGAATTTACCTTGTATGTATCTTGTTTGTACCTGGTCATTTAGACATTGTCTCCCCCATCAGAAAGTGAGCTCCATGTGGGTACGGACAGTTTTTGCCTTTCTTTGTATCCTTAAGCCTAGCATAGTCCTGGGACATAGTAAGCACTTAATAAATGTTTGTTGACCTTCTTACTTCAGTGCCCTAGCTGAAGCACTCCATGATTGAGCTATGACAAAGGACATTTATAAACAATACACTTAAATAGGATATGTAGGAAGTGATAAATAGATAGATAAAACAGAGTACCCAAGAAGATGGGTGGACACAGTGAGTGGTCCTGGACTTTTTCTCACATACAGTTATATTTCACCCAATAACTATGGAGATAATGGATGAATTAGATCAAGCAAGCGGGAGTTAACAGATTGTTCTTTTTTTCTAATTGTAAACAGAATAGCAAAATCTTAGAGATGGAAGGAAACAGTGATTAAGTAGCTAAATATTATGAATGATTTCACAAACATAGCACATTAGTGGCAAAGCAAGGGCTTGAACCCTGGTCTCTTACTTCCCATTCCAAGGTTCTTTTCATTTTCATGGTTCTCTATGCTACTGTGAGTGGGAGAGAGAGAAGGCATGAGTTCCTCCATCCTAGATTTTTAAATACACATCCTGATTTCTTTAGAGGGAGTCCCGTTCTGCCTGCCAGTTGCAAAGGGAGAAAGGGAAAGGAGTTACTGGTGCTCTAGGAGACACTATCTAACAGTCCAAGGACAAGTTATTTGCAAATATTAAGTATAAGAGCTGGACTGATAGGAAAGAAGTTGATATAGTGGGAAAACCTGAGTACTCAGAATCGAAAAACTCAGGTTCTGGGAAAAGCTCTGACATAAACAACAGATATGTGACCTTGGACAATCCATCTTCTTTCTCTGGGCTCTGGTTTCCTCATTTGTAAAATGAGGGGTTGGATTTAATCAGCTGTTCCTAACTAGGGTCTGTAGTTCCCTGAAAAGTATATAGATAAATTAGATTTCATGGGGTCCATGAACTAGGACAGGGAAAATATTACATTTTTACTTTCACTAACTTCGAACTGAAATATAGCATTTCTTTCTATTATTTAAAAAATATCCTGAGAAGAGGTCCATAGACTTTACCAGACTGATAAAAGAGACCATAACATACAAAAATCATGTTAAGAACTCCTGCACTAAAAGTAGCTAAATGCTGCAGGGGATACAGTGTTAGGTCTAGAGTCAGGAACACCTGGGTTCAAATCCAGCCTCAGACATACCCTAGCAATGTGATCTTGGGCAGATTCCTTAATCTCTACGTGTCTGTTTTCTCAACTGTAAAATGAAGGTAATAATCACACCCACCTCAAAAGGTTGTCATTAGGATAAAATAAGACAACATTTTTAAAGGGCTTAATTCTTTACCTTTCTTACTACTCACAACAATTCTGTTGACTTGTGCCATCTAGACACAGTTCTGGGATGAGCTAGTCCCCTTTTCTGCTACCATTTTGTTTATCTGAGAAGAACCAAAGTACCTGAGGTGGGCTTGAATAGTAGGGGCAGGTGTCACACTGAGTGAACAGTATTCAGATATAACAGCAATTTATATTTGTAAAGGTTTGGGGTTTTCAAAGTGCTTTCTTCACAATAACCCGGTAAGAAAAATATCATTATTTCCATTTTACAAAGAAGTTAAGTTGTATCTGAAGCTGATTTTGAACCCAATTGCTTTGATTTCAGATAATGTAATATTTTTAGTGACTTGCTCAAGTTTACATTTTGCTCAAGTAGCAGATTAGGAACTGCTGGGCATGGAGTCAGAACGAGCTGAGCCAAATATGGCCTCAGGTAATCAATAGCTCTGTAATACTGAACAAGTCATTTAACTTCTGACTGTCTTGGTTTTCTCATCTGTAAAATGGGGATAACAAGTGTACTTTTCTCCTAGGGTGAGGATCAAATGAGATAGTTATAAAATGATGAGTATAGTACCTAGCACATAATAGTTAATTAAGAAATGTTTTCCTTCCTTTCTTCTGCCTTCTTTTCCACTTTTCCTTTTCTTTCTTTTCCTTTCCTTTCCTTCTTTCCTTTCCTTTCTGTCTCTTCCTTCTTTTTCCCCCTCCCTCCCTATTTGAGTGAGAAGTACTGTGTATTAAATAGGAAAATCATTTCATGTCTCTAGGCCTTAACTTCCATTTCTATATAATGTTTGGACTAAATGATCTCCAAGTTCCCTTCTAAGACCAGCTTTACAATTTTATGAGTTGTAACTGAGGCCTATTAGACAGACTGGTGTAGAGGAAAGACCACTAAACTCAGAGCTGGAGGGTCTGAGTTCAACTCCAGCTCTGTTCTTTGCTACCTATGTCAACTTGGAAAAGTTACTTCTCTGGGTCAAAGTTTTCACATTTATAAAATGAGAATATTGGCTTCAGTTATCTTTAAATTTCCTCTAATCTCTAAATCCTATGAAATATACATGGATTAAAAACTTAAATAGAAGAATACTCAAGAATATGAGTACAAGCATGGTGCTTGTAGGAATGTGAAGGATACATTAGGTTTGTCTTCCACAGACTGAATTCACTAATCCAGTTAAAGAAGATGAAAACCCTCTAAGGCAGATAGGTAGCTGCTATTGAACTTGAAGTCAGGAAGACTTCTCTCAGATAATTATGATCTATGTGACACTGGAAAGGTCACTTAATCTCTTTCTGCCTCAGTTTCCTCATCTGCAAAATAGGGATAATAGCATCTACTTCACAAGGTTTTTGTGAGATCAAGTGAGATAATAAATGTGAAGTGTTTTTGCAAATCTTAAAGTACTATCTAAATGTTAGCTAATATAAAAGGTGTGTGTGTGTGTGTGTGTGTGTGTGTGTGTGCGCACACATGTGCACTTGCTTTTGTTTGTGTATTACTCAGGAAGTTATGTCCCATGTCCATAGGAGTCTGTTTAAATTCAGCTCTCAGAAAGCCATACATAGAAATCTCTGAAATCTCACCTGTCTCTCTCCAAGGGAGACCATGAATCTTGCCAGCATAGGAACTGAAAATTAGGGCCATGGTGTTGTCCTGCTCTGTTCTCCTCAGTGAGGAAAAGCCACACTGGAATTATATTCATCTGTTCCCCTAAATGTTGTTAGTGTAGGTAAAACTTTCTATGTTTAAAATTTTCCTGGTCAATATTTCTTAATAGTGGAGTATCCCAAGTTATATGCAAACACTTGACTCCCTTCTTATCAAAAACCAGTTACATAAAGACCATCACAATACCCATTTATCCTAGTCACTAGCAATCAGAACTTGGAGAAGTTATGTAGATTACACTATACCAGGGATTATGTTTGCTAAGACCTTTCAGCTCTGCAAAAAACGTCCCCAATTTCACCCAAGGTGTAATTCCCAGAAATCTCTAGAGCAGCAAACAGGAAATAGGAGCATATTTGAGACTTCTTTCCAGGATCCTTTCTCCCTTCAAGATCCTCTCCCTGAAGAGACTGGAACAGCATTTATCTTTTCTCAAAGCTGGAAACTTTTCCCAAATGTAGTCCCATATGCAATGGCCTCTAGTACTCAATTTCTAGGGTTGAACCTTATGTTGCATTCATTAGACTCTTGTTTTCCCCTTTTCAAATGGAGAGTAACTATAACCCTAGTAAAGAAAGACTTATCTTAGCCTCTACTCTGAATGCCTGGATACTCTGAGGTTTTGCAGGAGAAAGAGAGCTGCACTGGAAACAGCTTTAAACCCTTGTTTCTTGGTAGGTGCCTAGAATGATATGACCACCACTCCATGTTTAGTTTACATAGGTAAGAACTTAAGGTTTTGGTGCCACTATGGACTTTAGAAGCAAAATTCTGAAGAGTCCAAGAGCAAAAAGGATGCCAATAAGACAATATGGTGACCAAGACTATTATTTCCATTTATAAAATTCCCTTTGGGGGCAGTCAGGAAAGAAAGAGAAAAAAAAAAGGGACTCCTGGTCAATTTACATTCTGTCATTCTCAGATCAGATTTTTCAATTGTTCATTTTATTAGTTGAAAAAAGTATATTTTTTTCTTTTTTCCCCAAAAAACAATTAGTGGAAAGAGTATTTTTAATACATCTGCAATCATTTAAGCACTCAGTTATAATGGTAATTATGGTGTAGACATATCGCCAAGATAACTTACCATCTTTTGTTTACAAGTCAGACTGGTTTGATTTCCTAAAGTGCTATAATTTTAAATAGCTCCAAAGTTGGAACCTCCTCTATCCCTTTGTCTCCTCCAAAGACAATAATGTCATGATTTCATTTCTAAGGCTGACAGTGGGTTACTGTTTAAATCAGGTAAAAGGCTACAGTTGGATATACATACATACACACACACACACACACACACACACACTTTTTTTTACTCTTCCAAAATTTCCCTCCAAAACAAAGATTTATTTCTCAGGAGTATTATCTTTGTCACTTTCTCTGTCTATAGTAATCTCGAGGTGCTGAGAGGATCCCCTTTGTTCTAAACCTAGCAGAGCAGAGCCTACATCTAGAAGTTGTTTCCAGACTGTGCAATAAAGGCATTTTACTATGCTCAGACATTGTCATTCTTACTCTGCTATGAGTTTTTTGATCCCTATACTGAGTTGAAAAGTCACATAATCTAATCATATCACTTATTATGAGTGCAATTCTAGATAAATCACTCATCATTTCTAGACCTCAGTTTCCTCATCATACAGTGCAATCCAACCCAATCCAACATACATTTATTCAATACCTACTAAGTGTAGGTTTCCTCATCAGACAATGCAATCCAATCCAATCCAACAAACATTTCTTCAATACCTACTAAGTGTAAGGCACTGGGTTGGACCCTGTAAAAGTAAGAAAAAAAAGTTTCTACCCTCAAGAGTTTATATACTACTAAAGAGATATAACACTTACATTGATACGAATATGCAACATAATGAAGGGACTGGGCTAGACCTCTATAGTGGTCATTTCCAAATGGACTTACTGATGGTATATAAAATATAGCATGTTCAAAAATAAACCTAGAAACTTCCCTTTTCAAATGGATTTCTAAGTTTCCAGTTTCTTCCACTTTTTTCATAAGCTTAAAACTGGAAAGCTGTCATTCAGACTTCTCTGTCTCTCAGTCTTCACATCCAATCAGTTTCCAAGTCCTTGTGATTTTGTCCTGCACACATTTACTTTCATTTAGACTACTACAGCTGTTCACTTATATTCTTCCCATTTTTAGTTCTACAGGCCTGTATATGTCCTATATAACACATAACAATTCTGCACCTATCTGTCCTACACAGAATAATCCTTAATGCATAGGAAATCTGGTGTCATCATTCCCTGCTCAGAAACCTTCAACTCCCCCCCCTCATTTTTCTCAGTGCCCACTGTATATGGTCCTTAGTTCTTAGCTAGGAATCCAAGACTCTTCCCAATCAGTCCTCAATATACTTTTCAAGGCTTACTTCCCACAAGCCATTTTTTGCAGTTTAAGTTGTAGTGGATGGAGATCTGTCCTAGAATTCAGTAGGATATGAGTTCAAATCCTGCTTCAATTGCCAGCTGGCTGTATGACCTTAGATAAATCATTTAACTTCTCAGTGTTCTACATAACTTTCAGAGAAGATGAGTTGCAGAGATAGTATAGACCTACATTGTTAGTCGAGATTTCTTCACTTGAAAATGTCCTATGCCACTGACATCCCAGTTCTAGTCCTCATTACTCTTAATTTTTGAGAAAGACAAAATCCCTGCTGTTCCTGCTCAGGCTCTTGTGCTTCTCCATCACTGCACCTATGATGGCACTATTCATTTCTTGATATACTTTTCCTTGTACCTGTACCTGCTGAAATTTTGTTACTTATTCAAGGCAAAATTCAAATGCTAATACAAAGTTTTCTCTATGTGATCTCTTCTTTTTCACAATACTCACTTAGTTCTACTTATTCCTATAATGCTTTCCACTTCTGTTTGGTGAATGCATCATATTCTGCATTGCAATTTAAATGTAAGACACACATTTGTGTATGTACACTTGATTCATCTTCCCTACTTGATGGTATGTTTTGTTAATCAGGGTCAATATGCTATTTACTTTTTTATTGAATTTTGTTGCTAATAATTAATGTGCTAAATGAAAAAAGTTGATTAACATAGGAACATTTATCATCTAAATAAAAATATGGGGACCTACAAACTAAAGCTTCTCAAGAGACCAATCTGGAAGGCACATAGCTTTAAATTCATATTCCTTTCTCCCCACAAATTTTGTTAAAATAGTGAGAAATATTTACAATGTTATTACAGAGGCTGTGTGTTGTAATGGATCAAGGGCTGACCTCAAAACCAAGAAGACTTGAGTTCATAGTCTCACCTCTGATGAATACTGCCTGTGTCATCCTGGGACAATCATCAAATTTCTGAGTGTTCTCAGTAACTATCTCAGAAAGTAAGTTGCAAAAAAGGTGCTAACATTTATAAATAAAAGGAATTTCAGGTATAGAGCCAAGATGGTGGAGTACAGGAAGCACTACAACTGAGCTCTCCTACCATTCCCCTCCAAACAAAGTTAAAATAACACCTCAAATTGAATTCTGGAGCACCAGAGGAAAAAAAAAGTCAGGATGAAACAACTGCCCAGCTCCAGACAACTTAGGAGATTAGAAGGCGAGGTCTGTGGCACTGCAGTGGGCTCAGGCCTGGAGTCCACATGGTGGCAACGCTAGAAGTGGACCTTGGACATGGCAATGGTAGCAGCACCAGTTTTAGGAGCTCTTGAACTAGAGATGGTAAGAGAATCAGAAAAATGGTGAGAAAGAGATTACAGGGGACCCCTACCATAGCAATAGGCATATTACAGGGCACTATTTGGTAACTCCATTGTCTGTACCCACTTCCAGGTCAGTTCCAGGGTGGAGAGGAGTGCTTGCTGACCCAAAGAAGTGGAGACCCTGAGAAGTAGTATCCTTTGCAGTCACAAGGGATCAGAAACCTTGAGATTTTCTATCACAAGAGAGCAATGGCCATACTTCTCCCCATGTAACATCCCCTTAGAAGCACTGAAAACATTCAAAGCCTCACAACTAATTCTGAAAACAGTAGAACAAAAAAGTCTGAAGTTTGGAACTGTTCCATCCTGACATGCTAGGGAAGAGAGCCCAACTTCAATATAAAGTTCAAAGTCAAAAACTGAGATGAAAAATGAACAAACAACAACAAAAAAAGGACCTGACTTGGAAAAGCTACTATGGTGACAGGAAAGATCAAGGCACAAACTAACAAGAAGATAATGATGTCAAAATAGCTACAAGCAAAGCTCCAAAGAAAAATATGAATTTGACACAAGCCCAGTGAGAATTCCTGGAAGAGTTAAAAAGAAAAGATTTTAAAAATCAAATAAAAGAGGTAGAGTAAAAATTGAGAAAAGAAATGATAGTGATGGAAGAAAATTATGAAAAGATAATTAACAGCTCAGTGAAAGAGGCACAAAAATAATAAAGAAAAAAAGATCTTAAAAGCAAAAATAAACCATCTAAAAAAAGAGTAACAAAACTTCACTGATGAAAATAACTTTTTAAAAAGCAGAGTTAGTCAAACGGAAAAAAGAGGTACAAAAACTCACTGAGGAAAATAATTCCTTAAAAAATTAGAGTTGAACATGTGGAAGCTAATGGTTTTTATGAGACATCAAGAAATAATAAAACAAAGTAAAAAGAATGCAAATAGAAGAAAATATAAATTATCTATCAGAAAAAAAAACTTACTTGGAAGAAAGAAGAGAGATAATTTAAAAATTATTGGATAGCCTGAAAGCCATTGATTTAAAAAAGAGCCTAGCCATCATGTTTCAAGAAATTATAAAGAAGAATTCCTCTTATATCCTAGAATCAGAAGGTAAAATAGAAATTGAAAGAATCCACCAAACATCCTCAGAAAGATATCCCCAAATAAAAACTCCTGGGAATATTATAGCCAAATCCCAAAGGTCAGAGAAAATAATTCAAGTATCCGGAAAAAACAAAACAAAACAAAACAAAACTATTCAAATAAAATGTATGACAGAAAGACCCACACAAAATTTCATAGCTACCTTGTTAAAGAGCATAGGGTTCAAAATGTCATATTCCAAAAGGCAAAAAAATTAGTATTACCACCAAGAATAATCTGCCCAGGAAAACTAAATGTAATCCTTCAAGGGGTAAAAATGGATATTTAGTGAAATAGAGGACTTCCAAATATTCCTGATCTAAAAAATAAAACAAAACAGAGATGAATAGAATATTTGACTTCCAAATATAAAATTTAAGATAGCATTAAAAAGTAAATATGAAAGAGAAATCATAAGGAAATCTATCCAGTTCAACTATTTACATTTCTATACTCAAATATGATTCACATAACTATAAAAAAACCTTTATCTTTATTAACACAATTAGAAGGACTATATAGAAGGTTATAGGAGTGAGACAATTATGTAGGGATAATGTAAAAAAATGAATTGATTAGAAAGAGGGATACATTGGGAGAAAGGGGAAGGGAAAGGAACAATGAGGAAATTATATCACATAGAAGAGTTGCCCAAAGAAGACTTTTTACAATGGAGGGGCAAATGGTATTCTGAGGGGGCCATTTCTTAAACCTCACGCTCTTCTGAATTGGCTCAAAGGGTAAAAATACATATTAACACACTTTTGGGTTTATAAATTTACCTTACACAAGACAGAAGAAGTTAAAAGGGAAGGTGAAGGGAGAATAATAAAGGGAAGGGAGACTAAGAAAGAAGCAAAATAGACTATTGGGGAGGGGTGGGACAAAAAGAATAAAAGGATAAAATAGAAGAAAACAGATTGGAGGGAAATTCACAGTTGGTATTCATAATTGTGAATGTGAATAGGATGAATTCACCCATAAAACAGAAGCAATTAGCATAACAGATTAGACACTGGAATTCAATGATATGTTGTTGATAAGAAACAGACTTGAAAGAGAAACACATAGAGTTAAAATTAGGGGCTGGAGTTGAACCTATTATGCTTCAGCTGAAGTTAAAAAAAAAAGACAGAGGTAATCATGATCTCAGACAAAGCACAAACAAAAATAAATCTAATTGGTGAAGTCCTGCACAGAGCCTGGCGGAGTGGCCAGGACATGGAGAGTGTGTCAGGGGAGAAGCCTGCTGTGGCAAGGGCTCGGGTTTGAGTCTGACAAGGTACCTGTGGGGCTGCACGAGGGCTTCCAACATGGGTGTGGAGCGCAGCATGGTCAAGGTGCTGGGGCAGGCAAGGCTGCTGGTACTCACCTTGGCTGACAGGCAGAGCAAACAGCAGCAGCGGGTCCACCTGGGGTAACTGGTACACCACATGGAGGCGCTGGCTCACATCATTGTACTGCCCTTGGACAGCAGATCTGAACCCCTGGTCAGGCCAAGGGGACAAACTGTCCCTTTGTCCCGTAGGCCTTGTGCTTCTCAGGCTTGGGCACAGCCCGAATCAGGAAGAATGGGCTGATTCAGAGGTGAAGAGAGTCTGCAATGCCTCCATCACAGAAAACGGGCATCAGGTGAGGGCCAAGCTCCTTAAGCCCTTCCAGCAGCCCTCGTCCTCCTCCCCTAGGGTGTCTCTTCGAATGCCCCACCAGCCACTCACTGCAGTAACCAGGGGACATCGTGTCCCCAAACTTGTCTTACTCAGGGGCCTCCATGGCTAGCCAAGGGCACAGCACAAGCCCTAGTGAATCACTGAAGACCTTGGGCCAACCAGAGAAGAGCCTCAGGAACACTAGCTTTGGGATGATCAATGCCTTCTTCAACAACGAATGAAGCTTCCAGCAGGTGACCCCTCCCAAATGGCCATCCCCACCACTACAAGCCATCAGCAGGTGGAACGTCGCAGGGAGCTGATGAGATTCAAAAAGCTGTGGTGGAACCTCTGGGGCTTGGGCCTGCAAAGCACTCTTTGAGAAATGGGAACAAGATGCTGGCAAAGGCTGAGGAGCATCACAGGTGAAGCTCAAATGCTCACAGAGCTTTGGTGTGGCCACTGTGACCAGCATCAAGCAGATGCTTTGGGGATAGTGCTGCTCTAAGACCAATGGGTACTAGCATGTTGACCTCCAAAACTTGTCCTACAGGTGAAGAGATGGCCTTCTATGCCCTCATCCACTCCTTCTTTCCAGAAACCTTTGACTATAACTCCTTGGACCCCAGTAAGCAGAAGAAGAACTTTGAGCTGGCCTTTGCCATGGCTGAGAACCTAGTCCAGTGCTGCCACTTGCCTCTTTGAGGTAGACAACACGATGGTGATGGGCCACAAGTCAGACTCCTTTTGTGTCTTCACATATGTACAGTTCCCTGTACAATCACTTAAGGTTCTTTGAGTGACATCCTGGACCTGCACCCCCAGGGTCATCCCAGAAGATGCTGCAGACCCTCTAGGTCAGTCCCCTCCAGACATGGGGACAGCAATGATAATGGCACTCCTGAACTGGAACAGGAGGAGAAAGGATGCAGACATTGGTGTTATGAAATCATCCCCTTACCCAGAAGAGTCCAGAACAGGAAAGGGCTGAGGTGACCATTGGTTTCTCAGAGGCATTAGTAGAAAGTGTCTTTTTGGTGGTGCATCGCAGCCCAGTCGTGGGACCTCCTGTGAATTCCGTGTCAAGGCCCCCTTCACTGAGTGCCCAAGATGTGGCTGGGCTTCACTTCCTGGGGTCCAGGGCTGGAGGGCTCAATCACACTGGAGATGGCTGCTCTCTTTATAGAGGACTACTACAGCTGTTTATGAGGTTATGTGACCTCTGTTGATGCCTGTCTGTACATAAAAGATGTACCCTCAGGCTCAAAAATGTTCTAATTTAAAATGATAAACAGGCAAACTGCATCTTCCTAAAATGAACTATAGACAATGAAGAGATAACAATAGTAAACATTTATGCACCAAATATCATAGCTTCCAAGACTTGGAAGCTCGTTGGATGTGAGGATTGATAGAGAAGATTAAAAATGCCTTTCCAGTTTAAAACTTATGGGACAAAAGTATGAACAAAGGGGGTACCTCTAAAAGACATCAGAAACTTAGGAATTGATTTGGGACTGTGGGAAGCTTCTGGGTTTAGTTTTTGACATGTTCTGTTTGATGTGCATCAGGAAGTTCATCTGGAAATGATGAGGATAGAGTTGGGATTGTGAAAATGAAGTATCAGAGGATCCATGATTTAAAAAAATGCTATTGGGGGTGGAGTCAAGATGGTGGAGTAGAAAGATATACCTCTAACATCTCTCTCCCCACAACCCATAAATTACCTGTAAAAAATGACTTTAAACACATTCTAGAGCAGCAGAAGTCAGAAAATGACAGAGTGAAAGAAATTTCCAGCCCAAGGCAGCCTGGAAGGCCAACAGGAAAGGTCTATCACACTGGGTTCAGAACAGAGTGTAGCCTATCCTTGGCCTTCATATGGCAGGGATAGGACTGGAGCAAGCTTCAAGGGAACACCAGCAGTAGCAGCGATTCCCAGACTCCTCAACCCACAAATGCCAAAGGCAGCTTCAAAGGTGAGCGAGAAAGCTCTTTCACCTGGGTGAGAAGGTAAAGCAGTGGTCTAGCCCCAGCCCCAAGCAGTAGTAGCTTCCATTGTTGGAGTCCTGCAGGGAATTCTCTGGGGGAATTCAGCTGCTGATCTGCATGTCAGCCCTGAGTGGCAGCCCTGGGGTGAGGAGGAGGACTGGCTGGTGTGGTAGAGCTGGTGGAGGATCTGGAGAGGGAATTCTACAGGAAGATCCTGGGCAGAAAGTAGTGCTTGTAGTTGTTCCCAGACCAGAGTGTAGGTCAGGAGAGGGATAAATTCCTTTCCCTTGATTATGCTATGTTGAGGAAATGAGAAGTTACAGGTCCCCAGAGTATACCCTCCTCTTGACAAAGAACTCCAAAGTCAAGTAACTGGCTGGGAAAATACCCCCCAAAGGGAAAAAGAATAAGACAATAGGTTATTTTCTTGGTAAGCAGATATTTTCTTCCATCCTTTCAGATGAAGAAGAACTATTCACACCATCAGAGGAAGACCTAAAAGTCAAGGCTTCTGCAGGCAAAGCCTGCAAAATAAATAAGCAATGGTATCAGGGATGAAAGAGCTCAAAAAGAATTTGAAAATCAAGTAAGAGAGGTGGGAGAAAAAATGGGTAGAGAAATGATAGCAATGCAAGAAAATCATGAAAAGTGAGTCAACCGCTTGCTAAAGGAGACCCCCCCCCCAAAAAAAAATGCTGAAGAAATTAACAACTTTAAAAATAGACTAACCCAAATGGCAAGAGGCCCAAAACACCAATGAGGAAAAGAATGATTTAAAAAAATAGAATTAGCCAAATGGAAAAGGAGGTTCAAAGCTCACTGAAGAAAATAGTTCTTTAAAAATTAGAATGGAAGAGATGGAAGCTAATGACTTTATGAGAAATAAAACAAAAACCAAAAGAATGAAAAAATAGAAGACAATGTGAAATATCTCATTAGAAAAGCAACTGACCTGGAAAACAGATCCAGGAAAGGCAATTTTAAAATTATTGGACTACCTGAAAGCCATGATCAGAAAAAGACCCTAAGCATCATCTTTCATGAAATTATTAAAGAAAACACCCCTGATATTCTGGAAGCAGAGGGTAAAATAAACATTGAAATAATTCATTGATCACCTCCTGAAAGAGATTCAAAAAAGAAAAACTCCTTGGAATATTGTAGTCAAATTCCAGAGTTCCAAAGTCAAGTAGAAAATATTGCAAGCAGCCTGAAAGAAATAATTTGAGTATTTGTGGAAATACAATCAGGACAACACAGGATCTGGCAGGTTCTACATTAAGGGATCAAAGGGCTTGGAATATCATCAGGAAGTCAAAGGAACTGGGATTAAAACCATGAATCACCTACCCAGCAAAACTGAGTATAATACTTCAAGGGAAAAAATGGTAGTTCAGTGAAATAGAGGACTTTCGAGAATTCTTAGTGAAAAGACCAGATCTGAATAGAAAATTTAACTTTCAAACACAAGAATCAAGAGAAGCATGAAAAAGGAAATTAGAAAGAGAAATCATAAGGGATTTACAAAAGTTGAACTTTTTGCATTCCTACATGGAAAAATAATATTTTCAACTCTTGAAACTTTTCTCAGTATTTGGTTGGTTGGAGGGATCTCACATGCACCCCCCCACCCCCCCACACACAGAGCACAAGGTGAGTTGAACAGGAATGGATGATATGTAAAAAAATAAAATTAAGGAGTGAGAGAGGAATACAATGAGAGGAGAAAGGGAAAAATGGAATGGGCCAAATTATCTCTCATAAAAAAGGCAATAAAAATCTTTTTCAATGGAGGGAAAAGGGGGGAGGTGAGAGGGAAAAAGTTAAGCTTACTCTCATCACATTTGGTTTAAGGAGGGAATAACATACACACTCAATTTGGTATGAAAATTTATCTTACACTACAGGAAAGTAGGGGAGAAAGGGATAAATGGAGATTGAGGGGGATGATAGAAGGGAGGGGAAATGAGAGGAGGGGGGTAATTAGAAGTAAACACTTTTGGGGAGGGATAAGGTCAAAATAGAGACCAGAATAAAAGGGGGGAGCAGGAAAGGGTGGAGGGAAATACAGTCTTTCATGACATGACTATTATGGAAGTTTTATCAAAACCACACATATAGCCTATATTGAATTGCCTGCCTTGTCACTGGAGTTGGATGGGAAGGGAAGAAGGGAGAGAAATTGAAACTCAAAATTTTAGGAATGAATGTTGAGAATTATTTTTGCATGTAACTGGGAAATAAGAAATACAGGTAATGAGGTATAGAAATCTATCTTGCCCTACAAGAAAAGAGAGAAGATGGGGATAATGGAAGGGAAGATTGTGATAGAAAGGAGGGTGGACGGGGTAATCAGAATGCACAGTGTTTTGGGGTGAAGGGAGGGGAGAGATAAGAGAATCTGAAACTCAAAATCTTGTGGAAATGAATGTTGAAACCTAAAAATAAATAAATAAAATGGAAAAAATGCTGTTCACCTTCAGAAATAGATTCTGATTAAAGCTAAGTACAGATTTAAGCATATGTTTTTCACTTTTCTATATTTTTCTTGACTAATATGTGAGGAAAATAAGAATTTTCTTACCTGAGTTCCCTATACCAAAGTATTTACAAGGGTCATCCTATCCATAAGAGAAACATCCAAGAGTCCATTTAATATTATATTTACATGTGCTTCACTTCAGATGAACAGTCCAAATTTGTAGTTCAACTTGCCAAAGATCACTTTACATTAAAAATTAGTTAAGAATGAGGCCATGGGAAGTGTGAGGGAAGAGAAAAAGGCAGTGGAGAGCAAAGTGAATGAGAGTCATATATACAGCCCCTGCCATCTGTCTCTTATTTTGGAGGGCAATCACAAAAATTCTTTAAGCAGTGTCAACTTTGTGGTGGGTTAAGGACATTGACATAACCTTGCCAACAACTATGATTAGAAGGAAGTGAAGAAAGGGAAGACAAAAGTGAAGATGAATTGCAATTTTACAGTGCCTTAACACCATTTACACTTTACAAAACACTTCAGAGAAAAGTGATTCTGAAGAGAATTTGAACATCTGATTTGATAACAGAGGGGTCTATATGGGAGAAGGAGTCAGTTTATATGATTTTGGAAGGTTCTCTCAAATGAAAGTTTCTGCAATTTTATTGTAGCATGTTTCTCTGGGCTCCTTCTTTAACTTGTTATAATTCATTGGTTGCATCCTCAGAGGATATCCTGTGGTTCTGTACTCCTAGCATTATAATTCATAAACCCTAACTAATATTCATTTTATTAATTAATAGCCAGTAGGCATAATTAACTTTTTAATATTTTTATTCTTTAATTTATTTATTTTTAGTTTTCAACATCCATTTCCACAAGATTTTGAGTTTCAAATTTTCTCCGCCTTTCTGCTCTCCCCGACTCCAATATGGCATGCATTTTGTTTACCTCATCCACCAGTCTGCCTTTCCTTTTATCACCCCCCATACCCTTCACTCTTACTTTCTTATAGGGTAATATAGATTTCTACATCCCATTGCCTGTATATCGTTTCCCAGTAGCAAGTAAAAACAATTTGTCACATTTGTTTTTAAAACTTTAAGTTCCAAATTCTCTTCCTTCTTCCCTCTCCATCCATGCTCATTAAGAAGGCAAGCCATTCAATATTAGTTATGCATGTGTATAATTATGCAAACACTTCTATAATAGTCATGTTGTGAAAGACTAACAATATTTTCCTCCATCCTGCCCTGCTCCCTGCTTATTCGATTTTCAACTTTAACCCTATTCCTTTTTGAAAGTGTTTGATTCTGACTACCTCTTTCCCCAATCTGCCCTCCCTTCTGTCATCCCCCATCCCCTTCCCCTTACTTTCCTGTAGTGTAAGATACCCACGAGTATGTTATTTTCTCCTTAAGCCAAATCTGATGAGAGTAAGGTTCACTCATTCTATCTTACCTCTCCCCTCTTTCTCTCCTTTGTGAAACCTTTTTCTTGCCTCTTTAATGTGAGATAATCTACCCCATTCTATCTCTCCCTTTACACTTCTCCCAATATATTCTTCTCACCCCCTAATTTTATTTTTTAAATATCGTCCCTTCATGTCAAACTCATCCTGTGAGCTCTGTCTCTCTGTCTCTGTCTCTGTCTCTGTCTCTGTCTCTGTCTCTGTCTCTGTCTCTGTCTCTCTCTCTCTCTCTCTCTGTCTCTCTGCCTCCAACTACCCTAATAGTTAGCAAGGTCTCATGAGTTACAAATAGAAATATAAACAGTTCAACTTTAATAAGTCCCTTATGACCTCACTTCCTTGTTTACCTTTTCATGCTTCTCTTGATTCTTATATCTGAAAGTCAAATTTTCTATTCAACTCTGGTCTTTTCAGCAAGAATGCTTGTTCTATTTCTTTGAAATTTAGTTTTTCCCCTAAAGTATTATACTCAGTTTTGCTGGATAGGTGATTCTTGGTTTTAATCCTAGCTCCTCTGAGCTCTGGAATATCACATTACAGAAGCTGCTGGATCTTATGTTATTCTGATTGTATTTCCACAATACTCAAATTATTTCTTTCTGGCTGCTTGCAATATTTTCACCTTGATCTGAACTCTGGAATCTGGCTATAATATTCCTAGGACTTTCCATTTTGGTATCTCTTCCAAGAGGTTAGCAGTGGATTCTTTTAATTTCTGTTTTACTCTTTGGTTCTAGAATATCAGGGCAGTTTTCCTTAAAACTTTCTTGAAAGATGATGTCTAGGTTCTTTTTTTTGATCACGGCTTTCAGGTAGTCCAATAATTTTTAAATTATCTCTCCTGGATCTATTTTTCAGGTCAGTGGTTTTTCCAATGAGATATTTCACGTTGTCTTCTATTTTTCCTTCTTTTGGTTCTCTTTTTTATAATATCTTGATTTCTCATAAAGTCATTAGCTTAAATTTGCTCCATTCTAATATGGCCTGTGACCAATTCATATTTTTCTTAGAGACTTTTGATGGAGATGCTTTGACTTTGTTGTCTTCTTCTGGTTATATGTTGTCATCCTCTTTGTCATCAAAGTAAGACTGTGTAGTCATAAGTTTGTGTGTTGTTTACTGATGTTCTCAGCCAGATACAGACCTCTCTGCTGAGGTAGGACTCTGATTCAAGTGGGGGTCAGCTTGGGGGTGGAGATGGGGCTACTATTCCAGGTTTCAGGAATTTTGTATCAGATGCTTGATCCCCCATTGTCTGTGGACTCAGAGCTCCAGGAAGCAGCAACAGCAGTATGCTTCTACCTTTAGCCCTGGGGCTATGGCTGGACCCCAGCCAGATCAGGTCCCACAGAGTTTTCCTACTGATCTTCTATGGTGTCTTTGGCATTTGTGGGTTGACAAGTCTGGAAACTGCCATAGCTGCCAGTGACCTTGTCTGTGCCTGTGCAGCCCACATTGGACATGCTCCACTCTGCTCCCAGCCAGGTATGGTAAACACTTCCTGTTAATCTGACAAGTTATCTTGGGCTGCAGATTTGTTTCACTCCATCACTTTGAGGGGTTCTGCAGGTCTAGAATTTGTTTAGAGTTGTTTTTTTCAGGTACTTGAAAGGGTTTGAGGGTAGAGCTCAAAGAAGTCTGGCTTTTACTTCTCCATCTTGGCTCTGTGACACCATAATTAACTTTTAGCAAAGACATTTACTATTGTAGCAGTAGAAACGGCCCAAAATATGGAGAGAGGCCCACATATGGCTGGGTCCTGTCCTTTTATGACTTGAAGGAGGCAGAAAAGATATCTCCAGCCTTTTCTCCCCCATGCTCTTCTCCAAGGAAAACTAATTTTTCTCAGGAGGACAAGCAATAGGCTTGACACTTTAGCCTTCTATTAGGCCACCTAATAGCCTCTTGTGCAAGAAAACCAAGCACACAAACTCTCTGCACTCTCTGCCCACCAGTATGTTGAAGGTATAGTCATCCCTTCCCCCAATTAAATTACCTTGATCTCTGAAGAAGAGAAGGTGATTAGGTTTATGGCTTAATTTAGTAGCTTTTATTACTCTAATTGAGTTCTAAGTCCCAAGATCCCACATAGGTTCAAATCCCTAGTCTTTGGCTTCTTGGGGCTTCCATGCTGATTTCACTGGATCATTTGATGGCCTGGAATCCTGGGTTACACAATGTCCCCATGGCTGGAGCTCCTGAGTCTGGGTCCTTTTCATTTCCAGGTATAGGGAGTAGAGTCTCAATATGCCACTATATCTGCATATATTGTCTTTTCCCCTCTTAAAAGTGGTACAACCCCCCCCCCCAAATAATCAGAGACCACTATTGTAAAGAAGAAGAAAGTATATTCTGAGATGATCAGGGAGGAAAGAAAAGCAAACACTGAAGAGTACAAATAATTAAATTGTATGAAATCCAATAAGAACTTATTAAATACTTACTACATGTAAGAGGTTGACCTTGGTTTTAGGGATGGGGATACAAAAGCAAAAGGAAAAAAATAGGATTGGCCCTCAACTAGCTTTCATTCTCCTTGAGGTAAGTAGGTTCATAATTACTTAAATATATACATAATAACTAGAGGAAATAAAAAAAAAACAAATAGCAAATCAGGAAAAGCTTCCCAGGAAGTGACAAGTTGAACCTTGAAGTAATATAGGAATTCTAAGAAGGACAGTCATGGAGATGACACATTTAATTCATAGGAAGAAGTCTATGAAAAGTAGGGGCAAGATGCAGAATTGTGAGAACTTAAGTAGAACAGTTTGAAAAATAAAGAGATGCTGATTGGTTGCTGTCCTTCATCCCTGAAGAGGGATCACTATGTTGTGGTCAGGTATAGTATATCTGACTGTGACTGATCAGACTGATACAAGCTCAGAAGGCTCTACCACAAGTGGGACACAAATAGTCTAAGTGAACGTTGGGAGTAGAGATGCCTCTAAATTTGTATAGCTCACATTTCTTTTTAGCTACTGAAATTCTGCTTTGCTCATAGAGCTTGATATCTTCTTTGATGCAGGCATACCATGCTGTGCCATTTTCTCCCATGTCTTATAATGAATTCCAAAGTTCTTCAGAGAGACCTTGAGAGTGTCCTTGCATGGCTTCTTCTGACCTTGATGTGAGCATTTGTTTTTTATGAGTTCTCCATGTCTTTTAGGCAACTGTATATTTATCATTTGAATAACATGGGCAGTCAATTGAATTTGTGCTCTCTGAAGACAAGTTTGAATGCTTGCCAGTTCTGTTAGAGCTTGGTTTTATTGTTGACCCAGATGGGTTTCTTTGCTACCTATCATGTGTGTTCATTGAGAAACTGGTTTATAGTAGCAAAGAGGTCAAGTTTTGTATGAAGATCTTGAGTTCCATTAATGATCAGTAACCAGAAGTTTAGCTTGAAGCTGAAAATTGCATCCCCTAGACTCATAACATTTAAGGAACTAGATAGATATAATTCTAGTCCAGTACCACCTCACTCTAAGGAGAACAGACTAACCAACCTTCTGGCTCCAATCTCCTGCTTCCCCTCCTAGCAGGAAAATGAAATCTTTCTTGGAGAATATGGAGGCAAAAGGGGTAAGACATGACTTATTCTATCACAGGAAAACACCCATCCCCTTGATGCTACTTGTGAGAGAACAACTTCAATTGGGAGGGATGGCTCAAATTTACCTATTATATTCATAGATGGGGTATATTTCTGAGCTGTTACTAATGAGTTTTATTCGTTATGTAAAAGTAAAAAAAAAATCTGCTAGGGTTAGGATCCAAAGACTAGAAGCCAGAACAACATAAAATTATTTAAGAATAGGGACAGATTAGTAAGAGCCTGAATTTGTATTTTGAGCCGTCTATTGGTACATTTATATCCTCGAGTGTCTGTATTTTGGCATTATTTAACTGGATAAAAGTTCTATCCAGCAGTGAAAACACCCTTGACAGGGTAATGTTCATTTAAATAAACAGTCTTTAATGAGATCTGTTATTACCTGCTATTTTGTCATGCTTCAACATGCTGTCCTGAGTCTAATGTTTCTAAATGCAATCATAAATCTTTTTAGCTTAATCTGTTTCAGAAAATTTGAGCTAATGTCTCTCATACTTCTTAGTAAATTATAACCAATATTGCCACCTGTGGTTGAACTGCAATTTGTCCTGGATAAAAGATAAATACTACACAACCATTGACTAATTTTTAGAATATATCCTTTTCATTTTAAAATAGGTTGTATCTATATAATTCATTGATAGCTCCATATTAAAGAGAAGTATTTTGAGTACTTTGCTTGCCTAACAATAATAATTACTGCTGGGCTGAGGTTGACTGGGCCAATTTTCCCCTCCCTTTCCACTAAGGGGCCCCTCTGCTCCGCACATAATCCAGACAGGGCTCAGTCCTGGAGAAGGTTGACCACCTAGAAGGAGGGTTAGACTCCTTTTTTTACTTGCATTAGGTCTCCCACCCGAGTGCTCCAAGGAAAAATTCCTTAAGCATCAGGTTCTAGGTTATGTCTAGTAACATAAATAGAAAGAAAAATAACCACAAAAAAATCAAAAGTGAATGAGGCTAATTTACAAAGAACAAGCTTGGTATTAAAGAAGATGCTCCTGTCTTACTCTTTTGCAGAGGTGGGAACTTCAAAGGTGTGAAACTTTGCATCTACTTTCAGACTTTTTCTATGTGTCGATTTGTTTTGCTGAGTCTCTTTACTAAAGACAGAAAATATCAAGAAAATTTTTAAAGTAAAAGTCCCAAATATACTTCTCCCCAA
This sequence comes from Bettongia penicillata ogilbyi, assembly GCA_023548195.1. NCBI lineage: Eukaryota > Metazoa > Chordata > Mammalia > Diprotodontia > Potoroidae > Bettongia > Bettongia penicillata. The sequence goes on from JAJHZJ010000713.1 coordinate 5,326,447, forward strand.
AGATATCTCTTTCTCTCTCTACCTGCCTCTTTCCCTCCCAAGAACAAAGCATTCAGGAAAAAAAAAAGAACCATTCACCTGAGAATGGAAGTATGGGACAAAAATTTCAGGTACAATTGAGACTGAGAAAATAAAGATAGAGGTAGATTGATAATCAACTATAGACTTATAGGTCTGTAAGTTCTATGTAGATACCTACCAATCTATATACAGATACAGATGTATATCTACAGAGATTTATCAATCTTTAGATCTCTCTATAGATCAATATGTCTCTCTAGATATCTATATCTGCATATAAATGCATATCACCATCTACAGAAAAAATATACACTTATAGAACACATATTATACATATAGATACATATAGATACATACATACACACACACACACACACACCTATCTAAACTATATCTTGAATTTCTGGCCCATACTTCCATTCTTAGCTTCCTGTTGGAATTTTCTTCCTGGATGTTTTGACATTTTTTCAACCTAAACACACCCAATATTAAGTTCATCTACAAAGAGAAATGTGAGGTATTTGTAAAGGATTGTGGGGAGAGGAGAGAGAAAAAAGGGAGAAATAGAAGTAGAACAAAGATAAGGATAAAAAAAGAAGAGGAGGAAGAGAAGCTCCCTGAGAAAATTTCTAAAATTTTAAACTTATTATGTGTGTGATTCCTTTTGTAAGTGTTTGAGAATTTTGTGGGGAAAAAAACACAGAGAAAGGAATAAGATCTGTGATTTCATTGGCATTGGGAGCATCCAGTTAGGAACTTTGTCTACCATTGCAATTTGACACTTTTTTCTGGAACTTCTAGTCATAAAGAGTGGCCTAGAGCACTAGGAGGTTAAAATACTTGCCACCTACTTTAAAAATGTATTTATTTTATTCTGAATTTTAGAAATAAAACAAGCATTTGCATAATACAGTAGAATAGGAAAAAAAGCATGGTGGGTCACATAGCACATATAGCTCGGAGATAGGATTTGAATCCAGGTGCTCCTGATCCAAAGGACAGCTCTCTCTCCATTATATCACTCTGCTTCTCATTGTCTGAAAAATAACTTATTAAAATACTCATAAATAAACAAAATTAAACTTACAACTCTCCCCTTTCCCTTTTAAATCACCTCTCTCTCTTGACTTTCCTATTTCTGTCAATAGCACTATCACTTCTTCTGTCACTTAGGTTCATAGACTCAGTCATCATTTATTTTTCTTTCTCTTACTCCTTGGTGCTTAACACAGTGTCTTACAAATAATAAATATTCAATAGATGTTTGATGATGATGATAATGGCAATGATGATAAGATGATGGATATAAGGCCTGCCACCAGATGGTCTGAAAATAATCAATCACTGGGTCTTGTTGATACTTTCTTCATGAAGCATGCATCCCTTCCTTTTGATTCCCATTGCCACCTGCCTATTTCAGACCATTTTTACCTCCTACTTGGACTACGACAGTCACGGAAATGTTCTCCCTGCTACTAGTCTCTCTGTCTTCACATAAAAATGCAAACTGTGCTGGGAGACTATTTTATTTTTTCCAAGACATGGTTTGTGGCATGGTTAAATTCTTTTATCCATTCTGGATCTTCCAGATCAAAATCTGTGCTCCAGTCCACTTTCACATGGGACCACAAGGTAGGTTGACCTAGATTCAAAGTACTTTATAGCTCCAGATCTACTCAAAACCATAACCCATGAGTCCCCAAAGATATAGTTCTTTTTACTAGTAAGAAAGTGTAAGTTCAAATCAAAGCCATTTAAAAGGAGCAGGAAAAGTTGTAATAGAACATTTCCTCAATATGGGTTGGCTAAACTCTCCCACTGGATATTAACATTATCAGCAGAAAAAATGAGAACTGTGGAACACATATGGAGAAATCTATAGATCGCATTCATGATTGGAGGATACATACCTCAGGAAAACATTTAACCAGGACATACATGTAGTGGAAACCCTACATTACTGTACAACTACCCAAATCTTCTGGTGACTCCATTACACTTATCCCACTTAGTTTCGTCCCCAATGATCTTACATGTTATGTAGTCTCTGCCAAGGAGATGGACATGGAATACTACCACTCCCTGTTCATGTGCCCTGTGCTGATATTGTGTTTGTGGCAATCATATCTTCCTGGAGGAGGAGGTTGTGTTTCTCTTCTTACAGCTAATGAATATATTTAGAATCCTTACCTAGGCTACAGCCTTTTTGCCATAAGGAGGAGAGTGGACTGTATCATCTCTCTTTTGGTTTGGATCCAGAGGCTTAAATTTTAGCTCTTTCAGGGAGTCAGAACCCTCCCATACCCAGTATCAGACTAGGCAAAACACTTAAGTGCTTTTTCTTTATTTAAGCAGAGTGTGCGTTTTCAGAAAGTTGGCTGTGGTCAACTTCCTTTCTCTCTAGAGATCTTCCAAGGCTAACTGGATCTGATTCATGCCCCAAATCCCTGACAATCTTTCTGGTCTTGCAAATAAATGGGAAGACAGCAAGCAATGGCATAAAACAACATGGCATTTAAGGGCATACACTAAGAAATCAGAACTTATGCCAAGTAGGCATCTTGTTAATAGCCCTGCCATAGCTACCCTTCCTAGTCATTAGTCACTCAGTCAGTCAAAAAATATTTACCAAGCTCCTACTCTGTAAGAGGCAAGGTGCTAAGCACTGGAATCTTTCAGACCAGCACCTCCAGAAATATACAATATCCTAAGGACCTTCCAAATTCAGGGGAGGCTAGCTTTTTCTTTAAAAGGTCTTGGAATAGTCCTTGAGATTGTATGTCACAGTTGCTATACCATTGCTCTTGCCATTTGCCTTGCCTTGAATGCATTCTTATCTCCTCTTTTCTTATTTATAGAAATTCTCTGTCCAAAGTTACCAAAGAACTCATAATTACCAAATCTAATTATCTTTTCGCAGTCCTTGTCCTTTTTCACCTCTCTGCAGACATTGACAATGTTCATCCTTCTCTTCTCTTTCGTACTCTTTTCTCTGTGTTTGTATGACCCTCCTCTATCCTGGTTCTTCTCTCGCCTAATTATTATCAATCTCCCTTGCTGAATCTTTACCCAGCTCATACCAAATAAACATGAGTATCCCCCAAATTTGTCGTGGGTCATGTTCTCCTCTCTTTCTCTACTATTTCCCTTGGCAACATCATCAATTTCCATGGATTTAATTATAATCCCAAAGCTGATGGTTCTCAGGTCAGTCTACTCTTCTTAACTTTTCTCCTAACCTCTAGACTTGTATCTGAAATGTCCTATTGGACATCTCAAACTGTATGTTTTATAGATATCTTAAATGCAATATGTCCAAAACTGAATTCATTATTCCCTCCTCCCAATCTCCCCTTCACTACTTTCATATTACTGTTGAGGTTGTGATCATCCAACAAATAAACCATATCCACAGCTTAGATGTTATTCTCAACTTTTCTCTCTCTAATACTTTATATTCAGTCAGTTGTCAAGTCCTGTTATTTTTACCTTTGTCATATCTCTTGTGTATCCCCTTCTTTCTTTTGGCACTCTTATCAGTCCAGTGCAGGACTTTATCACCTTAGGCTTCCCTCTTGTGTATGTATCCTTCATGATAATTTTTATGTCTATTCCATCACCAGTAATATCACTTCCATCATTGTCACTACCAATATTATTTGCAGAGCACCTGTCACATGTACACTATTCCTCTGCAGGTGAAAAATAAGGCAAGAGCCAAATTATATGTAATGGGAGTAGGCTGTGATTTATTGCCCTAGTAAATGTGATATGTCCACAACGACCTATCTTTCTAGATGTGATTGAAGGGAAGCATGAGTGTCTATGGTCTCTCTAAGCTATCATTCTCTAAAGGACACTTTGATTCCTTCCAAGGGGGGAAACAGGAGACTGTGGCCAGAGTTTAACTTTGCTTGCCTCATAGAAAGAGTATGGGATGAGAATTATATTCATCTTCTACATTAAATACTGTTAGTCTAGCAAATTAGTTTATTTTTATGTTCAAGTTATGCCCCTAATCACTTTCCCTTAACAGAATGTTGTTCAAAGCTATATATATATATATAATATATATATATATATAATATATATATATATATATATATATATATATATATATATCCGAAGTATCCAAAGCTTGAATTCCTTTCAACTGAATGCCACATTCCACGATGGACATGTAGCCAATAAGCCCATTTATATAAGATGACAGTAAACAGATATCAGTTTAGGTACCAGATAATACATATTGAATGTACTGTCCCATTGGGACGAAATGTCTCATTGTAACTGAGACAGTCCAAGATCTTTCCCAATGAGAAATTTCTTCAAGTCTCCAGTGTAAAAAGTAGTGGATAAGAACATGATCCAGATATTGGTTCCTCTGCATGTCAGCTTTTCCCTTCAGGCACCTGAAAAATCTGTCCTGTCTCGAAGTTGGAATCTAGAAAGCAAACCTCTTTCTTTTCCCAAGCATTCATCAATTCCATCCCTTAATTCAGGCACAGAATTTTTTTTTACATTTAATTTTTATTTTATTTTTCTCAATTACATGTAAACAACTATTTTTAAGATTCATTTTTAAAATTTTGACCTCCACATTCTCTCCCTCCTTGAGAAGGCAAGAAATTTGATATAGATTATATATGATCAGTCATGCAAAACAAAAAAGCAAAACAAATCCAAGGATAATGAAGAAAGTGAGAAGAAAAGAATGGTTCAATCTACATTTAGATTCCAATGCTCTTTCACTGGAAGGAGATAGCAGTTTTTAGCATAAATCCTTCAGAATTGTCTTGTACGATTGTATTGCTGAAAATAGCTGTCACTCAAAGTTAATGTTCTACTAGTTCTTCTCACTTCACTTTTCATCAATTCATGGAAATCTTCCTAGGTTTTTCTGAAAGCATGTCATCTGTCATTTATTATAGAATAATAGTATTCCATCATAATCATATACCCCAACTTGTTCAGCCACTCCCCAACTGAAGGACATTTTCTCAGTTTCTAGTTTTTTGTCAACACAAAAAGAACTGCTATAAATATCTTTTGTCCATATAGGTCTTTTTCCTTTCTTCTATTCAGAGTACAGACCTAATAGCAATACTTCTGGATCAAAGGGTATGCAGAACTTTGTAGCTCTTTGTGTGTACTTCCAAATTACTCTCCGGAATGCTTATATCAATTCACAACTCCATTACTAGTTAGGAGCTTTGGATACTTGAACTCCACTAAAGAAAATAATCCTGTGCAAATGGTCTTGGAGTTCCAAGTTGCAGGTGGTTTGTATTGTTGGTTACTACAATTTCATTTCTCTTCTCATAATAGATCAACCTTGCCTTAACATGTTCTTTGATTGCTAGGAAGGAACAACATATCTTAATGGTACAAACGGAAGTAACCCTGTCAGTATGGCTCCAAAGCAAAGATCACTTTCAAGGATAAAGATCCTCAGACTGACACCTTTTCCCTTGACAGAAGCATCTGTATTTTCATTCTAAAGCCAATTTTATGGCATTGCACTGAAAAACTGAATTTTCCCTAGCTTCTTTAAAGCCTCACCAATTTTAATTGTCAGGAAAACTGAGAGCTCAGGTAAGACTTGCTGGGATAAGGGCTTGCTAGGGTGTCCACTGCTCTTCTTGTGGAATGAGATTGCTACATTCTGGTACTCACATCCATCCATTCTGCAATGTGTTCTGTCTTCTCATGTCTCTAAAGTGGCACATGGCATCTGGTACAGAACTGATGGGGTCAAATAATGTTCTCACCATTAACTCCAACCACCAGTCTGTTGCAAGTCCCCAGTGTAGCCAATACAAGCAAATCAGGGCCAAGGAGAAATTTCTCCTCATTATTAAACCAAAATCTAAGTACTTGTCTGTCTGTAAAAACAGAGCAAAGAGAGGAACACTGAAACCAGCAAATAGGGTGTGAGGTTTCAATAAATGTCAGGGAGCGTCAAATTTGTTTGGATTACAAATTATTGCTGGCTGACAGTCATTACTTTTCAACAAATGATTGCTGTCAAGTGAAAGGGGGAGGGTAAAAGCTCTCAAATGACAGCCAGAGGGCAACAGAAATTACCAAATACTATAACAATCATGAAATTATAAGAGGGACTTAGATGTTTTCTGTATTTAGCCTTTCCATAAGATGCATCTCAAAAAATAATAACCCAAGTAGCTCCAAATTTTCCCACAAAATTTTCTGAGATACATAGATTGAATAAGAGCATGACACATTGATTACATTGAAAACAATATGTAATAATATCTTTCTCAGGTGAACATCTGAGAATGATTTTTAAAAAAAATACAATAGCTTCAAGTTGAACAGATAACTCAGTGACTTGTAAAAATAGACACCAATAATTTGAATTTACTTTTAAGATTATTTTTCACATAATTTAAATGTGTTGACAGTCATTCCTCCTCCTCCACAAAAAACAAACAAACAAACAACTGAACAAAAACTTGGAAATCGTTGTTTCACCCGTGCATTTTTGACCATTACTACCATTGTCTGAATTCCACTGAGGTAAGGCCAAGGGTCATTATTGGGTGGGAATTATGCTGTTGACCAGTAGAAAGAAAAATAGGACATCATTAAAGTACAAAAATAGCACCATATGTCTTTATTTCCATCTATCAAATGAGAAACTCAAAGTTCAGGGATGCAAGCCAGCCAGTAGAACTTCCATGGTAGTAAAAACTCCTATTCCTTCATTTCTTTCTTTCTAAGATGACCTTCAATCCTTTGTTTTCTTCTGGCACTTTTCTGATTGGCATCTTTAGGGAGGAGCATGAAATATATTACAAATTAGGAAAGAGAATCCTGGAACAAGTAACTTGCCCAAGGATATCTTAGATAGTGACAGGCCTAGAATTAAATCTGTTTCTTTGACTCACAACCTATGAGTTTTCCCAATATACTTTTTTCTCTGAAGCAAAATAGTAATTTAGGGTCATAAGATATAAATAAATAAAGTTCTGGGATTGTTGTAACTTTGCCTTTGGAAGTCTACAAGTAATTACAAGAAAACATTGAGATTGATTTTAACCAGTTCCATAAATTTAATCTTTGACTCAGTTTCCTCACTTATAAAAAGAGGGGCTTACACAAGATGACTTCTAAGTTCACTTCCAACTCTAACATTATGTGAGTTTTAATAAATAATAATTATAAAATATTTTGCCTTTGAATTTATTACTTTGATATTAATATACTGAAGTATTTTATGTAACAAATGTGCTTTTATTTTTCATTCAAGGTAGTGTGTGCAATCTCAGAAAATGTATAATCCTAAAAGAACTTTGAATTGGAATTATTTTTGTTGTTTTTGTGTTTGACACCATAGTTTCCTTTGTCCATCTATTTGTCCGTCTATCTCTCTAAAATACCACTAAACGTAGGGTAACTTGTTTCATTATTTACTCTTTCTTTGGTGATTTCAACTTGAATATTCTGATCAAATCTCCCTGTCTCCCCTTCAAAAAAGCATAGACTGTATCTCTTCCTGAACATCCATCTCTTTTCATTAATAATTAAGATCAGATTTTCAGGGTATGTAATTCGGGGTTGTATCTTTTCTTCCCCTGCTTTTTGGAATGTAATATTTCATTTTCTTCTTTAATTTCTCTCTACAAGAAAATCTTGTGTTATTTGAATGTTAGTTCCTGTGTATTTAAATTTAAAGGTTTTGGGGGGCTACTTGCAGAATTTTCTGTTAGCCATCAAAATTGTTCTTTCTCAAAATTTAGTCTTGGACTTTGTAATGCATATTGGTTTTAGCTGTTTGTTGGTTTTCCGGAGATGATATTTGTATTTTCTTGATTGGCATTTTGTGTTCTATAACCAGAAGTTCTAAGCAGTTTTTTTTTGTATTGTTTCCTGCATTATGGTGTTTAGAATTTTCCATTTGTTGTGTTCTGTTAGCTCGATGATGCTTATATTTTCAGGACACCATCTATCTGTGAAGCCAACTATTTTGGCTTGTATAGAGTTAATGTTTTCTTTTAATATTGTTGCCCTTTGCTTCATTTCTATTAGATGTTTCTTTACTTCACTATTTTTGTATTCTAAATGTGATAATCATTCTTTCACATCTTTAGAGAGGGTCTGCATTGTGGGAGCAACATTTTCTATTTTACCAAATGAGTTTTTAAATTCTGCTTCTAAGGCTCTAAATTCTGATGTAATTTTGTGTGTGATTTATTCTTTTATGAATTTCATTTCTCTCTTGACTAGTTCTGAATTCTTTTGTGATCACCCTTTGCTTCCTTGATAATCAATAGGTTTGTGTTTTTCATGAGGCATTATTTCATTTTTTTTTTTGTAATATTTAACAGATCTTTGTATTGTCATTGAGATTCAATTCTCATTCTTCCCTCTGGTGTGCTTTTTTATTGGAGGAGTTTCACTTGAAACTTCTGGCATTGGGTTTTTATTGTTTTTCTTTTCTTCCTTTTTTTGTATTACTCTATCACTTTCTTTTACCTTTAAAGTTCTTTTACCTTTGCTCATGGACACATCTCACCCCTGTCCAACCAAGAATGTGCCTTAGAGCCTCTCCAGACTTCTTGCTGCAGGGAAATAGGTTACATTCAGGTTGTAGCTGCCTTTTCTTTCAAGAGCAGCCACTAATGCTGGCTGTTGCCCCCATTCCTCCCTTAAATCTCCTTTTTTGTCTCATGGCTTGATTGAATTTGTCTCATTGTGAGGTTGAAAGAGAGGGCAGATGTCCTAGGTCGAAACCATCACTTTTTGTGACCCTGACCTTGGGACCAGGACCCAGTTGGAAGGCAGCATGTTCTCAGCTGCACTCCTCTTCCCCTTCAACCCTATATGTTGGTCACATATATTCTATCAGAATTTCTGCATCTGAGGCTGGGGGAGGAGGTTCCATGATGGACCCAGTAGCAAATCTGTGAGGCAACCTTATGCCTGCCATGGTGCAAGATTATTGGAATTATCTATTGAAATTACAGTTTGCACATTGCTCAAAACAACATTGTTTGATAGCACACAGTCATGCCATTTTATTAATCATAAATGACACCCTATTTTTGGAAAGTAAAATTTCAATTCTCCTCCCTATCAGCACAATTCCTCTATTCTGTTCACCAAAAGAAACAGAAGTGAGTGGGGGGTAGTGAGGTCTGCAAGAAGAGCAAAAATATTCTGATAATTCTGATAATCTCCCCAGAAGGCACCAACATTTTCTTCCTGGTAAAGAAAACCTTATGAAATGACTTTTTTTCTATTCAGTATCTTGATGTGAACCAAATTTGTGATCTAATGTTATGAAGCCAGAATGCCTGGGAAATATTTTTTAACCTGGAAATCAAGTCAACCTCAAAAATATATAGTATATATTAGGTAGCAAGTTGGGATAGATTGTTTTGATGTCCTGATTTACTGGTATGGTGTTGATGCAAAGTGGATGTTCATTTCTAAGCTGCTCTCTATTTCTGTTCTTTCCCTTTTTCGCCCTTTCCTTGCATCATTCTCCCACCCACCACCCTTCTTCTGGCCTGATCAAGTGTCCAAGGAAGTCTAGTTCACATATCTTCTTTCTTGACCAGGAATTTTATTGTAGGGAGCTTTGATTTTCTCTTCTTGAAATTATGAAATTATGTATCTTAATGTAGCAAGGTTTGTTAGCAAAACAATGCATCTTCAGATTGCATTAAAGATCATGATCTCTACATTGCAGCCAATATCTCTGCTCCTTTGACAAATGACCAGTCAATTCATGGATAATTGAGACAGACTGGTTGGAATAAAACAGCTAGCTACTCAACTGAATTTTTCACTTTTCAACAACTGATTATTATGTTGCATTGAAATTGTCCAGGCCTAGAGAGAGAGAGAGAGGTATTAGGTATTATATAGTGAAAAGAACATTAAACCAGGAGTTGAGACATGAATTTGGATCTTAGCTCTTTCATTAAGTAGCTCTGTGACTTTGGACAAGTTACCTAACTTCTCTTTCACTTCATTTCTAAAATGAGTGATTTTTCTCTGGGGTCTCGTCTATCTCCCGCTGTCTGTAAATCTGTCTGTGTATTTATGAATGGGATGTACTAGAATCTTGTTTCCTTTTACCACTCTGATCCAATCTCTTTGAATATCTTTTCTAGTTCCTTAAGTCATAAGATTTACTTTTGAAAGGGTACTGAAAAGTCAATTCTTACTTCTATGTATTTATATAAGTGGCTCCTCATGTTAGGAATTCATGCCTCCCTCACTTCAGACTTATAGACTATCTCACTGCCTTCAAAACAGTTCAAAAGTCATCTCCCTTTTAAGCCTTTTCCAAATCTTGCCTCTCCCAATCATTAATGCAACCTCTTACTTGAAATTAGTTGGAATTGCTATGTGCTTATTTGTATACGTTGAATTTTCCACGTAGAATACAAGCTACCTAAGGACAAGGAAAAGTCTCTACATCGTCAATGTCTAGCATAATGCCTAGTAACTGTTGATTTGGATTAAGTTGTGAAGATGAATCTAGCCCAGTCCTCTCAGTTTCAGAATTGTATGGGAACTGAGGTCCAGATAAGTTCTCTAAAGCTCTAGAGGAAGAAGCAGTCAAAGAGCTCTAGATACAGGATCTCAGACAATAGCCATGTGTTAGAATCTGGTCTCGTATTCTTAAAATAGAACTAACCCCTGACAGAAAAGAATTGTGTGTTATAATCTTCTGTCTACTACATAGATTTGGTATTAGAGGTTGCCATTGACTTTGGGTCGGATGCAACCCTAACTAGGGGCTGGAGGACAAAATCAATTCTTTCTTGGGGCTTGGTCCAGTAGAGTGATGATTCTTTGAATGGTCAATTTAGTCCAGCATGGTATACAAAGATCAATTTGCATATTGAGGCCTGATCAGTTATGATGCATGAATTTTCTTTCTTCCCCATGTAGCTACATTAAAGATTACTTTGAATGGTTGAAAAGCAAGATAATTCTTTCCCATTGTAGTCACTTAAAAATACTCTTTGAATGAATGAACAAAATTAAAGACAACAAAAGGAACAGAATAAGTATGGACCTTGGTCTAATTCTACAACTTTGAACGCAATGGAATGATTGATGCTTAAGTCCAACAATCAATAATGATATGCTAGTTAGAATAAGTGAAAGAATGAATCACAAAAATCTAAATTTCAAAAATTCAACACTAATAAGATGTGGATGATTCAAAAGCTGTGCATCACAGAGATGGAAAAGGAAAGTGGTACTCATAGCACAGTCTCTCAATAAGTGGAGTCCTTTGCCCTTAGACACTGCCAGAGGAGGAAGCAGGACTCTTTCAGTCAGATAATTTTAAAAATCCTTCTGGGTCCAGCTCTGTAGTCCATAGACAGAAGCTATTTCCAGCTACATGGTACTTCAGTCTGTCAGAAGCTGGTGTCTCTGGCATCCCTAACAGGAGTATATCCAGTTTAGGTGATTTTGGCATACACCAAACATCCATCACATTTAGATATTGCTGCACATTTTGCAAATTGCTTTGTATACATTATCTTGCCTAAGATTTTCAATAACCTAATGAAGTAGGTGCTGCAGGTATTGGTATCCACCTTTAATGGATGAAGAAATTGAGACTCAGAGGAGTTAAATAAATTTCCTGTTGTTCTGTACTTAATAAAATGGTTTCTAGCTCTCAATCAGAAATGAAGAAAATAGCCTCAGACCTAGAAATTCAATCAATGGTGCAATGGATTTGTCCTTCCTTGGGTTTCATTCAATCCCTTGAAAGAACCCCACAGAGCTATCCATTTGATGTTAGCACATGAATCAAGCATTTCGTTGGAGTACCTGAAACCTGTATTTATACATCCATATCATGGCACTGCTTTCATTTTATTTGTGACTTAGCTGGTTCTTATTAATGATTCATTTCTTTTGTTGGGAGAAGCAACATTTCAGTACTTCTTGGGTGGAAGAAATTTGGCAAGTAGAAAACCCATAGTGGATAGTTAAACATTACATAGATTAATACCCCCTCCCCCATCACTTGTTTAATGGATGAAGTGCATTGATTGCTTTGAGAATTATGCTGAGGTCTACAAGTTATGAGCAAAAATGTCTGATTTGACATTTTTTAATATGTCTGCACCACACCGTATCCCCAATTACACAACAACCCCACCAAAGCAGTGCTGAGTGTTCCCATTACAGTAGTAACATGTTCGAGAGGCTCAAGTTTCAGGACAATTAGCTTCTGGCTGCAGTTTATTACCCCATTTGAGATTTAAAACATAGTGGGGTTTTTTCATTGCATTCCAATAATGCTTAAGTGTCTGAGACTCACACTTTAAAACAATAATAGAGTGACAAATATCTGTCTGTCTGGGATTTGACCAGGGTGATTTGAAGCAAAGCACACAAATAAACACCCCCCCAAATAGAGAAAATGGGAAAGTCCAATTAAATGAATGCTTTAAAAATGGTTTCTTGTTCTGTCAAATTGACCATATCAGCATTTTACCAAAAAATAGACAGATGTGTCTTGACTCATACTTGATGATGTCAATGGCAAAGCTACAATTTGGAAAACTGTCAACTTTGAGATTCATGCAAATCTCCATTCATAGGCAGGGAAAAAGAAATTGAAGCCACAGTTTGTATTGATCCAAAGTTCCTATGCATTGTTATATAGAGTAGATATATTCAAAGTTTATCAAAGAATTTGTACAGTCCTCTTAGTTGGGATAAAGTGTTGCAATAAAGACATAACAAATTCTCAGAGGTCACAAATCAGATTGAAGTTCATTCCTTTACAGAACATCTAACACAGCAAAGCTCACAGTATCTTTTGTTGATGATGGTGATGGCTGCAGCATAGGAGATGATATGGCGACAATGATGACTGTCACAACAGCAGTAACCGCTCACACTCAGTGCTTTAAGATTGAGAAGGCAGTTTTCTCTACACCAATACATAGAGGTAAATTGTGCAAGAGTTTGCTATTATCCTCATTTTATAGATGAGGCATCTGAGGCTCAGAGAGTAAAATGATTAAGGTGTTACACAGCTATTAATTGTCAACCAATATGATACAATGAGGAATAGAAGGAAGCATGGAAAACATATGTAGAATATTCCCTATGGCATCCTTCCTCTGACTGTCAAATTGTGGAGTCTTCTTTTTATTAGGAATCTATGGGACTAATTATGGTTTGAGGTTCTCTGTCACTTTGACTTCAGACTCTTCTCCTAATTTCTTGGATTTCAACCCTCTTATCCTAGTCATTCAATTTAGGATCACTTGGTAGAACTTGCTTATGTAGGACATAAACTTTGATCTCACTGTCCCAATTAATGCTAACTAGTAGTTTGGATCTCTAGAGCAGAGTTCTTTCTCCACTCAAGGTTGCAGTTCTAATCTGGAAGAATTGAGAAGCTGTTCCTACAGTGCTATCGTTCCAAAACCCTCACTCCTCTTCCATTATCAATCTGCAGTTAATATCTTCTCAATGTAATTGGTGACAATAATTTGGTTTTAAAAAGAAATATTTACTAAGGATGCAGAGTAAGGAATGGAGTGTGAGAACATCCCCTACCAAAAGTTTACTCATTTAAGCATCTCAGGCACTGGGGAAAATGGGCTTAATTTTAAATGGTTGCTATGAAATATTATTCCTACCAATATGGCATATCTGATTGGTATGGCATATCTGATGAATAAGGTTTTACTTGCTTTCAGGACAGTGTCTTTGCTACCAGATTTATACAGTGACATATCCTAGGTGACATATTCCTCAGGTTAGTTCCTCACCAGTCAGCTACTGATGCTAGCAGGCTCTGTAACTAACTCCAATTACTGGATCCCTAATTGACCTTGCAAAACTCATGTGGTTATAACCTAATCTGTTCTATCTTCGATGTGCATTCACCTAAGACCAAGAAAGAATAAATACAACTGTTGCCCAACTACTACCCCAGAGCAGGTGAGTAGGCCTAGGTGAAGCATAAAGGCCCTCTAATATAGAGGAAACAGGTAGCATGAGCCAGGCAAGTCAAGCTACCACTACCCCCTTGAGCACTATCTTCCCTTCTAACCCGATGGAGATAGCTCAAGATCCTGAGCTTAAATGCCTTGGGTGTGGCATTACTTCCAGTCCAGTGCCATCAACCATCATCCTAGGAAGCAATCCCTTTGCAGGTACAGTCTGGCAACTGCTATAGCCATGGCTACAGATGATCCAAAAGGTGAGCTCTCACCACCAAAATCCTCCACACTGTTAAATAGTTTTAGAACATGATATGCTTTTATGAGCGCAAATTACATTAAAGAGGCATTAACATACACTTTGCCATGGTACCCTAAGAACTGTTCAACTTTTCCACATAATTTGCACCTGAAACTTTCCATACAGTGAGCTCCCTGAAATCAGGAACCTTTTGCTTTTTTATTTGTATTTCCAAGCACTTAATATAGCGCTTTTAACAAAGTAAGAGGAGGAAGAGGAGAAGATTAAGAAGAAAAAGTGAAAGAAGAAGAAAAAAGAAGGAAGGAGAGAGGAAGGAAAGGAAGGAAAGAAAGAGAGGGAGGAAGGAGGGATGGAGAAAGGGAGAAAGGAAAGAAGGGAAGGTAGGAAGGAAGGAAGGAAGGAAGGAAGGAAGGAAGGAAGGAAGGAAGGAAGGAAGGAAGGAAGGAAGGAAGGAAAAGAAAGGTGAGTGGTTGCAGCTCTCATCTTGCTGAGGAGTGGGGGCCAAGGGGGAGGGGGAGGAAGAAGAGAAGAGCGAGCATGCAAGCATGCAATTATTTGTTTGAACCTTTTGTATTCATTTGGTTCTGTTTTGGTTGTCAATGAAAACACTTTTTTTTACCATGTAGTAAGCTGACAGGGGACATCCACTTTTTTGATGAATTTTGTTGATTTTATTTTCACAATATCTCTTGTACTTGTCATCTTTCTACTACCTTGTTAATTCTTCCCCGCCTTCCATCCAGTTTTTACCTTCATCACGTCTCAGATCCACCATTGTGATGGCTTTATGCTATATCTTCTTGCCCCCTCAATTGCCAAATAGATATTCCTAAAACAAAGTTTTAGGATTTCTTTTTAGAGCTTATTAAAGTTTATAAAATATTTTCCTCATAGTAACAATGTTTTACGGTGAAACAGGTGACCTGTTCAGCAGCACTGCTTTCGTTCTTGGTGAATTCCAGTGCCTTTCTGTGTGTTCCCTGTCAGGGTGTTCTGGGGCAGAGGTCACTCCTCACCTGCAACCTAGTTAACCTATTGATTTAGCTCAGTCCTTAAATATTCAGCATAGAACACAGGGACATATAAGCAAGTTATGTCCAAGAAAAACTGCTAAGTTGCAGCTGTATTTTGTGGCTGCAAGTAAATCAGAGCTATAAAATTTACTCTTTGGCCTACTGAGAAAACTACTTTTGGTTTCACTGTTAAAAAAAATCCATTAAAACCTCAAGCAATGTTTGTATTTTTGTAACCAATAAGCTTGTGCTTAAAAACAATATCAATATAAATAATGTTTTATGAGAGAATGGATTGAACGAGGCTCTGACATAACTTAAACCAAATGGGGCTCTTATTAATGGCTCATACTAGGCCTCAAACCAGCACTGAATGGTTTGTGCCAACCACTCTTAAAGAATCCTATTTTCACAGTGGTCATGGATAAAGAAGAATTTCCCAAACTATTATTCTGAGGAAACTTGGATTTTTGTGATTTGTTGAAGGCAGGTCCAGAGATAAAATTCTGGCTGTCAGAATAAGACTTGTTAATTAGAGAAGCTATTTGGTGAATCTTCTAGTCAACGAGATACAAATATAAGATATGAACTTTTGTCTAGAAAGGTATTCCCCATGGAATTAAACTTACAACCCTAGCACCTTGTAGAAAGGACAAGGGAATTCTTTTTATTAGTTCCCAGCACTTAGCTCAGTGCCTGGCATGGAGTAAATATTTAATAAATGTTTATCGATTGACCCTTGCCTTTGACTATCTTTATGATGATTAGTGACTGAGGATCAAGAAAGAGTGCGCTCACTTGTCGGAATAATCACTCCTTTTGTCATCCCTATTATCAAATTATGAAATGGCTTGACCCGCTTTGTTTCCTTTTGTTTCTTTCATGTAGACTTCCAGACCAAAGTGCAGTACAACAAGGAAGGGGACAAAAAATTTCTTCCTCCTTGTTCCTCCCCCTACCCCAGTGGAAAAATGGTGTCTTGAAGGAGAGGCTAATGGTCAGTAGCCTATGCTTGCCCAGGACAATATGGAAGAGAGGCATCTTCAACCTGCAGTTCCTAGGGATCTTCATTTCATTTTTCTGAGCATAACAGACTAGAGCTCCTGATAATGGACTCTAATAGGATCATAGTTTTGAAGCTGAAAAGGACTTTAGAGGGCATTAAGTGCGACACCTCATTTTACATATTGTGAAACTGAGGCAGGTCTGTAATTCACTGTACAACTTACTTGTCTCTAACTGACTAACTTTTCATGCAAATTTGACTGTTTCCAAGAGAATAAGAGTTTAATATTTGGGATACTGGCCTTCTAGACATCTAAGATTTTCCCAATAGAAGGCCTGTTAAAGAAGGAAGAGAATATTCAAGAAAAGAAGGACAGATGAGACATTAGGATCAGATAAGTAGGTGTGACTAAGAGAAGAATACTTTGCCAACTCAGTTTTTTCTCCAAGTTGTTCAGAAGATGAAAGTCCAAAGTGAATCAGTAGTTGTATAGAAGTCCTCTAAAGTGGGGACCTTCTGGGGGAGAGTCTGGATGGCAATTTGAGCACTTTAGAATACCATTGTTCATGACTCTTTGTTCTATAGTGAGTAATAAATATATTATCTCATAATAAATATATTATCTCATATTTGATACCCAAATTATATACTAAATGTCTTTGTGAGATCTATGGACCCTGTGAGCCGTATCTGAGGAAACCTAGGCACATCTGATATGTTAACTTTACTTGATAATTTTTTCTTAGAGAACTTCAGATGTAGTTAAAGGCAAAAGAAAGGTAATAACCCCTTTGGGTCAGTATGTAAAGATCAAATTCAGTTTATCAGATCCCAGATTTCTTAGGAATCCTAGGCAATTTATGACAGTAGCAATATACACATACATACATGTTATATATATATATATATATATGTGTGTGTGTGTGTGTGTGTATATAACAAGTATATAAATTTATATACAATTTATAGATATTTACATATATGCAATGTATATATATATATGTATATAATTTATATAGTTAGATCCAGGCACAATTTATATATATATATATTTATGTGTATATATACATACATTTGCATATCTGTATATATACACACATACATGTATATACATATATGTATATTTGTTTGTATGTGTATATAATTTTCCCCCAGACAAAATGATAAATATGAAACTATGAAGATGATGAGATAGCTAGTTAGACAGAGTGTTAGACTTGGAGTCAGAAAGACCTGACTTCAAGTCCAGTCTCTGACAGTTACTAGCTATATGACCCTGGAAAGTCACAAACTATCTGTCTCAGTTTCCTTGTCTGAAAAATGGGGACAAGAATAGCATCTTCCTCCCAGGATTGTTGTGAGGATAGAATAAGGGTCTTTGTAAAATTTTTGCAATCCTTAAAATGCTGTTTCAATGCTAGTTGCTTTTGTTATTGTTTGAAAATATTTATCATTTGCAGAAAGTTTCAGTAATGTTAGGTAACATATAGCATTTTAAGTCCTGTACAATATTTTACTACATGTATTATCTAATTTTATCTTTGAAACAATCCTGGAGTATTATTCCTCTTATTTTATAAATGAAGAAACTGAGAGGTAGAGAGGTTAGTGTCTTACGTATGGTCTGATGGGAACTAACAGTGAGGTTTCGAACCCAAACCTTCTCAACTCCAGCATAATTGTGCAGACATCACATTTCCTCTCAACATAAATTGTACCTTTATTAGCCTATGATTTCTTTCCAAGGACTGTGGAAGTATTGTTGAAAGAAAGGTAGATTCAGAATCTTGTATCTTGAGCAAGTGACTTTACTTGAGGGGAAGCTAAGTTGCACAGTGGTTAGTGATTGGCCTAAAGTCAGGAAGATGTGAATTCTGGTAGAACTTCTGATACTTATTAATTGTGTCACCTTGGACAAGTCATTTAATCTCTGTGTGACCCTGTTTAATCATTTGCAGAAGTGTTGTTAAGAGGAGCAAATGCAATAATATTTAGCATAGTGCCTGGCATGTAGCAGGCATAATATAAGTGCTACTGCTAATATTTTGCTTTTTGCTGCTGTTATAATTGTTATTATCCATGTTAACTCTATGTGCTTCTATTTCCTCATCTATAAAATGAGCCAATCAGGCAAACCGACTTTTCAAGTCTTTTCTAGCAGGGGAATTTGGGGATAAAATGGGAAATTGGGGATTTTGAGCTAGACAAGACTTTCCAGTCCATTATCCCAGAAGTTTCCTGTGTTACCAGGTCTTTCATAAGAGTATGTATGGGATCTATCTTTATATCGTTCAGTTATTTTTCAGTTGTGTCTAACTCTTTATGACCATTAGGAATTTTCTTGACGAAGATATTGGAGTGGTTTACCATTTCCTTCTCCGTGTCATTTTATAGATGAGGAAACTAAGGCAAACAAGGGTGAGTGACTTTCAGGGTAACATAGCTGGTAGGTATCTGAGTCCAGATTTGAACTTGGAAAGATGAGTCTTCCTGGCTCCAGTCTCAGCACTTCTATCCTCTGTGTCACCTAGCTGTTTAGAAATCATAGCATCACCAGCGGCTCGTCCACTTTGGAAATACTGGACTGAGGCTTGGAGCTGAGTTTCATGAATCTTATTCTCATTGTTTAATTTTCTTTCCTGGCTTACAACTGCTAGCTGTGCTTTCCATCCTTACTGTGACCTCTAGTTCTTCCTTCCCTCTAGTCTTTCCCAGGCCACAAACTCTGCCATGGTTACACCATCCTCCTTTCTTCATCCTGACTGTTTTGGGTTCAACTCTACACTATTATCTACACCACTGATTCTCAGTCTTTTTAATGTCAGTATCCTTTCATTCTCCTAAAATTTGTTGAAAACACCTTAGACCCAGAGCTTTTCTTTATATAGGCTGTGTCTATCAGTATTTACTATATTGAAAAATAAAATGTCTTGGTATTATTAGGAAAATAATCTTGACTTCATGGATCCTTAAAAAGGTCATAGGGACTCCCATTGGTCTCTGAACTATAATCGGAGAACTGCAGCTCTATATTCAAGCATCATGACTCATTATCCTATAACCTACCATGCTTTGGAACATCCCACCGTTTTATTACTCCCACCAACTACTTTTTCTCATGCACGACTAAACAACTAGAGAAAAATCCCAAAACTATGCTCATTGGGTCAACTACAAATTTATGTTGCATAATCTCAATAGGAACCTCAGTGAGACAATTCTTTTGCAACCCCTGCTCCCAATCAATTAATTATTTTATCATTGACAGAGACTTTTTCCAAATTTTTTCATCCTTCCTCAGACCTATCACATCACCCTTCTCCTCCCCTCAGCTACTAACTTTGCTGGGAGCTTCCTCTTACTTTCTCCCCCTCATTTCAAATCATTATATGTCTTCCACCAAAATTTCATCTTTCATCCCTGTCTCATATGAAGACGTAGCCCTTTTCCTTGCCATGTCAAACCCCTGCATTTGACATCATTCCATTTCCTTCTTCTCTAGTACATTGCCCTCTGTCATCTCCACTACTTCCTTAATCTTCAGTATCTACCTGAAGCTGCTTCCTTAATGCCTGCAAATAAGTTCATACTCTCCAGCCATACTTAAAACAAACAAGTAAAAAACCCACCTCACTTGTTTTCACATCCTCACTAGCTACATTCCTAAGAACTTCCACTCTTTTGCTAGTAAGTGTTTGAAACTCTTCAAAAACTAACTGTAATAAATGCTTCACTTTCTTTACCCTGTCTTCTAAAGCCTTTGCAATTTTGCTTCTCACCTCCTTCAGCTAGAAAAAATAAAGTTCTATCCAGAGCTACTAAGGATCTTTTAATTGCTCAATCCAATAGTCTTTTCTCAATCTTCATTCTTCTTGATTTTTTGGAGCTTTTTTACTGTAATTACATTCTTTTTTATTTTTTACTGTACAGTATTGTACAGCTGTATTACAGTTTTTTTTACTGTAATTACATTCTCCTGTAACTTTTCATGATGTTTCTCTATTTTCCTTTCCTTTCTCTATTTCCTTTGCTCTTTATCACTCCCAGTAAATATGGGCATCCTCCAAGTTTCTGTCCTATGACTTATTTTATCTCATTGATCTCATCAGTTTCCATGGGTTTAATTATCATGTCTATGCAAATGATTCTCAGATCTGATGATCTAGCCCTAACCTCTTTCCTGACCTCAAGTTTCCCATCACTTTCCATCATTAATTAAAAGAATGCTTTTAGTTAATAAGATATAAGATTGATAAATAAGGACCAGTTAGATGTCTCCAGTTGGAATCCCTAGGTGCGTGATAAAGATCTGGAAATTTCTTAGCCAAAGCTGACAAGAGACAAACTTAAAAAATCGTAAATTAGTATGTAGTCAGGTGTCTATGAAGGTTAAGAAATTTGACTGAAAGTTAAGACAAGCTTATTTACTTCCTCTTACTTAAGTTCCACTTTTGGAAGTGGGGCATAACTGGCCCTGTGGAGTCATTCAGCTTTTTTCTAATAGATGATACATTTTTTTCTAGTAACCACCTTTAACTCCAGTCCTACATAGAGATTTCTCTGTTTATGGATGAGGAAATAATGGAGAGGGCAATATGATGCACTGTACTTCCCTATCCCTTTGATGGACCAATAGCAATTTTGAA